>OZ014431.1:5150318-6350318 GCA_963966015.1 Aphidecta obliterata
TAAAATAAATTTTCGTAGAAAACAAAAGACAAATCAAATATTGAACAAGATAACAGAACAAACAAGGAACGAAAAAAAAAATTATACCAGAAGAGGATAATATCGTTAACAAAGAGAAAAATTATTGCACAAATATGAATACGACTACTATGCAAAAAACAGAGATATTACACAAATAAGAATACACATTTACTACAAGCAACAAAAAAATAGACAAATGAATATTCCTCTTGTACGAAATTTTGTATGATTTAAATAATAGGAAAAATGAGAAATGTCATATATATTCATTCAGCAAAATATTTTCAACAAGAATAAATGAAATAACAGAACGCGACCAAAATATTGTATATCTACTGGAAGAAAAACATATCGTTAACAATGAATCAAAATAATTTCTACAAGAATAAACAAAATAACAGAACACGGAATGATACACACAAAAAATATATACCAAAAAAAACCTATCGAGAACAATCAAAAGAATGACGTCTCCCAAGAGAGGAAAAAAAAGTTAATAAAACCAGGAAGGAAAAATGAACATAATGAAATGAATTTTAGTAGAGAACAGAAGAAAATTCAAAGAATGAAAAAAATAACAAAAAAAACAAGGACCTATTGAAAAATTATACCAGAAGAGGATAATATCGTTAACAATGATAAAAATTATTACACAAATATAAATATGACTACTATGCAAAAAAAACAAAGATATCAAACAAATAAGAATATATATTCACTACAAACAACAAAGAAATAGACAAACGAATATTTCTCTTCTTATACGAAATTTTGAATGATTCAATGATGAGAAAATGAGAAATGAAATATATATTTAGTCTACAAAATATTTCCAACAAGAATAAATAAAATAACAGAACACGAAAAAAATATATATTGAAAGAAAAACATATCATAAACAATGAAAAAAATTATTGCACAATATGAATATGACGACTATGCCAAAGAACAAAGAAATTGCACAAATGAGAATACACAATAACTACAACCAACAAAAAAATTGACAAACGCATGGATATTCCTCTCGTACAAAATTTTGTAAAAAACGAATAATAAAAAAAATTTGGAATAAAATATGTATTTATTCATCAAAATAATTTCTGCAAGAATCAACGAAATATCAAAAACATAGGATCATACACACAAAAAATATATACCAGGAAAATCTATCGTGAACAATCAAAAGAATGACGTGTCCCAAGAGAAGAAAAAAAAAGTTAATGAAACCAGGAAGAAAAAATGAACAAAATGAAAAAAATTTTTGTAGAGAACAGGGGACAAATCAAAGAAAGAACAAAATAACAGAACGAACAAGGACACATTAAAAAATTATACCAGATGAGGATAATATCGTTAACAATGAAAAAAAATATGACACAAATATAAATATGACTACTATGCAAAAAAACAAAGCTATCAAACAAATAAGAATACACATTTACTACAAACAACAAAAAAATAGATAAACGAAGATTTCTCTTCAAGTATGAAATTTTGTATGATTTAAATAATAAGAAAAATATGAAATGAAATATATATTCACTCAGCGAAATATTTCCAACAGGAATAAATGAAATAACAGAACACGAAAAAAATATATACTGGAAGAAAAACATATCGTTAACAATAAAAAAAATTATTGCACAATATGAATATGACGACTATGCGAAAAAAAAAAATTTCACAATTAAGAATACACAATTACTACAACAAACAAAAAAATAGACCAATGAATGGATATTCCTCTTGTACGAAATTTTGTATAAAACGAATAATGAAAAAAATTGGTAAAAATATGTGTTTATTCATCAAAATAATGCCTACAAGAATAAACGAAATGACAAAACACAAAATGATAAAAAAAAAATATATACCAAAAAAAACATATCATGAACAATCAAAAAAATGACGTATCCCAGAAGAAAAAATAGTTAAATAAACCAGGAAGAGAAAATGAACAAAATGGGATAATAATAAGATAATAATCTTCGTAGAGTACAGGAGACAAATCGAAGAATGAACAAAATAACAGAAAAAAAACGGATCCTTAAAAAAATTATACCAGAAGAGGATTTTATCGTTAACAATGAGAAAAATTATCACACAAATATAAATATGACTACTATACAAAAAAACAAAGATATTGAACAAATAAGAATACACATTAACTACAAACAACAAAAACATAGACCAACGAATATTTATTTCTCTTCTTGTACGAAATTTTGTATGATTCAAATAAAAAGAAAAATGAAAAATGAAATAAATATTTATTCGGCAAAATATTACCAACAAGAATAAAAAAAAACAAAACAAGAAAAAAATATATACTGGAAGGAAAACATATCTTTTACAATGAAAAAAATTATTGCACAATATGAATATGACGAATATGCGAAAGAACAAAGAAATTGCACAAATGAGAATACACAATTACTACAACCAACAAAAAATAGACCAACGAATGGATATTTCTCTTCTACGAAATTTTCTGTGAAAACGAATAATAAAAAAAAGGGGGAATAAAATATATATTTATTCATCAAAATAATTTCTACAAGAATGAAAAAAATAACATAACACGAATGGTTCACAAAAAAATTATATAGCAAAAAAAAACAGTTCGTGAACAATGAGGAAAATTATTGCACAAATATTTATATGACCACTACGCAAAACGAGAAAAATATTGCACAAAAAAGAATATTCATTTACTACACACTACAAGAATAGAACACCAAAATAAAAAAAATTATTTATAATAAAAAGAAGAAATGAACAAAATCATAGAATAAGAAAAGAATATTTAGCCGAATAGAATGAATTTAAGGAAATAGGACAGTGAAAACCAAAGAGAAATGAAATTAGAAAAAAGGAATATCTACATGGAGGGGGTTTGTGGCCAAAGGGAAGAAGCAAGTTATGTTTTTTTTTTCAATATATATGAAAAGAGTATTTTGATTTCCTTACTATTGATAACTGGAATCAGCATTATCATTCAGAAACTACAAATATATTATATTGAAAATTTCAATTACAACATTGAGCATAGAAGGTATGCAAGAATGATGAAACAACGATCATGTACAAGTCTCTTCGTTGGATTGCTGAAATAAAAACAGAAACGTTAACGAAAAATTGAATGAATCATTACAATGACTATTTGACGAAAAAAAGAATAAAGGTTATGATGAACGAATTGACTATTCGATAGAATATGGAATATAATAAAAAGAAAAAATGTTAAACGAGCTTTTATCTTTTGGATGAAGTAGCATTTCGAGAAATCGTGTTTGTGTTTATTGAGCGAGAGGAATCTGGTGTTAAACTCTGCAACACTTTCAATTGAAATTGGCAAAAGATGCAATAAGCTGTTTCAAGTTGAGAAATAAAATTTCAATCACCTTCAGCGCCATCGATATCAATTCCAATATCCGCAATTTAATTGAAATTACCCGTCGCATTATAAATAAACCGCACGTACCATTAGGTCGTGATTCGAACGGGCCCGCGGGCCCCCGCGTACGCCCAGGATCTAGAGGGCAAACGTCCAAAACAATGCGACCGGCCGGGCGAAAACGGCCGGAAAAATCGGCCGAAGAAAGGTAATCAGTACGAAGGCTATTGTATTAAGTGGTAGCAAGTTGGCTACAATGGTAGGTAGCGGTCGGCTTTGCGCCGCAAAGAGGTAACAAGTAGTTATTGCGTAGGACGCTCGGCCTCGCCCGTTTGTTAGAAAGCAAATCTTGTCTCGCAGGGTTGAACAAGGCGTATCAGTCATTGTTCCAACTTTGAGACCACCACACTGGCTCTAAACTGTCTCTAATAAAGCTTCCAGCCCATACCTTTGCGGATATCGTGACTGAGCACGTCGTAATTACGACCTCATTTGCATTTCTGCACGGACGTAAATGTGGACCGTTGGAGGATGGAGCCGCGGCTTGGGGGCGAGAGGGGTTTGCTGGAAATTTCGTTTGAAACTGAGACAATGTTCAAACATTTTGAGGCATTTTATTCATCAATTCATACCTGATACGCCTCTGCGTGAACCTACTACGTCAGCAATCCGGCACAGCTCTGTCTTCCTGGAGTGTTTGATCCTGGACCGACCAATGGCAATTGACAGTTATCTCCAGAGAGTAGCAGGCTAGATCAAATATCGGAACACCGGAACTAGATGGTTGTATTCCAAGCTTCAAACTTCAGTTTCTAGAAGAATTTCCATTGATGAACACTAAACTAAAACAGGAATTACTTCACTTATAACGGAACTGTAGTATCGATCAGGAATTTTACGTTGAATTGAAGAACTTTCGTTCATATATTACCTACAGTACTAGTTAGTTGTATTCGAAACTTATAACCTGAGATTTTACAGGAATTTTCTGTGGTAATGTATTTCATCTAAAGATAAAGGGTGACTTTGCGAATAGTTGTCTGGAATAGAGAGAATTTATATCATATTATATTCATTTTAGAGTATCTTATAACATTATTCTAACGAATTAGAGAGGGATTGGTTGAAAACTAGTATTGAGAGACTGTATACAGGGTGTCCCAGGATGAATGAATAATCCTATAACACCGTATAGACGACCTATTGAACTCTCTGAAAAAAATACAAAAAAAAAAAATATCCCCACTAGCAATATTATTTTTTCAAAATAATGATTTATTGCACATCACGTTGCGTTTCTGTGTATCACGCTCACAAGTGGATCAAATCCATCAGTTTCTTTATGGTGGAATATTCTTCATTGAAATACCAATAGATATGCTGAAAATTGTATAAATATCTGTTGTAACTTTTTTGGAAAAAAATATCCAACTTCAAATTTCATCATAAAATGTGATAAATATTTCATAATGTGAAAGTTTGATCGTTCATGGTGGAAATAAAATTTGGGAAAGCCTGTGTGGCCAACTCAAAAAAAAAATATGCGCCTTTCATGTTAATTTCAAAATGGTACAATACATCTTCATGAAGAAACTGATTTGATTCATTTGTGAGCGTGTTACACAGAAACGCAACGTGATGTGCACGAAATCATTATTTAAAAAAAAAAATATTTCTAGTGGGGATAGATTTTTTTTGTATTTTTTTCAGAGATTCCAATAGGTCTTCTATATAGTATTACTGGATTATCCATTCATTCTGGGACACCCTGTATATTAAGAAATTTTTTTCCATGATTCCGGAGCCATATTAGCAAGTCAAGAAGAATTTATCTGGAAATTTTTTCATACACATTAATTTACAATCACATTATCAGTTTGTATTATATTTAATAGTTCCTGCAATAGAAATTTTTGTTTCACTACCATTTTCAATACTGTCTATAAAAATTTATTCAAAAAAGATTTTCAATAATTAATATTTTTTGTTCAAATTAAGGGTGCAGCATTTAACTTGAGACAGTAAATTATCTCGAATCTATCTGGATTGTCATAGGAATTCAGTTAGTGAGCTGAATTAATTAATTATTAGATTTTATGGATATTTTCCTAATCTGTAGCTATGATTCATAAAGATTCGTTAAACTCGTATAATCATTACAAAAAATGTATTACCACAAGAAACACCCTGTATCTCGAAAACAAAAGGTTTGCGATGCTATGTTTATAAGACTTTTTTTCTTGAAATTACTCAAGGAATCTCCCTTGTATACTTTTTTCATCGGATGTTCAAAATAATGAACTTAGACTTCGATACATTCATCAATTCTTCCAAACTAATACCAGATCGAATAATTAACGCATATTTCTACAAGACCTAAACTATTTACACATTATTCTACTTGCTTTTTTAAATTTGCTTATCATTCATGACCACAATCTGGAATATTTCTGATCATAGAATAGACGAGTAGTTTTTTTTACGGTGATTATTTGTGGGAACACTTTTTAAATTTCTTTTGAATTCGAAATCCGTTGAAAAAAGTTTCAGACAAAAGTTACTACTTTCTTCATGAAAAATAAGAATCTGAAAAATATACCTATCCAATCAAAAAAATCAAGTTGATCTTGAAATAACCCCGAAGTCAAGGTCAGGATTGAAACGTAATACATATATATGTTCATTTTCTTTCCCCCTTTATTCCTAACAACTTTTATTCGAAACATTTTTTCTGAAGTACATATTTTTTGAGATAATTCCCTGTCCCTGTCCATACTGTTGGTCGTACAAATATTGTTGGGCTATACTTACAAAATTATTATATTTTACTAGATATTCCTGTAACATTTACGGAAATATTCCTTTTGAAATAAAAGTATCTGGTCACTGCCATATTTACGGTTTTTCCTCTTCATAGGACTCAAGTCACTTAAACCGGAATCGGCATGTTAGATTGCAAGCACAGATTATTCTCAAAACAGTATTTTTGAGCGCTCGTACTACTTACACGAGTGCTATATCATTTCGTCACGATGTCTCTATTTTTCAACTTTCGAGCCGAAAATGGTCTCAAACGACTAAGTTCGACTCACTGATGACGAATCCGTCGAAAAATTCGAGTCTGTCCGTCCGTCCGTATACACGATAACTCTCGAACGGAATGTACTAGAAACTTGAAATTTTCAGGGTAGGTTCGAATCTCAAATGCCACGGTTAAGTTCGTTATCGAGCAAAATTCGCCCAGGGGTTCTGTAAATATAGCCGCTCGAAATTTTGTTTTTCTGATTACTCCGAAACTACTGATTCGATCGAGGTGAAATTTTGCACTGAGATGGATAATTACGTACTCAAGCTACATGCAAATTTGTTCAGCTCGCATGACCAGAACCATAGAAACCATAGAAAATTATAACTTTGTAATGGAAAGGCCTAGGGACTTGAAATTTTCAGGATAGGTGTGGATCGTGAATGTAGCGTTAACGTGTATCAATGAGCAAAATTAGACTAGGGGTTCCGTGAATATGGCCGTTTGAAATTCGATTTTCTTGATAATTTCAAAACTATGGATTCGATCCTGACGAAATTTTGTATTTAAATTGAGAATGATATATTCGAGCTATATTTTTTCCAGATCGTATGATCCGAATCATAGAAACCATAGAAAATCATAACTTTCGAACGAAAAGGCCTAGGGACTTGAAATTTTCAGGATAGGTTCGGATCGCGAATTTCGCGATCACTTTCATCAATGAGCATAATTAGACTAGGGGTTCCGTAAATATTGCCGTTCAAACTATATTTTTTCTGATAATTTCGAAAATACTTATTGGATTGAAATGAAATTTCGCAAATATATAAAAAATTATGTATTATTTTGTCCAAATCGCATTACCAAGACCATAGATACCGTAGAAAAGTGTAGAGAATTATTGAAAAAAAAAATCGGTCACCTAAAGCACTGACGTGAAGTCTGGATTTTTGCCTTAGTTTGAATTTTTTTTTGACAGCATTCAAAATATTTCCAATTGGTTTCTAAAACTGAAAAATGCGAATCTACCTACAAGGTGCATGTACGAGCGCTCAAAAGCTCCTGCCTTCCCGGTAGTGCCTTTCGTAATTTTTTTTTCATTCATTTAACCGGAAATTCCCGTGATTCGTTTCTTTCAGTGGACAGTTATGTATGTTATTATTTGAAATAAATTATAAAAAAACAATACAACTGAAAGGTTTCCTACACCATTTGGTGATTCGGAATAAAATCAACCCGCCTTACAGCCCTGGAGGTCTTCGGGGTTCAACTGCGGCGTTCGGTTGGAAAAAAGCCTTCCTTATTCCTGCGAGATCGTTATCGTGAGAGAGCACGTTTCTTCCACTTCCTCCATTTATTAGCTGATGATGAAAAAAACCCTTCAAACATCTGCCAAAGCCTACATGCCATCACCGAACGATGTCAAGGATCTGCAGTAACATCCGAAACGAAAAAATCCCTCCACTAATATCCCAGGCCATCAAAACGATTTATTAAATCGTTATCTGAAAACCGCCTGAATCCTCGACGTATCTTTAACGCTCACATATATAAATTTACAATGTATCGGAGGATGCTCCAGGCCAAAAACTGCATCCTATCATTAGGCAATATTATGAGAACACCCCTCTATAGTCGAGCACGCGAGAACATTCAGGACAATCTAAGGATGTTTCTTAACAGGATGTTCGCGTATTTTTCTCGTGTTCGATCTTTCGCGTTCGCCGGAGGCGTGGGACTGTTACAAATGGCCTGATTAGGATCAGATAGGAATGTGAGTGTAACGAAATAGTAGTATCTCTAAATATGGGTTCGATACGCGCTTTGTGAATGGGTGGAGCACCTTCATGTGGCAATATATCAGGATCTTGCGAATACTTCGATGATTTTGGAACTAAATCGGACCTTCCTCCGTTTGTAATACATTGGTCCTTCGAGCCGGCGATAATTTATTCGATACCTTGTTTCGCGACTTTAATTGAGGATGTTCTTAGGCACAACTGTCTTGGAATGTTTATTAACTTGGGCATCTGCTCCAGTTTTGCTTTGGGCTATGGTAATGAGAGAGTTATGTCCAGTCGTATATTGTGCTCGGCTATTGCAGTGGAATCATCTTTATTATAGGAAATACACCAACAATGTAGTATCGTAAAACATCATGACACACCGAAGGGGAATCATCAATTTGATCAGAGTAGCTTCTCAAGGATCCAACAAGTTTCCTCCAGAGAATAGAATGTAACTTATTGATTCATATAATTCTATGGTCTTCCCAACGCTAGTTTGAACAAAAATTTCCTCATTGGTCGAACGATGGAAAAAAGTTCAAATCGTAGGTACAAGAAAGGACTGTATTCGCCAAATCATGAGATGAGGTGGATCGATTTCTTGGCCTGCACGCTGCCCGGATCTCAACCCCTGTGATTTCTTCTTTTGGGGTCATTCGAAAACATTAGTATACAGTACCAGTGAGGTGAATATTGTTAAAGAACTGGAAAAACGGATTTAAAATGCTTGTGACATTATTCGTGAGCAAACTGATGTGATAGTTGCTCCGTGTAACCATTCGTTATTACGAGACTTTGTGCACATCAACCAAATGGAGAGCATTTCAAACAATTTCTGTGAACAATTTGGATCAATTTTATCGGTGAGTTTGTGAACGTCCTAATTTTTTTTAAGGACCTTTTCGATGAGTAATTTTTCCTCTCCTTACTTTGAACATTAAGAATTATACCGTTCAGGAAAAGTCTACGAATTAAAGTCGAAAGAGACTACGAATTTGTGGTATAATCCAGCACTTTATTTACTTGCTGGAATGCATATGGCACCGTGATACATCGCAGATTTTCCAACTGAGTGGTAATAAAGTAATGTTGCCAGAGTTTTTCTGCACTCTTTTCAAATTGAATAATTTATATGTTCACCTTGCGGCGAAATGATCTCTTCAGATAATTCTAGCACTTGTCAAAAAAAAATACTCACCTTAAAAAACACCCTGTATAATCAAGACAAGAATCATATGGATTATATCATTTTTTTCGTGAATCATTCTGTGTTCTGTTATTTTTTATTCCCCATTTTTCTTATTAATTGAATCATACAGAATTTTGTACAACAAGAAAAATATTCATCCGTTGGTATTTCTTTTGTTTTTTGCAGTAATTATGTATTCTTATTGGTTCAATATCTTTGTTTTTTGCATAGTAATCATATCTATATTGTGCAATAATTTTTTTCATTGTTAACGATATGTTTTTCTTTCAGTTTATATTTTTCGTGAATCATTCTGTGTTATGTTATTGTCTTTATTCTCGATGGAATTAATTGCGGGACAAATATATATTTTATTACCCATTCCTTTTATTTTTTGATTGATACAAAATTTTGTACGAGAAGAGAAAACGAGAAAGGTGTGAGCATTTGAAGACAGTAATTCTGTTATCAAAATCGAAAATATTTTGAACAGGTTTTTTATTTTTTCATTTTTCTGTGTATGGAGGGTGGAGTATTTAACTTGAGACAGGGAATTATCTCAAAAAATATGTACTTCAGAAAAAATGTTTCAAATAAAAGTTGTATAAAGGTATAAAGGGGGAAAGAAAATGAACATATATATGTATTTTGTTTCAATCCTGACCTTGACTTCGGGATTATTTCAAGATCAACTTGATTTTCTTGATTGGATAGGTATATTTTACAGTGCCGATTCATATTTTTCATGAAAAAAGTAGTAACTTTTGTCTGTCTTTTTCAACGGATTTCGAATTCAAAAGTATTCCCACAAATAATCACCATAAAAAAAACTACTCGTCTATTCTATGATCAGAAATACTTCAGATTGTGGTCATGAATGATAAGCAAATTTAAAAAAGCAAGTAGAATAATGTGTAAATAGTTTAGGTCCTTTAGAAATATGCGTTAATTATTCGATCTGGTATTAGTTTGGAAGAATTGATGAATGTATCGAAGTCCAAGTTCATTATTTTGAACTTCTGATGAAAAAAGTATACAGGGGAGATTCCTTGAGTAATTTCAAGAAAAAAAGTCTCATAAACATGGCATCGCATACCTTTCGTTTTCGAGATACAGGGTGTTTCTTGTAGTAATACATTTTTTGTAATGATTATACGAGTTTAACGAATCTTTATGAATCATTGCTACAGATTAGGAAAATAACCATAAATTCTAATGATGAATTAATTCACCACAGCTTACTAACTGAATTCCTATGACAATTCAGATTTTTCTGAGGATCGTTCAAAACTTTCTTTTCGAAATCGGTAGCAGATACGACAAAACTAAAATTGAAAATGAAAAATATCACCCTGTAGATTTGATATCGAAATTGGCATGTCACATGGTGTAAACTCTCAATTGTAATATCTATGCCAAATTTCAGTTGAATATTTCGTGAAGTGTAGATGCTATGAGAAAAAAACTTGAAAAAAATTTTAATTTTCTATGTTCATGGAACTTTTTTCTTGAAATTACTCAAGCAATCTCCCCTCTTCGTTTGAACCTCCAATTTAGGAACACCCTTTATAGATTTCGAGATAATTTACTGTCTCAAGTTAAATGCTGCAACCTTAATTTGAACAAAAAATATCTTTTTTGAATAAATTTTTATTGACAGTATGTTGAAAGTATTGAAAATTGTAGTGAAACAAAAATTTCTATTGCAGGAACTACTAAATATAATACAAACTGATAATGTGATTGTAAATTAATGTGCATCAAAAAATTTCTAAGTAAATTCTTCTTGACTTGCTAATATGGCTCCGAAATCATGGAAAAAAATTTCTTTATATACAGGGTGTCCCAGAATGAATGCATAATCCTGTAACACTGTACAGAAGACCTATTGGAATCTCTGAAAAAAATAATCTATCCCCACTAGAAATATTTTTTTTTTCAAAATAATGATTTCTTGCACATCACGTTGCGTTTCTGTGTAACACGCTCACAAATGAATTAAATCAATCAGTTTCATGGTGAAATAAGTTATGAAGATGTATTGTACCATTTTGAAATTTACATGAAAGGCGCATCTTTTTTTTTTTTGAGTTGGCCACACAGGCTTTCCCAAATTTTATTTCCACCATGAACGATTAAACTTTCACATTATGAAATATTTTTCACATTTTATGATGAAATTTGAAATTGGATATTTTTTTCCAAAAGAGTTACAACAGATATTTATACAATTTTCAGCATATCTATTGGTATTTCATTGAAGGATATTTCACCATAAAGAAACTGATGGATTTGATCCACTTGTGAGCGTGATACACAGAAACGCAACGTGATGTGCACTAAATCATTATTTTGAAAAAAAATATTTCTAGTGGGGATAGATTTTTTTTGTATTTTTTTCAGAGAGTTCAATAGGTCTTCTATACGGTGTTATAAGATTATGCATTCATTCTGGGACACCCTGTATATTATGCTCTCTCAATACTAGTTTTAAACCAATCCCTCTCTTATTGGTTAGAATAATGTAAAGATACTCTAAAATGAATATAATATGATATAAATTTTTCCTATTCCAGACACCTATTCGCAAAGTCACCCTTTATCTTTAGATAAAATACATTACTATAGAAAATCTCAGGTTATAAGTTTCGAATACAACTAACTAGTACTATAGGTAATATATGAACGATAGTTCTTCGATTCAAATTCCTGATCGATACTATAGTTCCGTTATAAGTAAAGTAATTCCTCTTTAGTTTAGTGTTCATTACTGGAAATTCTTGTAGAAACTGAAGTTTGAAGCTTGGAATACAACCATCTAGTTTGTTTATTGAACAGGAAATTCCTGTAAATAGTCACGCATATCCGGTTTTCGTCACAGTATTATTTTCCTGTGGCAACGACAAACTGCAGTTTGGTTGGATCAACTTATGTGAAACTTGTTATTTCTAGACGAATTAAACGACTGGAATTGTCACGTGAATTCAACAAAAATTCTTGCAGTCGCTTATATAGGGGGAATTTACCTACTATAGAAGTAACCGAATTCCTGTTTTATATCCTGGAAAAGTCCTTTGAATGTCCGAATGGAGTTAAGGAAGTCTAGAAGCGTCCACTGTTAAGACTAAGAGAAAGACAAGTTTGTGATTATCCAGAGCTACACTCGAAGATTCGCCAGAAGCGACCTCTTTATGTTAATATAATAACGGACTCTAACACCCCGCGAAGACCGAGTGTCTTTGATGAATGGTAATTACAAGTTTCACCGCTCACATCTTGTAAGTGGAAATAACTTTTCCGTTTTGCGGAATTTCAACACATAGTTTGCATCGCGTTTAATATCGTCAGATAATGAGATTTCTCGGATTAAACATGTACTTAGGCCATTCGGTTTCATAACTTATGGGTTAGGAGCTTTATCATCTTCTGGTCAGATTAATTGGAAGACATATCTTCTGCTTAATGTGCTTACGTGAGTGGAAGGGAAAATGCCGAGAGGAAATTATTGCTTTTCTTCGTTGACATGCGGTCATTTGCATGGATGTTAATTCTCTATAAGAGCAAAACTGTCAGACATGGTTGGGCTGGGTGAGGGTTGAACTTTTTCCTCTCTTGAACCAAGGGCTCAAATTTTGATGAACAACATTAGAAGCAAATCATGTCGTGTCGTTTCGACAATTCCCCTTTTTCGACCTCCACCATCCCAACTGGTAGCTTTCCTCATCGAAAATACAACAGAGCGACAAAAACCCGACCACGACAAATTCTGCACGGGATATCAACACGGTAAACCGCAACGGCGTTTCTCGTGTCAAGGCTTCTAACACCTTTTTTCCGCCAATATTGTGTATGATCGTCTTTGTCAACACGACGACCGTAATGTGGAAACTCACCAGACCAACAGAACGGCAAGTCATTGCGATCAGCTTTCCCCGATTGCGAAGCAATAGAGACGAATCGGTAGCCGCGAAAAAAAAATTCGGATAAGAAACCAAAAACGTGCAACGAAAGTTACGCAGTTTATCAGAGCGCGTCTGAAGAAATTTCGGGCGGTCCCCGATAGGTCCAGATAGATCGGATCTCGCGCTCTTTTTCATCGTTAATAAGATGAGGAAACCGATTCTCTAATGGTTGTCTCCGGGCGTTTGTTTGGGTTTCGTCATGTCGAAAAACCTACCGAATTGATATTGGCCGGTTTTAGAAAGTATACAGGCGGTTTCGACAGAGCGTAGGACGAGCTGCCGGATCGAAGAAAATTGGATGATTGATGGGCGGCCGCCGAGATGTGTATCGGATTGTCCCCGGGGTGGAATTCGGATTTTCTAAGAACCGGAATTCCGATGGTTTTAGTCATCGAATTGGAAAAAATTCGAGAATTTTTCACTTCACAGGCGACTGCAAAGGGTCGTAGTCCATCGGCGACCTTGGCAGCGCCGCCAGACTGCATCTGAAGCAGTATGGTCGCGCTGCTGGAGAATTGCACACTTCAGAATCCTCCAATGTGTATTTAGGGTTGCATGACCTTAAAATTATAATATCTTTGTTGGTATTTTTGTATGGGAGAAAAAAAAATTATGCCAGTCTCCGTGTAATCCAAGAAGGAGATTATGTGAACGGCATAAAATAATTTTGCTCGCACATAAGAACAATTTAAAATGAACTTTCTGCAGCATATTTTGTTATTTCATATTGAAAAATATTGTATTTTATTCATATATTATTTTTGTTCGAAGAAAATTCCATTATTTTATGATTCAATGTGCCAGACTGCATCTAAAGCAGCATGGTCGCGCTGATGGAGAATTGTACACTCTTTACAATTCTCCAATGTGTATTTAGGGTTGCATGCCCTTGAAATTATAATATATTTGTTGGTGTTTTTGTATTGGGGAATAAAAATTATGAATAATTCTATTATAGTGCCTTTTATAATACAAGGAAATTATGTACAGTATTAAATCATTTTGCTCGCACATGAGAACAATTCTAAATGAACTTTCTCCAGCATATTATATTATTATCATTTCATTTCGGAATATATTGTATTTTATTGAATATGTTTGGTTTAGAATAAAATTGCATTATTTGATGATTAAATGTTAGCTTACTCCAGAGAGAAATTCAAAATTCAATTAAATCAGAGAAATTCAAAATTAAAAAAAAATATCATATCTATAATTTTTACGAAATTCTACATGAAATTTCGTGTCGTTATCTTAAAACAACTTAGTAATCTTTCAGTTGAATCAGCACAATATCTCCACGAGTCTTTTTTTCGAATTTTAGTATTTTTTTTGTTGTTTTCCACGGTGATTTTTCTTCTGTTATATTCGTTAATATATTTAATTACTTTTATGTTCTATGATTTTGTTCATTTTTTATTTGTAGTTTTATTATATATTATTTTTTCTTCTCGCGGTTCTATTTTTGTTGTTGGTAGTCATAATTATTTTTAATTGTTATCCTTCATTTTAATTAGCACAATATGTTCCAGGAGTCTTTTTTTGAATCTCATTATTTTATGTCGTTTTTCACGTTGATTTTTCTTTTGTTATATTCAGAAAAATATTTTATTTTGTTCTATGAGTTCTATGATTTGGTTCATTTTTTCTTTGTGGTTTTATTATATATTATTTTTTCCCTTTGGGGTACTATTTTCGTTGTTGGTAGTACTTTTTCAGTTCTAATAACACAATATTTTCCTGGAGTTTTTTTTTGAATGTCACTATATTTTGTTGTTTTTTACGGTGATTTTTCTCCTGTTTTATTCAGAAATATATTTTATTTTGTTCTATGTTCTATGATTTTGTTCAGTTTTTCTTTGTGGTGTTATTATATATCATTTTTTCCTCTTGGGGTTCTATTTTTGTTGTTGGTAGTAATTATTCAGTTCTATTAGCAATATATTTTCCGGGGGCTTTTTTTCAAGTTCACTCTTTTTTGTTGTTTTCCTCAGTGATTTTTTCTGTTATATTCTGTTATAATATATTTGTTGGTGTTTTTGTATTGGAGAAAAGAAATAATAAATTATTTCACTATATTGTTCGAATGATCCAAGAAGGAACTTTCTCCAGCATATTTTGTTATTTTTTATTGGAGAATACTGTATGTTATTTCTGGTTCGAAGAAAATTGCATTCTTTTTCGATCCAATGTTCCTTTGTTTATATTTTATTCTGAAAATTGAAATTCTTGACCACCCTTGACGTAACGTTATGCGATCTAAAGTGTACCATACACGACAATTCCTATGTACACCATCCACAGATGGAATCCGAATCCTACAACGACAATAAATAATGGAATTTCCTGTCAACGTTGGAAAAGTTCAAGCGGCAGCTACAGAGAAACCGCAATTTCCACGCTACCGACTGAACTTGGTCATTATCTATTTATCTATTAATTCCCGAGTTTTTCCATTATTCACACCAGATGCGATCTTTTATTGCCACCAGTATAATAACCAACGATAATCAATAAACGATATTTATGATATCGTAAATCACACGATCTTATATAACCCCGCATGCCGATGTTATAATTTTTATTGTCCGTGTCCGAGATCCGAGCACGGTATAATGGAATACATAGATATTGAAATGGCTCCGAAGTTGATAAGGCCCCACCTTTCCTGTGTGTGCCCAGAGAGAGGCTGGATAGGAATTCGCGAAAGGTCAAATATTTTCGCATTGTAATTTATCCGAGCGAGATGGTATTGGAATTTTATTGGAGGCAATCTTCATGTATGTGTGTGCGCATAGCACACCTCCGTTATATAAGAATAAGAAATACGCCCAAAATACGATTCTTCATATTGCGCGCTTGAAAGAAGGTTTTTTTAGGGTATGAAACAACAACAAAAATAGATCCCCAAGAGGAAGAAATAATGTTTAATAAAACCACAAAGAAAAAATTACGAAAAGCACTGCCGTGAAGTCAGGAGCTTTTGAGCGCTCGTACATCAACCTTATAGGTAGATTCACATTTTCCAGTTTTATAAATATTTTGAACGGTCTTATTTACGGAACCCCTAGTCTAATTCTGCTCATTGATGAACGTGACTGCGAAATTCGAGATACAAACCTACCCTAAAAATTTCAAGTTCCTAGGCCTTTCCCTTCGGAAGTTATAATTTTCTATGGTTTCTATGGTTCTGCTCATGCGATCTGGACGAAATGTTGCTTTAATATATCATTCTCGATTAAGATACAGAATTTTATCTTGATCGAATCCGTAGTTTAGAAATTATCGAGAAAACAAGATTTCAACCGACCGTATTTACGGAACCCCTTGTCTAATTTTCTCATTGATGAACGTGCCCGTGTTATACGTTCTCATCCAGGAGTTCCCAACACCAATCATGCTGACAGAGACATTCCAACTATGCTGAGTGTTATGTTACAGTGATTCATAAAAGTGGACCACTGAAGAACTTCTAGCTAATCTTGACATAATCGGGATCGTGAATTTATGTACGAATCGAATCCATCCTTGTAAATCTTAAATAAATTCATTTTAAAAAACCCAGTTGTTCACCACTAAAACATAATTCCCGCGAAATTCGCGATCCGAACCTACCCTGAAAATTTCAAGTTCCTATGCCTTTCCGTTCGAAAGTTATGATTTTCTATGGTTTCTATGGTTCTGGTCATGCGATCTGGAGAAATGTAGCTTGAATATATCATTCTCCATTAGTATACAAAATTTCGTCACGATCGAATCTGTAGTTTTGAAATTATCAAGAAAACTAAATTTCAAACGACCAAATTTACGGAACCCCTAGTATAATTTTGCTCATAGATAAACGTGATCACGACATTCGAGATCCACACCTATCCTGAAAATTTCAAGTCCTTAGGCGTTTCCGTCCAAAAGTTACAATTTTCTATGGTTCCTATGGTTCTGGTCATGCGATCTGGACTAAATTCTACAAGTAGCTTGAACACCTCATTCTCCATTTGAGTGCAAAATTTCATCTCGATCAAATCTGCAGTTTTCAAGTAATCAGAAGAACAAAACTTTGATCGGCCATATTTACGGACACCCTGGTGGAATTTGGCGCATTGAGGAACTTAACTGAGGCATTTGGGAACTGAACCCACACTGAAAATTTGATGTCTCTAGGTTGTTCCGTTCGAGAGTTATCGTGCTTACGGACGGACGGACAGACTCGAATTTTCCGACGGATACGTCATGAGTGAGTCGAACATAGTCGATTGAGACCATTTTCGGCTCAAAATTTGAAAAATACAGACATCGTGACGAAATGATATAGCCCTCGTGTAAGTAGAACACAGAAATTAATAAGATATATTTCTGAATATAACAGAAAAAATCACTGAGAAAAACAACAAAAAATAGTGAACTTGAAAAAAAAGCCCCCGGAAAATATATTGCTAATAGAACTGAAAAATTACTACCAACAACAGAAATAGAACCCAATGAGGAAAAAATGATATATAATAAAACCACAAAGAAAAACTGAACAAAATCATAGAACAGAGAACAAAATGAAATATTTTTCTGAATAAAACAGGAGGAAAATCAACGAAGAATAGTGACATTCAAAAAAAGACTCCAGGAAAATATTGTGCTATTAGAACTGAAAAAGTACTACCAAAAACGAAAATAAAAACCCAAAGGAAAAAAATAATATATAATAAAACCACAAAGAAAAAATGAACTCAGAACAAAATAAAATATATTTCTGAATATAACAAAAGAAAAATCTCAGTGAAAAACGACAAAAAATAATAAGATTCAAAAAAAGACGCCTGGAACATATTGTGCTAATAGAAATAAAGAATTACAATTCAAAATAATTATGACAACCAACAACAAAAATAGAACCGCAAGAAGAAAAAATAATATATAATAAAACCACAAAGAAAAAATGAACGAAACCCGCATTACGGTAACGACAAAGCATAAATTATTCATTAACGAGAAACGGTCGGTTATTAAATACCGGCAGAACATTTCGCAAATTAACCGATTATGTTATTCGGGTACCAACTCGGATTTCGCAATCCATGATCGGATCTTATCGTCGGACAGTTGTGACGTCCGAAAGTCGCCAATTAAAAGCGCCCGGTCGATCTTTTTGTTTTGATCGCCAGTGCCGAAAAAGTTTTCGTTACATCGGTCATTACATCCACGGGGAATAATCAATGGAAATTATAGGTGACAGTTAACACCCAATTAAAGCGGGTCTCGCAGTTCCCATTCTTCATCATTTCCCCGGCAATTTGTCATTTTAATGCGCTAGTTTGATTGAAACGGGTACGGCGTATAATTCGACGATATATACGTTGGGCAATAAAAATCTCGTGAGACGCTCGAGGGTCCGCGTTTTTGAGCGGGAACGCTCACGTTTCGTATGCCTCAATCGAAAAATTCGCTCATTACACACGAAGTGAAAGATCGATGTAGAGAAATGGCCCTGTAATTGGTATCGATACGTAACTACTTTAAATTGACGTGTATGAGTTGATTTATCGATTTTCCCTCTCGTTGCGTACCTTTTTTCGTTCGGGGAATTTGCGACAATCTGAATCGGCACAGTTAACTAATTTTTTTCTCAACTTCGTGAAGTTTTCTCCTT
Organism: Aphidecta obliterata; assembly: GCA_963966015.1. Lineage (NCBI taxonomy): Eukaryota > Metazoa > Arthropoda > Insecta > Coleoptera > Coccinellidae > Aphidecta > Aphidecta obliterata. The sequence goes on from OZ014431.1 coordinate 5,169,344, forward strand.
TAGTTAACACAAACTTCGAATTTTATGGTACCACAAACCAAAAAAAATGAACAGAATCGTAGACCACAGAACAAAATGAAATATATTTCCGAATATAACACATGAAAAATCACGGTAAGAACAATTAAAAATATTGCAATTAAAAAAAAAAGGCTCCGGAAAAATATTGTGCTGATAAAACTGTCAAATGACTACCAACAACAAAAATAGAACCCCAAGAGGAAAAATTGATATAAAATAAAACCACAAAGAAAAAATGAACAAGATCATAGAACACAGAACAAAATAATATAAATTTCTGAATATAACAGAAGAAAAATCACTGTGAAAACAACAAAAAATAGTGAAATAAAAAAAGAGAACCCTGGAAAATATTGTGCTATTAAAATTGAAAAAATAACTACCAACAACAAATATAGAATCCCACGAGGAAAAAATAATATAATATAATGAAACCACAAAGAAAAAATGAGCGAAATCATAAAACAAAGAACAAAATAAAATATATTTCTGAATATAACAGAAGAAAAATCACCCTGAAAAACAAAACAAAAATAGTGAAATCAAGAAAAAGACCGCTGGAGAATATTGTGCTAATAGAACTGAAAAATTACTACCAACAACAAAAATAGACCCCCAAGAGGAAAAAATAATATGTGATAAAACCACAAAAATAAAATTACCAAAATTATAGAACACAGAACAACATAAAATATACTTCTGAATATAACGAAAGAAAAATCACCTTGAAAAACGACAACAATAGTGAAATTCAAAAAATGAAAACTCCTGGAAAATTTTGTACTAATAGAACTGAAAAATTACTACCAACAACAAAAATACAACCCCAAGAGGAGGAAATAATATAAAATAAAACCACAAAGAAAAAATGACCAAAATCATAGAACACAGAACAAAATAAAATATATTTCTGAATAAAACAGGAGAAAATCACCGTAAAAAACAACAAAAAATAGTGACATTCAAAAAAAGACTCCAGGAAAATATTGTGCTATTAGAACTGAAAAAGTACTACCAAAAACGAAAATAAAAACCCAAAGGAAAAAAATAATATATAATAAAACCACAAAGAAAAAATGAACTCAGAACAAAATAAAATATATTTCTGAATATAACAAAAGAAAAATCACCGTGAAAAACAACAAGAAATAATGAGATTCAAAAAAAGACTCCTGGAACATATTGTGCTAATAGAAATAAAGAATTACAATTCAAAATAATTATGACTACCAACACCAAAAATAGAACAGCAAGAAGAAAAAATAATATATAATAAAACCACAAAAAAAAATGCATAAAACAAATTAAATATATTTACAAATATAACAGAAGAAAAATCACCGTGGAAAACAACAAAAAAATAGTAAAATTCGAAAAAAAGTCTCGTGGAGATATTGTGCTGATAAAACTGAAAAATTACTAAGTTGTTGTAAGATAACGACACGAAATTTCATGTAGAATTCCGTAAAAATGGTAGATTTGATATTTTTTTTTTATTTTGAATTTCTCTGATTTAATTGAATTCTGAATTTCTTTCTGGAGTAAGCTAACATTTAATCATCAAATAATGCAATTTATTCTAAACCAAAAATAACACATTCAATAAAATACTATATTTTCCGAAATAAAATGATAATAATAATAAGAATAGTGAAATTAAAAAAAAAATCATAGAACACAGAACAAAATAAAATATATTTCTGAGTATAACAGAAGAAAAAATGCCGTAAAAACAACGAAAAATAGTGAAATTAAAAAAAAGAGACTCCTGGAAAGTATTGTGCTAATAGAACTGAAAAGTTACTACCAACAACAAAAATAGAACCCCATGATGGAAAAATAATATATAATAAAATAATAAAACCACAAAGAAAAAATGAACAAAGTCATAGAACACAGAATAAAATGAAATATATATCTGAATATAACAGATGAAAAATAACCGTAAAAAACAACGAAAAATATTGAAATTGAAAATAAAAACTCCTGAAAAATATTGTGCTAATAGAACTGAAAAATTACTACCAACAACAAAAATAGAACCCCAAGGGCATAAAATAATATATAATGAAACCACAAAAAAAAAATTAACGAAATCATAGATCACAGAACAAAATAAAAAATATTTCTGAATATAACAGAAAAAAAATCACCCAAAAAAACAACAAAAAATAGTGGAATTAAAAAAAGGAGAGCCCTGGAAAGTATTGTGCTAATAGAACTGAAAAATTACTGCCAACAACGAAAATAGAACCCCAAGAGAAAAAACAATATTTAATAAAACCACAAAAAAAAAATGAACGAAATCATAGAACACAGATCAAAATAAAATATATTTCTGAATATAAAAGACAATCAACGTGAAAAACAACAAGAAAAGTGAAATTAAAAAAAAAGACCCTGGAAAATATTGTGCTATTGAAACTGAAAAACTACTACCAACAACAAAAAAGAAAACAAAGGGAAAAAATAATATATAATAAAACCACAAAGAAAGAACAAACAAAATCATAGAATACAGTCGAATCAAAGAAAATGACTCCTGGATAATGTTTGTGATAAGACTAAAAAGGCCGAAGAGAAGAAGCAATTTCTGGAATTTAGCTTTTGCTGTAACTTTGTTGGATGCATCCAGAAAATGTAATGTTATAATTTAAAAGGTTACAAAATAATATACTACTAATTTTCACTAAAACTTTTCTTCGATTCATCTCTCACAAAATGGAAGAATCTAAATTTCATTCAATGTTAATAATTTAAATTCACAAATATTGAAATTCAAATTGCAATTAATTCTTGAATACAAAAAATTAAGTTCCAACTTCTACCGGCAGTTTCATGACTGCCTTTAAATTTTCCTATCGAACAATTTTGAAAAGTCTTTTCGATATATGGATAAATAACCCAGTCGAATCAATTCCGAATACAATGATTACGACCATCGCCCAACACTTGCGTTACCAAACGATCCGCCGATGACTCATTTGGGTCTTCATCGACCAAAATAAAAAAAAAAACCACAAAGGTCCCCGTATTTTATCTCCCCAATAACCTTTAGCGATAGCGTTTCTGGACCTGCATATATCTTGGGAACTCCATCTGTGTTGCAGGATTCACATAAACGTTACATAAATCCGATGCAATAACGATCGTGTTATCCGTGAATGAAAGAAAAGAGCATCACACTTATCCGACGCCTACATCGGTGTGTTTGTCATTATTTTGTATTATCGTATAATTCTGCGACGTTTTTGCCTTGTTTTCTCTATGGGGACACTCCCACGATAACCGTAAATAATGAAAGGATCATCGTAAATTTTTTTCTGGGAATTCTAGTGAGCAATTGCGACCTTCTAGAGGATGTAATTGAAGGAATTTCTAGACTGAAGACCTTCTATGAATCACTGCACCTGTTCAAGTAATAACATCAACGGTATAAATCATTTTTTTCGAGAAGGAAGGTCTCTTAAGGCTTATTTTTAGCAGTCCAAGGAAACCACTCCCTTACATCAAGAGTAGCACTACGATGTGTAGCATGAGACTATTCTGGCAGTAAGACACCAATATTTTTAAACTTTTAATGATAACAATGACAACAAAGTACCTGATTGCGGCAGATTCATTAATTCTCAAAAAAATCGTGCGAATTATTCGAAATTTGGGAATTTATTCTTCTTCACGTATTGAAAGTTGTAGCTATTCAAAAAAACTGACTTCTTTTACAGTTCATGGCTGTGATAGAACTGTCATTCCTTTTCAGTTTTATCAGCACAAACATTTTCCAACAGTCTTTTTCTCCAATTTCGCTATTTTTTGTTGTTTTTCACATTCTTCTTCTGTTATATTCAGAAATATATTTTATATTGTGTTTTATGGTTTTGTTCATTTTTTCTTTGAGGTTTTATTAGGTATATATCTGTTTTTTCCTTTTTGTTCTATTTTTTTTGTTTGTAGTGAATATTTATTTTCTTGTGCAATATTTTTGTTGTTTGGCGTAGTAGCTATATTCATTTTTGTTCAATAATTTTTCTCATTGTTAACTATATGTTTTTTTCTGGTATATTTTTTTGTGAGTCATTCTTTTTTCTTTATTTTGTTTATTATAGTTGGGAATCTAGTTGCATTATTTTCGTTGTTCTCCGTCTTATTCATATTTGGCCAATTATTTTTCCATTTCTGACAATATGTTTTTCTCCTGGTATAATTTTTTTGTGAATAATTTTTTGCTCTGTTATTTTCTTTATTCTTGTTGGGATTATTTTGATGAATGAATATATATTTTATTCTCCATTTTTTGTAATATTCGATTTCAAATAATTCCATGCAAGTAGAGAAATATTCATCCTTTGTGCAATATTTTTGTTGTTTTTTGTTGTTATTTTCTTTATTCTTGTTGATTATTTTGATGAATGAATATTCGTTCTATTCTCCATTTTTTGTATTCTTCGATTAGGAAAAATGTATACAGGAAGAGGAATATCTGTTCGTTGCCAATTTTTCTGTTGTTCGTAGTAATGTTTATTTTTCCTTATGCAGTATTTTCGTTGTTTTTCGTCTTATTCATATTTGGACAATGATTTTCTCTTTCTGACAATATGTTTTTCTCCTGGTATAATTTTTCTGTGAATCATTTTTTTATTTTCTTTATTCTTGTTGGGATTATTTTGATGAATAAATATATATTTTATTCCCCATTTTTTGTATTATTCGATTTCAAAAAAATTTCATGCAAGAAGAGAAATATCCATTCTTTGTGCAATATTTCTGTTGTTTTTTGTTGTAGCCATATTCTTATTTGTGCAATTTTTTCCTCATTGGTAACGATATATTCTTCTCCTGGTATAATTTTTCTGTGAATCATTTTTTGCTCTGTTATTTTCTTTATTCTTGTTGGGATTATTTTGATAAATGTATATATATTTTATTCTCCATTTTTTTTGTATTATTCGATTTCAAAAAAATTCCATGCAAGATGAGAAATATCCATTCTTTGTGCAATATTTTTGTTGTTTTTTGTTGTAGCCATATTCTTATTTGTGTTATTTTCTTTATTCTTGTTGGGATTATTTTGATGAATGAATATATATTTTATTCTCCATTTTTTTTATTATTCGATTTCAAAAAAAGTTCATGCAAGAAGAGAAATATCCATTTTTTGTGCAATATTTCTGTTGTTTTTTGTTGTAGCCATATTCTTATTTGTGCAATTTTTTTCTTATTGGTAACGATATATTTTTCTCCTGGTATAAAATCTGTGAATCATTTTTTGCTCTGTTATTTCCTTTATTCTTGTTGGAATTATTTTGATGAATGAATATATATTTTATTCTCCATTTTTGTATTATTCGATTTCAAAAAAATTTCATGCAAGAAGAGAAATATCCATTCTTTGTGCAATATTTTTGTTGTTTTTTGTTGTAGCCATATTCTTATTTGTGTTATTTTTTTCTTATTGGTAACGATATATTTTTCTCCTGGTATAATTTTTCTGTAAATCATTTTTTGCTCTGTTATTTCCTTTATTCTTGTTGGGATTATTTTGATGAATGAATATATATTTTATACTCCATTTTTGTATTATTCGATTTCAAAAAAATTCCATGCAAGATGAGAAATATCCATTCTTTGTGCAATATTTTCGTTGTTTTTTGTTGTAGCCATATTCTTATTTGTTTAATTTTTTTCTTATTGGTAACGATTTATTTTTCTCCTGGTATAATTTTTCTGTAAATCATTTTTTGCTCTGTTATTTCCTTTATTCTTGTTGGGATTATTTTGATGAATGAATATATATTTTATTCTCCATTTTTTGTATTATTCGATTTCAAAAAAATTACATGCAAGATGAGAAATATCCATTCTTTGTGCAATATTTTTGTTGTTTTTTGTTGTAGCCATATTCTTATTTGTGCAATTTTTTTCTTATTGGTAACGATATATTTTTCTCGTGGTATAATTTTTCTGTGAATCATTTTTTGCTCTGTTATTTCCTTTATTCTTGTTGGGATTATTTTGATGAATGAATATATATTTTATTCTCCATTTTTTGTATTATTCGGTTTCAAAAAAATTTCATGCAAGAAGAGAAATATCCATTCTTTGTGCAATATTTTTGTTGTTTTTTGTTGTAGCCATATTCTTATTCTTGCAATTTCTTTCTCATCGGTAACGATATATTTTTCTCCTGGTATAATTTTTCTGTGAATCATTTTTTTCTCTGTTATTTTCTTTATTCTTGTTGGGATTATTTTGATGAATGAATATATATTTCATTCTCCATTTTTTGTATTATTTGATTTTCAAAAATTTTCATGAAGAAGAAGAGAAATGTCCATTCTTTGTGCAAAATTTTTGTTGTTTCTTGTTGTAGTCATATTCATTTTTGTGCAATTTTTGTTCTCATTGGTAACGATATGTTTTTCTTCTGTTATATTTTTTCGTGAATCATGTTTTGTTCTATTATTCTGCTCATGCTTGTTGCGATTTTTCGATGAGTGAATACGTATTTTATTCTGCTTCTTTTTCAAATTGATTGAAAACATTTTTTTCACAAGACAAGAAATATTCATCCATATGACTCAATAAATAGATACAATTTGATGTATGTTTTTATATTTTTATGACACCTCTGTAATTCTCTTCCTCATAGGCATATATAAATAAAAAAATTGTAAAATTTATATCTTATAGATAAAGAATAATTCACGAAAATGTATTCCAGTTGGATATACCTTATTCACTAAAGGGATCAAAAAAGATGCCCCATATGAAAATAACCCTAATGTTTGTTATCAGAGTGACTGACCCTTCGATCCCTGCAAGACGTGGCATACCAAATCGTCTGTATCGCGTTACATAAAAGACCATTAAAAATAATTAGTCCTTTCTTCAGCACGCGCCAACGTATCTAATACGGCATGGACAGGTAAAAACAAACGATCGGGGCGGTTGGATATGTGTGTGTGGTGAAAGTTGAAAACTCGTTCTTTCGGTACGTCGCCACGTCCGCCTCAATTGTTCAAATTTCTTATGGTCGTGCGTTTATTTCAGCGAAGTTGCGGTTATCAAACAGATTCCTAAACTAGATAATTGCTTATTATGATGACCGGCGATATCGCTCATGAAGAATTAGAGAAGTAAAAGTCTCCTCATGTCGAAATCGCTAATCGAAGAACGTTTTTACGATATCGATCTGATTGATTTAGAATGGTGGGCTGCGTGATTGATCCATCAGTTCGTTTCGAGGATGGATTTTAAGGCAACTCTTTGGTAACAGAGGGGTGGAATCTTATTCTATGTCACTTCCTCAACTATCCAAAAAATGATTGACTTTGTTCACGTTCACTCCCCCCGACCTCTAAAATTTGGTTGACTTCGTTCACGCTCACGCCTCTGATATAGCGGGGATAAAAACGCCACGAGGAAGCGCATTCTTCCCGATCAACAAACCGGAGGAGCTGACAACAAATTAATTTTCTTCGCATAGCGCGTCGAGCAAACAGCGTACCGCGCCAACGTGGATGTCCGCATATAATGCGATTTAGGAACCCGAAGCGCGTATTATTATAATCCGCCGTTACGTAAGGACGGCCGGACGTGAAATTTCAGCCTAGGGTTTATTTATTACGCGAAATCGACCGGATACTATCCAGGTTTCGATTCGAGTTCTAATTGACGTTTGTTTATACCCCGATTGGACGCGAACTTAATCGAATTCACCGCTAGGAGATCGAAATCGGCCGCGGGAACACGATTTTGCCGATGTTGATTCCGCCGATGTGGACGCGAGGACGGGTGATGGATCGCGGCGGTTTCAGGGGTAGAAACAGGGCCGACCTGGAGTTATTCATTTCTTCAGTGAAATGTTGATTACAAAGCTTATCCTCGTTTTATTCGTTGTTCAGGTGGGTTTCCTTCGATCAGTATATAGGGTGTTTTCACATGAGAGGCTTTTTTTTGACAGGTGCTAGAACTCAAAATAAGTCAAAATTCCAAAAATCCCAGTTACCCGCGAATCTGAGAAATTCCCAGCTCCGATCTGACTTAGGTACGTATTGAGGTTTAAATGTTTAAATGTTTAAATGCGTTAAGTTTACGGAAAATCATCTGACAGAGCGTATGATTTTTGTGACTTAAGGTGGATAGGATTTCTTGCCTGCACGCTCCCCGGATCTCAACACCTGTGATTTTTTTTTTTGGGGTAATTTTAAAACATTATTGTACAGTAACGGTGAGGTGAATAGACGGACTAAAACAACGCATTGAAAATGCTTGTGACATTATTCGTGAGCAAACTGATGTGATAGTTGCTGCATGTAATTATTCTTTATTACGCTGGGCAAGACTTTGTGCACGTCAAACGAAGGGGGATCGATTCGAACAATTTCTGAAAAAATTTGGATTAATTTTATTGGTGATTTTGTGAACTACCTGATTTTTTTTATGGGAGCTTTCCTAATAAAAGTTGAAAGAGAATTCACAAATTTTATATAAAATCCAGCACTTTATTCACTTGCTGGAATGCATATGGCATCATGATTCACGGCAGATAACACGATCCAGAGTCTCATTAAGATCTTGATAACCAAGAATCTTTGCACTTTTTTCAAATTGAATACTTTATGTGATCAACTTCCGGCGTAATGATTACATTCGATGAGTTCTAGCAAATGTCAAAAAAAAATTTCGTTCTTCAATAAATCGCTTTATTTATTCATTTAAAACCAGAACCATAGAAACCATAGAAAATTGTAACTTTTGAAGGGAAACGCCTAGGGACTTGAAATTTTCAAGTGTGGATCTCGAATGTCGTGATCACGTTCATCTATGAGCGAAATTATACTATGGATTCCGTAAATATGGTCGTTTGAAATTTAGTTTTCTTGATAATTTCAAAACTACAGATTCGATTGTGATAAAGTTTCGTATACTAATGGAGAATGATATATTCAAGCTACATTTCTCCAGATCACATGACCAGAACCATAGAAACCATAGAAAATCATAACTTTCGAACGGAAAGGCCTAGAGACTTGAAATTTATAGGATAGGGGTAGATCTGAAATTTCGCGTTCACTTTATTAATGAGCAGAATTATACTAGGGGTTCCGTAAATACGGTCGTTTGAAATTTTGTTTTCTCGATAATTTCGAAACTACGGATCCGATCGAGATGAAATTTTGTATTTTAATCGAGAATGATATATTAAAGCAACATTTTGTACAGATCGCATGACCAGAACCACAGAAACCATAGAAAATAAGAAAATTATATTATTTGAACGGAAAGGCCAAGGAAATTGAAATTTTCAGAGTAGGTTTGGATCGCGAATTTCGCGGGCACGTTCATCAATGAGCAAAATTGGACAAGAGGTTCCGTAAATACGGTCGGTTGAAATCTTGTTTTCTCGATCATTTCGAAACTACGGATTCGATCAAGATAAAATTTTGTATCTTAATCGAGAATGATATATTAAAGCAACATTTTGTCCAGATCGCATGACCAGAACCAAAGAAACCATAGAAAATTATAACTTCCGAAGGGAAAGGCCAAGGAACTTGAAATTTTCAGAGTAGGTTTGGATCGCGAATTTCGCGGGCACGTTCATCAATGAGCAAAATTGGACAAGAGGTTCCGTAAACACGGTCGGTTGAAATCTTGTTTTCTCGATCATTTCGAAACTACGGATTCGATCAAGATAAAATTTTGTATCTTAATCGAGAATGATATATTAAAGCAACATTTTGTCCAGATCGCATGACCAGAACCAAAGAAACCATAGAAAATTATAACTTCCGAAGGGAAAGGCCTAGGAACTTGAAATTTTCAGGGTAGGTTTGGATCGCGAATATCGCGTACACGTTCATCGATGAGCAAAATAAGACCAGGGGTTCCGTAAATATGGCCGTTCAAAATATTTTTTTCCTGATAGTTTCGAAACTACTGATTGGATTGGAATGAAATTTTGCACTTAGCTGAGGAATAATGTATTCAAACTATGTGCGAAATCTTGTCCAAATCGCATTACCAAGACCATAGATACCGTAGAAAATTCTAGCGAATTATCGAAAAAATTGGTCAGCTGAAGCACTGACATGAAGTCTGGAGTTTCGCCTAAATTTGAGAATTTTTTGACAGCTGTCGAAAATTCCTTCAATTGATTTCTAAAAGTGGAAAATGCGAATCTACCTACAAGGTGGATGTACGAGCGCTCAAAAGCTCCTGACTTCACGGCAATGCTTTTCTAAATCTTTTATTTTGAAGAATTGGCAGTAATAAATTCCTATATATATAGTTTTGTTTCATGTTCATTTGAAATTTGTTCTATGTTTCACCCCTATTCGTGAATTTTATTTCATTTTTTCTCTCTTTTCTAATCATTAGTTGGGAAAAAAATTGAGTGAATTCGAAGAATCAGACGATTTGGCATATTTCGACCAGTCTTCCGAAATTAATCCGCGAAAATCATCGAAAGCGTCTCGCAAGAATTATAAAGGCTATTTTCCCAAGGCAGCTGGGTCGCGGCCGTTGGCCGCTATCGAATTTCGAACAACCTCAGGACTACAACATTTATGGAATTTCGATTTTTTTTCCTATTTTCACAAGTTATCGATTCAAAAACCACTGTAGGTATACCTGGATCAAAAATTTCAGTTTCTCAATTTGATAACTTTCTTTTAATTTTTTTTCCATTTGACTTCCAATTTTTGTTTGTTTGTCATACCTATGGAGATTTATTTTCAGTAAATCGCTTTATTTTTGGGTCAAAAATGTTAGTTTCCGATTTCGATAACTTTTTTTTATTTCAATTTTTTTTGTTTTTGTTCTTTCTTTTCCTTTATTTTGAAAATGAAGAATTCTCAGTAATGAATTCCTATATGCATAGTTTTATTTCATGTTCATTTAAATTTTTTTCTCATGTTTCACCCCTATTCGTGAATTTTATTCCATTTTTTGTCTTCTTCTACCAGTCTTCCGAAATAAATCCGCGAAAATCATCTAAAGAGTCTCGCAAGAATTCTAAAGGCTATTTTCCCAAGGCAGCTAGGTCGCGGCCTTTGGCCGCTATCGAATTCCGAATAATCTCAGGACTTCAACATATATATGGAATTTCGAATTTTTTTCAAGTTATCAATTCAAAAAACACTATTTTCCGCCACGACTCTAAACCAATTATTCTGTGATTAATGATTTTCTTCATTTTTCCTTTGTTGTTTCAATATATATTATTCTTTTTTTTTTTAATTTTTGTTGTTTCTAGTGAATGTTTTTGCTATTTTGTGCAATAATTTTTTTCATTGTTAACGATCAAATGTAGAATACAAAGCTGTTCCTCGTGTTATTCGATATTAAAGTCGGTTTCCTTCCATCAATATATAAAAAAAAAACAAAAAAACGAACTTTCCGATGATGTGCCATGTATTTCGCAAAATAATCTCAGAAAGCAGCGAAAATCGTCGAAAGCATCTTGCAGGAATCTATAAGGCTTTTTTCCAGCGCATCTCGGTCGCGGCCTTCGGCCGCGACATAATCTCGAAGACCCCAGGTCTATTGGCCGTTTCGATCCATCTTCCCATAATTGCCATGATTTTCGAAATAATCTCTATTAGAGTTCTTATTCTGGAAAGTAACTGCATTTGTCGCATTTCCTCGATGGAAGTCATCCTGTCAGCCTTTAGGCAGATTATAGCAAGAAATCCAACTGCTGACTACGTCCCTGATTGATATTGTAGAAGCTAAACGCTGCTTTTATCAAGTTGCCGTTGTGTCTTCTGGAAACAAGGAAGCCTAGTAAAATGATGGAATATTGTCATTACCGCTAACGACGTTCGATAATATAAACCTTGAGGTTTCTCAAAAATTCATCCAACATCGTCTATGGAAGCACTTCCTTATCAGCAGGTGTTATTCAAATCACATTTACCTCTAGAATTTATTATAATAAATGCAAATACAAAAAGTATGCTGCAATATATCGCTGAAAGTTTTTGCGGAACTGAATTGCAGCTGAGCGAGGCAGAAAAATGTTGTACATAAAACGTCAATGAACCTATGCGGGAAGATAGATTTTATGGGCAAAAAGGGTCGAAAATAAAACTCATCAAGTATATTCAGTGACATTGGAAGAAGGAATAATTGATTGGAGATTTCATGAAACTGTTAAAAAAGCTGGTATATACAACAAAAGTTAAAACATGAAATAATAGACGTCAATAAATATTTGTTGTCTTCTAATTGCTACAGAATTAATTGGAGACGAAATCGATAGTATAAATGTCACAGTGAGATCATATTCCAGTAGCAATCGACTCGATAAATTTTATAACATTATAATTCCAACGCCAACCATGCAGATTCCACCGATGGGTGATTTATTTTATCGTTTGACGTGATGGAATCCATCCTGAGTTATAATACCAACTGGGATATAAAATGCTACATGGAAAAACGATTAGGAGCTCATAAAGTTTAATTTAAAACTTCGATTTTTCATGTTCCATTCCCACGATCATCCTTTGAAGGATAAAAAGGTGTTTGTTTTAGCAGGATTTAGATCGATATGAGTATTTAAAGGTCAACGCAAAAAATAATTAGTCACTCATGTTTTCGAAAAATGCCAAATCAAAAAGACACTCCCAATAGAAACAGTTGAGAATGATCAATAAGTAAGGATTTAGATATGAAATATACACACTTAATGTATTCAAAACAAAAAAATAACAGATTACTTTGAATTATGATCTTAATTCATCTTAATCGTTGGTTATGATTTACTCATGCACATCTGCATATTCATAATTTCTCTATATGGTATCACAGATTTTATGATCAAATAAATAACTGTGTTTCATCACATTGGTCAATAAAAATGCAAATGATCGTACAAAATGAATCTTTTAGAATCAGTTTCTTGCAGCGTTTAAGTTTTGGTGCTTGGAAAACTGGAGGATTGAAAAATTTCTGTTCATTGGTGAACAATATTCCAGATTTCGAGCAATCTGTATTACCAGAGGCAGTCAGAAGGTATATATCTCCTCTTTTTTTTGTTTTTTTATGATCCACTGTATTTATACATTCAAAATTTCAGTTTCTCAATTTGATAATTTTTTTATTTTCAATATTTTAGTTCAATTCTTTTTTTTCCTTTTCATTTTTTGTTCGTCAATACCTATGAAGATTTGTTCCTAATTAATCGCTGTTTTTTAGATCCAAAATTATAGTTTCTCAATTTGATAACTTTTTTCTTTATTTCCATTCTTTTGTTTGTGTTCATTCCTTTTTTCTCCCTTTCCCTTTTTTTATTTCAAATTTTTTGGTTTCTGTTCATTGATTTTTTTTTCCTTTTTCCTTTTGATTTTTTTCTGTTTGTCGATACCTATAAAGATTTATTTTTTGAATCGCTGTATTTTTTGATAAAGAATTCTAGTTTCTCAATTTGATAATTTTTTTTCATTTTATATTTTTTGGATTCTGTTTATTGGTTTTTTTTCTTTTTTCCTTCTAATATTCTCTGTTTGTCAATACCTATTAAGATTTATTTTCGATAAATCGCTGTATATTTGGATCAAATATTATAGTTTCTTAATTTGATAACTTTTTTCTTTATTTTCAATTTGTTTCTAACTCAATATTTCGTTTCCGAAATTTTTTTTATTTTAATCTTTTATTGTGAGGCTTGATAAAGGCTACATTTCAGCCGAAACGTTGCTGGAAGAGTAATAAATACATAGATTTGTTTATCGATTCCTATGAAGATTTGTTCCGAATAAATCGTTGTATTTTTGGATCCAGAATTTTAGTTTCTAAATTTGATAACTCTCTTTTTATTTTAAAGTTTTTGGTTTTTGTTTATTGTTTTTTTTTCCTTTTTCTTCGAATATTTTTCTGTTTGTCAAAACCTATGAAGATTTATTTTCAATAAATCGCTGTGAATTTGGATACAAAATTTTAGTTATTCAATTTGATATTTCTTTTTTATTTTAAATTATTTGGTTTCTGGTCATTCATTTTTTTTCCTTTCAATTTTTGTTTGTTCGTTTAAACCTATTGATATTTAATCCAATAAATTGATGTATTTCTGAATCCAAAATTTCAGTTTCTCAATATGATGACTTTTTTCTTTATTTTAAATTTTTTGATTTTTGTTCATTAATTTTTTTTTCTTTCCCTTTCAATTTTTGTTTGTTCTTCAATACCTATGAATATTTGTTTTAAATAAATCTCTGTGTTTATGGATCAAATATTTCAGTTTCTGTTAATGACAATTTTTCTGTACACTTAGCAACTCATCAATTTTGTTAATCGAAAGAATTCTTTCATCTATGAGACAAGGTGAACTTCATACAAAAATTCTGCCAAATGGATGAACATAAAATAAGATCATGAAATTCCGGAAAATTCGAAAACTACAGATTTTCACCAAAAAGATAGGCTTTCTCAATTACAGATCGATTTTTTTTTATTTCGACCCTAACTTTTGACACAAGAAAAATACTGAGAAAACTTTGAAAACTAGGGAAAACTCGTGATTGTCATGGATTAGAGTCAAAATGAAAACATCTCATTGGTTCAAAAGTAGAGAAATGAAAATCTCCACTCTGCACATAATTCTAATTCGAATGGGCTGATTATGACTTCATTCAGTGCGTCATATACAGACCTACATTCAAGTGTGAAACCGAAATTAAGACATGAAATATCCGTTTAACTCACAGTATATTAATGTTCGAAAAATCATACACGTATCCTAAAAGCCTCGCAACGAACGGACAGGATCGTTAAGTTGTTGAGATCTAAAATGAATAAAACATTTGATACACAATTCGATAGATTTGTTATTTATCGATTTCAGCTGGTTCTTCTGATTATGGCACCGAAACTGGTTTTTCGGCATATGGAAATTTATGGCTGGATGTAAATCACCACCTAACATTGTTTCGGTAGTTCTATACGGTCAGAGGCGTAGAGATGGCATAACAGATCTCTTCATTCATATGCATGTGGGAACCAACTAGTAATGATGGTCAGCGGGTTAGTGGAATAGTCGGATCTGTTTGATGATTGTATAATTTTTCAACACCCGCGAAGATTTGGTGCAAATCTTCTGAATAAAACACTATAAATTTCCGCATATTTGCCCGCTCCTGTATAGGCGTCTCGAATCCAAAACATCATAAAAAGTCATCAAATAGTAGCTAATGAGCTAAAATAATTAGCTGTTTCGCATAACTAGAAGTTGGCCTCTATTCAAGTTGGCGTGCAATAAATTACCCGCCTCTGAGATTTAATAAATATCCGATTTTATAAAAACACGGGCCACCGTTGAGTTTTCTTCTTCAGATCCTCCGGTGATATTAGTTGCTTAGACTTCAGATCATTTTTGGAAGAAACCAAAAACATAGAAAGAGAAAAAATGGAATATAAAGAAAGAGAATAGTGATAAGATAAAATCGAAGAAAACTAATATTCAAATATTCCCACTGTACCTGATTAAAAAAAACTATCATCAAGTTTTACAACAAACAATTAAGTTCACTGCAAAGATGGAATCCGAGTATTTTAAAGAACATGAGTTCGATCAGTGGCGCAACCAAAATTTTGCAGGGCCTGGACTAAAAGTTCGGCAGAAATGGAAAAAAACATCGTAAGAAAGAAAACAGAGTTGGAAAAAGAAGCTATGAAATGAAATTCACGAATACAGGTGATACATAAAAAAGATTTGAATGAACATGAAACAAAACTATTAGGGAATTTATTATTGAAAAATCTTCATTTATAGTTAGTCCAAATAAAGTTATCAAACTGAAAAACCCGAATTTTCGATCCAAAAATACAGCGATTTACTGATATCAAATCTTCATAGGTATTGGCGAACTTGGAAAATTGATAGGGAAAGGGAAAAAATGAACAGAAACAAAAAAATTAAAAATTGAAAAAAAAATTATCCAATTGAGAATCTAAAATTTTTGATCCAAAAATACAGCGATTTATTGAAAATGAATCCTGATAGCTATTGACAAACAGAAAAAAAATTGAGAGGAAGGGAAAAAAATGAATGAACATGAACAGAAACCAAAAAATTCAAAAATTAAAAAAGTTATCGAATTGAGAAACTGAATTTTTTTATCCAAAAATACAGCGATTTACTGAAAACTAATCTTCATAGGTATGAAAAACCGTTAAAGAAGAATTTTCGATATCCTGCTTCCAGGATCCCGAATAACTGAAAATGTCTGGAAAAAGCAGGATATTTTGGTAGATGTCACTTAGACAACATAATGTAAGTGACATGGAGGTGTATATAAGTGAATCTGAATAGTTTTGTGAAACAAGGATGTTTATATCGTTATGTATCGAAATTGCAATTCAAAAAAAAATCTGAATAGTGGTTTTTCGAAAATTTGAGTTCCTTTTTGGTATTTTTTTTCGTTTATCCGGTACGTGATATTTTTGAACGAAACTTGCTCTATAATATATATAGTTAAAAAAGCTTCTTCTGAAAAAAATTCGACGTTGCCACGTGAATAGAAAATACGTAAATTTCAGGAATTTCCAAAATTTGAGAAAATTTTTGGACATTTTCTTGTATAACAACATCAATAGTTGGTGTAAGAAAAATTTTTGATATCCTGCTTCCAGGTTCCCGAAAAACTGAAAATGTCTGGAAAAAGTTGGATATTTCGGTAGACGTCACTTAGACAACATAATGTAAGTGACATAGAGAAGAGAACACCCAGTGTATATGAGTATATGTATCTGAATAGTTTTGTCTAATAAAGTTGTTTCTATCATTATGTATCGAAATTGCAATTTGAAAAAAAAACTGAATATTGGTTTTTCGAAAATTTGAATTCCTATTTGGTATTTTTTTTTGTTCTTCCATTACGTGATATTTTTGAACGAAACTTGCTCTATAATATATATATATATATATTTAAAAAAAGCTTCTTCTGAAAAAAATTCGACGTTGCCACGTGAATAGGAAATACGTAAATTTCAGGAATTCCAAAACATGAGAAAATTTTCGAACATTTCCTTGTATTACAACATCAATAATTGGTGTAAGAAAAATTTTTGATATCCTGCTTGCAGGTTCCCGAAGAACTGAAAATGCCTGGACGTTGCCACGTGAATAGGAAATACGTGAATTTCAGGAATTTCCAAAACTTGAGAAAATTTTCGAACATTTCCTTGTATAACAATATCAATAGTTGGTGTAAGAAAAATTGTTTGATATCCTGCTTGCAGGTTTCTCGAAGAACTGAAAATGCCTGAAAAAAGTTGGATATTTCGGTAGACGTCACTCAGACAACATAATATAAGTGACATGGAGAAGGAAACACCCAGTGTATATAAGTATATCTGAATAGTTTTCGATAATAAGGTTGTTTATATCATTATGTATCGAAATTGCAATTTGAAAAAAAATCTGACTAGTGGTTTTTCGAAAATTTGAGTTCCTATTTGGTATTTTTTATTGTTTATTTGTCACGTGATATTTTCCAACGAAACTTGCTTTAATATATAGACAGAGGACAAAGCTTTCGCTAAAAATTCTCAACAGTTTTCCAGTTTTTCTTATAACAACAAAAACCGGTATAAAAAGGAGTTTTTATCTTTGGTTCAAGGATACCGAAGAACTGAAAAAAGGGTCCTGTGTCAAACTGGCATCAGACCTGGAACCGCCAGATCCTCGCGCATGAACGCGGCTCCTTCTTTAAGGTTCAGTTCGCAAAGATGTGGGCTGGGTGGGGCAGGGGGGCATCTGGTAGCGCTCTGCGGGGGCCACGGCCTGGGGCCAGGGCGGGGTCCACGCGGAGATGCTGCCCTTCCTTTCACCGTTACACAACGAGATCGAGATTGTGTATGTATTTGTTCGGTCGTACGTGCTTGTTTATGAGCGTTCCTATGGTTTTACTAACGGCACACGATTGACAGACGTGCGGTTTCGACCATCGTCAGAAGTCCATTAAACATGCCGAGTCGGCCGAACACCTCGTTTGGCGCGCGGTGGACAACGATGGGGGGCTCGATTTCGATTTTTTTTCCTCCAATTATTCGAAATGATAAACCAGCGGATAATTCGAATGATTATAGTGGAGACAAAAGCGTCCAGCGCTACCGAATAACGACGGATCGGATATCAAAACATGAAAAAAATTCCTGGCAGTCATCTGAGACTAAACTGTATGTGAAATCGAATCTGATTCCGCACTACGGTCAGATATCTAGGTTTCAGTTTAGACTTTCGATTCTGAGCAACCTAACGTTTAAGGATGACTTGTATTACCTGAACTGGATTTACGAATGAAATTGATATCTGAAGGCGAATGACGGTTACGCAACGCTTATATATCCTTCTTTATGATGTTGATCTTGGAAGATAATATGAGTAATACATCGTTACGTTACCTACTCCTGTCTTTTTTCGATGGGCATATCTCAGATGTTAGAATGATAGTTCTTCGGCCATAACCGTTGTTGGACTTTATGGTTATCTATCTTTATGGATCATCGGGAAGGTCTATCGAAGGATACTTCGGTCCAAAGAAAAGTTTATAGATGATCCGTGCATTTTCGATGGGAATCGAGAAATTTCATGGGATTTTATAGTAATCCGCGAACCTCGACCGATTCTCACGCGATATGAAGGCTCGAATTTTCAATCATTTATGAAGACAACGAAAATGAAGAATATTTGGAACAAAATTCACCTCGTATTTCCAAAACAAAACAAAAATATTAAAAAAACCGTTTAAAACACCTTCTTTACGAAGATTTCACTCTGTTGCCATTTGGGTCTGTTGAAGGAGATTTTGTCTTCCGAAATTCCTCCAATAATACAGGGTGTTTTAAAAGGTGAGGCTTCTTTTCATCAACAATAGTCACTCAGAAAACATAGTGTAAGTGACATGTAGAGGAGAACACCCAGTGTATATGAGTATATCTGAATAGTTTTGGATAATGAAGCTCTTCATATCATTATGTATCGACATTCCGATTCAAAAAAAATTACACTAGTGGTTTTTTGAAAATTTGAATTCCTATTTTGTATTTTATTTTGTTCATCCTTTGTGCGATATTTTTCAACGAAACTTGCTCGATCATTTAGATAGGTGAAAAACTTCCTTTGAAAAAATTGAAATTCCTTCAATAATAAAGGGGGTTTTAAAAGGTGAGGCTTTTTTTACCAGCAATAGTCACTTAGAAAACATAGTGTAAGTGACATGGATAGGAGAACACCCAGTATATATAAGTAAATCTGAATAGTTTTCGATAATAAGGCTATTTATATCATTATGTATCGACATTGCAATTTGAAAAAAATTCGACTAGTGGTTTTTCGAAAATTTGAGTTCCTCTTCAGTATTTCATTTTGTCAATTCTTCATGCGATATTTTTCAACAAAACTTGCTCGATTATTCAGTTAGATGAATGAACTTTCTCTGAAAAGATTGAAATTTTTTCTATAATACAGGGTGTTTCAAAAGGTGAGGCTTTTTTTACCAGCAATAGTCACTTAGAAAACATAGTGTAAGTGACATGGATAGGAGAACACCCAGTGTATATAAGTATATCTGAATATTTTTGGATAATAAGGCTATTTATATCATTATGTATCGACATTGCAATTTGAAAAAAATTCGACTAGTGGTTTTTCGAAAATTTGAGTTCCTCTTCTGTATTTTATTTTGTCAATCCTTCATGCGATATTTTTCAACGAAACTTTCTCGATTATTCAGTTAGATGAAAGAACTTCCTCTGAAAAAATTGAAATTCTTTCTATAATACAGGGTGTTTCAAAAGGTGAGACTTTTTTACCAGCAATAGTCAATTGGAAAACATAGTGTGAGTGACATGGATAGGAGAACACCCAGTGTATATAAGTAAATCTGAATAGTTTTGGATAATAAGGCTATTCATATCATTATGAATCTCCTTAAAAGAGAATATACAGGTTTGCGATAAAATTCAGCACTTTATTCACTTGCTGGAATGCATATGGCACCGTGATTCATGGCAGATCTCCTACAAGAGTCGTATTAAGGTGATGATTCCCAAGATTTTTTGCACTTTCTTCAAATTGAATATTTTATATGATCAACTTCTGGCGATATGATTTCTTTTGATAAGTTCAAGCACTTGTAAAAAAAAGCCTCAACTTTAAAAACACCCTGTACAATTTTGAATAAATAACTGGTTGCTGATGTTTAACGATCAATACAGGACCTCAATTGAAGACTATCATTTCACACAGATAAAACACGAAGCTTCAGTCTCGAATGAACCAAAAAAAAATTCTTGGAGAAGAATTATCGTTACTGATTCTTGAAATAATAATGAATATAAAAATCAAATTTTTCCAAAGATTTTTTTCCTCTAAATTGTTCCTACATTAAGGATCATCACCAAGAAATATCAACAACTCGAATACTCAGTCTTCATCTAGTTTAGCCTCGGGTCGTTCAACGATTTCATGTTAACGTTGCGAAACTCCAAACTACAAGTCGAGTATCAAATATCGCCGTCTGATTTATCCGAACTTCGTACCCGATGGATGTTTTCGACCCATTTAGACTTTTTTCGTCGGAACGGTTATTATGTTCTATTCCAGAGATCGATTTGCACGATATTGTATGCATTATTAGTTTCTAGTATTGTGGCACTGATGTCGAATATTATTGTCGTTGTTACTCAAGAATCTGACTTTGTATTCCGAGAATTATGCAACTTATGGCGTTTGTATATTGGGTTGGTTTGTGTAGAGGCGTTGCTCTATAACATCGTTAAATTTTATGCTCATGTTCACAATACTGTACGAAATATTGAAGTATCTATGTATTGTGCAGATTGAGACAATTTGTGGTAAGTACGCCACCCCTTGAGTTAGTTCTAAATAAGGATTAATTAGTGAATATCTTTTTCTTTCAGATTGAACCAGTACCTGGAAGAGAACTGTTATTCTTGAATATTCAATCAAAATGGTCAACTATACAAGCTGACCTTGGGAAATGCGTGTACTCCGAGTGACCCATGAACTTTTCTGAGTGAATAAATGCATTTTGCTGTCTATATCATAATGGATTTATCGACTTCTATTTAATGTTCACTCATAATGTAGAAAATTGGTATTTATGTAATAAACGCACATTAAGTCCTACCCATAATTCATAACTAGCATTCAATCAATTTATGACGTTAAAATGTTCAAGCTTCTGGGAATATATAAAGGGGGCATGTCTCTGGCGATGAATTTGAAAAAGAGCGCAAAAGTACCCTCCTTTATAATTTTTTTTTATATTCACCTCAACGTACAGTTTTCAATTACAATCGTTTTAAATTGAGCCACATCCAAGTTCACTGAACCGATTTAAGATCGTGCTTTCGTCGAAACGTCAGCGGACGTCACAACACGCAAACCACTAGATCTAAATCATCTCTTCATATGGAGATTCGAAAATCATCAAACTTATAATTACGTTAGACTCCCAACCATGAAACGCTATCTTATTGCAACCATAACTACCTAATAATTACATCGGCGGAATTCAAAATACCGCAGCTACTTAAACAAGAGTGTTAAATATGTGTTAGGCTTATCTCGAGATGCAGAAGCTCGTTTGAAATTTCATGAGCGTTATGTAGCGTTTCCGCGTTGAAGAAATCGTGATGGATGCTACGAGATGATTGGCTGGCAAAAAAATCGCGATAGGGTCGGATTGATGCGTTGTGTTTATGGTTGAGGAGTCGTGGTCAAACCCATTGGTTTCGTTATGGTGGAGGAATGTGAGCAGAGGGAGTTTCTGAATGGCAATTTTTTTAAACACAGGTTTCGCGCCAAACCCACTGTTGGGGTCTCTCAAATAATCTAGGTTTTTCAGGTGTTTATGGAGATATTTGACGGGGATTTTCGTTGAGAAGCGCAGAGAGGTCGTTTTTCGAAAAAATCGTAGAATAATTGGCTGGAAATAAATCACGATAGAGTCGGATTGATATGTTATGATTATGGTTGACGAGTCGTCGTCAAACCCGTTGGTTTCGTTATTATGAAGGGATGCAACAAAAGGGTGTTTACGTTTATAAAATTTTTTTTGCACATAAGTTTCGCGCCTAACCCACTGTTGGGGTCTCTCAAATAATCTGGGTTCTTCAGGTGTTTATGGAAATAGTTGACGGGGATATTCGTTGAGAAGCAAAAGGTGGTCGATTTTCGAAAAAATTATAGAATCATTGGTGGTTTATGGAGATATTTGACGGGGATTTTCATTGAGAAGCAAAGGGTGGTCGTTTTTCGAAAAAATCGTAGAATAATTGGCTGGAAATAAATCACGATAGAGTCGGATTGATATGTTATGTTTATGGTTGACGAGTCGTAGTCAAACCCGTTGGTTTCGTTATTGTGGAGGGATGCAACAAATGATAGTTTGCGTTTATAAAATTTTTTTGCACATAAGTTTCGCGCCTAACACACTGTTGGGGTCACTCAAATAATCTGGGTTTTTCAGGTGTTTATGGAAATATTTGACGGGGATTTTCGTTGAGAAGCTAAAGGTGGTCGATTTTCGAAAAGATTATAGAATCATTGGTGGTTCATGGAGATATTTGACGCGGATTTTCGTTGAGAAGCAAAGGGTGGTCGTTTTTCGAAAATATCGTAGAATAATTGGCTGGATATAAATCACGATAGAGTCGGATTGATATGTTATGTTTATGGTTGACGAATCGTAGTCAAACCCGTTGGTTTCGTTATTGTGGAGTGATGCAACAAATGGAAGTTTACGTTTATCAAATTTTTTTGCACATAAGTTTCGCGCCTAACTCACTGTTGGGGTCTCTCAAATAATCTGAGTTTTTCAGGTGTTTATGGAAATATTTGACGGGGGTTTTCGTTGAGAAGTTAAAGGTGGTCGATTTTCGAAAAAATTATAGAATCATTGGTGGTTTATGGAGATATTTGACGGGGATTTTCATTGAGAGACAAAGGGTGGTCGTTTTTCGAATATATTGTAGAATAATTGGCTGGAAATAAATCACGATAGAGTCGGATTGATATGTTATGTTTATGGTTGACGAGTCGTAGTCAAACCCATTGGTTTTGTTATTGTGGAGGGATGCAACAAAAAGAAGTTTACGTTTATCAAATTTTTGCACATAAGTTTCATAAAAACCCAGTGTTGGGGTCTCTCGAATAATCTGAGTTCTTCAGGTGTTTTTGGACATTTTTGACGGGGATTTCTGTTGGTAGCAAAAGGTGGTCGTTCTTCGAAAAGACGTATGATAATTTGCTGAAAAATCACGATATACTCGGATTGATATGTTATGTTTATAGTTGACGAGTCGTAGTCAAACCCGTTGGTTTCGTTATGGTGGAGGAATGCAAGAAGTGGGAGTTTGTGTTTATCAAATTTTTTTGCTCATAGGTTTCGCGCCTAACCTACTGTTGGGGTCTCTCACATACTCAGTTTTTCATGGAGATAGGTATTTGACGGGGATTTTCGTTGAGAAGCAAAGGGTGGTCGTTTCTTCTATAAACTTTCCATTTATTTTCCAGGATGTCTACCAGAAACGACTGGAGTTCATTCATTATCGGTTTCATCCAAAAAAAACTATTGCAAATATTCTAACAGAGCTTTTTCTTCAAGCTGTGCACCTGAATAGAAGCCAATTCTGCTAAAGGCGAAAATCACGAAAAACCTTCTTTCGAATATTCGATTTTTCCAAGATCAATATAATTTGTACCTTCCATATGTGGCGACACCTTTCTTTTTTCGCATTATATTATAATGTATTTTTAACGATGAAACCGAATAATTACCTAGATAAATAAGAGGATGACTGGAATGATCAAAACACCATATCGAATTACTCATCAAAAATATTCACCGCCTCAAATGTCACGTAAAATGACCGTGAAATTAAAATCTTCCATCAGACATCAAACAAATCAAAAGAAATTATTAATGATGATTCAGAGCATCCACATCGGAAAAATATCCCACAACTGGAAAGCCATAGAAAAAAATCGTAGGCGCGCCAAGCGCCATCGCTGCCGACCATAGAAGAGCGGCATTTCCGTTTTGGTCATTGATTGAATGTCGTTCAATGATTTCAAGGCGAAGAAATATAAAAAGTCGACTTTTTATAAGGCCGTACGTTTAATACGGGTTTACTCGGTCGATCTATGACTTGTAATATGAACATTAGAATGGTTCCCACACATCATAACGGGAAGAATGATAAATGCACCGGCCGGTGTGCTATAATTGGTGCATTTCAATATTTTATCGTTTCCTTTTTTCCTACAACATTTGTGTAACCGACGGACGGCCTTGCGATTCGTGGAATCGATCTGGGCGTTCGCTTGAACTTTAATTCATATTTATATGCATACGAAAAAGGCAGGGGAGTTTTTTCAATCGTTGTTTTCACAACAATAGATCTATTAATTGACGCTCCTAGTATCGATAAATCATTTCGCGTTTAATCAATTCATGCAGGGAATGTTTTCTTAATGTGGCGTTGAAGAGGAAGAATGTGGCGCCAACAGCTCGAAAAAGAGTTCTTTTTCAACATTTTGCTACTCCCCTACGAAGATTGATCTCGACACAGTCGATCGACCAATAATTACCTCACAGAATTCACCATTCGCAACAGTTGGACAGTTTCTATCACGTATGTTTTATGCTTCATAGAAGACATATTATAGTTGTGTTACGTAAATAATCATCATTATTCAATATCTGCGTCTACAAGTAGGTACATAATAAGATAGGTATCTGGAACAAGCCAAAGACATGCCCGAAGCATCGTGAAATAGCCATGTCCTATCGATGCAACACATAAATATACCTACGTATGGCAAATATCAATTATACTGAAAAATTGGACCAGTCGAGGGATTTATGCAGATAAGCCATTTTTCTGGCGGATTGATGCAATAATTCTCACTCTACCGTAAAAGGGTGGCTCGAAGAGATTTCTACAGTTTACATTTTCTGCTTGAATGCATCGATATCGACGAAGTTTATTCAAATGCACCGTAATTGGTAATGATTAGAGCTCAGAATAACCATTATCTAATGATCGAAATATCGATATGATCATGGATTTGTTAATTTTTCACAAAACCACAAAATACGACAACTGGAAAGCCATAGAAAAAATCGTAGAATGATCGGGTGGAAAGAAAGTCAAGATAGGATCGGATTGATATGTTTATGATTGAGGAGTCATGGTAAACCCATTGGTTTTTTATGGTGGAGGAATGTAAGCAGAAGGATTTTCCGTTCATCGAATTCTTTTGCATCTAGGTTTCGCGCCTAACCCACTGTTGGGGTCTCTCGAGTAATCTGAGTTTTTCAGGTCTTCATGGAGATATTTTTCAGGATATAAAACAGGAATTCGGTTACTTCTACAGAAAACTACCCCTATATAAGCGACAGCAGGAATATTTGTTGATTTGACGTGACAATTCCGGTCGTTTAATTCCTCTAGAAATAACAAGATTTACATTAGTTGATGCAACCAAACTGCAGTTTGTCTTTTCAACAGGAAAATAATGCTGTGACGAAAACCGGAGTATGCGTGGCTATTTACAGGAATTTCCTGTTCAATAAAAAAACTGGATAGTTATATTCCAAGCTTCGAACTTCAGTTTCTACAAGAATTTCCAGTGATGAACACTAAAACTAAAACAGTAATTACTTTACTTATAAAGGAACTGTAATATCGATTTAACGGTAATTTTTTGTTGAATTAAAGAACTATCCTTCAAATATCACAGTACTAGTTATTTGTATTCGAAGCTTATAACCTGAGATTTTACAGGACTTTTCTGGAGTAATGCATTCTATCTAAAGATAAAGAGTGACTTCGCGAATAGGTGAAATTCGTTGAAAACTAGTTACGAGGGACTCCATAATGATAATAAATATAAGGACATTTTTGAAAAGAAATACCAAACATTCCTGTTGAATTTAATGTGTCCATACTGTTAGTCGTACAAATATAGTTGGATAATACTCACAAAATTATTATATTTTACTAGATACTCCTGTAACATTTACGGAAATATTCCTTTCAAGATAAAAGTACCTGATCACTGCTATACCTCAAGTGACTTGAACCGGAATCGGAATGTTAGATTGCAAGTACAGATTGTTCTCAGAACGATCTTTTTTGTTGTGATAACAATAGTTGCGTTCAAAAAACAGGAATTCATTCAACCGAAAATTCCCAGGGTTGATTTTTTTTCAGTGAAAAAATCGAAGATGATAGGCTGGAAAAAATTACGATAGAGTCGGATTGATATATTATGTTTATTTTTAAGGAGTCGTGGAAAAACCCATTGGTCCATTATGGTGGTGGAATGTAAGCAGAAGGATTTATTTTCCAACTAACAAATTTTTTTGGCTATAGGTTTCGCGCCTAACCCACTGTTGGGGTCTCTTGAATAATCTGAGTTTTTCAGGTGTTTATTGAGATAATTGACTAGGATTTTCGTTGAGAAGCAAAGCTGGACGTTTTTCCTATAAACTTTCTATTCATCTACCAGCAAAGACTAAACAACATATCAGTTATTCACAGTTGGAGGTGGAGCAGATTTCACAGCCTCACAATACGTTTTTCTTCCAGGTTTCGAGAATTTTACGTGAAATTCGTGAAATTTTCTCGCTTGATTTGTTATCATGAGCTTTCTTCCCCATAAAAGACCTCCACCTAACATCTGGTAGATTTTCGTGAGTGACGAAGAAAAATGTAGCATCAACGAAATTAGTTACGGCAGGGGCAAGGTTGGCGACACTGCACAATGGACGACAGATATAAAGCGTGGATAATTGCAACTTATGGGACATTTATATTGCAATCTCCCAACCCACGTGGTTTATAGTCTGTCTCTTCGACCTACGATGCATCACTACTACTAGACGATAGTCGACTGGTATTCGCATTCAGAGTACCTACAGGCGGACTCAGGCTCAGCGAAAATCTTCAGGATTTCATGGTATGGAAGATGAGATGAAACAGTGGCGTGTCGTTCTTTTCAGGTTTTCTTCATGAATTCCGATAAAGGCACATGATTTGGAGAGAACAATAAAATATTAATAAACTTCCTATGAGTATAGAGTAAAATAAGATCAAGAGTCCACCAGTGGTTCTAGGACGAAAACCACATTTCCATTTCAGGCAGAAATTTCGTGGTAACCAGACTGAAGAGCGAGTTCCAACTTGAACCATTCAGTTCGGTCCTGCGTCTTCATCGCTCTTAACATCCACGTATGCTAATTCCGAGAGCCATTCGAAGCCCTAAAAAATCATCTCACGTAGCATCAAGTCTCGACTTCTCGCCATCTGTGCCTCGACACCATATCGAGAGTGCACATAGTGTAGGCTATGTCGTGATTACGGGGATGGTTATTTACTCGTGGCGTCCGTCAGGGTGATTACCTGGGACGCGTAGAAAATGCTGACTTACATCCTGCGCCCAATCAAGCCAACTCGAATTCCGACTGTGTGACTTCTGAGTGGGTAGAAAAATGTTTTATTGTGACTTAATTCAGGTTCAGAAAATTTTTGATTTTTACTTCGAAGAAAAAAAACGACACATCCAGCGCTTTCACCAGGTCGGTACTTATCACAGACGTGTCTTCAACATCTTCACCGACAAACAAGCCTGCTCGTTATCGTTCAACAATAACAAATCAACCCACTTGACCAAATGACCTGCGACCTTTCAGCCTTGGCACCGTTTTCCGCCCATATTTGAGCAACACCGTCTTGTATCTGATGAACGAACGGTAATCATCTATTGTGAAGGATGATTTTCGGACATTGAATATCGACGTGACGCAAGTAAGAGTCCGTTCTTTTGTCATCCGGAGCCGTGTGTTGAAAGACGCAACAATGGACTGACGACTGCGTCAATTAAAATTTAATTGAGTTGTCGAATCTTTTTTCCATTCAACGGGGTCTGTGGGTTGAGCATGGGATGATACAGCGGTATATTTCGTCGAGAGTTTTGCGTTATGAAGAAGGGAAATTTTCGGATATCATACTTTCTGATGTGAAGACAGATAATCCCACTCGAAAAATTAAGATCGAGGATAGCACCAATAATCAACGCCCAGGTATCTTCGGTTTCCATAAAAATAAAAAATCAAGTTTAATTCAATCCCACGAAGAAGTAATAGTCAATTATGAGATGACTCACTGGAAGAAATGTTCAATTTTGTTTCCCCAGTGGGTGAAATACAGAAAAAATGTAAAGGATTTTTTTTAAATAGGCCCATAACCTGTTGGATATTCATTCAGAAAACAATGGAATGAAATATGACAAGACGAATCCCTCCATTTTAATAACTTCCAGAACTAATATAACGTATTATTTAAAACAAAACCAGTAACATAAAAAATAAATAACAACAATGCAATGTCATGTAGGTAGACCACCAACCTTCCCTTCTCAATTTTTTCTCACACCCATTCGAGGAGCATTAAAATATCCGTGTTAATAAAAAAATTCAATCAATAAATTTCGAAACAATATCGGAATAATTATAGGTCGCATAAAAATATTGAGAGGACTGACATTAATAAAAACGGATATTGCTACTGATCTATTGAGAACCGAGCGAACATAATCAATTATTCCAGATGTTGTAACGACACAAAGCAGTAATCTCCTTGTTTTAAAACATTATTATATGTGAGTCAACAATTATGTCTGGGAAAATTGTTCGATCAAGTGAAAATACATTATTTATGTGTATGTGATCATTGTTACGAATGTGGGAATTTTTAGGAGTATTGATTTCATGGATATACCAGACGGATAGGATTCAGATCATCGTGAATAAAAACAATACGAATTGAACACGTATGAGTATAACAAGAGCGTTTCAGTTCGCACAAATTACGTCCGGCCGTCCGGCCCTAAACACTATGAATTTCAAAAGAAAAGGTCAAGCGTTTTAAAATTTTTCGAATTTTTAAAAAATTCCCTAACCGACCGAATGAAATCCAAGAAACGAATCATTACACGTTCCTTCAACATCCGTGTCCTGTTTTCAGTTTTGAACACTATTCCCAGAAAGTTGCAGGGGAATGCACTCGAAATTGATTGGGGCGAAAATTTTCAAAAGAAGTTATTTATTGTGAGAAATAAAGGTAGGTTATGATTTTCAACGATTTCCTAGCCTCAAAATATGTCTTTTTTCAGATTTTCAATGATTTACGAGGTAATTTAAATTTGACTGCTAACAGGGAAATCTGAAATCATCCGATCATAATCTGAAAAAATGAGGTAGATACGAACGAATAGATCTTCTTGCAGATTTTCCAAACCACTCTCATAGGTTTTCGACGTTTTCAAGAAGAAATTGATAGACAAAAGTTCATACTAAATGTAAGTAAAGTTTTCCTAGCCTCCTGACTTTTATTTTCAATATTTTCAGTGATTCAAGATACAATTTGTCAAAATTTGACAGCCACTTGCAAATTCTGCAAGTACAAAAAACGAAGCTCTGAAATGAGGGGAGTACGATTGAATATCATCATCTCTCAACTTTTCCACCCCACTTTTCTAGGTTTTCAACGATTCCGAAAAAGAAGGAACGTAATTCCATCAACTTAAAATGAAGTTCATTCTCTGATATATTTCATATTTGTTAAGAATAGAAAAAAATCATTTTCGAATTATATTCCATATAATTCATAGCCACTTGCAAATTCTGCAAACATTTGTTTATAATACAAAAAAAGGCTCGATTGGCTCTGAAATGAGGTAGATACGGTCAAATACATCATCTTTGAACTTTACCACTTTTGTAGGGGTTTTCAACAATCTCGAAAAAGTTATGAACTTAATTCCATCAACTTATAATGAAGTTCATTATCTGATATATTTTATAGGGCGGTGAAACGGATTTGATGGAAAAATAGAGTCATTCTTAGTGAGAATTTTCAAATCCTCGCAATACGGTTTTTTTCAGATTTCCAGAATTTTATCTGATATCTCGAATTTCATATTGAAATATTGTGAAATATAACGATTCAGAAGAATTAATAAAATTCTTCTTCAAATTAATTTCCATATAATTTATAGCCACTTGCAAATTCTGCGAACATTTGTTTATACTACAAAAAAGGGGCTCGATGGTCTCTGAAATGAGGTAAATACGATTTAATACGTTATCTTTCAGCTTAACCGCTCCACTTTTGTAGGTTTCCAACAATTTCAAAAAAGTTATGAACGTAATTCCATCAACTTATAATGAAGTTCGTTCTCTGATATATTTCATAGGGGGGTGAAACGGATTTAAAGGAAAAATAGAGACATTTTTAGTGAGAATTTTCGAAGCCTCGTAATGCGGTTTTTTCAGATTTCCAGAATTTTATATGGAATTTGTCGAAATCTGACAATTCTGAATTTCGGATAGAAATATCGTGAAATAAATCGATTCAGAAGCATCAAATAGATTCTTTTCTGAATTATATTCCATATATGTAAGTCATAGCCACTCTCAAATTCTGCAAACATTTGTTTATAATACAAAAAAGGACTCGACGGGCTCCGAAATGAGGTAGATACAATCAAATACATTATCTTCCAACTCTACCACTCCACTTTTGTAGGGGTTTTCAACAATTTAGAAAAAGTTAGGAACGTAATTCCATCACCTTATAATGAAGTTCATTCTCTCATATATCTCATAGTGCAGTGAAAGGGATTTAAAGGAAAAATAGAGTCATTAGAATTTAAAGAATTCTTTTTCGAATTATATTTTATACAATTCTGCGATTCCATCTCTTGAATTGTCGATTTTATAAAAGGACATTATTTGTCAAACTGGGTTAGATAAGACTTGATGACAATTGTTTATGTTTCAAAATAGTTCTCCATAAGTCAGTGTCAGTTTTCTATTTGAATGACAAATTTAGTTCTTGCATAATCTTCTCAAGGCCGTCGAAATAACTCGTATTTTTTTCATAAATAACTTTGGCGAGATGTTCTGGGAATGTGGAAATCGCCATCTCTGATAAGTGTGACGACATGTGACATAGCATTTATCCAATTTTTTGGCTTCGTATTGACTTGGTTGAAATCATTTCGAAAAAATTTCCCTTATAATTCACTCATTTATGGACTGAAGATTACAATTTTATCCATAACTTTATAACGATTTTATTAGAGCACTATCGAATGTAATTAATCAATAACAACCAAGTAATTTTCCTCTTTGCTCAGTCGATAAAATCTCCCATAATAATTATTCTTCAGAATCTCGAAATGGCAATTACATTGAGCTTTTACCGTGGGAATTAACACTGAATTGGTAATTACATTAATTGAACCCATTCTTCTATCATTATCATCATGCGGGGAAACACTAAATCCATAAGAAATATGTTATTTTCTCTCAATTTTTTTTGGGAAATATATAAGGTCGGGCCATGATTGTGTTGGCGTTTGACATTCAATCAGAATTCCGGGAAAACTGCTCGCGATAGTTAAAGACACGTTTTTCATTCGTTTCATCCACCGAATCGGTTTGAATTTAAGTTTAGGCGTGGTCCCCACCCAGTGCCAGTTCAAAAAACTCCATAATTTCTTTCGTCGCATTATAATTGCCCTCACTTTCAATCAATAACGCAAATGACATGAATTCCATTTAATTTATTCAACTGGAACCACATTAACTCGATAGCAATCTCAATAAAATATCGCAGTGGCAGAACCACAAAGACCCATGGAATCGGCAACCATGAAACGATAAAAATAAACCGCCTGTACATTGTCAATAACGATTCTGCATAAACTGCACAATTATATGAGATTTCACAAAAATATCGCCTTGTTATCAATAAAACGTATGACGCAAACCCATGCAAAAACTCTTATCACAATTTATTGTAGACACGAACACGGAGAGATTGTTCGAATGTTCGAATAATATAATTCTGGGCGGAAACACGAACCAAAACGAACGCACAAATCATGCAGTCGAAGGTAATACTTCAATGCTCAGTCTTAGGAGATGAATAATTAGAGTGAAACTTGTTAAGTACGGCTTTATTAAGTCGAGGTTGTTCTTCATGTCCCGATATGCGTTTACACGATTTTCCTGATGTTAACGAGTGCACCAGCCAATAGGCATCCAGCTAATTTGTCCTATAAAGGAGCCTGTTAATGATGTGAAAATGAATTGAAGTAATTACGGCTACTCGATACGAATTCTTCATGTCATATCCAAATTTAGAAAAATATGGTTTATTTTTTTTTGGGACGAATGGAGTCCTAATTCTTTAGGCTTATTATGATGATTTATCGCCTGAAGACTGGAAACTCAACATCAAACGAGGCCGATTTGAAACTGTCGATTTCGTTTCTTCTGTGTCGACCCGCTGTTTTGCTCATTCACCATGCTTCTTTTCTTCTTAATCAAAAGTTTTTCTTCAAATGATAGTGGGCTTTTTGATATATTTTGCACAGGTTCAACTCCATATATAAATAATTATGTTTTTTCGTTTCAAAAGTCTGCTTTTAAGAAAAAAAATTATTTCTTTCTGAAATAATAATCACAACTATGAGATAAAGGATTACTGGATCTACAGATTGAAATACAGAAAAACGTGAGTTGATTGAAAATATATGTAAAAAGCTTATAAAACGAACTGTATGTCTTTTTTGAAAAGTAAAATACGGTTCCTATGTGGGGAAACACTCGAACTTGCACTTCAGGCACAAGTCTCATGGGAAACGCGGAATTGTAATTCTTCCCACTCTTTCAAATATTATTGGGAGATTTTTCCTGAACCGTATAATTCTTAAAGTTCCAAATATGGGGAGGAAAAATGACTGATTAAAAAATTAGGAAGTTCACAACCTCACCGATGAAATTTTTTCAAATTGTTAACAGAAATTGTTCGAAAAAGACACCATTCGTTTGATGTGCACAAAGTCTTGCTCTTCACAAATAATGTCACAAGCATTTAATGTTTTCAAATGACTCCTGAAGAAGAAATCACAGGGGTTGAGATCCGGGGAGCGTGCAGGCCAAGAAATCGATCCACCACGTCCTATCCACCTGAAGTCACAAAATCATACGCTCTCTCAGATGATTTCCCGTGAACTGAACGCATTTAAAACACATTTAAACCTCAATACGTACATAAATCAGATCCGTGCTCTGGATTTCTCAGATTCGCAGGTAACATCGATGAGTTCTAGCACCTGTCAAGAAAAACACTCACCTATGAAAACCTGTATAACCTATAATAACCTCACACTTCGAAAAGGATCTAAAGCCTAGTTTTCTCTGAGAAATCGCGTAACCCAACTTTCCTTCACGCACCTGCTTTAACCTCCTCCCAATTCGAAGTGGTCTTCGTCCTAATCGACGCATTAGAGCCATCGATACTCGCATCGAATCTAATGGCGACTTCCGACGTTCTAATTCGACGATGATTTATGCAGATCCGACGGCAGATAAGTCGAAGACTATTCGCCGGAATTGAGTGTGGCTAATTTTCGAGTTCTAAGCACCGGTAAGTGGACGTTATAATAAGACGTTTTGCATAACTTTCCTTTATGATAATACGGCCCGGATTATAATAATTATTACCTGCATCTGTGAATTGAAACGGATATTTTGAAATAGATGTCTCGGATTCGGTCCAACGAGATGAGTATGTATCACTGTAATTATTCTATATTGATATTATATAATTTGATCAGGTGCAAAAACTGATCGGAATCCGTTTCGAATCCTGATTATTTGTTTATACCTGCAATTATGGAATACTGGGTCGGTTGAATTTTATCATGTCGAAATAATCCAGTTATATATGTTCATTGAAATAGTACCAACAAAACCACAGTTAAAAGAATGATTAACGAATATAGCAAAGAAACTTAACGTAAACAATGGAAAAAAGCGCGAATAAAAATATAACTAAAACAAAACACAGAACTCAACACGAATATTACATAAAGAAAATATATACCTAAAATAAAAGAAAAAATTTACGAACCATGGAGAAAAATTATTAAAAAACATGAAACATCAATGAAATAAAATATAAAATCACTCAACAAGAATATAACACAAAAAAAATATATACCTATTATTTACAAAAAATTGAATGACGTCAGGAAAAAAAATATATAGTTAAACCAAGGAGAAAATGAGTAAAAACATAAAACACAGATAAAAATAACAATATATAGTCAAACCACTGAACAAAATGAGTGAAAAACATAAAACACAGAATGATCACCGTAAACAATGGACAAAAGCACGAACATGAATATCACTGAAACAAAACACAATACTCGACAAGAATATTACACAAAGAAAAATATATACCTACAATCTACAGAAAAATTGACTAATCTGAAGAAATATATAGTAAAAACCACTGAGAAAAATGAGTGAAAAACGTAAAACACAGAATTATCGATGAAATTAAATATAAAATCACCGCGAACAATGAAAAAAAAGCACGAATTTGAATATTACTGAAACAAAACACGAATTCAGAATATTACACATCGAAAAGGAATCACAATCAACCACAATCAACAAAAAAATTTATTCACCTAAAGAAATATATAGTCAAACCTCTGAGAAAAATTACGAGAAGCACTGACGTGAAGGCAGGAGCTTTTGAGCGCTCGTACATGCACCTTGTAGGTGGATTCGCATTTTCCAGTTTTGGAAACCAATTGAGGAAATTCTTGACAGCTATCAAACAAATTTTCAAACAAAGGCGATAATCCAGACTTCAAGTCAGTGCTTTAGGTGACCAATTTTTTTTCGATAATTCGCTAAAATTTTCTATGGTAAATATGGTCTTGGTGATGCGATCTGGACGTAGTTTGAATACATTATTCCTCAGCTAGGTGCAAAATTTCATTCTAATCAAATCGGTAGTTTCGAAATTATCAGGAACAGAATATTTTGAACGGCCATATTTACGGAACCCCTAGTCTAATTTGGCTCATTGATGAACGTGACCGTGAAATTCGCGATCCAAACCCACCCTGAAAATTTCAAGTTTCTAGGCCTTTTCCTCCGGAAGTTATAATTTTCTATGTTTTCTATGGTTCTGGTCATGCGATCTGGACAAAATTTTGCTTTAATATGTCATTCTCGTTTAAAATACAAAATTTCATCTCGATCGAATCCGTAGTTTCGAAATTATCGAGAAAACAAAATTTCAAACGACCGTATTTACGGAACCCCTAGTATAATTCTGCTCATTGATAAACGTGAAGGCCACATTTCAGATCTACACCTATCCTGAAAATTTCAAGTCCCTAGGCCTTTCCGTTCGAAAGTTATGATTTTCTATGGTTTCTATGACTCTGGTCATGCGATCTAGAGAAATGTAGCTTGAATATATCATTCTCCATAAGTATACAAAATTTCGTCACGATCGAATCTGTAGTTTGGAAATTATCAAGAAAACTAAATTTCAAACGATCATATTTACGGAACCCCTAGTATAATTTTGCTCATAGATGAAAGTGATCACGACAATCGAGATCCACACCTATCCTGGAAATTTCAAGTCCCTAGGCATATCCGTTCGAAAGTTAGATTATTCTATGGTATCTATGGTTTTGGTGATGCTAGCTGAACAAAATTTTGCATGTAGCTTGAACACCTCATTTTCCATTAAAGTGCAAAATCTCATCTCGATCGAATCTGTAGGTTCAAAGCAATCAGGCAACCAAAATTTTGAGCGGCCATATTTACGGAACCCTTAGGCGGATTTTGCCCAATAACGAACTCAACCTCGGCATTCGAGACTCGACCCTACCCTGAAAATTTCAAGTTTCTAGGACATTCCGTTCGAGAGTTATCGTGTATACGGACGGTCGGACAGACTCGAATTTTCCGACAGATTCGTCATCAGTGAGTCGAACATAGTCGTTTGAGACCATATTCGGCGCCAAATTCGAAAAATACAGACATCGTGATGAAATGATATAGCCCTCGTGTAAGTAGTACGAGCGCTCAAAAATGAGTACAAAACTAAAACACAGTATCAATGAAATAAATTATAAAACAATCGTAAACAATGAAAAAAACACGAATATGAAAATGAAAAATTGTCTGACCTGAAGAAATATATAGTCAAACCAATGAGAAAATAAGTGAAAAACATAAAACAAAGAATTATCGATGAAATAAAATATAAAATCACCTTAAACAATAAAAAAAATCATGAATATAAATATAAATGAAACAAAACACGAAACTCAACAAGAATATTACACAAAGAAAAATATATACCTATAATCAACAAAAAAATTGACTAACCTAAAGAAATATATAGTTGAATCACTGAGAAAAATGAGTGAAAAACATAAAACACAGAATTATCAATGAAATAAAATATAAAATCACTGTAAACAATAAAAGAAAGGACGAATACGAATATTACTAAAACAAAACACAAAACTCAACAAGAATATTACACAAAGGAAAATATATCCCCACAATCTACAAAAAAATTGAATAACCTCAAGGAAAAAATAATATATAGTTGAACCACAGAGAAAAAATGATTAAAAACATAAAACCCAAATAAAAATAATATATAGTCAAACCACTAAGGAAAATGAGTAAAAAACATAAAACACAGATATATCAATGAAATAAAATATAAAATCATCGTAAACAATGAAAAAAAGATGAACTTCAAGAAATAAATAATACATCGTTGAACCACAGAGAAAACAAATGAGTAAAAACACCAAACACAGAATTATCAATGAAACAAAATATAGAATAACAATAAAAACTGCGAAAAATGTTTGTGTTAAAAATAAAATGGCTAAGGGGAAGAAGCTATTGTTTATTTTTTCCCAATATTTATGTGAGAAGTATTTTGATTTTTTGATTAAAACTGTAGATATCTCTTCATCAGATCGCTAGCGGATAAAAATAATAGTTATAAAAAAATATTTTGATAAAATGTGGGGCCATAAAAAAATTAAAAATACCCGCAAAGTGTAGTCCAAGCATAGGTATGGACGTCGTAAACCGTGGCTAATGCGTGATATTATTCGCGCAACGATTCACTAACCTCGGGCGTATTTTGAATATTCCGAAGTGAGCGAGTGTGGCAAGTGCACCTAATTATTTCGATACATTGATCGATTTTTCTGCACCGCGGTCGGAAGCTGAGCGTAACCGAGAATTACTCTCAATTTTTAAATCGAAAGGGAAAAGTTGTTCCTCGTCGCTCACGGACTGGAAGCGATTTTTGACGGGGACGAGATAGGTGCGAACGTGGAAATCAATGGTCGGGAACGTCCGGCTGGTGATTTAAGTGGTGCCAACCTACGAGCAATGGTATTTGGTGCGATTGATATGAAAGTCGTGATTATGAGACATGTTTCGTGTTCGGATCTTCTGGCTTGGTGATAGCAATACAGTAATTCTAGGTTCACCACGAAAACGTAAAAATTTCGGTTGAACACACCCTCGAATTCATCATCTCGTGATAGACCAACGTATGCAGAACCCGATGACCGGTAGGTATAGAGGCGGACAAAGGCTCCAAGCTAATGCACATTCAATGTACCATAACCCGATAGATCAATTGTGATCCGCACCAATTATGAATCATTATATCTGAAATACGCATAAATAATGGGAAACATGAAATCTTGAGAAATCGCTCCCAGATAAGCGCCTCGGTGATCCGAATCCGCGGACCGCAAATTGCAAAGAACACGTTCCTTCTGTGCCAGATCGCGCAATGGGGCGCAATGGGCGCGCAAAAATTTCCCGTTGCCATTGTGTCTTTCTGCTTTTGGCGTTCATAAGCGACACAGTTAAGTCCAGGTGTTTAAACTGTCTCTATTGTTCGAGGATCGTTTGGGAAATTGGCTATCTTAGAGGTTACTATATCTGGAATCAGTGTGAAGGGGGCCTTACATCAAATATTGTGGAAAAATTGGAGTTAGTCATAGCCTAGTTGATTTTCAGACAATGGATACTGTTGGCTTTCTTAATTTTTATTATCGATAACAGCTCATATTGTTAAAACGTTGGGTTGAATTATATTTCAAAATTTTTATGAGCCAGTGAAATCCCGTGCATTATACAAGAGTTTATTTTACCCGTATATTTTCGAAGAGGGGTGAAAGATTGAAG
Source organism: Aphidecta obliterata (assembly GCA_963966015.1). Taxonomy (NCBI): domain Eukaryota; kingdom Metazoa; phylum Arthropoda; class Insecta; order Coleoptera; family Coccinellidae; genus Aphidecta; species Aphidecta obliterata. The sequence continues at coordinate 5,207,539 of OZ014431.1, forward strand.
CATTCTGAACGTAAGTCACCATATATTGTAATGTGTCAACAGTTCCTTCAGCCCTCTCTTTGAGACGCCACTGTCTTTGAACCGCTGTGTCCTACTGCGTGATTCGAATTTGTACCTTTGCGTTTCGCTATTTTGAGATCTGGAACTGATTCCATAATATCGATTTCGCATTAAAGTGAACAGTGGATTGTCACTTTCAATCATTGGATGTTTAACTGTTAAATATACATCCAAATTTGTGTCGTCGTAAAATTCTCTCACGGTAAGTCTTCCCAATCAACTAAGATACTTTCTGGAATAATTCACAGAGACCGTAGATATTCTTTTGCGCGTTTTTTTTTAAGGTTAGATCTAGGGCTTACCTCAAGTATCTATCTTATATTTTGCATTTTTCATGCCTAATAGTTGTATTTTTGAGCGCTCGTACTACTTACACGACGGCTTTATCATTTCGTCACGATGTCTGTATTTTTCGAATTTTGAGCCGAAAATGGTCTCAATCGATAGAGTTCGACTCACTGATGACGAATCCGTCGGAAAATTCGAGTCTGTCCGTCCGTCCGTAAGCACGATAACTCTCGAACGGGACCACCTAGAGATTTGAAATTTTCAGTATGGGTTCAGTTCCCGAATGCCTCGGTTGAGTTCGTTAATGGGCCGAATTCCACTAGGGGTTCTGTAAATATGGCCGTTCAAAGGTTTGTTCCCTGATTACTTGAAAACTAAAGATTTGATTGAGATGAAATTTTGCACTCAAATGGAGAATGAGGTGTTCAAGCTACATGTAAAATTTTGTCCAGATCGCATGAACAGAACCATAGAAACCAATAAAAATCATAACTTTCGAACGGAAACGCCTAGGGACTTGAAATTTTCAGGATAGGTGTGGATCTCGAATGTCGTGATCACGTTTATCAATGAGCAGAATTATACTAGGGGTTCGTAAATACGGTCGTTTGAAATTTTGGTTTCTCGATAATTTCGAAACTACGGATTCGATCGAGATGAAATTTTGTATTTTAATCGAGTATGATATTTTAAAGCAACATTCTGTCCAGATCGCATGACCAGAACCATAGAAACCATAGAAAATTATAACTTCCGAAGGGCAAGGCCTAGGAACTTGAAAGTTTCAGGGTGGGTTTGGATCGCGAATGTTGCGGTCACGTTCATCAATGAGCAAAATTAGACTAGGGGTTCCGCAAATATGGCCGTTCAAAATATTTTTTTGCTGAAAGTTCCGAAAATACTGAGCGGATTGGGATGAAATTTTGTACCTAGCTGAGTAATAATGTACGCAATAACAATAGTTGCGTTTCAACCACAGGAATTCATTAAACTCGAAATTCCCGGTTTTTTTGTAAGTGACAAAGTGTTACACATTTCGAGAAATTGTCGTTTTTCTAAAAAATTCTAGTCGACCCCCTAATATAATACTTTTAATTAAGTGTATTCTACTTTTTGAAGTGTCACTATAAAAAAATCCGAAAAATTTTTCCAAATTGTATTTTCGACACATTATTAATAAGAAATCTTCCAGAAAAATTTGTTGAACATTCTACTGAGTTCTTATGTTCAATTGGATATCTAGGTTTCAATTTCATGATTCACTGGATAATGAGGGGGCACTACAAAATCCTTAAACTTCTATTTGAAAGGAAATGATATAGAATGTTTTAATGAATATCCGCAAACATCCTTCTTCCTTTTAAAAACTACCATCTGGAACAAATGATGATTATACGTTCTCAAGAACTTCCTAATTTTTTTTCTCAATAACTTCTCGAAACGACACAAACCTCAAGTCGAATGAAAGGCTGCTCCACTGAAATTAATCCCAATGTAACTCGCCACTTTCCCTCAAATTGGAATACCAACCACCTACTTTTCTCGATCTACCGCATTGATAGCTTACCAGAAAAAAAATTTAATTGATTATTAGGTTGTGTATTGAAATCAAAATCCATTCCAACCTCCAATTACATGATTATATTCACATCGTTACCCTGTTATTACAATGAGATTAACGTTATTAATTTTAATTAATGATATGGAATTGACATATTATAAAACGTCTAAACATCTATCTCTAACCTGCAGCAGGTGTTCTGTTGTGCAATAGGCTTCACTATATTCTCTCTCCCTATTTTTTTTTTGGCTGTATAGAACGACCATAAATATATACTACGTTTAAGAATTATTGACATCTCGGTTGGCTGTGAAAAATCGAATCAAAGTTGGTAATAGACTATTCAGTAATATTTTGGGTTGCTGAATTCAGGTTGGTATAGGAATAACACTAACATTACCCATAGAAATATTACTTTGATGATTTTATCGAAGATATTGGTGAATATGTAATTATAAAAATTGGCTCTGAATTTGAGTATTTTTTGTTTTATGCTATTAAAATGGCTGGAATTGACCAGGATACATCGAGCCTAACAAAACGCCAGGCAGTTTGTCGGTGTTACTTCGAGTTTTTCAAAGATTTGGCATATATTTCCGCTAGTGTTTCAGGTAAACTGTTATTCACCGACTCAAAGTGTATTCTGATTGATCAATGTCTCTTAAATTTTCAGATTTCACCAACCCCTGTGCGTAGAATATTAGCATGTTATTATAGCCTGGAATTAGCAGTGGAAGAAAACCTGTGCGATATGATTATTCCTTCAAAGAGACATTGAATGACTTTGTTTTTGCTAGAATTAAAACAATGAATATATCAGTTTAGATGTCCTTTTCGAACTGGCCAAAGAGCACCTAGATTTCAATTGATCGAAGTCAACATTATATTATATCATAAAAAAATTGGATACAAATACGAAAAAGTTGATCGAAGGAAAATTCTTACTGATAAACAAAAAAATACAATAAAAATATTACGATATTGTGATAAATACCGAGAATACATGGAACAAAACGTAAAATTCATTTATCTAGATGAAATTTGGATATTCAAAAACGGTATTCAAATTTGTCAGTAGACACTAGAAAATAATCCAAAATGTATGCCTAGTATATTCAAGGGTAAAGGCAGAAGGTGCACTATTTTGAATGCTGGAACAATTGATGGATTTTTACCTGGATGTGATCCGATTCTTGACAGTGGTATTAATGATAAGGATTACTATGAATGGTGAATTATTTCATAAATGGGTTATTGAAATATTGAAACCTTTCCAGCAAAAGGATGCCTATCAATAGGATTATGTCAGCTTATTCAATAAACACATCCAAATCACTACACTACGTGGAAACAAACTTTTCAATATTGTTATCTCTGCTCTTGTATCATTCATAGATATTTTAAGTTTATTTATTATACTTATACTGTATGGTACCCTGTTCACATTCCCTCTGCTAATACACATGCTATATTGTTCCCAATTCAAAAGTATACTGAATAATTGTAAAATTGCTCATCAATTATAATATTTTCAATAATTCATGGACAGTTTTGATGAATGGAAATAAAAATTGACTTTCTTGGAGTATTCAACACCGAGCAATAAATAATTCACAAATTGGTTCATATATTTATAGTTCGGTACAAATTTCATGTCAAAATTCTTCATGTACTACATAGATTCTTAATTTTTGTTTCTCTCTTATTTCTTAATACATTATAACGTTTTTTCCAATCCATTCTTTTGGCCCTGTGCTTGCGAAGTATCCAAAAATTTTTTTCTGTTGCACCACTAGCCACCTGCTAGAATTCCATTAATTATCCTTCTTGAAACCTGACATAAAATGGTACTCTTATAGTTATATGGTTAGAATTTTGCAAGATTTCCAATACCAATAAATATTGCATGGTCCTGAGTGAAAATAAATATTTATTTGAATGATCTTCAATTTTCCATGGTTGACTTTTATATGAGATAATTTCATATGAAAGCATTCCACGATATTTTTGCGCTTTCAAACCTGAACTCACATGTAGAAACTGCAATCGAAATATTCCGGCTTAATTATTCGATAATTCGTATACTCAACACTTTTCTAGGTTATATTTATGTTTTATTTCTATGATGAAATTTAGTTACTTTTTGTAACCAGAAATAAAGCCTCGACTGGACGTTTATGGCCTGCTTCGATGTCAATAATTCTCAAATGGACTATAGTTCGAAGATAAATCTGTAATTAATAGTATTAATAGCAGTGGTGGCTGGTGGAAAAGAGCTGCAAAGTGAAAATGTCTACTCCTTCGAGAGTGCTCAAGTTGATGAAAGCTGGGGAGTAGGCAGATTGAATTCATATACGACGATTCCTGGAAAATCATTGTCCAGGTACCCTTTGGTCGGCCACATGAATCCAATACAATAACAAAAGAGGTTTTCTCGGAAAATAAAGAATAGGATAGAAAATTGACACGTCCAAACGCCTCCGCGTCTCCTTGGCGACGCAAGTCCGCTCTTATCAGCTAGCGTGTCGTTTTCCTAGACAACCTGTACAGGGATATGCGAATATTCCGACATCCTTGTCTGGTCAGGTTCCGATAGGACTGAGTGCGCGCACATACCTACGTCCCCTTTTTTCTTCTCTCCCTATCGATGATAAAAAGGGGATGACGAAAACTGCACCATTAGCTTGCGCAACGGCGGGCAGTAATAATAGAATCGAAAGTGATTGCCTTAGAATATGAACACGTTACCGATACATACATATCCGCAATGTCGCTTCGAATCTGGTTCCCCGACAAAAATCGCACGAGTTGTAGGTCGTCGGTCGGGCGTGGTCATTCCATCTCTATGCTAATCAGTGGCGGCTCGTCGGTCGTAAACTAATTTGTACGCGGGGAGGTCGCACTCGTAAAGGATATTGGAGCTGATTGAATTGTAGCGGAATCGTGAGGACGAATGTCGCTCCGACGGGATCGTTGCTTGTTGCCCGTAAATCATACGCGGGAAGGTGAACGTACGGATGCCGACTCATTTTTGTCTATCGAACTATTTTAAATGGGCAAGGATGGAAAATTTGTATGTTTGCCGTTTTAAGATACCCTACTGAATCTCATGGTCCAATAACGTATAATTGGTTGGCGTATCCTCGTTTAGACCTACGGATGCTATTTCTTTTAGTGCTGTTTTTAGTTGGTATTTATATTTTATACAGGGTGTTTTTTAAGGTGAGGCTTTTTTTTTGACAGGTGCTAGAACTCATCGAAAGAGATCATTTCGCCGGAAGAACATATCAAATATTCAATTTGAAAAAATTACGAAAAGCACTGCCGTGAAGGCAGGAGCCTTCGCCAAATAAAACAAAATATAAAGGTGTATACAACAATTTTCAAGATTGGTGCAGAAGTAAGGATAATAGGTCATCGTTTACAGAGAATGTTCTTTTGGCATATTTTAGTGAATTTAGCACTTAATATAAAGCATCGCTACTATAGACTTCCTACTTCATGCTAAGAAGCAAAATCAACATAAATAATGCATTGTTATAGGTAACTATTAAGATTTGAATATAAAGTTATTTCTCTGTACTTATATCTCAGTTATTATTGTTATAGTCGTTGGTAAAGTATAGTATTCAACTTTCAGTAGTGGTCATAACTCACTTGAAGAATTATAGCACTCGCCTGCGGCTCGCGCTGCGAACTTCATCTGCGCTCGTTATAGTTATTTAATCAACTAGTTTATTGATGACAGCGATTAATGGTCGAAATATTTCAACGCGTGAGCGGAGCGAGTGCGTTAATGTTTGAGACCATTAATCGCTGAATTAATAAACGAGTTGATTACAAGATTTTGAGGTCGACCTCATCAGGAATTGAATATAAATTCTGGATCGAAACCAATTTTTATTTTGCATGATATACAAATTTGACGTAATACAAATTTCTATGTTCATTTCGATATATTAATATTTATGCTTCCTATAGAACAATTCGAAAAATTCATAGAGGGAATATTGGACAAATTGTGACATTCTGAATAATCATTTCATTTCCTATAATGTCCGATAAGGAACTTGTGGATGAAGTGGAGGTTGAAGCATTATTTACTTTGGAACTATTATGACATAAAAATTTTTCTGCAGTTTCTATTTTATTCTGAATGGTGTTTTCAATATACCCTTCTGCAACAGAAGTTGATTTCCAACCACCAAGTCTTTTGATGGCTGAAAAATCTGCACCACTGTCAGAAAGAATAGACGCAGAAGAACGCCGAAAACAGTGACCTGTATACAAATGTGGTTGCTCTAATTTAAGAAAGTTTGCAATCGTTGACGGTAATTTAGAAAATGTAATAATTCTAACTGGTTGTGTTGAGCATTTATAGTTCTTATGAAAAACGAAAAATCTTTCGTGTGGAGTGTGAGCTGGCCTCAAGGATATATATCTCTTTATTATGTTTAAAAGTGTATGCTCATCATTATCCACCACAGTGAATATCCTGTTCGAATGTGTTTTCGACGAATTCCCTGTCACCAAAAATTTCGATCCCATATCTTGTATATCCTTTCTCTGCAACCTTAACAATTCACCTTTTCTCAATGCACCTGCTACTCCGAATATCAAAGCGACCTACAAATCAAACAATGATAGTTATTTCACTATAACGAGATAATGAGAATTAGTTGGAATAACGATTCAATTGAGTTTTATTTTTACCTTCGACATCAAGAAAACACTATCAGGAGCATTCGCTATGAACTCCCTCACATGTTCTTTTTCGAGAACTTTTGATTCTTTTGGGATATATCCATCTCTTTTCCGTTTAATAAACATCACCAGTTTGTGGTATCTGCTTATATCAGTTTTGTCTTTCACATTTAGTGTTGATTTCAGCATCGAATATTTTGGCCATAAACTTGGCCTTTTCTGCAATACCCGTAAAGTATGCCAACAAACCCGTTTCCGTAAAGTTACGAACCTTCTTGTCCTTGCACCAAGATCTGAATTCAGCATAGGTTTTCTCATATAAATGGCGGCTCTTTTCAGGAAGCAGACTCAAAGTTGCTGCTTCAGCAGTTTTTGTCACATCTGGCGGTGTCAAAGGGATATTTTCTTCGTTATTCATTATGTAGTAGCGTAACGGATAAAATCAGATTCTGATCGAAAGCGAATAAATAAATTTGACAGCTCGATCGTGCACCGTCATAGATGCATCTATGCTCCGACTGAATATTTTATAATCGGTTGCCATGATAATCATACATTAATACTAGAAATCATGCATTAATAGGGGTCATTAATGGATGATTTCGAGTTCGTTAAATTGAGCTTTTATTTCATGGTCGACGGAAAAATAATTTACTATCAATGTGGAGGCACTTATTTCTCGTTTCAGCCCTATTGTGTAATTTCTTTTTCGAGGTTTTGTCTCAGCATACTCCAGAAATTCTTCAAAAACAGTCTGAGGAAATTCGAACAAAGTTGAAACCACAAACAGGGAGCAGTAGCGCAGATGACCACACTTGTTTATTGATAATAAGTACATAAATCAAATTTTCATTCGTGGGAGATAATGTCCGACAAATAACGTCCTTGTCATATTTCATAATTATTATTTTCAAGAGGGTTGATCCGAAGCCATTACGCTCATTATCGAAAGCCATTATTATCATTATCCGCTTCGACGTTATCCTAATGACAATTCTCGTCAATAAAATCCAATGAATATTCCAACTTCCACATCGGATTTAGCCGATAGACAAAACAATTAGCTGTTCCTGCATATATATTTATAATTACAGGATAGTTTACAATAAATTATCACATTGTGGTCGATCCCAACCTTATTTGTTTCCACTTTCTAATTAACCTGATTTAATGACGTTGTTCAGTTACATAAGTTAACTATGGCGATTTCCATCAAACGCGAAAAAAGTTAAATACAATAATATGTCAATGGAATTCAGACGTATGTCTCCAGAAAAATCGTGTAGTGGAATATTTACGCACAAAATATGCGAAAAGGCGTACACAGCTGGAAGGTATCTTCTTCGAGGCCATTAACGAAGAGTAAGTTCCTAAATGGCCATTTCATGTCCTGCACCTCATTAAGAGAAAGGGGAATCTCCCAACACCCATAATTCACATTGGACATAATCATAGGAGTACGCACTCAAGAAGAAAGTGTTGAAAATGATCCAAAAACGCCCAAGAGTGAAGGGGACATTTTTCGAGATAATTCTTGCATAACCGATTATCAACCAAAAACGCCGCGAATCCGACACCTCTTCGAGGTTTAAACGGTATGACACCATCCGATCACGAGACTTTGCGCTGTAATTAAACCCGAGACGTTTTTCTCCCTTTTCGCGATCGTTATTCAACGCCGTTTTTTCAAAGTGTCACGACATTTTCGTGCGTTGATGCCGGAAAATTCACTAATCATGATTTTAATTAATGACCGAGCACGAAAACGAATTCGTGCTGCGATGCGGGCGATGAGAATAGGAAAACCGCGTTTTTCGAGGGGGGCGTCTTGCCCAATTCGTTCGGGACATCTCACGATTCCGCGCTAATCGGGGTGAAAACGGATCAGGTGAGACGTTAAAGTTCATGGAGTGTTATTTGGAACCTTTGTCAGAAGCTGATTTCATTCAATTCCGAACCTCACAGACGACTTTTCGCAATATCAGAGAAAGTAGTGATGCCACAACCAAAACGCAGATATGCTGATTCCCCGAATTTTTCAAAACCCAATACGCGGCTCTCGTTAATTAATGGCCTGCATTCTCCAATTCAGCAACGCATTAACTTGATTTATTCCCATCTTGCAGTCCACTTTTAAAGATCTTATCGGCGGAATAATGAAGAACGAACTGGAAATGCAAGATGCAATTATTCGGCACGTCAAATCCGTTTCTTCGGACCGATATGGTAATCCGGTAATCTATTAGTTTATGATTGAATATCTCCACATGTCGATGGGTATTTGATATATCTGGGAATTGACACCGCTAATTGGGGCAGTGTATGTGGGTCCTGCGAATAAAATTGATTGGCGGTTACGATGTGACCGTTAGGAGATTTTGGTTGTTTTGGTCCTGATTTGATCGTGTTACGAGTTTTTTTTCGAGTGAGATTGAGGTGGGATAGTAAATTTTTCTCAAGAGTAATGTACATATTTTTAGGAATGTGGACAATTTCATTAAAAGAAGTTGATTCTAATTTAATTGAAAACTCAGATATCCAATACTATCCATCTACCAAGTAACATATCTTCTTATTATTTTTCAAAATTCAAATACATATAAATATGTATGTATTTCATTTATACCCAAAAGTTATTTAAGATAATTTTTTCATGGAAGAAGATGAAATTGGATATCTTCCCTTAGTTTTCGATCACATATTCGATATTATTAAAAATTGAGGTACTTTACTCCTGACAAGCATTCATATTTTTGGACAAACCTCGTATATAAATGCAAAAAATTAATATCTGATTATTTTTTATTGCGTTTGAGGCCATGCAGAACTTTTCTTGAAGAATGACTTTTTTCATAAAAAAAATAATGAAGAAGTTTTTCATAAGGTGTCAACTCAATTACATATATGAAAAAAACTAATTTGATACTCAACCAAATTTTTCAAATTTCTACTATGAAATATGGCATAGCCATATATTTGAGAGGAACCTTATGGTTTATGACATGTAATTTTTTTGAATTCTTGCTGAATGTCATTTCAATGTCAATTCGATTGAAAATTGACAGCTGCCCTATATATTGATAAACTGACTGCCATGTGTCTGATATGTCACTATTCAAATATTTCAATGCAACCCTCAGAAAATCTCCTGAACTCAGAGTTTCCTGAGAAAGAGACTAGTAACATTCATTTTTTTTTTCATAAAGCATTTGAAAAAAAAACTTCGACAAGATCTGAGGCTGGCTTTAAAGGAAACCAAATCTCTTTTGACTATCCTTTATGTAAAATTTCCGAAAAAAAACCTACACTATCCCATTGATGATCATGTGGAAAAGCGACGTTGCCATGTGTAAGGTGGGTCCCTGACTTTGTGAATTTTTTCTCTTGTAGAATCTATGTTTTTCCAAGGATTCACGAATGTATTTTAATACAACTTTCAAAAAATCATATCTCTTAAACCAAAAGTTTCCTGAAATAGAGACTGGTAACATTAGACAAAGATATGAGTTGTTGGTCTCCAAAGTGAACCAAATCTCTTTTATCTATTCGTTATGTAATATTTCCGAAAAAAAATCTACCTTATCTCTCTTATGGTCAGGTGAAAAAGTTGCGACGTTGCCACGTGTATGGGAAATACGAGAATTTATGGAATATCCCTAAATTTGTGAATTTTTTTTCTTGTAGAATCTATGTTTTTCCAAGTATTCACGTATGTATTTTAATACAACTTTCAAAAAGTCATATCTCTTACACTAAAAGTTTCCTGAAATAGAGACTGGTAACATCAGACAAAGATATGAGTGGTTGGTCTCCAAAGTGAACCAAATCTCTTTTATCTATCCGTTATGTAATATTTCGGAAAAAAAAGTCTACCTTATCTCTCTTATGGTCAGGTGAAAAAGTTGCGACGTTGCCACGTGTATGGCAAATACGAGAATTTATGGAATATCCCTGAATTTGTGAATTTTTTTTTCTTGTAGAATCTATGTTTTTCCAAGTATTCACGTATGTATTCTAATACAACTTTCAAAAAATCATATCTCTTAAACTAAAAGTTTCCTGAAATAGAGACTGGTAACATTAGACAAATATATGAGTTGTTGGTCTCCAAAGTAAACCAAACCTCTTTTATCTATCCGTTATGTAATATTTCCGAAATAAAATCTACCTTATCTCTCTTATGGTCAGGTGAAAAAGTTGCGACGTTGCCACGTGTATGGGAAATACAAGAATTTATGGAATATCCCTGACTTTGTGAATTTTTTTTCTTGTAGAATCTATGTTTTTCCAAGTACTCACGTATGTATTTTAATACAACTTTCAAAAAATCATATCTCTCAAACTAAAAGTTTCCTGAAATAGAGACTGGTAACATTAGACAAAGATATGAGTTGTTGGTCTCCAAAGTGAACCGAATCTCTTTTATCTATCCGTTATGTAATATTTCCGAAAAAAAATCTACCTTATCTCTCTTATGGTCAGGTGAAAAAGTTGCGACGTTGCCACGTGTATGGGAAATACGAGAATTTATGGAATATCCCTAAATTTGTGAATTTTTTTTCTTGTAGAATCTATGTTTTTCCAAGTATTCACGTATGTATTTTAATACAACTTTCAAAAAATCATATCTCTTGAACTAAAAGTTTCCTGAAATAGAGACTGGTAACATTAGACAAAGATATGAGTTGTTGGTCTCCAAAGTGAACCAAATCTCTTTTATCTATCCGTTATGTAATATTTCCGAAAATAAAATCTACCTTATCTCTCTTATGTTTAGGTGAAAAAGTTGCGACGTTGCCACGTGTATGGGAAATACGAGAATTTATGGAATATCCCTGAATTTGTGATTTTTTTTCTTGTAGAATCTATGTTTTTCCAAGTCTTCACGTATGTATTTCAATACAACTTTCAAAAAATCATATCTCTTAAACTAAAAGTTTCCTGAAATAGAGAATGGTAACATTAGACAAGAAATGAGTTGTTGGTCTCCAAAGTGAACCAAATCTCTTTTAGCTATGTTATGTAATATTTCCGAAAAAAAATCTACCTTATCTATTTTATGGTCAGGTGAAAAAGTTGCGACGTTGCCACGTGTATGGGAAATACGAGAATTTATGGAATATCCCTGAATTTGTGATTTTTTTTCTTGTAGAATCTATGTTTTTCCAAGTATTCACGTATGTATTTCAATACAACTTTCAAAAAATCATATCTCTTAAACTAAAAGTTTCCTGAAATAGAGAATGGTAACATTAGACAAAGATATAAGTTGTTGGTCTCCAAAGTGAACCAAATCTCTATTATCTATCCGTTATGTAATATTTCCGAAAAAAAATCTACCTTATCTCTCTTATGGTCAGGTGAAAAAGTTGCGACGTTGCCACGTGTATGGGAAATACGAGAATTTATGGAATATCCCTGACTTTGTGAATTTTTTTTCTTGTAGAATCTATGTTTTTCCAAGTATTCACGTATGTATTTCAATACAACTTTCAGAAAATCATATCTCTTAAACTAAAAGTTTCCTGAAATAGAGACTGGTAACATTAGACAAAGATATGAGTTGTTGGTCTCCAAAGTGAACCAAATCTCTTTTATCTATCCGTTATGTAATATTTCCGAAAATAAAATCTACCTTATCTCTCTTATGGTCAGGTGAAAAAGTTGCGACGTTGCCACGTGTATGGGAAATACGAGAATTTATGGAATATCCCTGACTTTGTGAATTTTTTTTCTTGTAGAATCTATGTTTTTCCAAGTATTCACGTATGTATTTTAATACAACTTTCAAAAAATTATATCTCTTGAACTAAGAGTTTCCTGAAATAGAGACTGGTAACATTAGAAAAAGATATGAGTTGTTGGTCTCCAAAGTGAACCGAATTTCTTTTATCTATTCGTTATGTAATATTTCCGAAAAAAAAATCTACCTTATCTCTCTGATGGTCAGGTGAAAAAGTTGCGACGTTGCCACGTGTATGGGAAATACGAGAATTTATGGAATATCCCTGAATTTGAGAATTTTTTTTCTTGTAGAATCTATGTTTTTCCAAGTATTCACGTATGAATTTCAATACAACTTTCAAAAAATCATATCTCTTAAACTGAAAGTTTCCTGAAATAGAGACTGGTAACATTAGACAAAGATATGAGTTGTTGGTCTCCAAAGTGAACCGAGTCTCTTTTATCTATTCGTTATGTAATATTTCCGAAAAAAAATCTACCTTATCTCTCTGATAGTCAGGTGAAAAAGTTGCGACGTTGCCACGTGTATGGGAAATACGAGAATTCAGGGAATATCCCTTACTTTGTGGAATTTTTTTCTGGGAAATCTAAGTTTTTCAAAGTATTTACGTATTTCAATGCAACTTTCAAAACATCATATCTGTTGAACTAAAAGTGTCCTGAAATAGAGACTAGTACCATTAGACAAGATCTGAGGTGGTCTCTAAAGTTAACCAAATTATTTTCGAGTATCTGTTATATAATATTTCCGAAAAAAAAAACCTCCACTATCCCATTAATGATTATGTGGAAAAGTTGCAATGTTGCCACGTGTATGGTGAATACGAGAATCAGGGAATATCCCTAACTTTGTGGAATTTTTTTCTGGTAAAATCTATGTTTTTCAAAGTATTCACGTATTTCAATGCAACTTTCGAAACATCATATCTGTTGAACTAAAAGTATCCTGAAATAAAGACTGGTACCATTAGACAAGATCTGGGTTGGTCTCTAAAGTTAACCAAATTATTTTCGAGTATCTGTTATATAATATTTCCGAAAAAAAAACACCACTATCCCATTAATGATTATGTGGAAAAGTTGCAATGTTGCCACGTGTATGGTGAATACGAGAATCAGGGAATATCCCTAACTTTGTGGAATTTTTTTCTGGTAAAATCTATGTTTTTCAAAGTTTTTACGTATTTCAATGCAACTTTCAAAACATCATATCTGTTGAACTGAAAGTATCCTGAAATAGAGACTGGTACCATTAGACAAGATCTGAGTTGGTCTCTAAAGTTAACCAAACTATTTTCGAGTATCTGTTATATAATATTTCCGAAAATAAAACCTCCACTATCCCATTATAATTATGTGGAAAAGTTGAAATGTTGCGACGTGTATGGTTAATACGAGAATCAGGGAATATCCCTAACTTCGTGGAATTTTTTTCAGGTAAAATCTATGTTTTTCAAAGTTTTCACGTATTTCAATGCAACTTTCAAAACATCATATCTGTTGAACTAAAAGTGTCCTGAAATAGAGACTGGTACCATTAGACAAGATCTGAGTTGGTCTACAAAGTTAACCAAATTATTTTCGAGTATCTGTTATATAATATTTCCGAAAATGAAACCTCCACTATCCCATTATAATTATGTTGAAAAGTTGCAATGTTGCCACGTGTATGGTGAATACGAGAATCAGGGAATATCCCTAACTTTGTGGAATTTTTTTTTGGTAAAATCTATGTTTTTCAAAGTTTTCACGTATTTCAATGCAACTTTCAAAACATCATATCTGTTGAACTAAAAGTGTCCTGAAATAGAGACTGGTACCATTAGACAAGATCTGAGTTGGTCTCTAAAGTTAACCAAATTATTTTCGAGTATCTGTTATATTATATTTCCGAAAATAAAACCTCCACTATCCCATTAATGATTATGTGGAAACGTTGCAATGTTGCCACGTCTATGGTAAATACGAGAATCAGGGAATATTCCTAACTTTGTAGATTTTTTTCTGGTAAAATGTATGTTTTTCAAAGTTTTTACGTATTTCAATGCAATTTTCAAAACATCATATCTGTTGCACCAAAAAGAGAATTTATGGAATATCCAAAAATTTTTAGAGCTTCTCAAAAGTGGAGTGATTTTATTCCAATTTTTTTTTGAAGATTCCCCAATTCTTGACAAGGCGTGCCACATTTATGTTAAATATGGAAATTCTAGTAAATGCAATTTTTTTTATAAAATTTCTAGATCAGTCGGCCTTCTCGCGAATTTAAGAGACATACATTCCTCGCTTTTCCCTGGTCCATGCACGTTTTCCGAGACCCGAACGAAATGCCAGAAGTCAAAAGGACTTGTTCAATGGGAAAATGCTAATTAAATCTCAACATTCGCCGTATAGAGCAACGACGCCCGTCGAATGAGAACTAGACGGCACAGAGAAGCGAACGAACGACCCAATTCAAACCAACAACCACTCGCCACTTAAATAATTCATCGGCCAAAGTTGTATAATTCCTCCTTCGTCGGCAATCTCGCGGACCTCACTCGCCACGGTCAATCCATTAGATTTATACATAAATAGTCCCGGAACGGACGTCGAGTCGCCATCATTCAGGAAGTTTTTCGCGAAATGAAGCGACAAAAACAACAAAAAAGGCGTTATAGACCAGATCAGCCAATTAGCCTGGTGGAGAACTGGTCTTCTGGATCTCTAAGTCTTTCCCGAAACGGCGCAATCGGGATCGTCTACAGCGTGGATCGTCGTTGAATATGGTCAGGAATACGAGCAATGGGTTCATTTTAAGGTGATGTGTCGCTGATAAACCATCGCCGGTCTAAATGAAGAACTTAAATGGACTGGTTCGGTTCTGGGATTTGCTCGATCTGGATTAGGACTTCATCAGTGCTTCCTCTATGGGGTCTTCTTCGTGTTTCATGGTGTTCGACGCGACCAAGAAAGCATTTGACTTTGTTCCATCGTGAATCTAGAGGTTTGAATAATTTTCATTGTTCACCCCCGTACACGAATTATGCGATCTAAAGCGTACCATACACAAAAATTCCTATGTTTACTATTCAGAGATGGAATCCAAATCAGACGAAAATTCGATCAAACTTCTCTGGTTTGCATCGATAATAACTGGTAATTATCGCACTTACCGCAACATATCACATGAAGTACTTATCCTGCCATAAATGTCGCTTTCTCCCAGCAACAATAATTATCCCATATAAAATTTCGTCAGATCTTAATAACGTACACGTTCACCTTAACTCTCATCCTTCGCATGTTTATTCCCTAAATTACACACGAAAGTAATTTCAGACATTGTTGTTTTTTTTCGGATAACGTGAAAACTTCATTTATGTTGTTACCCCTTGTCACTTTTCGTGGCAGCACCTTCGGAGTATTCGAGGAGACAAGTTGGTTCTTTTATTGCTCTTCTCAAAGAACTGATATGTTCAAGGTTCGTTTGAGGTCTGAATGCGACGTTGAAATTCAATGAATAATATTTTTCCAGGTTAAATACGAGGATGATAATTATTTGAGCCATAATAATCCAATCAAGGTAACGTTGAAATACAGTCGGTCCAAAATAAGGGTGAGCTATCATAAGGATCTAGGAAACGGTGTCAGATGAATGAGGAGAAAGTTGTTTTTTCATACCTGACAATAAACCGATTAAAAAATTCTGAAATCCGGAAAAACCCGAAATTTCACGAAATCTTTTGATTTTTTTCCAGGTTTTTTTTTCGAAAACGGATTTCAAAATTAATTACAAATTTATTGTGGCTAATTATTCGCTCTATTCAACGGCGTCAACATTTTTGTAATCTGACGTTTCGTCTTCGAGGGGCCATCATCAGATCAATTTTTTTCGACACATCCCTGTTGTTCTCATGACAGATCTTGAATAAGGATCTAGGAAAAGGTGTTGGCTGAATCCGAAAAAGGTTGAGTTTTTCAAACCTAACAATATAGATAATCTTGAAATTTCGGTTAGTTCCGGATATACTTATTCGGAAAAACCAGAAATTTTTCAAAATCTTTCAATTTTTTTTTCTGGCTTTATTTGAAAACGGATTGCCAAATTAATTTCACATTCATTTGCCTATTTCTTTTATCTAATGGCGGCAACATTTTTGTAATCTGACGTTTCTTCTTCGAAGGACCATCATCAGCTTAATTTGTTTCAATACAGCCCTGTTGTTCTCATGACAGATCTTGCATTAGAATCTAGGAAAAGGTGTTGGCTGAATCAAAAAAGAGTTGAGTTTCGCAACCCTAAAAATATAGATAATCTTGAAATTTCGGTTAATTCCGGATAAACTTATTCGGAAAAACCAGAAATTTTTCAAAATCTTTCAATTTTTTTCTGGATTTATTTGAAAACGGATTTCAAAATGAATTTTCTATTCATTTCGCCTATTCATTTGCTCTATCCAATGGCGGCAACATTCTTGTAATCTGACGTTTCGTCTTCGAGGAGTCATCATCAGCTTAATTTTTTTCAATACAGCCCTGTTGTTCTCATGACAGATCTTGCATTATAATCTAGGAAAAGGTGTTGGCTGAATCAGAAAAAGGTTGATTTTTTTCAAACCTTGCAATATAGATAATCTTGAAATTTCGGGTAGTTCCGGATATACTTATTCGGAAAAACCAAAAAATTTTCAAAATCTTTCAATTTTTTTTCTGGCTTTATTCGAAAACGGATTGCCAAATTAATTTCACATTCATTTGCCCATTTATTCTATCTAATGGCGGCAACATTTTTGTAATCTGACGTTTCGTCTTCGAGGGGCCATCATCAGATCAATTTTTTTCGACACAGCCCTGTTGTTCTCATGACAGATCTTGCATTAGAATCTAGGAAAAGGTGTTGGCTGAATCAAAAAATAATTGAGTTTCTCAACCCTAAAAATATAGATAATCTTGAAATTTCGGGTAATTCCGGATAAACTTATTCGGAAAAACCAGAAATTTTTCAAAATCTTTCAATTTTTTTTCTAGATTTATTTGATATTCGGATTTCAAAATAAATTTTTTATTCATTTCGCCTATTCATTTGCTTTTTCCAATGATGGCAACATTTTTGTAATCTGACGTTTCGTCTTCGAGGGGCCATCATCAGCTTAATTTTTTTCAATACAGCCCTGTTGTTCTCATGAAAGATCTTGCATTAGAATCTAGGAGAAGGTGTTGGCTGAATCAGACAAAGGTTGAGTTTTTTAAACCTAACAATATAGATGATCTCGAAATTTCGGGTAGTTCCGGATATACTTAATCGGAAAAACCAGAAATTTTTCAAAATCTTTGAATTTTTCTCCTGGATTTATTTGAAAACGAATTGCAAAATTAATCTCACTTTTATGTTTTTTTTTTCTCAATACGACCTTGTTGTTTTTATGACAGATACTAAAATACTTCTTATTCTGAGTTATTTGATATTATTCTCTGAAAAAACTAGAACATATTTATTGCTAATTTAGATAGTTGCAATACATGCAAGTACAAAATATACCGGGTAAAAAACGAAATAGTCTTAGAAACACAAAAATATGTTTATTGTAAATAATACAGCAAATTAGACTTGAAATAATAAAAAATTTCATGAATTCTTATTTTTTTTATTGGAAAATTTTTAATCATTTTTAAAAAAAAAATTTGGGCTTTTGTGCATTATCGACTTTCATACCATCATGTCTTCTCCTAAGAAATATTCTGAAAGTGCTCAGAACAGTACTCAGGAAAATGTTTGAAGATGCTGTAAACTAATAACACGAAGGTTCATGTAAGGATTGCATCTATAGAAAAATGAAAAATTCTCTCAAAAACTTCGTTAACTATTTCGAGAACTTGACGTTAAATCAGGCTGAAATTTTGTGTCTTCATGTAGGGCATCAACAAAATGGGTAATGTGGAAATTCAGCTTCCCAGCTTTTCCATGTGGAAAGAAAATTGAGTTTTCCGGATATATTCGATACAATTCGGTGATTCCATCTTTTGAGGTTCACAAAAAATGACATTTTTTGTCATAGAAAAACAATCAACACCGAAAGCTCAATGAGCGTGCCTAAAAATATATCAAAATAAAAGAAACTTGACAAAATTGACTATGAAACGGATAAAAATCATCAAACCGTTTGTTGGGCGCCGGTATGGTATGTATCAGGCCGATGCCCATATGTGTTGAATATCCGTGTCACCAATTGAGATAAGGGTGTTGTCAAGTCAACAATGGAGATGATAACCATGCATGCCAGTGCGATTCGAAGAATCCCATCTGGTTTCGCTTTAGCGCCATTTGACCAGGGGTTGAGACTTGAGAGTTTCAATTTCACCAACTTGGCGCCAGAGGCCATCTGCTTTTAGAAACGCTTGTCGTGGAATGATTTCAGGACCAATTTTGTCATTGGTCGGGTTTCTGAACTTGATGACGCCTTTTGTATATTTTTGTGTATTGATAGTGGGAGAAATGTTTTATATTCCCCAAATTAGTTCAATATAGTTAGTTAATACGATCTCTCGGTAAATCAACAACGTACCATTTGTGATAGAAAGGATACTTACAACATCTTTTCTAAGGGAAGTTTAACTCAGTGTATGTCGTGAGAGTTGTTGAAATCGATACAACCAGACCAACAGATGTATATGTATAATTTGTAAATAGATCAAAGAAAGCATATACGTCTTTAATTCATCAAAGGGATCTTTCATTAATTTGAGAAATCCAGTCCGTTGAGAACCGGAAATATCCGAAAATTCTCATCGCACCTATACCAAATCTCGTTTCTGCTTTACAACCAGAACCCGGAAAAATTCATCGGTCCAAGGAATTCTTCAGATCGAGAAGGAATTCGAACGTCCCTTGAAAACGGGGTTACGAGATAACATTTGGTCCTTCGAGCCGGATATCAGCAGCGAAACTATAGGGTACAAAAACATTTGGTTCTTCGAACAACGGATGTAAGTAGCGAGCCTATATGATCCAATAACATTTGATTGATAATCAAGAAGAGCAACCCAGTACGTGTGAAAAGCAACCAGGGATTCCAGAAGCAAGAAGACAATCAGAGCAAGCAGATCTTCATGTGTCAAGTGTAGTGGAAATTCATGGCCTGTTAGTGAAAATAAAGTTGAAGTGAACATTAAGTGCAAGTGAATTGAGAGAAATATCAGATAAGGAGTAAGATAAGTCATATATTGTTATTAACATTGTTTCAATTTCTGTCATTCTTCGCGATATTTCTTTCGTAGTTAATTCAGAGCAATAATTTGGAATAAATTTAATTTTACGATGACTTCAACAGACGTGACAAGTTTGAGAAGACAGCGAGCCAACGTAAAGGCAAAGCTCACTATCTTCAATAAGTTCCTTGAGCAAAACGAAGATAATATAGCGGAAATTAAATTTAGGTTTAAAAAGGCTGAGAAGTTCTTGGACGAGTTTGAAACAATTCAAAATCAAATAGAGGAGACTGAAGAAACGGCTTCAGATGAATTGGAGAACTTCTCTAAAATATATTATTCGGTAATGACTAAAGCCGAAGGTATAATAGAGACTAAAGCGAACACTTCACATAACGTAAATAGCGTCAGACTACCAAAGATAGATTTAGTAACGTTTGACGGAAAATATGAAAATTGGATAGGATTTTATAACTCTTTCAAATCGACCATTCACGATAATGCAGATTTATCGGCCATACAAAAACTGCATTATCTGAGATCTTGTTTGAAGCATGAAGCCGCGTCAGTTATACACGCGCTAGAGACATCGGAAGAAAATTATAAAATCGCTTGGAAACTAATCAATGAACGGTTTAATCAGAAACGCATCATAATCCAAAGCCATGTTAAGAAATTCATGCAATTGGAGTCAGTCACTAGGGAATCTGGGAATGAATTGAGGAAATTGGTTGATGACATAAGGACACATTTGAGAGCATTACTTTCATTGGGCGAACCAGTTTCGCATTGGGATACCTTACTCATTTATATCATTACCCAGAAAATACATAAGAGAACGCATAAAGAATGGGAAGATTCCATATCGGGAAGAGAATCACCCAAATTTGAATTATTCATGGAGTTTCTCGAAAAAAGGTGTCAAATTTTGGAAGTCGCGTCAATAAATACTAGTCATAGCACTGACAATAGACCGACTCAAAGGGTAGCAACAAACAAAGGGCACACTTTCGCAACCACACAGCAGGTAGAAATATGTCCAATTTGCGAGAAACACCATAGTATAAATAAGTGTCATACATTTGGTGAAATGGAAATAAATCAGAGAACGGACAGGGTAAAGAATGCCCAATTATGTTGGAATTGTTTGAGAAACGGACATAGAAGTAGAGATTGTAGGTTGATCGGGTGCAGAAAATGTGGTAAAAAACATCATACGATGTTACATGCGGAAAATCGTAATCAGAAAAACGAATCGCCAAACACAATCGGAATTTCAGAAAATGTTAAAACTCATCAGGCCGTGGTTGCCTCGCAAGTTTTATTGTCAACTGCTGTAATTAAAATCAAAACCAGAAACGGAAACATGATTGACGCGAGAGTTTTATTAGACAGTGGTTCACAATCGAATTTCATCACGAAAGAGTTTTCTGATCGTCTTAAGTTACCAACTGAAGAATTGAATTTACCGGTTGAAGGTTTGAACCAAATGGAGACAAGAATTAAACATTCCTTGAAAGCGGAAATATTTTCGAAAGATAAGAAGTACCACGAAACCGTAGACTTTCTTATCATTCCGCAAATCTGCAATTTTCTTCCCAATCGTTTCATTGAGAAACACATTCTCAACTTACCGCCAAATTTAAAATTAGCAGATCCGAACTTTCACGAACCTAAAGCAATTGACGCACTCTTGGGCGTAGAGAGTTTCTTCAATCTTTTATGTGTTGGTCAGATCGAAATACCGGGGCAACGGGCCAAACTGCAGAAAACCAAATTAGGCTGGATAGTAGCAGGCAAGGTAAATGCAAGGGAAGACGCGAATAAAGTCAGTCAATGCATGGTGACTTTCAACTCATTGCATAAATGCCTCACGAAATTCTGGGAAATCGAAGAAATGGAAAGAGAAAGGTTTCTTTCCGAGGAAGAAGTCCTCGTAGAAGAATACTTCAAAGTGAATACCACAAGAGATATAATCTCGGGACGATATATAGTTAGGTTGCCTTTCAAGGCAAATATACGAAATTTGGGAGAGTCATTTTACATGGCGCAAAAACAATTTCACGCTCTGGAACGAAAATTCGCGAAAAATCCATCCCTAAGGGATCAGTATGTCGACATAATGCGCGATGAAATCAAATTAGGCCATATGGTAGAAATTCGGCCTCAAGAAATCAGGAAAGATCATTGTTTTTTGCCACATCACCCAGTGATTAAGAATTCAAGCTCCACCACTAAAGTTAGAATAGTATTCAACGCATCGGCAAAAACAAGTTCGAACATTTCTCTCAATGATTGCTTGAACATAGGTGCTGTCGTACAAAGCTCTAGTTTTGAGATGCTTCTACGATTCAGAATACCGCAAATTGTTATATGTGCCGATATTGAGAAAATGTACAAACAGATCCGACTAGCGGATTTAGACACGCATTATCAACTTGCGTTGTGGCGGGAAGATGTCACACAAAGGTTAAAAGCCTTTGTTATGCCAGTTGTATTGTTCGGCACCGCGTCAGCCCCTCATTCTGCGACGCGAGTATTAATTCAATTAGCGGAAGATGAGAAACACAGATTTCCAAGGGGCAGCGAAATATTAAAACGAGATTGTTACGTAGATGACATAATAACGGGAGTGGACAATCTAGCGGATGCAAAAACATTACGCGACGAATTAATGGGAATAACCAAAGCAGGAGGTTTCACCCTAAGAAAATGGGTATCGAATAATAATGAAGTAATTCAGGCATTGGAAAATGATACGTCGATGGTAAAAATGTTAGTAAATAAGGACCCAGACATGAAAGCGTTGGGAATACAATGGAACAGCGATACGGACATAATAACTTATGGGTACACGATAGATTCAGATTCTAAAGTTACAAAGAGGAATGTTCTATCCGCTATCGCAAAATTATATGACCCCATTGGGCTACTCGGGCCAGTTATAGTTATGGCAAAAATTTTGATGCAAAAACTGTGGCAATGTAACACAGGATGGGACGAGTCCTTACCACATGATATTCACACAGCATGGGTGAATCTGAGAGGACAATTTACGGAATTGAAGGACGTTAGGTTTCATAGAAAGACTGTTATTGAAGAGGCAGTTATCACTGAGATTCACGGGTTCTGTGACGCAAGCGAAAGTGCGTACGGCGCGTGTATTTATGTTCGATCCATTGATAAAAACGAAAGAGTTTACACCAATTTGTTGTGCTCAAAAAATCGAATTGCTCCATTGCAGACAATTTCACTACCAAAGTTAGAATTATGCGCAGCATTGTTACTATCGCGTTTAGTGACTACAGTGCTCAACTCGATTCAGAAAGTCAAACAAATCGATGAAGTAGTTTTATGGTCGGACTCTTCGGTAACTTTGCAATGGATCAATACTCAGCCATATTTATTGAAAACTTTC
Organism: Aphidecta obliterata; assembly: GCA_963966015.1. Lineage (NCBI taxonomy): Eukaryota > Metazoa > Arthropoda > Insecta > Coleoptera > Coccinellidae > Aphidecta > Aphidecta obliterata. The sequence goes on from OZ014431.1 coordinate 5,230,503, forward strand.
GTAGCTAACAGAGTGTCAGAAATCAGGAAGGATACAAGCTCAATGCGTTGGCGACATGTGCCTTCGGAACAAAACGCGGCAGATATATTATCGCGCGGTCAAATGCCGGTAGATTTCGTAAAGAATAAGCAATGGCAAGATGGACCAAAATGGCTGAGACAAGATAAATCAGAGTGGCCGAACAATATCATAGAATCAGTACCAATGAGCGAATTGAAACCACGAGCGACGTTGACGACGACAGTCAAGGTTTCATTTCTGAAAGAATACGGAACAATAGGAAAGACGAAGAGAATCATGGCCTACATTCTGCGGTTTATAAAGAATTTGAAAAGAGGTAATGATAAAACCAAGGGAAAACTGCTAACTTCAGAAATAGATTTAGCACTAGAAGTAATAATTAGGCTAGTACAAGAGGAAAGTTTTCGCGATGACAGAATTCACCTCGCGAAGTCGGGTTTCGTGAGAAAACAGAGTGAGCTCAAAGCACTCAATCCATTCCTGGATGACTCGGGACTTATCAGGGTTGGAGGACGCTTGAAGAATTCTAGTCTCCTGTATTACGAAAAACATCCTCTCGTACTACCTAAGAAGCATCACATTACCGAACTTATATTAAGAGAACAGCATGTTCTTAATTTACATGGTGGCGTTCAGGCAACTCTGAACGCAGTACGTTCCAAATTTTGGCCGATTAATGGCAAGGCAATAATTAAACGGATAGTACACAAGTGCGTGACGTGTTTTCGAGTGAAACCGCGAGACGCTTCCTATTTCATGGGAGATCTCCCAAAAAATAGAGTTACTCAAACACGTCCATTTGTGAATACAGGTGTGGATTATTGCGGTCCCTTTTTCATCAAGGAAAAAAAGCATAGAAACCGAAATCGGGTTAAGGTTTATGCCTGTATTTTTGTGTGTTGGGCAACAAAGGCTGTTCACATCGAATTAGTGACCGATGTGAGCACAGACGCGTTTATTGGATGTCTGAGGAGATTTTTCGCGAGGCGTGGATGTTCGACGAACATTTACTCCGATAACGCGACTAATTTTGTTGGAGCGAAAAATCAACTCGAAGGACTGATGAAACTTGTTCTTTCAACAGAACATAACAACCAAGTCTCAGATTACCTCGCGAATCAAGGAATAAATTGGCATTTTATTCCAGCACGATCTCCACACTTTGGAGGTCTCTGGGAAGCAGCGGTTAAGTCTTTCAAACACCATTTCTATCGGACGGTCGGTGATACGTTATTCACTTATGAAGAATTAGAGACATATACGACAGAAATTGAAGCAATTTTGAATTCAAGACCTATCACTCCTCTGTCTGAGGATCCTAATGATTTAAGAGCATTGACTCCAGCTCATTTTTTGATTGGCGAAACTTTAACCACTGTTCCCAATGTCGATTTGAGTAGTGTGCCAATTAATAGATTATCCCATTGGCAACATATCCAGGTAATTAAAAATCATTTTTGGAATAGGTGGCATAAAGAGTATTTAAATCAGCTGAATACTAGATCTAAATGGCAATTACAAACACCTGAGCGAATAAAACTCGGTACAATGGTGCTTTTGAAAGAGGACAATGTCCCTCCGTTAAAGTGGACGTTGGGACGAGTGGTTGAAGTATTTCCTGGTAATGACGAAGTCGTTAGAGTGGTTTCAGTAAAAACCCAGTCTGGGGTGTACAAACGAAGCATTACCAGAATAGCACCCTTGCCAATATAATTTATGTATTTAGGTGTATTATATATATGTATTATGTTTGTGTGAATGATATTGTTAGTGTTAAGTTAAGGTATGAAATTCTGATTGTATATTCATAAGATATGGTTGAAAAGGTTTTTCTAAATTCAAAAAACTATTTTCAAGGTGGCCGGAATGTTGGGCGCCGGTATGGTATGTATCAGGCCGATGCCCATATGTGTTGAATATCCGTGTCACCAATTGAGATAAGGGTGTTGTCAAGTCAACAATGGAGATGATAACCATGCATGCCAGTGCGATTCGAAGAATCCCATCTGGTTTCGCTTTAGCGCCATTTGACCAGGGGTTGAGACTTGAGAGTTTCAATTTCACCAACTTGGCGCCAGAGGCCATCTGCTTTTAGAAACGCTTGTCGTGGAATGATTTCAGGACCAATTTTGTCATTGGTCGGGTTTCTGAACTTGATGACGCCTTTTGTATATTTTTGTGTATTGATAGTGGGAGAAATGTTTTATATTCCCCAAATTAGTTCAATATAGTTAGTTAATACGATCTCTCGGTAAATCAACAACGTACCATTTGTGATAGAAAGGATACTTACAACATCTTTTCTAAGGGAAGTTTAACTCAGTGTATGTCGTGAGAGTTGTTGAAATCGATACAACCAGACCAACAGATGTATATGTATAATTTGTAAATAGATCAAAGAAAGCATATACGTCTTTAATTCATCAAAGGGATCTTTCATTAATTTGAGAAATCCAGTCCGTTGAGAACCGGAAATATCCGAAAATTCTCATCGCACCTATACCAAATCTCGTTTCTGCTTTACAACCAGAACCCGGAAAAATTCATCGGTCCAAGGAATTCTTCAGATCGAGAAGGAATTCGAACGTCCCTTGAAAACGGGGTTACGAGATAACACCGTTCGTATCGGAAATAATAATCCGAAATTACCGACGATAACCATCAGTTGGACCACCTCAGGTCTTCGCCAACTGCAGCATGCGAACAAAACGAAACCAACAATCCAAAACGAATAACGAGTGATCCTTATTCATTAAGGACTTTACAAGTGTGAAAACATTCCGCTTTACAACTACGCGAACACTTTTATCGTTGCCGTTTTATTTTGCTCGGATGAATTATGATCTCGGTTTCGGGATCGGGTCGAGCCTTAAACCGTCTTATTATATTACTTGTTACCAAAATATAATGAGGGAACTCCCGTAAACCGATATCATGATGGATAATAATGACTTTATCGGTGGGAATTAGTAGAGTAGATATAAATTATTCATCGCCGAATTATTTATGTATATTTGCGCTTTCAGTTTTACCTGATAATATGCTTGCAGTTTATGAATATTATGTATCATTTATCATTTTTATCAAGAACAGTAATCTTTTGGATGTAATCGTTGTTTATTACTTAATTATAGGTGACAATAATTATGATTACTTTCACTGATTTTTTTGTCCTAAAATTGATTTGGAAGTTGTGAAAACATTTTTTTTTGAGAAATTTGATTCAAATGGAGGTTTCAGAAATTAATAAAAACTTTTTCAGTTTCTATTCGAATTCTATATAATATCGTTTTCAATTAATTACAAAAAAGTGAATAATACAAAGAAAAAATTATACTAGGCTATGAAATCGTTAGAAATCTTTACTCAACTCTATTTCTTACTCCAATTCACTTCTTTCCATTTTCGATATCATCAATTTCGAAAATGAATGCAATGTCATTGAAACAACGTTCACAACTCACAAAAATTATTTTCTTCATTAATTATCATTATTATTCCATTTCTTTATTATGAAATCTTTTCATGATGAAATTCCAAATTCAAGAGCATTTTTATTTATTTATTATTATAATTATCATTTCATTCATTTATCATTATTATTTCAGTTCGTTGGTTTGATACAAACTCTTGTATTATTATTTCATTTTTTCATTATGAAATCTTTTTATCATGACATTTCAAATTCGGAAGCATTTTGATATATGTTTTTATTATCATTATTATTTTATTCACTTATTATTATCATTTCATTTTTTCATCATGAAATCTTAAAATTCAGAAGCATTTATTCTTTGCTTATTATTATTATCATTTCATTTTTTCATCATAAATTTTTTTTATCATGAAATTTCAATTCTGAAAGCATTTTTATTTATTTATTATTAATTTTATTTCATTCTTCCATTATCATTATTTAAATTTTTCCATCATAAAATTTTTTCATCATGAAGTTTGCAATTCAAAAGCATTTTATTCATCGGTTTTTATTATTTTTTCATCAATTTATTATCATTATGATTATTGTTATTCCAATTTTTTATTATAAAATATTTCAGTGATGAAATTTGAAATTCAAGAGCATTTTTATTCATTCATTAATATGTATTATTTTTTGGTTGTCAAAACCTGAAAATGTAAAATAAAACATATTATGAGGCTAGAAAATCGTTAGAATTCATTACTTACTTCTATTTCTTATTCCTTCCTCTGAATTTTTTGCCCTTGAATTGATATGAAAGCTGTAAAAACACTTTTATTGAGAAATTTTATTCATTTCATACGAAGGGTCTTTCAAATTGAGGTTTCAAAAATTAACAAAAAATTTTTCAGTTTCGATTCAAATTCCATGTCTTTCAATTATAGTTCTGTGATTCCATCGCTTGAAGTGTCGATTGTATAAAATGACATTATTGTCACATCGTCGGCCAGTTTGGTTCAGAGAAACTGAAGTTTGTTTCATAATCTCGCTACAGTGTCACTACGGTCTTTGAGAAATCAGGGGTGAGTTTGATAAGATTCAAAGCCAATTAGCGTTCCTCTGGTTCTGTACCTGGATGGGTGACCGCCATGGCGATGAATTTAAACAATTTTTCCACGCACTGAGTAATCTCTTTATTTCATCTCGACTCGATGGACCAAATCGGATTCCTCCGAAAATCGACGGATTCCGCATCATTTACGTGCTTTCACTCATTTTCTCTTCCTGCGTGTGATCGAGCCAGAAGAGACGTAATGACGGCAGGAAGCGTTTTGTCAGATTTAACGAGCTTTTGTCCCTTTCGATATCGATCAACGTCTGCGCTTTCTCATTCATGGAAATCAACAGTAGTCGTCGTCGTCGCTGGAGTTAATAATGCATCAGAGAGAAGAGATTGAGACATTTCGAGGAATGCCCCCAATAACATATTCAAGGTTTTCGCGAAACGAGTATGGGAACCCTGCAAAAATGAAAGGAATTATAATTCGCGAGAGAGGAATTACACGTTTCGGCGCATCAAGTCGATCTTGGTGGCAGGACCGGATTTAAACACCCATATAGGCCTAGGGTTATTGTTCCCCTCATTATTTGTTCTTTATTTGAAAAATATGAATTTCCCAATAGCTACTTTCAACAAGATACAAAAGCACACACAGCAGTGGAACCCTTAGCTTAAAATTTCCTGTACCTAAAATCAGAATACTATTTTTTTTATTCAAATTTTTTTTGTGATGTTTCTTGTTGTCATTTATATTCTACAATATTATATTCCAATACTATTTGGGTGTAGGAATCAGTTTTGGTTTTGCAGTTTATGCTATTTTTGAGCAATGTTCATTAAGTTGTTTTTGTATAGAGTTTATCCTACGTTTTTTTGTGCAATATTGTAAGTTATTATTAATTAATTTTTCCTAACCCGATATTCCTCAAATGAACCATTTATGTCATATGCATTCACAACCTGTATAACAATGTAACATTATGCAAGATTGCAATTTCTATCTTCGTATTTAGCACAAGTTTAACCTTGTAAAATTGTAGTTTGATCTCAACTGTAACTTAGATTCGGAACGGATAATAATCCTTTGTAAATAGAGTTCTTTTTTTAAACTTGGTTTTTCATTTTGAAAATATAATTATATGACAGAACTTCGAGGAAATCACTGTCTGAATTTATCAAATTTCTCAACAACAGATCAGAAAAACTCAATTTTCTCTCCACGTGGAACAGCTTTATTTGAAGACCCAAAATTTCAGCAGGATGTGGCGAATAGATTCTGGTATTTTACAAAGAATTTTTCATTTTTTTGGTGATACATTGAATATCATTCTCGTCTCAAAACTCGAAAATAATAAAAATGAGCGCGCAGAGATTATAAAACAATGATAATTTCCGCATGAACCTTTTTTCTGTTTTTATGTTTTTCAGCGATATGAGAGGATTTCATTTTTGTTCTCTCAAACTTATTACATGCAAAAAAATTGTTTTATCTTTGGTTTATTGATGCAAAAAATATATGAGCATAACAGAAAAATCAGTGGAGTGCATTTTTTATCAAAAATATTTTCGGGGCGCCACTTGGCATAATAAATTTCATCAAGTTCGGGCTTAATGAAGACTGCCAAATTACAATTAAATAGAGGTAACCAATTATTTCATACTTTTTGTCCTTAAAAAGAGGTGGAAACTTCCCCAGCTGCTTTTGATATTGATCTGAATTTCAAACAGTGAATAAATTTATAGTATTTATTTCGTCCCTTCATCTGATTTTCGACTTCTATTACTTTATTGCATATTTGCTATTCGCTATGAAATTTCGTTTTCAATGAATTACAAAAAAGTGAATAAATGCATAAAAATACATAGTATAAGGCTATAAAATCGTCAGAAATCTTCATTCACCTCTATTTCTTACTCCAGTTCGCTTCTTTCCATTTTCGATATCATCAGTTTCGAAAATGAATGCACTTTCATGGAAAAAACGTTCACAACTTACCAAAATTATTTTCTTCATTAATTATCATTATTATTCCATTTCTTTATTATAAAATCTTTTCATGATGAAATTCCAAATTTTATTTATTTATTATTATAATTATCATTTCATTCATTTATCATTATTAATTCAGTTCGTTGATTTGTTACAAACTCTTGTATTATTATTTCATTCTTTCATTATGAAATCTTTTCATTATGAAATCTTTTCATCATGAAATTTCAATTTCGAAAGCATTTTATTCATTCATTATTATTATTTTATTCATTTATTATCATGATTTCATTTTTTTCATCATAAAATCTATCCATCCTGAAATTTAAAATTGAAAAGCTTTTTATTCTTTGATCATTATTATTATCATTCCATTTTTTTATCATAAAATTTTTTCAACATGAAATTTACATTTTGAAGGTATTTCATCCATTCATTATTATTATTTTATTCTTCCATTATCATTATTTCATTTTTCCATCATAAAATATTTTCATCATGAAATTTCAAATTCAAAAGCATTTTATTCATTAATTATTATTATTTTCGTTATTAATTTAGTATCCTTATTATTATTGTAATTCCAACTTCTCTATTATAAAATATTCCAATCATGAAATTTCAAATATGAAAGCATTTTTATTCATTTGATATTATTATTATTATTTGGTTGTTAAAACCTGAAAATGTGAAATAAATCATATTATGAGGCTAAAAAATCGTTTGAATTCATTACTCACCTCTATTTCTTAGTCCAATTCACTTTTTTGCATTTTCGATAGTATCCATTGTTATTTATCTATTATAATTCTTATTTCATTCATTCATTAGCATAATTATTTTCTTCATCAACATTATTATTCCATTTTTTTGTTATAAAATATCATGAAATTCCAAATTCAAGAGCATTCTTATTTATTTATTATTATAATTATTATGAAACTGTTGTATTATTATTATTTTCAGCATGAAATTTCAATTATGAAAGCAATTTTATTTGTTCATTATTTTATCATCATTTTATTCTTCCATTATAATAATTTCATTTTCTCCATTATAAAATTCTTTTCACCATGAAATTTCTATTATTATAATTAACATTTCATTTTTTTCCTCATAAAATCTTTCCATCAAAATCCAAAAGCATTTTATACTTCGATTATTATTATCATTTCATTTTTTATCATAAAAATTTTTTATCATGAAATTTCCATTTTGAAAGCATTTTTAATTATTCATCATTATTATTTTATTCTTCCCTTATCATTATTTCATTTTTCCATCATAAAATATTTTATCATGAAATTTCAAATTCAAAATCATTAATTATTATTTTTTTGATTGATTTATTATCATTATTATTATTGTCATTCCAATTTTTTCATTATAAAATATTTCAATCATGAAATATCGAATTGAAAAGCATTTTTATTCATCAATTATTATTTATTATTCGAAGATAACTCAGACCTGATGTCCTTGGAGGTTCGATCGCGGCCTGCGGCCGCGATCTTGTTGATCTAGTGCCATGTGGCACATGCATAGAATGATTGGGTATTTTTTGTACTGTCCGGTTAATACATTTTTGATGATTTGAGTTACTTGTCCTTATGATAGATCTTCGAATATTAATGGTAATTCGATCTGAGTGATTTTTTTCAACCGCACATTAATATTAATAAGAGGCCCTTTAGGATAAAGGCACCCTTAGTCCTACCCTGTTGGTGAACGTCGACGAGTTTCTGTTTCGAGACAAACCTTGCGAATCTTGACGCAATGGCCCGAGGAGGATCGTACAGTTTTTTACGATTTTTTTTTCGCAGTTTTAATGTCAAATTGAGGTACCATTCACCGAGATAATTCGCTGGGATAATATATGGCAGTATACACTATACCGAGTGAACAATATGAATGCAAAGCAGTAATTAGGAGAAATTTCGGATTTCGCAATTAAATGTAAAAGTAAATACTATCGAGTAGCCGCAGCATCGTTTTTTTTTCGTTGAGATCGTGGACCGGGCAGTGTAATTCCCTCGAAATTATCCCACAGAAGGCATGATTAAGATCGACGCATCTATATATGTGTATAATTAAATTCAAAGCCGGACACTGATATAACCGTTGGTTTCATCGTCCTTAATGATATCTTCAGTTTCTTCAGTGAATGCGCAGGAGCATCTGATTTTTTTTTTGGACGGAATCCGATGGGTCGTCGCATTTAATTGGCCGAATGCCTCGGATATTCTCCGAATTGGGAAAATTCGAAATCTGAATATTTATGAGGAGGATTCGGATATAAATTATCGAAATGGATATCGGTAAAGTTCGCCATAAAATGTCTGGAATGGCAGAAAATAGTCGTTGTTGAGAAACTTTAATTTTTTTTTGTTCCATAAAGGTGTCTACCTGAAGTAGCTCGAAGGTTACTGTCAATAGGCTTGTATTTCGCATATAACTTCTCGTTGTTTTTGTGGATACTCGAAGATTATCGATTAAAAAAATTTTGATTGTTTCTGTGCACCACTGTCAATTTATTTTTATAAACTTCAATTTTTTTATAATATAATGAAAAATGAAATAATAATGATAATCGAAGGATAAAATGCTTTCGAATTTGAAATTTCATGATGAAAAGATTTTATGACGAAAAAATTTAAATAATGATAATTATTATAAATAATGAATAAAATACTGATGATAATGAATGAATCAAAGAGCTTTCGAAATTGAAATTCCATGATAAAAAATGTTATGAAAAAATGAAATAATAATAAAAATGAATGAATAAAATAATAATAATAGATAAATAAGAATACTGTCGAATTTGAAATTTCATGATAAAAAAAAATCATGATGAAAAATTGAAATAGTGATAATGGAGGAATAAAATAATAATGATGATAAATAAATAAAATGTTTTCAAAATTGAAATTTCACGATAAAAAATTTTATAATAAAAAAATGAAGAAATAATAATCATCAAAGAATAAAATGCTTTTGGATTTGAAGTTTCATGATAAAATGATTTTATGATGAAAAAATTGAAATAATAATAATAATCATCTACTTTTCAATTATTCGGTTTGAGCCGATGCAGATTTTCTATTCGGTCGAAGCTTCGCCATAAAATTTTCAGTACTAAAAATCAGAATACTATTTCAATTTGTGTTGTCTCTAGTTGGTTTTTATATTCAATAATAATATATTCAAATACTATTTGGGTGAAGGAATCTGTTTTGGTATTTCAGTTTATGTTCTTTTTGTGCAATATTTATTAAGAGAAAATTTGTTTTTTAAAGAGTTTATCTTACGTTTTTTATGCAATGTTTTAAGACATTATTGAGTTGTTCATCTTATCATTTGTTTGATGGATAAATGATGTTTGTTGAGATTTGAGATTTCGACGAATTTCCAGTAGAATCTTGAAACCTGAAAAAAACCGTGTTGTGGAGATAAAAAATCTTTGAAAATCAGCACTCACCCCCAATTCTAATAGAAAATAACTCTATTTTTCCCTCAAATCCGTTCTACTGGCTAAAATAAATGAAAAATATCAGAAAATGAATTTTATGACAGGTTCATGGAATTGCTTTCATAACTTCATTTTATAATAAAAAAATTGAAATATCAATGATGATAAATTGATTAAATAATGATAATAATCAATGAATGAAATATTTTATGATGGAAAAATTGAATTAATGATAATGAAAAACAAAATAATACTGATGATGATAAAAAATAAAAATGCTTTCAATATTGAAATTTTATGATGAAAAAATGAAATATTGATAATAATCTCAGAATAAAATACTTTTGAATTTGAAATTTTTTGATAAAAATATTTTATGATGAAAGAATTGAAATAATGGTAATTATGATAATAAATGAATGAAATAATAACAATAATAACAAATAAATTAGAATGCTGTCGAATTCGAAATTTCATCGAGCTTTTGAGCGCTCGTACATCCACCTTGTAGGTAGATTTGCATTTTCCAGTTTTAGAAATCAATTGAAGGAATTTTCGACAGCTGTCAAAAAAATTCTGAAACTTAGGCGAAACTCCAGACTTCATGTCAGTGCTTCAGCTGACCAATTTTTTTTTCGATAATTCGCTAGAATTTTCTACGGTATCTATGGTCTTGGTGATGCGATCTGGACAAAATTTTGCAAGTTTCATTCTAATCCAATCAGTAGTCTCGAAACTACCAAGAAACTAATATTTTGAACGGCCATATGTACGGAACCCCTAGTCTAATTTTGCTCATTGATGAACGTGACCGCGACATCCGCGATCCAAATCTACCCTGAAAATTTCAAGTTCCTAGGCCTTTCCGTTCAAAAGTTACAATTTTCTATGGTTTCTATGATTCTGGTAATGCGATCTGGACAGAATATTGCTTCAATATATCAATCTCGATTGAAATACAAAATTTCATCCCGATCGAATCCGTTGTTTAGAAATTATCGAGACCAAAAAATTTCAAACGACCATATTTACGGAACCCCTAGTATAATTCTGCTCATAGATGAACGTGAACACGACATTTGATATCCACACCTATCCTGAAAATTTCCCTGAAAAGTCCCTAGGCGTTTCCGTTCAAAAGTTACAATTTTCTATGGTTTCTATGGTTCTGGTCATGCGATCTACACAAAATTTCACATGTAGCTCGAACACCTCATTCTCCATTTGAGTGTGAAATTTAATCTCGATCAAATTCGCAGTTTTCAAGTAATCAGGGGAACAAAACTTTGAACAGCCATATTTACGGAACCCCTCGTGGAATTCTGCTCATTAACGAACTCAACCGAGGCATTTGGGATCTGAACCTAAACTGAAAATTTCAAGTCTCTAGGTTCATCCGTTCGAGAGTTATCGTGCTTACGGACTGCCGGACGGACAGACTCGAATTTTTCGACGGATTCGTCATCAGTGAGTCGAACATAGTCGTTTGAGACCATTTTCGGCTCAAAATTCGAAAAATGCAGACATCGTGACGAAATGATATATATAAGTAGTACGAGCGCTCAAAAAGAAAAAATAATGATAATAATTATAACGAATGAAAAAACAAATAATAATGATAATTAAAATATCAAAATGCTTTCTAATTAGAAATTCAATGATGAAAAGATTTGATAATGAAAAAATGAAAAAATGATAACAACATAAGAGTTTGTAAAAAACCAACGAACTGAAATAATTATGATAAATGAATGAAACGATAATTGTAATAATAAATAAATAAAAATGCTCTTGAATTAGAAATTTCATGATGAGAAGATTTTACAGTAAAAAAATGAAATAATAATGATAATTAATGAAGAAACTAATTATGATGATGAATGGAAGGAATAAAAATAATAATAGGTAAATACAAATTGATGATGTCGAAAATGCAAGGAAGTGAATTGGAGTATGAAAAAGTTTAACGATTTCCTAGCCTCATTATGTGTTTTATTTCCCATTTTTGAAACAGAAAATAACTGTATTTTTTCCTTAAATCCGTTCCACTGGCTAGGATAAATGAAAAATATCAGAAAATGAATTTCATGGAATAACTTTCTCAACTTCTAAATCTTTGAAAACCTACAGAAGTATTTTCGTATTTTGAAGGCATGTTTCCAAGAGTTGGTTTTGATTTTGAAATAATATTTATAATTCCTGAAAATGTGAATAATTCGAATACGAAATCGTTACTTAACTCTTTTTGTTTGTGTTGTATTGCCAACTTAAAAAAAAAATTATGAATCGCAAAATATTATGAGGCTAGGAAATCAAATTACCTCTGTTTCTCACGCCAAATCACTTCTTTCGACGATTTTCGACCCAATCAATTTCGACTGCATTGTCGTTCGAAAGGAGAATGAATGCACTGAAAAACGTAAGATCAAATTATGGACAATGGACTCGTAAGTGATTCTTTTATTAATCATTAAAACTTCCTACTCAAATTGTCAGCGTCATAAACCACGCAGTTTCGATATATCGATCTAATTCATTGTCTTCAACCGAAATTTATTGCGTTATTATTATTTCAACGACGATATTATTCTGTCCTAACCTCAAGGATCCAGTATTTCTATATTCCTCGAAAAACTCTCGAGTACCCTACACGCAAAAGTTGTCTCTCGATGAGGACGAGGAAGAACAATGGCCATTGACATACGATTGTCCATTTCTAATCTATAATTCATGTTTATCGTCGACGTAGAACCGCGAAATAGTACTTCATGTGCCCAAGATTAGCGCTTTATGTAATAGTTTGTGGGAGACCGAACTTTATGTGAAGAAGTGAATGAAAACCGACTGGCAAAATGAAACAACTTCTGGTCATCGAATTATAATAGAATTTACTAGGGAGTGTCCATGGAAATCTCAGTGACGTGAACGATGAAATGTACCCATCTGAAGTTTCTTTTTCGACCTGTGGCACCCGGCGCAACGTCCGCAACCTTGGTCAATCTAACGGCGCGAATCCCGGTCTCTCTTCGCCAGAGGTGGAGCACGGTACTCAGCAAGTACTCAGCGAACAACGGCGTCGGTTCTGTGGCGCGGTAACTGCGGTAACGGTACCCAAGGCCTGCCTGCCACGCCGAGGCCTCAGGCATCAACTTTCCTCTCGCAAGGCCGCCTACCGAACGCTCTTCAGTTCACCAACGAACTCTCGAAGATAATGGACAACTCTAAATATTGAATATTGTTTTTCCGTCGACCATAGAATAAAAGCTCATTTTAACGCACTCGAAATCATCCATTAATGACCCCTATCAATGCATGATTTCTTGTATTAATGCATGATTATCATGGCAACCGATTATAAAATATTCAGTCGGAGCATAGATGCATCTATGTCGGAGCACGATCGAGCTGTCAAATTTATTTATTCGCTTTCGATCAGAATCTGATTTTATCCGTTACGCTACTACATAATGAATAACGAAGAAAATATCCCTTTGACACCGCCAGATGTGACAAAAACTGCAGAAGCAGCAACTTTGAGTCTGCTTCCTGAAAAGAGCCGCCATTTATATAAAAAAACCTATGCTGAATTCAGATCTTGGTGCAAGGACAAGAAGGTTCGGAACTTCACGGAAACGGTTTTGTTGGCATACTTTACGGGTATTGCAGAAAAGGGGCATCTAGCAAGTTTATGGCCGAAATATTCGGTGCTGAAATCAACACTAAATGTGAAAGACAATACTGATATAAGCAGATACCACAAACTGGTGATGTTTATTAAACGGAAAAGAGAGGGATACAACCCAAAAAAAATCGAAAGTTCTCGAAAAAAAAACATGTGAGAGAGTTCATAGCGAATGCTCCTGGTAGTGTTTTCTTGATGTCGAAGGTAAAAATAAAACTCAATTGAATCGTTATTCCAACTTATTCCCATTATCTCGTTATAGTGAAATAACTATCATTGTTTGATTTGTAGGTCGCTTTGATATTCGGAGTAGCGGGTGCATTGAGAAAATTGTTAAGGTTGCAGAGAAAGGATGTACAAGATATGGGATCGAAATTTTTGGTGACAGTGAATTCATCGAAAACACATTCGAACAGGATATTCACTGTGGTGGATAATGATGAGCATACACTTTCAAACATAATAAAGAGATATATATCCTTGAGGCCAGCTCACACTCCACATTAAAGATTTTTCGTTTTTTATAAGAACTATAAATGCTCAACACAACCAGTTGGAATTAATACATTTTCTAAATTACCGTCAATGATTGCAAACTTTCTTAAATTAGAGCAACCACATTTGTATACAGGTCACTGTTTTCGGCGTTCTTCTGCGTCTATTCTTTCTGACAGTGGTGCAGATTTTTCAGCCATCAAAAGAATTGGTGGTTGGAAATCAACTTCTGTTGCAGAAGGGTATATTGAAAACTCCATTCAGAATAAAATAGAAACTGCAGAAAAAATTGTATGTCATAATAGTTCCAAAGTAAATAATGCTTCAACCTCCACTTCATCCACACGTTCCTTATCGGACATTATAGGAAATGAAATAAATGTAAATTATTCAGAATGTCACAACATGTCCAATATTCCCTCTATGAATTTTTCGAATTGTTCTATAGGAAGCATAAATATTAATATATCGAAATGAACATAGAAATTTGTATTACGTCAAATTTGTATTTCATGCAAAATAAAAATTGGTTTCGATCCAGAATTTATATTCAATTCCTGATGAGGTCGAAGGAAAATCTTGTAATCAACTCGTTTATTAATTCAGCGATTAATGGTCTCGCTCCGCTCACGCGTTAAAATATTTCGACCATCAATCGGTGTCATTAATAAACTAGTTGATTAAATAACTATTTATGGCCGGAATCACAGAGACTAGTTGGGCATCGATTATGTTCCACGAGAATTTTGTACGCCCCTAAAACGCTGAACCTTAATGGCGACCCTGAAGATGGCTGAAAAGAGGAAAAATGCGATTAGAATAACCAGGAGACCCAGAGGCATAAGACAATGGTAAGTTCCAACATACAACGTCCAACAAATTTTCCAACACCGCAAGATCATCGACTAAGAATCGGGACACAAATCGAAAACCTATTCAACAAAGAAGAATAAGTTGAGGTCCTTCCTTCTATGAACAGTTTCGATTTTCAGCCAAGAATAGTCTCAAACGATTGGGTTAAACACACAGATGAATAATTCGTGGTCAAATTTAATTCTGTCCGTCCGGCCGAAGGCCTAGAGTTTTGAGATTTTAAGGGTATGTTCGAGGTTTGAATGCGCCAGTTGACCTCGTTTACAGGCGAAATCCGCCAAAAAGAGCCATCTGAACTATTTATTCTGAATGATACGAAAAAAATCAGCTTTCTAGCTTTTCCATGTGAAAAAAATCACGAAAAGCACTGCCGTGAAGTCAGGAGCTTTTGAACGCTCGTACATCCACCTTGTAGATAGATTCGCATTTTCCAGTTTTAGAAATCAATTGAAAGAATTTTCGACAGCTGTCGAAAAAATTCTGAAACTTGGGCGAAACTCCAGACTTCATGTCAGTGCTTTAGGTGACCAATTTTTTTTCGATAATTCATCCCAATCCAATCAGTAGTTTCGGAATTATCAGGAAAAAAATATTTTGAACAGCCATATTTACGGAACCCCTAGTCTAATTTTGCTCATTGATGAACGTGGCCGCGATATTCGAGATCCAAACCCACCCTGAAAATTTCAAGTTCCTAGGCCTTTCCGTTCAGAAGTTACATTTTTCTATGGTTTCTATGGTTCTGGACAAAATATTGTTTTAATATATCATTCTCGATTAAAATACAAAATTTCATCTCGATCGAATCCGTAGTTCCGAAATGATCGAGAAACCAAAATTTCAAACGACTGTATTTACGGAAGCCCTAGTATAATTCTGCTCATTGATAAACGTGAACGCGACATTTCAGATCCACACCTATCCTGGAAATTTCAAGTCCCTAGGCCTTTCCGTTCGAAAGTTATAATTTTCTATGGTTTCTATGATTCTGGTGATGTGATCTGGAGAAATGTAGCTTGAATCTATCATTCTCCATTAGTATACAAAATTTCGTCACGATCGAATCTGTAGTTTTGAAATTATCAAGAAAACTAAATTTCAAACGACCATATTTACGGAACCCCTAGTATAATTCTGCCCATAGATGAAAGTGATGACGACAATCGAGATCCACACCTATCCTGAAAATTTCCCTAGGCGTTTCCGTTCGAAAGTTGCAATTTTCTATGTTTTCTATGGTTCTGGTCATGCGATCTGGACAAAATTTCACATGTAGCTTGAACACCTCATTCTCCATTTGAGTGCAAAATTTCATCTCAATCAAATTTGTAGTTTTCAAGTAATCAGGGGAACAAAACTTTGAACGGCCATATTTACGGAACCCCTGGTGGTAGATCAATAATCAAAAAATTATCATTCAGACTTTACTCGTTCCGGCAACAACTATGAAATTGAGTTTTCATATATATTATTCAATATAATTCGCTGAGTCCATTTATTGAAATTTGAAAAAAAAAATAAATTGGCAGTATACTGATCACTGAAGGTGGACAGAAACAATCAAAAATTTTTTGTATCTAAAGAATTCTGTGATTCTATCTCTTTATCCCTTTATTTGTCGACCTGAGTTTGATAAGACTAGAAGCCAAGGAAGCGTTGTGCGGTTTCAGTAGATGAATGGGTGACGCTCCGGCCAGCAAGAGCAAAACTCCTTTTCGATTTTTTTTCGCTTCATTGATCTACCGTCCCACTAGTTGTTCTATTCTCTTCTACTCTCAAACGTTTTCCATATTCCAATAGTATGAATACACAGACTCAACTACAGTTATGTAGTTCTTATTCCTGTTTTTTCACTGTTTACAGCGAAATTATTAAGACTTGGAAATTATAGCGGGACCTTTGCTATTCCAAGAATCTCCATAGCTGAACGATTCCGACCCACGTCGTGTTTTCGTGATTATAATAATCGCATTCTGTGGTCGGTATAAGTGACACAGATCCTCGAAGATCCACCGTCTCGATTAGTGTTTGTACATCTTCAGCAGAGCGAGGAGACCTAAAGCAAGGTGTTGAGTTTTTTCGGTAATTATATGTATGAGTTTGTTCTCTGTTGAGTTCACTCGATTCACCATTTGTATTCAAGAGAGGTAAATTCTTCCTTATCTCTCAGATACTGTTTGTCAACAAATCGGATTTTTTATCTTGTTGGTAACTCATGGAAGTCTCCTCGAAATAATCACCTCGGGAATTTCCTTTTCTGGGTATCAATTAAAAAGGACCCCGGAACCTCTTCTTGCGGTATTTGCATGAATCTGATAGCGTTAATTGGAGGTTACGTGTCAAAGTTCTTTATTCGCCAAATGATGACGTTGTTGTCATTTTGGCTCTTCGACTTCCTCCCGTACGTCGAATCCGATTAAGATCAATTAAGACCAAGCGATAAGAACCAATTATAATGGGAAATCCAAAATAAACGAGCGACAAGAATGGTGTTTCGATGGAACTACCGAATTTATTCGGCATCTTTTCGTGCCATCGACGAATTTGCATTTTACATAATTCATCGGATTTTCGAACTGTTTAGCGGGCATTTATCGAACCAGCTTCATGGTGAATTATTCAGCGAATAAATGATTGAATGAATAATGGGCACTCTGTCATTCCATGCAAATATTTGAATATTCACTTATAAATAATTTAATAATGTTGTTCATTTATTATTATCATTATTCCAATTTCTTCATTATGAAATTGCGAATTCAAAAGCTCTGCAATTAATTTATCATCATAATTATCATTTTATTCATTTATTATTATTATTTCATTTTGTCATTATGAAATTTTTTCGTCGTAAAATTTCAGATAAGAAACCATTTCAATTGATTCATTATCATTATTATTATTTTCATCATTCAATATTTCAATTTTTAGTATTATTATTATTATTTCAATTTTTATTATTACTATTATTATTTCAATTTTTTATTATAAAATCTTTTCATCATAAAATTCCGAATTTGAAAGCATTTCTTTTTTATTATTATTATTTCAATTCATTTTTTATCATAATTATTCTGTTCTTATCATCATTATTATTATCATTTCATTTTTTTATTATAAAATCTTTCTACCATGAAATTCTTAATTCAAGAGCATATTTATTTATTTACTATCACAATAATTATTATTTCATTCATTCATTATTATTATAATAGTTCGTTAGTTCATCACAAACTCATTTCATTTTTTTATTACGAAGTCTTTTTATCATTATTTATTTATTCATTATTATAATTATTATTTCATTCATTTATTATTATTATTTCACTTCGTTGGTTTGTAACGAACTCTTGTTTTATTATTATTACATATTCCATTTTTTCATTATAAAATCTTTTTGAGCGCTCGTACTACTTACACGAGGGCTATATCATTTCGTCACGATGTCTGTATTTTTGGAATTTTGAGCCGAAAATGGTCTCAATCGACTATGTTCGACTGATGACGAATCCGTCGGAAAATTCGAGTCTGTCCGTCCGGCCGTCCGTAAGAACGATAACTCTCGAACGGATCAACCTAGAGACATGAAATTTTCAGTGTGGGTTCAGTTCCCGAATGCCTCGGTTAAGTTCGTTAATGGGCCGAATTCCACCAGGGGTTCCGTAAATATGGCCGTTCAAAGTTTTGTTCCCCTGATTACTTGAAAAAAACAGATTTGATTGAGATGAAATTTTGCACTCAAATGGTGTTCAAGCTACATATGAAATTTTGTCCAGATCGCATGACCAGAACCTCCTGATAATTTCAAAACTACATATGAAATTTTGTCCAGATCGCATGACCAGAACCTCTTGATAATTTCAAAACTACAACTACAAATTTTGTATACTAATGGAGAAATATATATTCAAGCTACATTTCTCCAGATAACATGACCAGAACCATAGAAACCATAGAAAATCATAACTTTCGAACGGAAAGGCCTGGGGACTTGAAATTTTCAGGATAGGTGTAGATCTGAAATGTCGCGTTCACGTTTATCAATGAGCAGAATTATACTAGGGGTTCCGTAAATAAGGTCGTTTGAAATTTTGGTTTGTCGATAATTTCGAAACCACGGATTCGATCGAGATGAAATTTTGTATTTCAATCAAGAATGATATATTAAAACAATGTTTTGTCCAGATCGCATGACCAGAACCATAAAAACCATAGAAAATTATAACTTTTGAACGGAAAGGCCTAGGAACTTGAAATTTTCAGGGTGGGTTTGGATCGCGAATTTCACGGTCACGTTCATCAATGAGCAAAATTAGACTAGGGGTTCCGTAAATATGGCCGTTCAAAATATTTTTTTGCTGATAGTTCCGAAAATCCTGAGCGGATTGGGATGAAATTTTGTACCTAGCTTAGGAATAATGAATTCAAACTACCTGCCAAATTTTGTCCAGATCGCACCACCAAGACCATAGATACCGCAAAAAATTCCAGCGAATTATCCAAAAAAAAATTGGTCACCTAAAGCACTGACATGAAGTCTGGAGTTTCGCCTGAGTTTCAGAATTTTTGTGACAGCTGTCGAAAATTCCTTCAATTGATTTCTAAAACTGGAAAATGCGAATCTACCTACAAGGTGCATGTACGAGCGCTCAAAAGCTCCTGCCTTCACGGCAGTGCTTTTCTCAATTTTTATTATTATTATTATTTTATTCATTAGTTAATATTATTATTCATTCTTTTCATCATAAAACTTTCATCATGGAATTTCAATTTCGAAAACATTTTATCATGATTATCATTATTTCAATTTTTTCATCATTAAATATTTTCCTCATGAAATCTCAAATTCAAGAGCATTTCAATTTAGATTATTATTATTTCATTTTTTCATCATGAAATTTCAATTCTGAAAGCATTCTTATTCATTTATTATTTTTATTATTCTTTCATTATTCCATTATCATTATTTCATTTTTTAATTATAAAATCTTCACATCATGGAATTTCAAATTCGAAAGTTTTTTCATTTATCTTTCATTATTATTATTTTATTATCTTTCATTATTATTATTTTATTTATTTCTTAGTATTATTACTCCATTTTTTCATGATAAAATTTTTTATCATTATTTCAATTTTGAAAGCATTTTAATTTTTATATCATTAACAGCACTTTTTCATTAATAATATGTCTTCTTGTCGAAAAAATCTTATGGCGATATGTAGAGTACACATTCTATGCACACTAAGAAGTTTTTTTCAGAATATAGTAATGTATGTTACCTCCTAGATGAATGGACATACATATTATAATTCAATTTTTTTGTTTCGAAATGTATGTTGTGTTTATTTTGTGGAAGAATGTCTTCGATTTATTCTTCATTAGAGTTCACTTTTAATTTCGTTGACAACTTGCATTTCTTCAAAATATTCCTGAAAATGACTGAAATCCTTTCGTGGTCATAGAAACTGTATCATCGAAGATGATTTATTCAAAATTGTAATATCATTTGAATATAGAAAATATAAATAACAACCAGAAACAGTACAAAAAAAATATTATTCTGATTTTCACTACTGGAAATTTTATGGCCAAGCTTCGGTTTGAACCGAATAATTGAAAAGTAGACCGGATAGCAAAACCGAATCTTCTTTTCAATATAAAACTTCAATACATAATGGAAGATTTATTTGTGTTTTTAGTCATCCTTGAACTTAAACGAAGCAAATTAACGAAATTTCAGGTAAATTATATTGCTCTATTTATTTGGCATTGGAATCGACTCTTCTGAAAGATAAAACGTCCGAACGAGAAAAACGGCATTTTTATTCAAATTCACGGCTCGTCAAACATCTGCCTTTGAAACCGTATCAGACGAAATCCATAATTATGCGATCGCGGATGAAACTCGATCTCCTAACACAAACATCTAAATGCTAATATCTCCTAAATCGGCGAAGCGGTTCACCCTGACAGGGGAGGACGTCAGTTGGGTGGAGTAGGCATTATCCTCTTGAAAAAAGATAGTAGCGCCCAGGTAGCGCATATTGAAAACGGACCACCCTGTGAATCAAACAATAATTTTATGTATTCTAGGATTTGTTTTTTGTACAACCTGGGTTGAGTACTCACTGAAAAAGCAACAACTGAAATAAAAAAAAAATACCAGGGAAGGCATTCGCCAACCGTGTCACTGAGGAGTCAAAAAAAAAAAATCCAGAGTGGGTGCGAGTACGGTCGGAAAGGTTTCAGAACACGCGTCCCGGCGGCTCCGCTTCACCTCGGTGGCAATGAGAAATGCGAAGAAACCGTTCTTTACAAAGCTTCCAATTATTAGAAACTAGTTTACGAGGTTACTTCCACTATAGATTAGAAGAACTTTATGTGTAGGCTATTTATAAATGGATATTAGGTATGTCTGACTGGCGCGGTCGGTTGCGTGGATTGATTTCTTCGGACTTATCGGGGCGATTGAGACAAGCCCTCTCGATCCACGGTTTTAATGGAAGTTTAATCGAAGCAAATCATATCGCTTTTTTTTTCTTATCGGAGTACATCGTTGGGGGCTTGGGGGACGAAGGGGAATTCCTCGAATGTTGAATTGCTGCATTGGTTGAGTTTTTTTTACACATTTATGGTACTTCGTTCACATTGAAGGATAGGAAGCAGAGGATGAACCTTCTTTCTGCACAGTCCCGGGGCTGTCACCTGGATGATTGAAAAGCTAAGGGCACTTAACTTAAAGTTGCTCAATGCTACATTCAGAAGACACAATGGTGCGATGAAATGCGACGATGAAGATCAGACGATTCGGTTTTGCACGAAATGCGGCGATATTTAGCAGACGATTCAGGCAACCCAAAATTCACGACTCAACACCCTTCTTGAATAATTCACAAATTGCTTTATATACTGAGAGTTAGAGTTCTATTGTCATGTCAAAATTCTTCGTTTACTAGACAGATCCTTTCATTTCAGTTTTTGTCTCATATATCACGTTTTTCCCAATCCACTCACTCGGCCACACTCTTCAAAGTATCAAAGAGTTGTTTCTGTTTGTTTCACCAGTTTTGCCACCGCAGCTAAAACTGATCTTGAATTCAATTCCTCCTTCTTGAATCTTGACATAAAATGGTACACTTATAGTTATATGGTTAGAATTTTGCAGAATAGCCATAAAGATGGCATGACCTTCGGTGAAAATAAATATACTCCGTTTAAGAATTATTGACATCTCGGTTGGCTGTGAAAAATCAAATTTAAGTTGGTAATAGACTATTCAGTAATATTTTGTGTTGCTGAATTCAGGTTGGTATAGGAATAACACTAACATATCCCATAAATATCTTGCTTTGATGATTTTATCGAAGATATTGGTGAATATGTAATTATGAAAATTTGCTCTGAATTTGAGTATTTTTTGTCTTATGTTATCAAAATGGCTGGAATTGACCAGGATACATCACGCCTAACAAGAGAACGCCAGGCAGTTTGTCGGTGTTACTTCGAGTTTTTCAAAGATTTGGCATATATTTCCGCTAGTGTTTCAGGTAAACTGTTATTCACCGACTCAAAGTGTATTCTGCTTGATCAAAGACTCTTAAATTTTCAGATTTCACGAAGCCCTGTCCGTAGAATATTAGCATGTTATTACAGCCTGGAATTAGCAGTGGAAGAAAATCTGTGCGATACGATTATTCCTTCAAAGAGACATTGAATGACCTTGTTTTTGCTAGAATTAAAAACAATGAATATATCAGTTTAGATATCCTTTTCGAACTGGCAAAAGAGCACCTAGATTTCAATTGATCAAAGTCAACATTATATTATATCATACAAAAAATTGGATACAAATACAAAAAAGTTGATCGAAGGAAAATTCTTACTGATAAACAGAAAAATATAATCAAAATAATACGATATTGTGATGAATACCGAGAATACATGGAACAAAACGTAAAATTCATTTATCTAGATGAAATTTGGATATTCGAAAACGGTATTCAAATTCGTCAGTGGACACTAGAAAATAATCCAAAAGGTATGCCGAGTATATTCAAGGGTGAAGGCAGAAGGTGCACTATTTTGAATGCTGGAACAATGGATGGATTTTTACCTGGATGTGATCCGATTCTTGACAGTGGTATTAATGATAAGGATTACTATGAATGGTGAATTATTTCATAAATGGGTTATTGAAAATTGAAACCTTCCCTGCAAAAGGATGCCCATCAATAGGATTATATCAGCTTATTCAATAAACACATCCAAATCACTACATAAAAAAAGTTTTCAATGATATTTTTATCTTTGCCCTTGTATCATTCATAGATATTTTAAGTTTATTTATTATACTTATACTGTATGGTACCCTGTTCACATTCCCTCTGCTAATAGACATGCTATATTGTTCCCAATTCAAAAGTATACTGAATAATTGTAAAATTGCTCATCAATTATAATATTTTCAATAATTCATGGACAGTTTCAATGAATGAAAATAAAAATTAACTTTCTCAAAGTATTCAACACCGAGCAATAAATAATTCACAAATTGGTTCATATATTGATAGTTCGGTACAAATTTCATGTCAAAATTCTTCATTTACTACATAGATTCTCAATTTTTGTTTCTCTCTTATTTCTTAATACATTAAAACGTTTTTTCTAATCCATTCTTTTGGCCCTGTGCTTGCGAAGTATCCAAAAATTTTTTTCTGTTGCACGACTAGCTACCTGCTAGAATTCCATTAATTATCCTTCTCTAATCTTGACATAAAATGGCACTCTTAGAATTTCGCAAGATTTCCAATACCAATAAATATTGCATGGTCCTGAGTGAGAATAAATATTTATTTGAATGATCTCCAATTTTCCATGGTTGACTTTTATATGAACGATAAGTTCAGATAATTTCATATGAAAGCATTTCACGATATTTTTGCGCTTTCAAACCTGAATTCCCATGTTTGAACTGCAATCGAAATATTCCGGCTTAATTATTCGATAATTCGTATACTCAACACTTTTCTAGGTTATATTTATGTTTTATTTCTATGATAAAATTTAGTAACTTTTTTGTAACCAGTAATAAAGCCTCGACTGGACGTTCATGGCCTGCTTCGATGTCAATAATTCTTAAATGGACTATATGTATTTTAATGATCTTCATTCTTCCATGGCTGACTCGTATATGAATGATTTCTCAACATTGGACTTCCTCAAAAGTTTATATAATTTTAATGTTAAAGCATTCCATAATGTTTTTACGTTTTCAAACTGGAATTCCTATGTTTGAACTAGAATATTCTGGCTGTATGCCTCTCTACAATTGATCGTGAGTTCGATAATTCGTCAATACAACAATGATTGAATCAAAATACTGTTGATACACAAACGTAATCGTATGTGATATTTGAAAATATTTTTTGCAGCTCAAAAACTTCGAAGTAATTAGCTTTTTCAGGTTATATTTATATGTTTTATTTCTATGATGAAATTGATCAGTTATTTTTTTATAACCAAAAATAAATAATGGACTGGACTTTTGAGGCCTGCTCCGAATGAAGTTCATTAAAAGTCTGCAGAACCCCTTTTAAGGATTGTGACAGTACGTTTCGACAATAATCAGTTGAAACAATGAGTGATCTACGACGTCGATATGACAAAAACACAAACAAGACACAGTTTATCCGTAGATTTTTCATCACGACTCCGCAACACCGTTCCAGTTTTTTTTTTCAATGGATACCAGGTGCTAATAGAACGCCTTTAACAAACAAAAGGAGATCGTTAGAAGGAGACGGGGATCTAAATTAGAAATCTAAATTAGCATTGTTTGTCTAATTGAATGTATCTGTCGCAGCGGTAAGGATGGTGTAATACGACAATTGATGCCAGATTTTCACGGTGCTTTTCTCACGACTTCTCGGAACGGTTGATGGGTGTTTTATGGGCGCATTTTACCATGTGGTAGTGGTCCCAGGAGAGCTGAGCCATCCTTGATTCTTTTCTTTCTCCTACATTATTCAGCCGATAAAATTTCCAGTACTAAAAATCAGAATACTATTTATTTTTGTGCTGTTTCTGGTTGTTATTTATATTTTTTATTTTTATATCCAAATACTTCGTGGGTTTAGGAATCTGTTTTGGTATTGCAATTTTAAATAAATTATCTTTAGTCATTTTCTCGAAGATTTTGAGAAATGCAAGTTATCAATTAAAAGGGAACTCTAATGAAGAATCGAAGATATACTTTCAAAATATAAACACAACATACATTTCGAAACAAAAAAATTCAATTATAATATTATGTCCTTTATCAAGGAGGTTTCATATTATATAAATTGACCTAAATTACTATTTTCTGAAAAAAGGAGTAGTGTGCATTGAATTTTTTCCAAGATAATTTGATGATGAAAATATTCAATGATAAAAGAATTGAATAATAATAATAGTAAATGATTGAAATATTTCAAAAAGAAAAAATGGAATAACAATGATAATAAATTAATGAAATAATAATAATAATCTCAATGAATAAAATGATTTTGAATTTGAAATTCCGTAGTAGAAATATTTTATGGAGAAAAAATTGAAATAAAGATAATGGAAGAATAAAATAATGATAATAATAGAAATATAAAAATGCTTTATAAATTTAAATTTCACGATAAAAAAATTTTATAATGAAAAAATGAAAAAATAATAATTATAATTGGGGAATAAAGTAGGTAACAAATTGCTTTTAAATTTGAAATTTCATGATTGAAATATTTTATAATGAAAAAAATTACGAAGAGCACTGCCGTGAAGTCAGGAGCTTTTGAGCGCTCGTACATCCACCTTGTAGGTAGATTCGCATTTTCGACAGCTGTCAAAAATATTCTGAAACTTAGGCGAAACTCCAGACTTCATGTCAGTGCTTCAGCTGACCAATTTTTTTTCGATAATTCGCTAGATCTTTCTACGGTATCTATGGTCTCGGTGATGCGTTCTGGACAAAATTTCGCACGTAGTTTGAATACATTATTTCTCAGCTAGGTGCAGAATTTCATTCCAATTCAATCTGTAGTTTCGAAACTATCAGGAAAAAATATTTTGAACGGCCATATTTACGGAACCCCTAGTCTAATTTTGCTCATTGACGAACGTGACCGCGATATTCGCGACCCAAACTCACCCTGAAAATTTCAAGTTCCTAGGCCTTTCCGTTCAGAAGTTACAATTTTCTATGGTTTCTATGGTTCTGGTCATGCGATCTGGACAAAATATTGCTTTGATATATCATTCTCGATTGAAATACAAAATTTCATCTCGATCGAATCCGTAGTTTCGAAATTATCGAGAAAACAAAATTTCAAACGACCGTATTTACGGAACCCCTAGTATAATTCTGCTCATTGATGAACTTGAACGCCACATTTCAGATCTGAACCTATCCTGAAAATTTCAAGTCCCTAGGCCTTTCCGTTCGAAAGTTATGATTTTCTATGGTTTCATACGGTTCTGGTCATGCGATCTAGAGAAATGTAGCTTGAATATATCATTGTACTGAAAAATTAATCAAACGGGGAGCAAAAAAAACATTCAGATATAAGAGTGTAAAACATGTACATCGAGTCGTGCCTCGCAAATACAAGGTACAATAATCGCAAAACATCGACTAATATACTTTCATCGAGTCGTCATAACGCGTCGATCAATTATTCGCACGAGTAACTCCAACAACCCTCCGCCAATCGTCCAAAGCCATTCCAGACTTTGTACCCATACATCAAAGTCACCGCATTGCAATATGTACATCTTCAACTATGTACCCGTTTCCCGTGATCGCTCCGCGATATCGCGATGGCCCCGAGAGGCCCCTTTATCATCCCAGGGGCCCGATCAATCGGAGATACCAATGAAAATCAATCGTGCATCTCGCTGACTTGTTAGAGCGATGTTCATATGTTGTTAGTGTCGTCCGGGGCAACGGGTGATGGAATTGAAACAAAAGACCACCCACGAATCGGCCTATAATATGGAGTAGGCCGTGCATCCGAGGTTCATAGAGCTATCAATTAGACGCCTAACGGTCTCCGGTCCGGGTATCTGGATGGTCGGCCTAATAGGTGGCGGTGGTGTCGGGAATGGGGATTACATAATGCATGACGGTCTTGATTTCGCGGAGGAAAAATGACGGCTAAGTGGACATTTATAACTCGGGTGGAGAAAGTCATCGGCGTGTCATGTTACTGAGACGTAGGACGGAATTGCGAATATACCTTTGGTTCAACTTCCAACGCGAAACAGTATAATAAAAGAACAAAGCGAAGCAAAAACTCCTCCGAATTCGAATGACAAGTATTAGAACTCATCGAAATAAGTCAAAACGCCAAAAATCCTTTATATAAAATATTCACCAGGGCCGAGTATTTCGAAATCAAAGTTACCCGCGAATCTGAGAAATTCCCAGTCCGGATATGACGGTGCGTATTGGGTTCAGTTAACGGGAAATCATCTAACAAAGCTTATGAATGTAGTTTTTTTCCGAATTTCGTGATGTGTTTCCAAATAGGTGGATTGGACGTGGTGGGTCGATTTCTTGGCCTGCACGCTTCCTGGATCTCGACCCCTGTGATTTCGTCTTTTGGGGTGATTTGAAAACATTAGTGTACAATACAATATTCAAGCTACCCGTAGAGAGCCTTTGAGGACTTTTCGAATCATGCAACAGCGGCTTTTTAACTGAACTGTTCGTCGAAGACTTTGGGACTTAATTTAAAATGATTCCCCTAACTCAAAATCATATGAATATTGGAGAATTGCAAGTTGAAGAAAAAGTTACTCCATTTCTCGTGAAACGGTCGATTTCATGCATTTAGTGAATATTGAAAAATTCATTTAGTTGAGGTGTTGCAACTTTTTTATTACATTCGAATCGATCAAATCAGGCGAATCGAAGATATTGGAAGTTGAAGAAAAAGTTACTCCATTTCTCGTGAAACGGCCGATTTCATGCATTGCGTGAATATTGAAAAATTCATTTGGTTGAGATGTTGCAACTTTTTTATTACATTCGAATCGATCAAATCAGGGCAAATCGAAGATATTGGAAGTTGAAGAATAAGTTACTCCATTTCTCGTGAAACGGCCGATTTCATGCATTGAGTGAATATTGAAAAATTCATTTGGTTGAGATGTTGCAACTTTTTTATTACATTTAAATCGATCGATTCAGGAAAATCAAAGATATTGGAAGTTGAAGAAGAAGTTACCCGTTTCTCGTGAAACGGCCGATTTCAAGCATCAGGTGAACATTGAAAAATTCATTCAGTTGAGATGAAGCAACTTTTTCTCTACACTTGAATCGATGGAATCAGGCAAATCGGAGATATTGGAAGTCGAAAAAAAAATTACTCCGTATTTCGTGAAACGGCCGATATCATGCATTGAGTGAATATTGAAAAATTCATTTGGTTGAGATTTTGCAACTTTTTTATTACATTTGAATCGATCTATTCAGGAATATCG
This sequence comes from Aphidecta obliterata, assembly GCA_963966015.1. Lineage (NCBI taxonomy): Eukaryota > Metazoa > Arthropoda > Insecta > Coleoptera > Coccinellidae > Aphidecta > Aphidecta obliterata. Next base: position 5,259,036 of record OZ014431.1, read on the forward strand.
AAGATATTGAAAGTTGAAGAAGAAGTTACTCCATTTCTCGCGAAACGGCTGATTTCATGCATTGAGTGAATATTGAAAAATTAATTGAGTTGAGATGAATCAAACTTTTCACTACACTTGAATCGACCAAACCAGGTAAATCGGAGATATTGGAAGTTGAAGAAAAAGTTACTCCATTTCTCGTGAAACGGCCGATTTCATGCATCAGGTGAATATTGGAAAATTCATTCAGTTGAGATGTTGCACCTTTTTTTTTACATTTGAATCGATCCATTCAGGAAAATCGAAGATATTGGAAGTTGAAGAAAAATTCACTCCATTTCTCGTGAAACGGCGGATTTCATGCATTGAATGAAATATCCCTGAAAAAAACAAGATCATTAACTGTAGCTAAAGAACCGCGGAGATGTAAACTCGCCATCTACGACTAGAGTGTAGTACAAGTGATGTCATTCAAATATCTAGGGGCGACTATAACAAGCAACAGGAATCTGAAAGAGGAAGTGAAATCCCAAACAACAAAGGCATCATTAATATCAGGCTACCTTAGAGATATAATTTGGCGTAATAAACACATGAGTACAAGGAGCAAAGTCAGAATATATAAAACATGCGTGAGACCGATTATGACGTATGCAATAGAGACCAGAGCCGAGAACACAGTAACCAAACGACTTTTAAGGACAACAGAAATGCGAACACTAAGGTCAATAACAGGACATACGTTATTTGACCGGAAGAGAAACGAGGAAATAAGGGAAATGTGTGAGATTCTGGACGTAGTAAGATGGGCAAGAGGCCGAAGAAGAGAATGGAGAGACCATGTGGATAGAATGCCGGATGAGAGGGTAGCTAAGATAGCAAAGGAAAAAAAACCCAATACACGTAGACCACCTGGACGACCACCTATAAGATGGTACGAAAGCTGGTCTTCATCATCCCAATAGCGCCTTGAAAAACCATTGATGCAGACACAGGACCTAGTCCTAACGTAAGGGGAAGAAGAAGAAGAAGAAGAATGAATATTGAAAAATTAATGCAGTTGGAATGTATCAAATTTTTCACTACACTTGAGTCGACCAAATCAGGCAAATCGGAGATATTGGAAGTTGAAGAAAAAGTCACTCCATTTCTCGTGAAACGGCCAATTTCATGCATTGAGTGAATATCGAAAAATTCATTTAGTTGAGATGTTGCAACTTTTTTATTACATTCAAATCGATCGATTAAGGAAAATCAGAGATATTGGAAGTTGAAGAAGAAGTTACTCCATTTCTCGTGAAACGGCCGATTTCATGCATTGAGTGAATATTGAAAAATTCATTTGGTTGAGATGTTGCAACTTTTGTATTACATTTAAATCGATCGATTCAGGAATACCGAAGATATTGGAAGTTGAAGGAAAGTTACTCCATTTCGCGTGAAACGGCCGATTTCATGCATTAAGTAAATATTGGAAAGTATATTAGCCATTGGAACAATCAATGGAGGTCTATTTTGTTCACAGATGAGTCGAGATATGAACATGGATTCCCATCAACCACCTTCACATACATATGGAAACTTTTGAAACGGTCTCGAAATTTCTGAACTTTCCTAACTTTTGTGGAGTTGTTTATTCGAATTTATTGAAAAAAAAATGGGTCATAAATAGAGCCTAACACGTCGTAAATACTTAAGATACCAAACCAAACCAAGACTCCAACATGTATCGCAGAACGTAAACACGTTAGATTCCTCCTCCACCAAACCCCCTATTACCTATTAATCGTCCCGCACAATGTGCTCCGATCGAGGCGGCAATTAATCTTCGAGATGTTAAAAATGATCTAGCTCGAAACGTCGAGCCATATACCGGACCACACCCAGATCTTCGAGCAGAACAGCCGCAACTGTTATTTGCATTGACGACCTCGACTGGATCCAGTTAACGGTCATCGGCTGAAAGTAAAACCGATACGAAAAATTGTTTCACTTTCTTATATGGTACGTCTGATGGTGTGGATTTTTCGGAGATAGCGACATCCTGATAGGTCGATAAGACCCTTACCAGAGGGATATCACGGAAGAGAAGGCTGAGACGAAGAAGAAGAATACTGAATTATCACCAATTCCTAATTAGACGTATCCCACAGTACGTTCTTCATCCAGGCCATTAGATAGATCATTAAGCTACGTGATAATCGCTAATAAATACCCAATTACCTCAAAATTGACGTGCGAGCTGGGAAGATTTACGGTAAACGCAGTGCGAATGCCATAGATCACTCATATAGGTATATATATATATGGTAACAGGCTAGGATGTGAGACATTGTCCATATACAACCAGCCATAAATCACCATTCGCGTCAAAAGGTTACGTTATTACGAGAAATATGATAGCAGGCGTAGCTAAATAAAGACACGCATTACTAAGGATAGGAGGCCGTTGGACATATTGGTCGAATTTATACAGATATGGTATATGGCATATTTTTTTACATACAGTGAAGAGTCACCACGTATCACAAAAAACATTTTCCCTATCCATATCGCCTCCTCAAGAATTGGCCTTTCCGAACACTTTGTTTCGTTTTCTTCTGGCCGCCCTGTATACAAGGTTTTCGAAAATTCCTGATCAGGATTGTCGAAATTTCGAAAAACTAAAGGTACTTCACTCTTGAGCAAAAATTCGCAATTTTGGACAAACCTCGTATACGAATGCTAAAAATTGATATCTAAAAAATAATAATAAAATAACTAGTAAGCCAGGAGATCCACCTTTTCGGGTAGATCCGACTTATCCGATAGATCCGACTTATTCGATAGATCTACCTTTTTGGGAAGATCCACATTAAAGGTAGATCAGGCTTATCCGAAAGATTCACATTTTCGAATAGTTCGGTGAAGAAAAAAAAATTTTGATTATTGCCAGAAGGGCCAAGAACGGTCCTGTCCTGAATTGTCAAGCGAAGGGGGCGGGTCTCAGCTTATCCACAAAATACGTTTCAAAATTTCCTCGAAACCACCGAAAATTCACGAAAATTGATTTTGAAAAATCGAAAGGAAAGTTATTCAATTATATTTACCAAATATTTTCCTCGAAATCAGTTTATTTCATAATATTCATTAATTCATAATAAATCTCCAACGTCAAATATTTCATTGAAAATTCCAGATTCCTGCATTAATTTTTCATCCTCCATGAATTATTTTGTTTTCATTGTTCTGAAAAAATATTTAAATTAGCATGCTCAAATGGCGATTGAATGTGAAGATATTGGAATAATTGTCATCAAAACACCCAAAATACTGTCGAAATCCTTCGAAACCATCGAAACACCCAAAATACTGTCGAAATCCTTCTGAACCATCAAAATACGGTCGAAATTCTTCAAAACCATCGAAAGACCCAAAATACTGTCGAAATCCTTCTAAACCATCAAAATACTGTCGAAATCCTTCGAAACCATCGAAACACCCAAAATACTGTCGAAATCCTTCTAAACCATCAAAATACTGTCGAAATCCTTCGAAACCATCGAAACACCCAAAATACTGTCGAAATCCTCCTTAACCATCAAAATACTGTCGAAATCCTTCTAAACCATCAAAATACAGTCGAAATCCTTCGAAACCATCGAAACACCCAAAATACTGTCGAAATCCTTCTAAACCATCAAAATACTGTCGAAATCCTTCTAAACCATCAAAATACTGTCGAAATCCTTCGAAACCATCGAAACACCCAAAATACTGTCGAAATCCTCCTAAACCATCAAAATACTGTCGAAATCCTTCTAAACCATCAAAATACTGTCGAAATCCTTCGAAACCATCGAAACACCCAAAATACTGTCGAAATCCTTCTAAACCATCAAAATACTGTCGAAATCCTTCGAAACCATCGAAACACCCAAAATACTGTCGAAATCCTCCTAAACCATCAAAATACTGTCGAAATCCTTCTAAACCATCAAAATACTGTCGAAATCCTTCGAAACACCCAAAATACTGTCGAAATCCTTCGAAACCATCGAAACACCCAAAATACTGTCGAAATCCTCCTAAACCATCAAAAAACTGTCGAAATCTTTCTAAACCATCAAAATAGAGTCGAAATCCTTCGAAACCATCGAAACACCCAAAATACTGTCGAAATCCTTCTAAACCATCAAAATACTGTCGAAATCCTTCTAAACCATCAAAATACTGTCGAAATCCTTCGAAACCATCGAAACACCCAAAATACTGTCGAAATCCTCCTAAACCATCAAAATACTGTCGAAATCCTTCGAAACCATCGAAACACCCAAAATACTGTCGAAATCCTCCTAAACCATCAAAATACTGTCGAAATCCTTCTAAACCATCAAAATACTGTCGAAATCCTTCGAAACCATCGAAACACCCAAAATACTGTCGAAATCCTCCTAAACCATCAAAATACTGTCGAAATCCTTCCAAACCATCAAAATACAGTCGAAATCCTTCGAAACCATCGAAACACCCAAAATACTGTCGAAATCCTTCTAAACCATCAAAATACTGTCGAAATCCTTCGAAACCATCGAAACACCCAAAATACTGTCGAAATCCTCCTTAACCATCAAAATACTGTCGAAATCCTTCTAAACCATCAAAATACAGTCGAAATCCTTCGAAACCATCGAAACACCCAAAATACTGTCGAAATCCTTCTAAACCATCAAAATACTGTCGAAATCCTTCTAAACCATCAAAATACTGTCGAAATCCTTCGAAACCATCGAAACACCCAAAATACTGTCGAAATCCTCCTAAACCATCAAAATACTGTCGAAATCCTTCTAAACCATCAAAATACAGTCAAAATCCTTCGAAACCATCGAAATACCCAAAATACTGTCGAAATCCTTCTAAACCATCAAAATACTGACGAAATCCTTCGAAACCATCGAAATACCCAAAATACTGTCGAAATCCTTCTAAACCATCAAAATACTGTCGAAATCGAAAATATAGATCGAAATTTCCAATTTTAATTTGATTCGGTTAAAGCTCGGAAAATGACCGGATTCTTGAAATCTAGTGGTAGCCGGAAGATTATTCAATTCAGTTTGTATCCAGATGAAATGAAAACAAATTGGCATTCCGAGTATTTCATTGTCGAAATTCCGAAAAATGAAGGTAATTTACTCTCGAGCATAATCTACATTTTTGGACGAATCTCGTATACGAACGCTGAAACTTGATATCTAATTTTTTCTCATTGCGTTATTTTTCAATTTTCAAATCGTTTAGGACCATTACCGGCTCAAAATTCCTTTGTAATTTAAACTATTCAAAAAAAATCCTCGAATAGTGCAGGGAGAAATCTGAAATTTCTACTCATTTATCAATCAGAATACACTTTGAGTAGGAAAATAATAGTTTACCTAAAACTTTGCAGAAATATCTGCTGAATCTGTGAAAAACTCGCGATAACACGTTCCCTTTTTTTTAAGCCCTACACATCCTGATCAATTCCAGCCATTTTAATAGCATAAGACTACAGAAAAATACTCAGAATTCAAAACTAATCGATAAGCTTTCAAAATTAATACAATTATTGCCCAATTTGTTCGATGAAATCATCAAACCAATGGCTAAGTGTTATTTCCAATTCCAACCTGAATTCAGCAACTCAAAATCTCACTGAAAAGTCTATTACCAACTCAATTTTGATTCGAGGTTTCGCGCCTGACGCACTATTGGGGTCTCCATGATATAAAACAATATTTTCCAGTATTGTTCTACGTAAAACGGGAATTCCGGAAATTGGAGGATATACAGTGTGTTCGAGATGTTACTCCACACATATATTTCGGTTCTCGCCTTCCTGACGCCAAGGAAATTCACGATAACAACAGGTTACATACTAAACAACCAACGAAGTTGATTAATCACCGAACAAACCCGTGTTCTTACTTGATTTACTCAGTCGAACTAAAATCGCCGTCGAAAAAACCTCGAATTTCTCCATTTGCATGCAGCCATTCATTGTATGCATATCAGCCGGCGACAATGTGTAAAATAATTGATCTGGAAATAAAAAGATGCCGCAGCCAGATAAATGCCTCGCTTATTCTAATGACCAGTGCTAAATAAGACGTCTCTTCGGAAAAACGCATTTCTATGGTGCATAATTTTCTTTCTTGTTTGACATGCGACTCCTTTGTAGGCCGAATATCGTCGTCGATTATTCTGTTCCTCGGGACGGGAAGAATGAAGATAGAATGTGAAGAAGTGGTATGAAATGTTGTGTATAACTTATTCTCGATTGTGAGCAGAGTTATGCTGTATTCAGTATAGAAATCAGGAAAAACGGAAACTGCTTAAAAGGCACGACTGCGACTGAATGCCTCGATAATTTTTTATCGCTCAAATTCTACACATTTCTCCTTGTTAACCTCCAGTAGCTAAAAATTACGTGAAAGGAATTTGACGAAGACGAATGATCAAGATCATCAAAATCCCAAACGACCTTCAATTACTGGTTTTAACAATAGCCTACTCGCATTTCATTTTTCTCGGTTATTAGCAGTAAAAATAACCACCAAAACGAGGTTCTTTCGAAACTTCAGAAATTAATGCCATCATCATTCTTGACACAATATCATTATCAAATTTTTCGACGGTGGCGAAACGCCGTCCAATAATACTTACCTTTTATGTGGAGTTGCTGCAACAACCTCGACCTTTGTGAAATTTCGACCATTCGAGTGGAAAAGTCATATCAATCAAAAAATGAATCGGAGTTTAAACTAGATTGAAGTGTTATTATCTTCTGGTTCCATCCACTCGATTTACCGAAATCGAGTCGATCATCAATCATAATCCAATTAATTTGGGATTTCATCTCGTGCAATATCTATGGATCCTTTTTGTGAAATATCACGCTATATCCGATAAGATTGCTCAGTCAAATCGTGAAGTCTTAAAAACGACAATGTTTTTCAATTTTTTTTATTGTCCAATTTTTCTGTTATTTGTAGTACTCATTTATTTTTCTTTGTTAAATATTCTTATTGTAGTGCAATATTTTTTCCATTGTGAGCATTTTGTTTTTCTTCTGGTAAATTGAAGTTTCAGAACAAATTGTTTGTTCAAGAATTTCTACAATTTTTTTCTTGAAAATGAAATATTTTAAGAAAAATTATGTTGCAGTTTTTAATATATATTTTTTGTAATTTCCCAATAATCATGAGGTTTTGAGCTGTAACGAATAAATTCTGAAATATTTAATCCAATGTTCATATTTTGCATTGGCAAGAATATCAAAATTTTCCTTATGTAAATATGAACAATAAGAAACCACTTTAATTAGCAAAAACATTTTGCAGGAGTTTCTTTCTTCAATTTTAGTATTTTTCGTTTTTTTCTAGTCCGATTTTGATTTGTTTTCTATTATCTTCTTCCGAAATATATTTTATTTCTTCGATAACTCTGTGTTGTATGATTTCGTTTATTTCATCTGTGTGGTTTTGTAATATATTCTTTTCTTTCCTGAAGGGGTTTTATTTTGTTGTAATTTGTAGTACCTATGAATTTTCTCTGTGCAATATTTTTTTCATTGCGAACGTTTTATTTTTTTCTGGTAAATTGAAGTTTCAGAACAAATGGATGTCAACGAATTTCTATAATTTTTTCGTTGAAAATGAAACATTTTAAGAAAACGGATGAAGTTCAGAACTTGAACCCTATATAAAATAAAGGGTAGTCATTTGAATGGGTCGAAATCGGTCTTGCTGCTCGAATTGTTGGCGAAAATAATTCTGCAGTTAAAATTTTCAATATATGTTTTTTGTTATTTAGCAATAATCATCAGGTTTTGAGCTGTAACGTTGAAATTCAAAAATATTTCATCCAATTCTCATGATTCACATTGGCAAGAATATCAAAATTATCCCTATTCAAATATTGAGGACTGAGAAACACTTTGAATTAGCACAAATATCTCACAGGAGTTCCTTTCTTCAATTTTCCTTTTTTTTGTTGTTTTTTTACCCTAATTGTGATTTGTCTTCTATTATCTTCTTCTGAAATATATTTCATTTCTTCGATAACTCTGTGTTGAATGATTTCGTTTGTTTCTTCTCTGTGGTTTTATAATATATATTTTTTTCTTTTCTGAGGTTGTTCTATTTTGTCGTAATTTGTAGTACTTTTATATTTTCCTCTGTGCAATATTTTGGTTGTAGTTGTGCAAAATTTTTTTCATTGTGAACCTTTTTTTTTTCTTCTGTTAAATTGAAGTTTCAGAATAAATTTTATGTTCACGAATTTTTACAATTTTTTCGTTGAAAGGAAACGGATGAAGTTAAGAACTTGAATTAACCTATATATTATAATAAAGGGTAATCATTTGAATTGGTCGAAATTTTTCTTGCTGCTCGAATTGTTGGCGAAAATAAATTTGCAATTAAAATTTTCAAGGTATATTTTTTGTAATTTCGCAATAATTATGAGGTTTTGAGCTGCAACGTAGAAATTCAAGAATCTTTCAATCAATTCTCATGTTTTGCAGTGACAAGAATATCAAAACTATCACTATATAAATATTGAAGAACAAGAAACTATTGCAATTAGCACAAATATTTTTCAGGAGTTTTTTTTTCAATTTTACTTTTTTTTGTTTTTTTTTTTTAATCTGATTGTGATTTGTCTTCTATTGTCTTCTTCTGAAATATATTTTATTCCTTCTATAATTCTGTGTTGTATGATTTTGTTTATTTTTTTCATGTGGTTTTATAATATATATTTTTTTTCTCTCTTCGGGTTGTTCTATTTTTTTCAATTTGTAGTAGTTATCATATTTTTTTCTTAGCAATATTTTTTGTTGTCGTTATGTAATATTTTTTTCTCTGTGAAAGTTCTGTTTTCCTTCTGGTAAATTGAAGTTTTAGAACAAATGTTCACGAATTTCTACAATTTTTTCCTTGAAAATTAAATATTTAAAAAAACTAATGAAGTTCAGAACTTGAGTTCACCCTATATAAAATGGAGAATTGTTGACGGAAATGAAAATGTAATTATTGGAAAAATATCTTCTCTGCTCTTAAAACTTATTATAATCATATTTTTTTAAAACTCGATAATTATAGAGGAAGCCTGTCGTGACAAGTTCTTTAATCAGCAGAGGTGGGCGATCAGAAGCGTGTTGAAAGTAAAACATCGAATCTTCAAAGGTTTTCCTCGTGTATCAAGGAGATATTGGATTGTGAAGGTCTGAACGTGTAATCTTTAATTATCTTCCACATTCAAAAATCCTGCCACACCCAGCCGAAAAATGCGACGGCGCAAGCACAAAATACGCCGGCCCATTATCTGGGCAATCAATTAATTATAAAACATAAGAATCCGCGGAGCGTCTGGTCAAGGTCATCCGATATTCGTGAAGAATGTAAGAAGAACGTTAGTCAATGGTTGTTGAAGAATTGAAAGGCGAAACTTGGATCTGTGTCAAGTAACGAAAGTAATTTGGCAGGTTGTCTTAAAAATACGTTCACTTTTTGGATTTCATTATTGAAAAAGCAACTTTCGTTCATTATTTCAAAACCACAATTTTTTTTTTAATTTACAGTGTCTTTCTTCATTTGTATTCACACATCTAGTTGAGCGCGGTAGTATCGACTCGGATTTTTTCTCAACATAAATTACTTCCCTGTGATATTTGTTTATTCATAACGATATCTCGATAACCGCCGATTGGCATTGAGGTATAAAACTGCTTGGTCATTTGATAGAAATCTAATCGAAACCGCAAACCTATGCAAGTGCATTATTTCATCAATATTATACTATTGTGGCAATTATGCTTGTAATATCTGCACTTGTATTGCTAAATTATTATATCCATATGCAGCATTCGAACTGAATGACATTTCGAGTTCAGTAAATAAGTAGATTGCTCAAGGTACCCTATGGAATTCGAAGGTTTTATGTGAATTTTTGATTTTCAAGTGAATTACTGCATATTCTCGCATAACGACGACAAACCAGTTCGTCGTGATAAACGTCCAGAATATCATAATGGAAAGATGTATAAAGTTATTTAAGTGATGCGTGTGTAACTTACATTATTCACTCCGTAGTTAAAGGTTGCGTGACTCATTTGTGATTTTATACAAATTTTTGCGTCGATAGATGATATCACGCAATTTATCAGGGATTCTTCGCGATTCGCCAATTCATCTCGAGATGATTATCAGGATGTCCGAATAATTGATCATTAAATTACCACCGACTAAAATTGAATCTTTGGGAAGTTTGTCAAGGATTTGGTTTAATTAAATTCATCAACTGCTTTTTTCGATTAATTTCCTCGTGTTCCAACATTCGGTTCGTTCTAAATATAACATCCTGTATATCTCGGGATATCCAAGGAAATATCTGCATAGATAAAGCATCTGAAGAAAGAAATCGCATGTTGTAGGAATGCGCTGTTTCGTAGATGTAAATATAGTCAATTCGGAGATAATCCCATTAGATGTAGCTCCACAAGCAGCTTCCAGAGGAGTACTGGCCTCAACTGAAGTTCACTCCAGTTAGAAACTGGTCTAACTCTTCACACAGAAGAATTATGTTCATTTTTCGTGTCTCCCCAAAATTTCGAAAAAAAAATTTGGTATTGGAAATTGTTGGTTCCACATGGTCTCGGTTCTATCATCGACCAAGCGCGTGTCGATGAGATTCTTCACCTGAGAATCCTCATCTTCCATCCGCCTCCTCCCATTAGCCTTCCGATTGAAAATAAATCCATCGAATCAATTCAATCAACATGAAATGACTCATGACCGTTACTGAGACTATACATAATAAAGATTTGGTCTCGCAGTAGGCCATAAATGGCGGATTTTTCAGGAATTTCCTGTTCTACGGACCTGCACAGATGCATGTAGATGGTGGGCTTTAGAGAGCAATGCATACCAACTAAGAAGAATAGGTCTATAATTCATATTCAGACCGTCTCAGCGGTACAGCCATCCTATAAGTCTTACTCTAGGCGACCGCATGGCCATACATAAGATCGGTGCCACTCGCGACTTCGCCGATAGAAACGTTTATAAGCAAGAAGAAGAAAATTCGACTTAACTTTTTCCGAGATTTTTCTGTTTAAAATTAACTAATCTTGTTGTGAACAGTCAGCGACGCATAGTGGAGTAGGTTAGATGAGGTTAGGTTAGGATAGATTAGCTTAGGTTAGGTGATTCCGTATCAGCTGTCACATTTTTCTTTGACTGTCTACCAATCACAGACATTTTTTTGTTGGATTTTGGATCTGATCTCCCTAGAAATCGCTGATGTCAAAGGGTACACAGCCAGCTACCCATAGTGGCATAGAATAGGTTAGATAAGGTGAAGTTAGCTTAGGTTAGTTCAGTCTCCATCAGCTGTCACATTTTTCTATGGCTTTCTACCAATTATAGACATTTTTTTGTTGGATTTTGCACTGATCTACCTAGAAATCGCTGATGTCAAAGAGTAAACAGTCAGCGATGCATAGTGGCATAGGTTAGGTTGGATTATGTAAGGTTAGCTTAGGTGAGTTCAGTCCGCATCAGCGGCCACATTTTTCTATAGCTTTCTATCAATCATAAACATTTTTTTGTTGGATTTTGGATCTGATCTCCCTAGAAATCGCTGATGTCAAAGGGTAAACAGTCAGCGACGCATAGTGGCATAGAATCGGTTAGATAAGGTAAGGTTAGCTTAGGTTATTTCAGTCCTCATCAGCTGCCACATTTTTCTGTGGCTTTCTACCAATCATATACATTTTTTTCTTGAATTTTGGATCTGATCTCCCTAGAAATCGATGATGTCAAACAGTAAATAGTCAGCGATACATTGTGGCATATGTTAGGTTAGATTAGGGAAGGTTAGTTCAGGTAATTTCAGTCCTCATCAGCTGCCAAATTTTTCTATGGCTTTCTACCAATCATAGACATTTTTTTGTTGGATTTTGGATCTGATCTCCCTAGAAATCGCTGATGTCAAAGGGTAAACAGTCAGCGACCCATAGTGGCATAGAATAGGTTAGATAAGGTGAAGTTAGCTTAGGTTAGTTCAGTCTCCATCAGCTGTCACATTTTTCTATGGCTTTCTACCAATTAAAGACATCTTTTTGTTGGATTTTGGATATCTGATCTCCCTAGAGATCGCTGATGTCAAAGAGTAAACAGTCAGCGACGCATAGTGGCATAAAATAGGTCAGATAAGGTAAGGTTAGCTCATGTTTTTTCAGTCCTCATCAGCTGCCACATTTTCCTGTGGCTTTCTACCAATCATTTTTCTTGGATTTTGGATCTGATCTCCCTAGAAATCGATGATGTCAAACAGTAAATAGTCAGCGATACATTGTGGCATATGTTAGGTTAGATTAGGGAAGGTTAGTCCAGGTAATTTCAGTCCTCATCAGCTGCCAAATTTTTCTATGGCTTTCTACCAATCAAAGACATTTTTTTGTTGGATTTTGGATCTGATCTCCCTAGAAATCGCTGATGTCAAAGGGTAAACAGTCAGCGACCCATAGTGGCATAGAATAGGTTAGATAAGGTGAAGTTAGCTTAGGTTAGTTCAGTCTCCATCAGCTGTCACATTTTTCTATGGCTTTCTACTAATTATAGACATCTTTTTGTTGGATTTTGGATCTAATCTCCCTAGAAATCGCTGATGTCAAAGAGTAGTCAGCGATGTATAGTGTCATAAGAAATGTTGAATAAAGTAAGGTTAGATTAGGTTATTTCAGTCCTTATCAGCTGCCACATTTTTCTGTGGCTTTCTACCAATCATATACTTTTTTTTGTTGGATTTTGGATCTGATCTCCCTATAAATCGCTGATGTCAAAGGGTAAACAGTCAGCAACCCATAGTGGCATAGAATAGGTTAGATAAGGTGGAGATAGCTTAGGTTAGTTCAGTCTCCATCAGCTGTCACATTTTTCTATGGCTTTCTACCAATTATAGACATCTTTTTGTTGGATTTTGGATCTAATCTCCTTAGAAATCGCTGATGTCAAAGAGTAAACAGTCAGCGATGTATAGTGTCATAAGACATGTTGAATAAAGTAAGGTTAGATTAGGTTATTTCAGTCCTCATCAGCTGCCACATTTTTCTGTGGCTTTCTACCAATCATAGACTTTTTTTTGTTGGATTTTGGATCTGATCTCCCTAGAAATCGCTGATGTCAAAGGGTAAACAGTCAGCGACCCATAGTGGCATAGAATAGGTTAGATAAGGTGAAGTCAGCTTAGGTTAGTTCAGTCTCCATCAGCTGTCACATTTTTCTATGGCTTTCTACTAATTATAGACATCTTTTTGTTTGATTTTGGATCTAAACTCCCTAGAAATCGCTGATGTCAAAGAGTAAACAGTCAGCGATGAATAGTGTCATAAAAAAGGTTGAAGAAGGTAAGGTTAGATTAGGTTATTTCAGTCCTCATCAGCTGCCACATTTTTCTATGGCTTTCTACCAATCATAGAAATTTTTTGTTGGATTTTGGATCTGATCTCTCTAGAAATCGCGAATGTTCAAGAGTAAACAGTCAGCGATGCATAGTGGCATAAAAAAGGTAAGATAAGGTAAGATTAGCTCAAGTTATTTCAGTCCTCATCAGCTGCCAAATTTTTCTATGGCTTTCTACCAATCATAGACATTTTTTTGTTGGATTTTGGATCTGATCTCCCTAGAAATCGCTGATGTCAAAGGGTAAACAGTCAGCGACCCATAGTGGCATAGAATAGGTTAGATAAGGTGAAGTTAGCTTAGGTTAGTTCAGTCTCCATCAGCTGTCACATTTTTCTATGGCTTTCTACCAATTAAAGACATCTTTTTGTTGGATTTTGGATATCTGATCTCCCTAGAGATCGCTGATGTCAAAGAGTAAACAGTCAGCGACGCATAGTGGCATAAAATAGGTCAGATAAGGTAAGGTTAGCTCATGTTTTTTCAGTCCTCATCAGCTGCCACATTTTCCTGTGGCTTTCTACCAATCATTTTTCTTGGATTTTGGATCTGATCTCCCTAGAAATCGATGATGTCAAACAGTAAATAGTCAGCGATACATTGTGGCATATGTTAGGTTAGATTAGGGAAGGTTAGTCCAGGTAATTTCAGTCCTCATCAGCTGCCAAATTTTTCTATGGCTTTCTACCAATCAAAGACATTTTTTTGTTGGATTTTGGATCTGATCTCCCTAGAAATCGCTGATGTCAAAGGGTAAACAGTCAGCGACCCATAGTGGCATAGAATAGGTTAGATAAGGTGAAGTTAGCTTAGGTTAGTTCAGTCTCCATCAGCTGTCACATTTTTCTATGGCTTTCTACTAATTATAGACATCTTTTTGTTGGATTTTGGATCTAATCTCCCTAGAAATCGCTGATGTCAAAGAGTAGTCAGCGATGTATAGTGTCATAAGAAATGTTGAATAAAGTAAGGTTAGATTAGGTTATTTCAGTCCTTATCAGCTGCCACATTTTTCTGTGGCTTTCTACCAATCATATACTTTTTTTTGTTGGATTTTGGATCTGATCTCCCTATAAATCGCTGATGTCAAAGGGTAAACAGTCAGCAACCCATAGTGGCATAGAATAGGTTAGATAAGGTGGAGATAGCTTAGGTTAGTTCAGTCTCCATCAGCTGTCACATTTTTCTATGGCTTTCTACCAATTATAGACATCTTTTTGTTGGATTTTGGATCTAATCTCCTTAGAAATCGCTGATGTCAAAGAGTAAACAGTCAGCGATGTATAGTGTCATAAGACATGTTGAATAAAGTAAGGTTAGATTAGGTTATTTCAGTCCTCATCAGCTGCCACATTTTTCTGTGGCTTTCTACCAATCATAGACTTTTTTTTGTTGGATTTTGGATCTGATCTCCCTAGAAATCGCTGATGTCAAAGGGTAAACAGTCAGCGACCCATAGTGGCATAGAATAGGTTAGATAAGGTGAAGTCAGCTTAGGTTAGTTCAGTCTCCATCAGCTGTCACATTTTTCTATGGCTTTCTACTAATTATAGACATCTTTTTGTTTGATTTTGGATCTAAACTCCCTAGAAATCGCTGATGTCAAAGAGTAAACAGTCAGCGATGAATAGTGTCATAAAAAAGGTTGAAGAAGGTAAGGTTAGATTAGGTTATTTCAGTCCTCATCAGCTGCCACATTTTTCTATGGCTTTCTACCAATCATAGAAATTTTTTGTTGGATTTTGGATCTGATCTCTCTAGAAATCGCGAATGTTCAAGAGTAAACAGTCAGCGATGCATAGTGGCATAAAAAAGGTAAGATAAGGT
Source organism: Aphidecta obliterata (assembly GCA_963966015.1). Lineage (NCBI taxonomy): Eukaryota > Metazoa > Arthropoda > Insecta > Coleoptera > Coccinellidae > Aphidecta > Aphidecta obliterata. The sequence continues at coordinate 5,274,332 of OZ014431.1, forward strand.
AAGATTAGCTCAAGTTATTTCAGTCCTCATCAGCTGCCACATTTTTCTATGGCTTTCTACAAATCATAAAAATTTTTTTGTTGGATTTTGGATCTGATCTCCCTAGAAATCGCTGATGTCGAACAGTTAACAGTCAGCGACCTATAGTGGAGTAGGTTAGGTTAGATTAGGTGAGGTTAGTTTAGATTTTTTTAGTCCTCATCAGCTGTCATATTGTTGTATGGCTTTCCACCAATCACAGACATTTTTTGTCAGATTTTGGATCTGATCTCCCTAGAAATCGCTGATGCCAAACAGTTAACAGTCAGCGACCAATAGTGGGGTAGGTTAGCTAAGATTAGGGAAGGTTAGGTTAGGTAATTTCAGTCCCCATCAGCTGTCATATTGTTCTATGGCTTTCCACCAATCACAGAAATTTTTTTGTCTGATTTTGGATCTGATCTCCCTAGAAGTCGCTGATGCCAAACAGTTAACAGTCAGTGACGCATAGTGGAGAAGGTTAGCTAAGATAAGGTAAAGTTAGTTAAGGTAAGGTAAGGTTAGTGAGCTACTGGCGTAGGTTAGGTTATATTAGGTTAGGTTAGGTTAGGTTAGGTTAGTCCTCATCAGCTGTCACATTTTGCTATGGCTTTCTACCAATCACAGACTCTTTTTTGCCGAATTTGGGATCTCCAGAACTCGCTGACGCCAAGCAGTAAACAGAGTCAGCGACGCGTAGTGGCGTAGGTTATGTTGGTAGCTCCGACTGCGCCCGGCCAACTCGACTTAGGGCAATAACCGTATCGCGGCAGCCACCTACGATCCCATTGATACGCTTATCTATTACTATACAGTGTACCCGGATTTTATCTGCACGGTGTAATGGTGTGGTACGTGGAAGATCTTCGGCTCTAATCCTTGCGGAGCGTATCCGATTCGATGCCGTAGAAAAATGCGCCGCATAATGGGCGGCAGGTAGCACCGTACCGCCGTCGGTTACCCGGGAAAAAGGTGGATACATTTCACAGAGATTAGGAGATGTACATGGCGAATCGATTATTCCTATCGGATCTTGATTATTTTTACTTCCACCGGCGTCGCGGAATAAATAAGGGGACATATGGCGAAACAGGGGCGAGTCTGCGGTGAAAGCCGGTTTGTCCGAAAAATAACGATGGTAGAATCGGATCAAGGCGATGATAATTAGATGATAAAACTGATATCGATTAATTTGCCAATCGCAAATGAATTGTCGGGAGTCATGAAGCAGATATCGAATTCGTTAGATTATTAGTTATTATATCGGCTCGGTAATTGACACGATAATAACACTCCTGAAACGGTGAACAGAGGGCGTTTCGATCCACGTTCAGTTATCATTGCAATGATTTGAATTATGGAGTTTCAATCTTGTCTCTCAAGGTCGTATTCGGCCGAGAAAAAGAATATTTTCCCTGATGAAATCCTACTCTATCCAATGATAGAAAGTACAATCAATAACCTCAAAGTCTAAAGACTTCAAATGTCAAATATCAGAATGGCCAACACGGGCGAGAAAAAAGCGGGAAATTCAAATCCGATTTCTGCTAATTAATTCAAATGAATTCGTTCTTGATATATTCGGCGAAACGCGTTGCATGACCCGCCGTGTTCGTTATTCATTAATCTTTTTACCTCAGTGCCCGGCTAATGATCTCGATCGACATCTTCCGATCACTTTCTACGCAATCTTGCATGTCCGAACGGACACGTGGTATGCAACATTTCGAACGGATATAGGAACTCGGCTTCACGGTCTCCACGTTTCGGTTGATTTTTTGTCGTCGAGTTCCACGCACTGATTTGGTCGGATTAACGTTTGTTATCGGGAGAAATCGCTGAGGAAGAGCACGCCACTGTGATTTTTGGACAATGGTATATTCTTTCACTTTCCTTAGGGAAAATTTGGGATATTTCATTGCTTGGACTCAGGAAAAACAACCAGTCGATAATTGGTTATTTCTGTGACAGTACACTCAAAGAAATAATTCTAGAGTAACTAGAATAAAAATAATGAAAACAATCAAATTTTATGTCATCATAAATCTTTCATTTATCCTAAAATGTTGCAGATTATTACAAGCTATCTCATCAAAGAAGACGAACTCCAGAAGAAAAATGAAATCATTAAAGTAACTAGAATTAAAAATAATGAAAGCAATCCAATTTTATGTCATTATGAATCTTCCATTAATCCTAGAATGTTGCAGATTATTACTAGCTATCTCGTCAAAGAAGATAAACTCCAAAAGAAAAATGAAAGCATTAGAGTAACTAGAATTAAAAATAATGAAAACAATCAAATTTTATTTCATTATTAATCTTCCATTAATCGTAGAATGTTGCCGGTCATTACTAGATATCTCATCAAAGAAGATGAACTCCAGAAGAAAAATAAATTCATTAAAGTAACTAGAATTGAAAATAATGAGAACAATCAAATTTTATTTCATTATGAATCTTCCATTAATCCTAGAATGTTGCAAATTATTACTAGATATTTCATCAAAGAAGATGAACTCCAGAAAAAAAATGAAATCATCAAAGAAACTAGAATTGAAAATGATGAAAGCAATCAAATTTTATTTCATTATGAATCTTCCATTAATCCTAGAATGTTGCAGATTATTACTAGCTATCTCGTCAAAGAAGATAAACTCCAAAAGAAAAATGAAAGCATTAGAGTAACTAGAATTAAAAATAATGAAAACAATCGAATTTCATTTCATTATGAATCTTCCATTAATCGTAGAATGTTGCAGATTATTACTAGATATCTTATAAAAGAAGATGAACTCCAGAAGAAAAAACAAATCATTAAAGTAACTAGAATTAAAAATAATGAATACAATCAAATTTTATTTCATGATGAATCTTCCATTAATCCTAGAATGTTGCAGATTATAACTAGCTATCTCGTCAAAAAAAAAACTCCAAAAGAAAAATGAAAGCATTAGAGTAACTAGAATTAAAAATAATGAAAACAATCAAATTTTATTTCATTATTAATCTTCCATTAATCGTAGAATGTTGCAGGTTATTACTAGATATCTCATCAAAGAAGATGAACTCCAGAAGAAAAATGAAATCATTAAAGTAACTAGAATTAAAAATAATGAAAACAATCAAATCTTATTGCATTATGAATCTTCCATTATTCGTAGAATGTTGCAGGTTATTACTAGATATTTCATCAAAGAAGATGAACTCCAGAAGAAAAATGAAATCATTAAAGTAACTAGAATTAAAAATAATGAAAACAATCAAATCTTATTGCATTATGAATCTTCCATTAATCGTAGAATGTTGCAGGTTATTACTAGATATCTCATCAAAGAAGATGAACTCCAGAAGAAAAATGAAATCATTAAAGTAACTAGAATTAAAAATAATGAAAACAATCAAATCTTATTGCATTATGAATCTTCCATTAATCGTAGAATGTTGCAGGTTATTACTAGATATCTCATCAAAGAAGTTGAACTCCAGAAGAAAAATGAAATCATTAAAGTAACTAGAATTAAAAATAATGAAAACAATCAAATTTTATTTCATTATGCATTCTTCCATCAATCCTAGAATGTTGCAGATTATAACTAGCTATCTCGTCGAAGAAGATGAACTCTAGAAGAGAAAGGAAAGCATTAGAGTAACCAGAATAAAAATTAAATTTCTTTATTCTAAGTAGAATGCCAAAAAAACATGCAATATGCTAAACGAATTTCACATGCTGACTGAGATTAAAAAAAATGCTAGTTTCAGCGTTACTGAAAATGCCAAATCGGCAACAGTGTGTTCGACATCATCGAGATGATTATCGAATCACTGCTTCATCATGTTCGTTCCTTCGTCGGAAACCGATATTTTATTCCAAACAACTTCAACCATATGGTACAACATAGATTCAAAAACTGTTAACTGAAATAGATTTATTCCGGTAGAATAATCTGAATTTCTGTGAGAAATACCAAAAATTCCTGTTGAATTTCATGTGTCCATACTGTTAGTCGTACAAATATTGTTAGGTTATACTTACAAAATTATTATATTTCACAAGACATTCCTGTAACATTTACGGAAATATTCATTTTGGAATAAGTACCTGATCACTGCTATACTTACTGTTTTTCCTGTTCATATGACTCAAGTCACTTAAACCGGAATCGGCATGTTAGATTGCAAGTACAGATTGTTCTCAGAACGATATTTTCTTGTTGTAATAACAATAGTTGCGTTCAAGCAACAGGAATTAATTCAAGCGGAAATTACCAGTATTAATTTTTTTGAGTGTAGTTCAACCCATCTTGACCGCAGTCGGACCAACTCACTCTTACGCAAGAACGGCTGAATCGATCTCGGATCGTGGGTCACACCGCTCCTGAGTTATTATTGAGCTGTCAGATGGAATGACATGAAAACTGCCGGGACAATGATACGTCCGTCGGGTCCGTCTTATCTACGTTATTATCAGAAAGTAAAACCTCGAGTTATAGATACTGCTTTTTTCTGCCGGCTGCGTTGATTGGTATCTAATAGATTTATTTCGTTGGATCGTTTAGCTCTCAATGAGCTTTCTATGATTGGTAAACGTTACAATGGGAACGTCGAGGAGCACCGAGCGGCTGGTAATTTCCGGTCGTTGGGAGCCGAGAGGAAGAGGTAATTGATGTTCCTTTCTACGACTTTATTTCAAATCTTTGAAAGTAATTAGACCAGGCAATAGAGCAGATAAAGGGTCATTGAGTAAAAAAAATCGTAGAGGAAAACCGCGAGTCTGAGAGTACGTGGGGTGGTCCGTTGATATGTTTTCGACTCGCAAATATTATTACTTTTTTTTTAGTTTTTTGCTTTCAAAATCTGAACTAATAGAGCGATGCTGACACTTTTGAAACAGAATTGTTGAGAATGAGAAGACGAGGAAAATAAGTTTAAATGCAACTCAATCGGGTCATTATTACCGTAGGAAAACAGTGAAAATCAGGGTTTTTTCAAAAATTCATAACTCGGGCATTTTCAAAGTTGTAGTGGTTGATATTAGCTTTGAGTGTTCACGACCCGGACTTTGTCGGATAAATAGTTTCAAAAACCAGATTTTGAAAGTAAAAGGATAGTACTACAAACATCAATCTTCATTTTTCGTTGAAGTGTTGCAAAGTAGCTGAAAAAAACGTGCAAGCATTCTCACCTATTTTGCAACATTTTAACGAAAAATAATGATTGACGTTTTGTAGTACTATACTTCTACTTTCAAAATCCGTCTTATAAATTTTGTTCTCCTTGTTTGCACTCAAATGAAGAATACTGTGTTTAAGCTACACGTGAAATTTTATCCAGATCGCATGACCAGAACCATAGAAACCATAGAAAACTATAACTTTTGAACGGAAACGCCTTGGGACTTGAAGTTTTCAGGATAGGTGTAGATCTCGAATGTCGTGGTCACGTTCATCTATGAGCAAAATTATACTAGGGGTTCCGTAAATATGGTCGATTGAAATTTAGTTTTCTCGATCATTTCAAAATTACAGATTCGATCGTGACGAAATTTTGTATACTAATGGAGAATGATATATTCAAGCTACATTTCTCCAGATCGCATGACCAGAACCATAGAAATCATAGAAAATCATAACTTTCTAACGGAAAGGCCTAGGGACTTGAAATTTTCAAGATAGGTGTGGATCTGGAATGTCGCAGTTACGTTTATCAATGAGCTGAATTAAACTAGGGGTTCCGTAAATACGGTCGTTTGAAATTTAGTTCTCTCGATAATTTAGAAACCACGGATCCGATTGAGACAAAATTTTGTATTTCAATGCAGAATGATATATCAAAGCTACATTTTGGCCAGATCGCATGACCAGAACCATAGAAACCATAGAAAATTATAACTTTTGGTAGGAAAGGCCTAGGGACTTGAAATTTTCAGGGTAGGTTTGGTCACGTTCATCAATGGGAAAAATTAGACTAGGGGTTCCGTAAATATGGCCGTTCAAAATATTAATTTCCTGATAATTCCGAAACTGTTGATTGGATTAGAATGAAATTTTGTACATAGCTGAAGAATAATGTATTCAAACTACGTGCGAAGTTTTGTCCAGATCGCATTACCAAGACCATAGATACCGAAGTGAATTCTAGCGAATTATCGAAAAAAAATTGGTCAGCTAAAGCATTGACGTAAAGTCTGGTGTTTCGCCTTAGTTTTTAGAATTATTTTGACAGATGTCAAAAATTTTTCAATTTATATCTGAAACTGAAAAATGCGAATCTATCCCTTCGAACGAGCGCTCAAATGCTCCTGACTTCACAGCATTGCTTCTATAAATTTTTATTCTCTACGATTCTGTTGTTGAGAGTGACTGCATCGGTCCATTGGTTCAGATTTTACAAGCAAAAAACTAAAAAAACAATGTTTTTTGGTGTTTTTTCGAAATTACGAGAAAAAATCACTAAAAATCCACGGACCACCCCACGTACCCCTCTACTCGCGGTATTCCTCTACGATTTTTGTCACGAAAAAATCTCTATTGTCTGGTCGAAATATGCTTCATTATGTTATTCGCTCATTTCTCGAGGTATTTGAAAGGAGCGCTTTTTTTTTCGAATTCGGAAAAGGTGGACGTATACTCATTTTGTTCCAATTAATAACGATCCACGAAAAAAAGTGTCGCCCCCGGGTGGGCTCGAACCACCAACCTTTCGGTTAACAGCCGAACGCGCTAGCCAATTGCGCCACGGAGGCCATATAATTTTATGGAAAATACAGCATATCACTTTCGACCTATACCTTTTGCAAACACTCGACACATTATGTTTTGACAATGCAGTGCTACCAATATAAAGTGGAGACGGTCCTTTCTTAGGTCGAGCGTCTTTTTTTAATGATATCTAATAAAACTCAACTTTTAGTGTTACTTTCCATAGTTTTCATTGAATCTTTAATCTCATCTGGCAAAGATTATTCTAGTGATTTTTTTTATACTTAACGTATGGACTTCTTGAATATTGTAACATCGGGCCCTGTACAAAACTATTAGTATGTGTTTCAAAGGGTTATAAAATAGTATTTGTATGCTTAGTTTGCGATTTTTTTTTGCAGAGATTGTGCTTATTGATTATTGTTTTCTAGTCAACTTACCAAAAAAATTTTATTTTACGTTTGCAGTATATATTTTTAAATTTTGAGTTGAAGAATTTATATTTTTTAAGATAAATGTTCGTATTTATTACATAAATATGAATATTTCATTTTATTTCTTCAGAATTTGTTTTATTTTTATGCATTTCATTTGAAATGTGTATTTCAATGTTTTGAATGAAAAAATTTTTCCATAAAAATGTGTATTATTTTGAAACTCTTACGGAAATATATGACTAGCATTATAAAAAAAATACTATGATGGATGAAAAAAAATCTACGCAAAGAGGGGGACGCTGTCTCATATTTTGCCACAGGCGCAATAGTACCTAGATACGGCCCTGTGCACATCAAAACGAATGGTGACCATTTCGAACAATTTCTGTAAACAATTTTGACCAATTTTATCGGTGAGTTTGTGTACTTCCGATTTTTTTATAGGGCCTTTTCAATCAGAAATTTTTTCTGATATCGAAAGTTATCGTAATGTATACAAGGCAAATCTTGACGTTTCCTTCGCGTTCGTTTCGTTACAGAATCGCAAAGGGCGACAAATTTCGATCTGCGTATATCATCGGGATGGGGCTGATTCGTTGCCTCATCGCTTCTTGGCGTCGATTCGGATTACATCTGAAGGTGTGGTCGCGCGATGTGACCTCGTTTTTAGCGACTACTCAACCTGGGTATAGCACGAGCAACGCAGGACTGGATTAGAGGATTCAAATTAGGAAATGAGAATACCTAATGACCTGGTGCACCTAATTGGTTTCAAGAAAAAAATTGGGAACGTGAAAAAATGACTCGCCAGCATTTTTCATCGCATCACAGGAAAAATATCAAGATGACATCCTTACCCTCATTGTTGTACAGCGATCTGACGTCACAATAACGACCATAACACCTGGGGCGTTTTGGCGCGAAATTCGAATTATAAGTTAAAATATTTCTTGTTTCTTGAGGTTGATGGATGAAATCCTCGATCCAACTCTGCGTTCCTTAATGATAATACTCTGATTGACCCGAAAGGTGATGATGCAACGACCACGGCCCATCCAACGGGGTCAAGTGTATAACAATCGATCTCGAAAAAGAATATCATATTGTTGTTAATTCCTCAGATCGCCGTAAGCCCTATTTCTTTGAATGAAAGTCTAGAGGCCTGATTATTATTTTTAATGGCAATCAAAACATTAACGCCGATGCGTAATTGCCCAGAGAATTGAATGAGATATTATATGATCACTTGGGTAACCGTTTGCCCAATTGATCATTTGAATACGGCTCCGAATCGATTTTTTCCTTTTGCGATTGAGGAACGCGGAGCAATCCCGGCGGACTAGAAAGACCATTCAGAAGTTCATCTTGATTGAGGGGAATATTTGCAATTGTAATTAAATGTTGGATCGCTTCGTCTGTTCTCTCGCTGCCGAGATGACACGAGACCTTGGAGGAAGCACGAAAACAAAAAAAGACAGACGGGTGTTCGGTGCACTTTCGGATGAGGTTTAATGAGTTTTTTCCATTTATGGAAAACCACCTTGATATTTGAAGGAACATCATTTCGCATATGTCGGAGTGACATGTCATGTACCACTTGGTGATTTTTTTGTGGGATTCGTGAGAAAAGCGAGTAAGGATAATGTTTTACTGAATTTATTACGCAATTTGTTACAAGAAACTTAAAAATCTTTTCGTTTTTGTTTGCACCAGTTCGACCCAACAAAAACTGAACTAGAAATAACTCACATCTGGCAACGTCAGCCGAATATGACAGATGTGAAGAGTTAAATCTCGTTTATGACAGGAATGTCGAAAATATTACGCGCATAACCTCAATTTCCGACTGTTTTGATACTGTAGTTCTTCCCGAAATGAGACTGAAAGATTGAAAATCTTCTTCTCCAATAAACTGTGGGAGAAGATTTGACAATAAAGGGGGTGAAGTGGCTCATTTGGAAATTGAAATAGCTCGATCGAAAAGAAAGAAAGAGAATTTCTTATGAATTAATTTGTTATAGATAAAAAATGGTATGAGGTGGTAAATAGTTTTATAGTTTTAACGCTTTTTACTATGTTTTTCAGTTTTTTTGAGCGCTCGTACTACTACACGAGGGCTATATCATTTCGTCACGATGTCTGTATTTTTCGAATTTTTAGCCGAAAATGGTCTCAATCGACCATGTTCCACTAACTGATGACGAATCCGTCGGAAAATTCGAGTCTGTCCGTCCGGCCGTCCGTAAGCACGATAACTCTCGAACGGAACAACCTAAAGACTTGAAATTTTCAGTGTGGGTTCAGTTCCCAAATGCCTTGGTTATGTTCGTTAATGGGCCAAATTTCACCAGGGGTTCCGTAAATATGGCCGTTCAAAGTTTTGTTTCCCTGATTACTTTGAAACTACAGATTTGATTGAGATGAAATTTTGCACTCAAATGGAGAATGAGGTGTTCAAGCTACATGTGAAATTTTGCCCAGATCGCATGACCAGAACCATAGAAACCATAGAAAATTGTAACTTTTGAACGGAAACGCCTAGCGACTTGAAATTTTCAGGAAAGGTGTGGATCTCGAATATCCTGATCACGTTCATCTATGAGCAAAATTATACTAGGGGTTCCATGAATATGGTCGTTTGAAATTTAGTTTTCTTGATAATTTCAAAACTACAGATTCGATAGTGACGAAATTTTGTATACTAATGGAGCATGATATATTCAAGCTACATTTCTCCAGATCACATGTCCAGAACTATAGAAACCATAGAAAATCATAACTTTCGAACGGAAAGGCCTAGGGACTTGAAATTTTCAGGATAGGTGTGGATCTGAAATGTCGCGTTCACGTTTATCAATGAGCAGAATTATACTAGGGGTTCCGTAAATATAGTCGTTTGAAATTTTGGTTTCTCGATAATTTCGAAACTACGGATTCGATCGAGATGAAATTTTGTATTTTAATCGAGAATGATATATTAAAGCAATTTTTTGTCCAGATCGCATGACCAGAACCATAGAAACCATAGAAAATTATAACTTTTGAACGGAAAGGCCCAGGAACTTGAAATTTTCAGGGTGCGTTTGGATCGCGAATATCGCGGTCACGTTCATCAATGAGCAAAATTAGACTAGGGGTTCCGTAAATATGGCCGTTCAAAATATTTTTTTCCAGATAATTTCTAAACTACTGATTGGATTGGGATGAAATTTTGCACCTAGCTTAGGAATAATGTATTCAAACCACGTGCCAAATTGTGTCCAGATCGCACCACCAAGACCATAGATACCGTAGAAAATTCTAGCGAATTATCGAAAAAAAATTGGTCACCTAAAGCACTGACATGAAGTCTGGAGTTTCGCTTGAGTTTCAGAATTTTTGTGACAGCTGTCGAAAATTCCTTCAATTGATTTCTAAAACTGGAAAATGCGAATCTTCATACAAGCATGTACGAGCGCTCAAAAGCTCCTGCCTTCACGGCAGTGCTTTTTGTAATTTTTATATATCTGGGAACTTTTTTCTTCAATTTATTTAGAAAAAAAAATTATTTCTATACCAAAATTATTGATGAATTATGGTGTAAGGTGAAAATTGGTTTTATGTCCTCAAAAAATTTTGAACCATAGATGTTTTTCTGCATTTCTTTGCAGACTATGTACAATTTTGTTTTTGTCCTTTTGGCAATTTTGATCTTCACCTTTGTCGCAATCAGCCAATTCTTTCGTAGTAATAAAGGTCGTTTCTAATCAATTGAAAATTCTCATCTACAGTCGAACCTCTCTTCAACTCTAACTTTTTTCAGGTAAACTTTATCTTCAGATCATTTTTCAGTATCAGTGCATTTAGTTGATGTTTCAAGTGATTTGAAGACTTTATTAATTGAACGCTTTTTACTATCTTTTTCAGTTTCTTTTATTATATATGTAGGAAAAAGTTTTTTTAATTCATTTAGAAAAAATAAATTTATTTTTATACTGATATACATAATTGATAAAATATGGTGTAAGGTGGAAATTGATTTTATGTTCTCAAAAAATTTTGAACGATAGGTGTTTTTCTGCATTTTATTGCATAGTATGTACAATTTTGTTCCTATCCTTTTGGCAATTTTGATCTCGACCTTTCTGGCATTCAGCTTATACTTTCGTAGTGACGAGTTCAACACATCTTAAGAATCAATTAAATATTTTCATAAACTGTTGAAGCTCTATAACCCAAACCTCAATAAATCGAACCTCTCTTCAACTCAAACTTTTTTTAGTTTGAGCAGGAGTTGAATTCAAAATCCTTGTAGAAGAAAACATTCAGTCGAAAAAGGACTAAATAACATTTTATCACTGAAGCATCAACTCAACGTCTCCACCACATCAATTAATTACTCCGCCAAAACGACGTGTAGGTACCCTTTGTCGGTACCACCGAGTAATGCAATCGGACAGATTCTGATGTGGCAACACCTAAAGCACTCACTACTCACTATATATGATTAGGTTACAACATAGTACCTAGACTGAAGCAGAGTACCGACCGCGCCCAGGGAAAGTACCGGAATTATTATCGCGGTTCTAAAGCCCCTCTTGCCCCAGGTCGAATATTCGTTATGTTCGCCACATACCTCGCGCGTTATGTAAAGCCCGATGACAAATTTCAGATCGTAAATTTTACGGTTACGAGATTAGATCATCTGGAGTGTTAAATTTAATTGCAGGTGTAAATTCAGCTTTGTTTACTTGGATCTGCAGGGGAATTCTCCGCAGATACTCTTCGGCGACGTTGCTGACCGTTCTTATTCCATCTCCTTCAAGAGTATCCTCCTAATATGCAAATCAAGAAGCTCCTATGATTCCAGCTCCAGAGTATCTTAGGTGGCCTCACTTCCTCGTGCCGAATGGAATCCAACCTCGAAGGTGTTGAGCAAGGAATTAATTCCAACCTCAACACGACTTCCGACCCGCCAGATCACAGATTCAGTAGCATCACCAGCCACACCCTCTCGGGATCCTTTCGAATTCCAACCGGCCACCACTTGGTGGACCATAATGTTAGACACCGGTGTTACACAGTCATGCCCGATTCCTTAACGAGCGACCAGATAATCTGCATTCGGAACACGAAAGTTATTCCTAAACTTTCCTCATCGCACTCCGGGCGACGCTCCGTTTCAAAACTGTTGAATAACAACACCGTTTAGCATTAGAGAATCGTGGCTTTTTTGAGCGTCTGATGGGGGTGGGGGGGGCGCTGCATATTCGCGTGCCCGTGCTCGTGGGGCTCGCGTGCCGTCGGATGACCTACATAGGAACCCTTCACTATGTGCATCTCGCAAATTCACGCCCGAAGTACGGCTGGGTGGATTGAGTTATTGCAGGTGTTGGTGCTGCCCGGACTACTGGATGTAAATCTGGGTTTTTTAGGTGTCGGCGGATTAGGATAGGCGTGAAAGCTTGTTTACGATGGTCTGTTTGTTGCGGTAAATAGTTCCTTCTCTAGACTGGCGAACGAGCAGAAAGTCTTTTACATGTTAGAATAGGAACTTATTGGCTTCTGCTTGAATATTTCCATTCGTTGGTATTCATCCCATTGACGTGAATGAAAAGAAAGAAGAAACGATTCCATTTTTGTGGGAATATTATTTCGAGAAATTTTTTTCTTACATACACAAATTCTGATATTAAAGATCAACTGTAGAACTAATTTTTATTGATTCGAAAGATCCGTTTCCTTTATAACTACAAAAAAGACAAGATCAAAATTGCCAAAAGGACAAGAACCAAATTGCACATTCTCTAAAATACTAACGAAGCCTCCAACTTACTTGCAACATTACACCTACTGAAAAATGATTTGATATCAAAGTTTACCTGAAAAAAATTACGAAAAGCACTGCTGTGAAGGCAGGAGCTTTTGAGCGCTGGTACATGCACCTTGTAGGTAGATTCGCATTTTGCAGTTTTAGAAATCAGTTGAAGGAATTTTCGACAGCTGTCAAAAAAATTCTGAAACTTAGGCGAAACTCCAGAGTTCATGTCAGTGCTTCAGCTGATCAATTTTTTTCGAAAATTCGCTAGAATTTTCTACGGTATCTATGGTCTTGGTGATGCGATCTGGAAAAAATTTTGCACGTAGTTTGAATACATTACTACCAGTGGCGGCTGGTGGACATTTATCGTGGGTCGGCAGATATATATATATACATATATATAAACCGCGGAACCCTATCCGAACACACATATAAAAAAATATATACATATATAAGTATAATGGTGAAAAAAATGGCATGTTTTTCAAAAGAAGCCTATTCTCGTATGATAAATTTTCAATCGCATCAATAAAAAATTTCACTTTGTCGGAGTTTCACAAGAAGCAACATATTCTCTAACCGGATTTATCGCCATTTTGCTCACGTAAAAATCACTTACCCTTTATGAGCCAAACAAACGGAAAAACTTAACGGTTTATCAATAACAAAAAATATTGCGACTCATTTAAGGGCGAGAAACCAACACAAATTTCGAAACTCGGCTCTCGAGCCCTAAACGATAGGGAGCAGAACGAGGTTTTCCGAACCATCCTCGTGAATCGAGATACAGCGGTACCGGGTCGGCAAATTGACGACTGCCGTACCCAGGATATATAGGGCCAACAATATGAGTTTAATTTTGGTCGCTCAACTTTTTTTTTCCTTCAAAAAATGTATGAAACTTGTCGGAAATTTATAAGTATAACATATATGTGCAGCATGCACGTCTATGAAAAATATTAAATACGACAAATATTCATTTTAAGCAACAATAATCTGTTGTAATTATTATGTCATTTGTTATGTGAAACAGAAAATATCGGATATTCGATAAAAATAAACCTTAATATTCATCATTTTCTGAATAAAATTCCAACAGGAATAATTCAACTTTGAACTAATTCGATTCATTATTATTAACGCTTCGTCGAAAGATATCTAGATAGGGTCGGCAATATGAGCAAAGATGTACCTCATCGAACGACGTTCTTCGTGTATTCGAGATGGGCCTATTTTGTCTACGGACCGAGTATACGATGCGGGATTGGACTTGGAAGAGCGTGATATTTTCAAGAAGTTGCACAGGTATCACGTACCTGATTTTTTTTAATTTTTATAAAATGGATTGGGACTATTGGGAGTCATGTATATAGCGGTAATTTGACAAAAGTGAAAATTTGCATTTTTGCTGATCGAGATTCTTAGGGTCGGCAGTGCCGACCCTGCCGTCCCTGACGAGCCGCCACTGATTACTACTCAGCTAGGTGCAAAATTTCATCCCAATCCGCTCAGTATTTTCGGAACTATCAGCAAAAAAAAATTTTGAACGCCCATATTTACGGAACCCCTAGTCTAATTTTGGTCATAGATGAACGTGACCGCGATATTTGCGATCCAAACCCACCCTGAGAATTTCGAGTTCCTAGGCCTTTCCGTTCAAAAGTTACAATTTTCTATGGTTTCTATGGTTCTGGTCATGCGATCTGGACAAAATATTGTTTTGATATATCATTCTCGATTAAAATACAAAATTTCATCTCGATCGCATCCGTAGTTTCGAAATTATCGAGAAAACAGAATTTCAAACGTCCGTATTTACGGAACCCCTAGTATAATTCTGCTCATTTATGAACGTGAACGCGACATTTCAGATCCACACCTATCCTGAAAATTTCAAGTCCCTAGGCCTTTCCGTTCGTATGATTTTCTATGGTTTCTAAGGTCAGGTCTGGTCAGGTGATCTGGAGAAATGTAGATTGAATATATCATTCTCCATTAGTATACAAAATTCCGTCACGATCGAATAGGTAGTTTTGAAATTATCAAGAAAACTAAATTTCAAACGACCATATTTACGGAACCCCTTGTATAATTTTGCTCATAGATAAACGTGATCACGACATTCCACACCTATCCTGAAAATTACAAGTCCATAGACGTTTCCGTTCAAAAGTTACAATTTTCTATGGTTTCTGTGGTTCTGGTCATGCGATCTGGAGAAAATTTCACATGTGAGTCGAACATAGTCGATTGAGAGCATTTTCGGCTCAAAATTCGAAAAATACAGACATCGTGACGAAATGATATAGCCCTCGTGTAAGTTGTACGAGCGCTCAATAAAATGATTTTCCTGAAAGAAAAGTGCGAGTCTCTCTGCCACTCAATTAATCGCCATCACCACAGAAGATACGAGGTGAAAGTAAACCCATAAATTCGAGTAATAAAAGACTAAAAGAATCGAGTTTACTATCAAAGTAGTCGTAAAGAAGAAACGATTCGTCACCCGTTCATATCTCTTCGACGGTCTACAGTTCGGATTAACGAAAGATCCGACTTCGATTCAATTCGGAACCAATCGATAAATCTTATTTCCACGGATATGGTGGAATTTTGATGTCATGCAAGGAATATGGCCGATTGGCCTATAGGTTTTTTCTGTGTTCTTGCTTTACTTCAAAAATGAAGCTGTCAAATTTCATTTATTAGGTCATTCGATGGAATTTCAACAGAGTTCAGCCTAATTTCCTTATCTCCTCAACCTAAATCTCCCCAGTTCACCGTCTAACATAATCGCCCCAGTAGGGAATTAATAACAGGAGATGTTATCTCCCGCTATTTCATGAAATATTTGCGAAAGAGAGGCAACCCGGCGATCACGACCTATCCTTGAAAACAAAAGGAACAAATTAATAAATTATTACACCATATAATTTGATAATAATGATAAATCCGCGTGTCGAATCGCCGATAAGAAAAAATAAGGTCTTAATTAATATGCAGCGCCTTATCGGGGATCTTCTAAACGCGCTCCTATCCCTATAAATCCTTCTCGGAAGGATAAATGTCTTCATGTGCCTCCACTGAAATATTTCATATCGTCGCTGAATATTTCCACCAGATACGATCTCAAACGTAACCAACCTTTCACAACGCTCGGAATTTAGGATATCCAGAAAATTAAATGTCCTACTTGTCCGCACCAGTATTAATAATTCCTCTACTAGTGGAGATATAACAGTTAGATTACATAAAATTTGAGTTGCATCTTTTCATCAGTTTTCGAAAACAGTTTACCCATTAACGCGCAGTTGGGTTTCGCATTCGTTACGAGAGTCACAGTTTTAAACTATTAACATTTTATGTCTGTTAATAAGTGGCTGCTAATTGTTTCTTTAACGAGAGGCAATAAAGTGGATTTTTTCTCGAGCAGGGTGTCTTCAGTACAAGAAGTAAATCAAGACGGAAACGACCCGTATTGCCATAAAAAAGCTTGTATACCGTTGGAAAGGCAACTCCATAAATTAGTCGAGTTCAAAATGAGGCAGCTCGAAGTTTCGTATGCAACTACCAAATATCAGTTAAATTCATTTTTAGCAGGAATGGCAATACACCGAGTGCCGGTTATAATAGGAGATATGTAATTCCAGGAGAAAATAGATCTCGTACTCGAGGTACTCAATAAGCTATAAGGATGGTCTCAACGTACATATTTACAATGCAATAAACTCGAAACTGCCTTAATCATTTCGAACGTACAATGCAGAAAATAAATCAATGAGGATAATAAGTTTCGACATCCTGGAGACTGACCCAGTTGAAATAACGACCGAATCTATGCATTTCACACTCAAAAAAATTTTCCAGGATATACAAGAGGAATTCGGTTAATTCTACAAGAAATTAGGATATTCCCCCTATAAAAACGACAGCAGGAATATTTGTTGATTTTACGTGACAATTCAGGTCGTTTAATTCCATTAGAAACAACAAGTTTTATATTAGTTGATGCAACCAAACTGAAGTTTGTCATTTCAACAGGAAATTAATACTGCGATGAAAACCGGAATATGCGTGACTATTTACAGGAATTTCCTGTTTGATAAACAAACTAGATAGTTGTATTCCAAGCTTTAAACTTCAGTTTCTACAAGAATTTCCAGTAATGAACACTAAACTAAAACAGGAATAACTTTACTTATAGCGGAACTCTAGTATCGATTTAACAGGAATTTTCCGTTGAATTGAAGAACTATGGTTCATATATTACAATACTAGTATTCGAAGCGAACCCTGAGCTTTTACAGGAATTCCCTGTATTGATGCATTATGTCTAAAGATAAAGAGTGACTTCGCGAATAAGTTTCTGGAATGGAAAGAATTTATATTATATTATATTCATTATAGAGTACCTTTACATTATTCTAACGAATTGGAGAGACACATTCGTTGAGAGACTCCATTATAAATATAGAAAATATTTTTCCCTGATTCCAGACTCATATAAGCGAGTCAAGAGTCAGGAAGGATTTATTTAGATATTTTTTTCATACACATTTTTACAATAAATATTAACAATTTCTATATTTTATTCAGTAGTTCCTGCAATAAAAATGTTTGCTTTACTACAATTTTCATAATTTTTGACATAGTCTATAAAAATTCAGTTGAAAAGAATAATAATAATAAGTGTTTTTCGTATTCATACAGAAAAATGAAGAATAAAACCCATTTTAGCGAGTCGGAACAATTTATTTAGAAATATTTTCATACACATTTCTACAATAAGTATTGAAAATTTCGGTATTATATTTAGTAGTTCCTGCAATGAAAATTTTTGCTTTACTACAATCCTCATAATTTTTGACATAGTTTATAAAAATTCAGTCAAAAAGAATTTTTAATAATAAGTGTTTTTTGTTTTTCCACAGGAAAATGAAGATGAAAAGATAAAATCCCATTTAAGCGAATCAGAAGAATTCATTCAGATATTTTTTCATACACATTTTCACAAGAAGTATTAACAATTTCGGTATTATATTTAGTAGTTCCTGCAATGAACATTTTGGCTTTACTACAATTCTCATAATTTTTGACATAGTCTATAAAAATTCAGTCGAAAAGAATTTTGAATAATAAGTGTTTGTTGTATTTATACAGGAAAATGAAGATAAAAAAATAAAAACCCATTTGAGCGAATCAGGATAATTCATTCAGAAATTTTTTCATACACATTTTCACAATAAGTATTAACAATTTCGGTATTATATTTAGTAGTTCCTGCAATGAACATTTTGGCTTTACTACAATTCTCATAATTTTTGACATAGTCTATAAAAATTCAGTCAAAAAGAATTTTGAATAATAAGTGTTCTTTGTATTTATACAGGAAAATGAAGATAAAAAGATAAAAAACCATTTGAGCGAATCAGAAGAATTCATTCAGATATTTTTTCATACACAATTTTACAATAGGTATTAACAATTTCGGTATTATATTTAGTAGTTCCTGCAATGAAAATTTTTGCTTTACTAAAGTTCTCATAATTTTTGACATAGTCTATAGAAATTCAGTCGAAAAGAATTTTGAATAATGAGTGTTTGTTGTATTTATACAGGAAAATGAAGATAAAAAAATAAAAACCCATTTGAGCGAATCAGAAGAATTCATTCAGATATTTTTTCATACACATTTTCACAATAAGTATTAACAGTTTCGGTAGGTATTATATTTAGTAGTTCCTGCAATGAAAATTTCTGCTTTACAAAAATTCTCATAATTTTTGACATAGTCTATAAAAATTCAGTCAAAAAGAATTTTGAATAATAAGTGTTCTTTGTATTTATACAGGAAAATGAAGATAAAAAGATAAAAAACCATTTGAGCGAATCAGAAGAATTCATTCAGATATTTTTTCATACACAATTTCACAATAGGTATTAACAATTTCGGTATTATATTTAGTAGTTCCTGCAATGAAAATTTTTGCTTTACTAAAGTTCTCATAATCTTTGACATAGTCTATAAAAATTCAGTCGAAAAGAATTTTGAATAATAAGTGTTTGTTGTATTTATACAGGAAAATGAAGATAAAAAAATAAAAACCCATTTGAGCGAATCAGGATAATTCATTCAGAAATTTTTTCATACACATTTTCACAATAAATATTAACAATTTCGGTATTATATTTAGTAGTTCCTGCAATGAACATTTTGGCTTTACTACAATTCTCATAATTTTTGACATAGTCTATAAAAATTCAGTCAAAAAGAATTTTGAATAATAAGTGTTCTTTGTATTTATACAGGAAAATGAAGATAAAAAGATAAAAAACCATTTGAGCGAATCAGAAGAATTCATTCAGATATTTTTTCATACACAATTTTACAATAGGTATTAACAATTTCGGTATTATATTTAGTAGTTCCTGCAATGAAAATTTTTGCTTTACTAAAGTTCTCATAATTTTTGACATAGTCTATAGAAATTCAGTCGAAAAGAATTTTGAATAATAAGTGTTTGTTGTATTTATACAGGAAAATGAAGATAAAAAAATAAAAACCCATTTGAGCGAATCAGAAGAATTCATTCAGATATTTTTTCATACACATTTTCACAATAAGTATTAACAGTTTCGGTAGGTATTATATTTAGTAGTTCCTGCAATGAAAACTTCTGCTTTACAAAAATTCTCATAATTTTTGACATAGTCTATGAAAATTCAGTCAAAAAGAATTTTGAATAATAAGTGTTCTTTGTATTTATACAGGAAAATGAAGATAAAAAGATAAAAAACCATTTGAGCGAATCAGAAGAATTCATTCAGATATTTTTTCATACACAATTTTACAATAGGTATCAACAATTTCGGTATTATATTTAGTAGTTCCTGCAATGAAAATTTTTGCTTTACTGAAGTTCTCATAATCTTTGACATAGTCTATAAAAATTCAGTCGAAAAGAATTTTGAATATTAAGTGTTTGTTGTATTTATACAGGAAAATGAAGATAAAAAAATAAAAACCCATTTGAGCGAATCAGCAGAATTCATTCAGATATTTTTTCATACACATTTTCACAATAAGTATTAACAGTTTCGGTAGGTATTATATTTAGTAGTTCCTGCAATGAAAATTTCTGCTTTACAAAAATTCTCATAATTTTTGACATAGTCCATAAAAATTTAGTCAAAAAGAATTTTGAATAATAAGTGTTTTTTATATTTCCACAGGAAAATGAAGATAAAAAGATGAAAACCCATTTAAGCGAATCAGAAGAATTCATTCAGATATTTTTTCATACACATTTTTACAATAAGTATTAACAATTTCGGGAAATATTTAAGGAAATATTCCTTTTAAAATAAAATTATCTGATGATCAATGCTTTACTTACCGTTTTTCTTGCTTATAGGACACAAATCACTCAAACCGGAATCGGCATGTTAAATTGCAAGTACAGATTGTTCTCGAAACGGTCTTTTTTTGGTTGTGATAACAATAGTTGCGTTTAAACAAAAGGATTCCATCAACAACATCCAAATGATCAATTGTCAGCACCAAAGAAAAGAGAACAGGAATTTTTTTTTATAGTTGGCGTAACTTAAATCTTTGTTGTTATCGCATCTGGAATGAGCACTAATATATTTCCCCACTCATATCACCAAGAGTGCTGCTGTGTTAACTCTCATTGATACCGTGGTCCTTCAGATATGCAAATCACGTTCCTATATATTTTACGATCAGATCACACTCGCTCATTTCATTATCTCCGCATCAACACAGCGTGACCAATCGTACAAAACGAAAGAAACTATGCGAGATATCCAGAAAAAAAACTTCCCTGTTCGCTTCCATCAGAGAAAACTTTCTCACATCTCAATCAATTCCAACGTAAAAAAAAAGTTAGCTGAAGACTGAAAGTGTTCGAAGTTTGCACCTACTGTGAAAGTAATATAATTTGTCGCCAGAGTCATAACGGTTATTAGTTATATCATTTCTGCGACAAAAACTGCGAATTTGAATTTCAAAGCGTAAGTTGTTACAAAAGCAATAATCCGCTAATCAGACGGATCCAATTACAGAATACTTTCTTAATGAGTCGAATCAGTGGCGTTCGATGAAATCGAATAACGAATTTCGACAGCTTCGTTGAATCTTCGAGAATCCCCCTGTATATTATCCACATTTACCTGATAATATTATCAATACGACACACCACTGTTTGCCCATTTTCGAGTAAACTCCATGTAACGAGAAGATTTTTCTTCTTCGTTAACGATGGAGACATTAATTAACTAATCCGTTGTAATTAGACGAATATCGATCAGCGTGGGGCGACACCTCGAGAAAAAAAAACGTCGGAAAATCGATCGGACAGTTGAGTCGGCTGACGACTTACATAACTCTTCGAATTATTGAATGAATAATTTATGGAGCTCATGTCATTTGGTTGATTGGCACGATCAATATCTGTTGAGTGGGTTTTAATTCGTGATATGTTTGTAATTTTTTCGAATGATGATGGATTGTTGCAAAAATCATCGAGGAAACGTCGGAGAATTGACAGCTGACGTAAACGTCAAATGAGTTCTGTGATTCTCGAACTTTTTCAGGTTCTTCCTGAAAATTATCGAAAACCACCAAAAGTGGGAAGATAAAGTTGAAAGACAATATATTTATTCATATTTAACTCATTTCAGACCACGGAATGGTTGATATTTCTTTATTTGAATCATACGTTTTCATTCCTTTCAGATATCAAAACCATCTTTTTCGTTCAACATTATGTAACGAAGAACATTCTGCAAAATGGCGAAGGCTCCAAGAAAATAATACCTAAAGTTTGATATTAACTCTATGTCGATCATAGAATCATCAAAATTTTGCCCCCCCCCCACTTTCTGAAATTTAAAGAATTTTTCTCTTTATGTTGGACACAACAAAAGTTTAATTTATTATACCACAGTTTTTCTACTGAAAGAAATCCGATTCAAACCGATAACGAAATCCTCCAACATTCTTCTCCTTTGTCATGTGCCATGTGCGCATAAAGTGTTATGATATTTTTAATTGAAGTTATGAATATCGTCCTAATTGTG
The DNA here is from genome assembly GCA_963966015.1 of Aphidecta obliterata. Taxonomy (NCBI): domain Eukaryota; kingdom Metazoa; phylum Arthropoda; class Insecta; order Coleoptera; family Coccinellidae; genus Aphidecta; species Aphidecta obliterata. Next base: position 5,296,387 of record OZ014431.1, read on the forward strand.
TGGTGATCTTTGCAGACCCAACCATGACTAACACAACACCTTCGGGATTGCCCAATGAAATTTTCACGACTCGTTACAAAATTGAACTTCTCTTTTGTTGACAGCCATTTAGAAACTCAATATCCAATTTGTAGTTTATTCCTTACATATCGGCGGTCATAGGAGTTATACAGAGGAAACTAGGTCGATCTATAATAATAGCCGCGAATATACACTCGACAACTTATTACAAGTGGAGGTGGGCACAATTTATTATCATTATCACCTCTGGTCTGGATGCCCAAACTAGACGGGAAAGGGACCCCCTTCGTACGCCTGAAACTTCCCTCAGTTCTTCAAGATGAGACGGAATTAGTGTATGATCGGAAGGAGTGTGATAGTTTGGGCAGTGTATGACCCGACAACAGGACAATGTAACCATAATCGATCTCTGGAGTTGGTAAATGAATGAAGTCCCTCGCTGATGAAACACTCGGCGGTATCTAGAGTGCTGGGCGTGATAGTCGGTTGTCCTTGATGACGCAAGTAGATCACTCTGCTACTGCAGTGAAAGTAACTACACCCACCCCGCCCGCTAACGCTGCCACTGCACCGTCTTCGAGAGCAGCGGACGTTGCAGGGATGGAATAGGATACATTTTTCTCATCATAGTAATATTTAATATCAACTTACAGAGACAACCTAAAATATTTTTTATGGGGTTCTTGTAATTGAGATTTGTATGCAGGGTGTTGCCAAATAATTGGAAAAGTTTTTTTTTGTTTCCTTGTCGAAAATTGATGAGGGGTTTTGATGATTTACAGAGCTACACACTTCCAAAATTCATGAGAAAAATATCCATTTTACACCAGAACTTTGTACCAGAACAAAATTTTTTTAATTGAAAAATATGTATCTTAAGGAACGATGTTTGCAGAACTTTTGTGTTGTTTCCGTAAAAGCAATAGTTTTTCAATAAAAAATAAAATATTACCTCGAGCTACCTACGAAATTTTCTCGATTCCATTTGTTGTATTCTATTTTTTTATCAAGAAACTATTTTTTTTGCGCAAAAAACACAATATTCGAAAAATTTTGCTGAAAAATGGAAATTCTTTTTTCTTATTTTTTGAAACGTGTAACTTTTCGAGGGCAGGGCTGATAGTCGAAAAAACACCTCCTGAAAATTGTCGCACCAATTAGGTACACCCTGTACTTTTTATTTCCAGGAAAGGGTTTGATTATCAAGGAAAATGATGAAATTTTAACATTTCAGTGTCAGTTTGATTGAAAATTGACAGCTCTTCGGACCTACTAAAATGATTGAGTAAAAAATTGGAATATTTCATGAATTTTCTTTTTCTTCCTTTGAATATTTGTCCATAAGATTGATTTATGGAGGAAATAATCTATTTAGCAATTAAAATGTTCAACTCAATATTTGCTTAACTCACCTTACTTGGGAATTTCATAATTTCTGATTCAATGATTGTAATTTTTGATCATTCAACCGGCCCTTCAACATTCTTTCGATTCCATTTGTTGTTTTCCATTTTTCCATTAGGAAATTATTTTTTTTTGCGCAAAAAACACAGTTGTTGAAAAATTTTGGTGAAAAATGGAGATTCTATTTTTTTGATGAAATTTTGACATTTCAGTTTCAGTTTTATTAAAACTTGACAGTTCTTCGGACTTACCAACATAATTGAGTAAAAAATTGGAATATTTCATTAATTTTCTCTTTCTTCCTTCGAATATTAGACCATAAGATTGATTTATAAAGGAAATAATCTATTTTGCAATCCAAAGATTTAACTCACTATTTGCTAAACTTACCTTAATTTAGAATTTTGTAATTTCTGATTCAATGATTGTAATTTTTTATCATTCGAGGCACCTAGAACATTTTTTCGATTCCTTTGTTGTATTTTATTTTTTTATAGAAAAACGGTTTTTTTGAGCGAAAAACCCAGTATTCGAAAAAGTTTCGCAATAAGTTGTTGTTCACGAAACATATTTTCAAATTAGGAAATTTTTTTTGTTGAAAAATTTCGGTGAAAATGGAATTTTGTTTTTCTTATTTTTACGTGTAACTTTTCAAGGGAAGGGCTGAGAGTCACAAAAACACCTCCTAAAACTGTCGTACCACTTCTTAGGTACATCCTGTACTTTTCAATCTCAGGAAAGGGTTTGAAAGAGAAAATTTGAGGAAATTGATGAAATTTAGACATTTCTGGTCAGTTTGATTAAAAATTGACAGCTCTTCGGGCCTACAAACATAATTGAGTAAAAAATTGGAATATTTCATGAATTTTTTCTTCTTCCTTCGAATATTAGACCATAAGATTGATTTATAAAGGAAATGATCTATTTTGCGATTGAAATGATCAACCCACTATTTGCTAAACTTACCTCAATTGAGAATTCCGTAATTTCTGATTCAATGATTGCAATTTTTCATCATTTGAGCCACCTAAAACATTTTTCGATTCCATTTGTTGTATTCTATTTTTACATTGAGAAACTAGTTCTTTTTGGGCAAAAAACACAGTTTTTGAAAAAGTTTTGCAATAAGTTGTTCTTTACGAAACATACTTTCAAATTTGGGTTTTTTTTTGTTGAAAAATTTCGGTGGAAATGAAAATTTTTTTTTCTTATTTTTTGAAACGTGTAACTTTTCGGGAGAAGGCTTAGAGTAAAGAAACCACCTCCTGAAAACAGTCACAACATTTCTAAGGTACACCCCGTACTTTTTATTTCCAGAAAAGGGTTTGAAAGAGGAAATTATCGAGGAAAATGATGAAATTTTGACATTTCAGTGTCAGTTTTATTAAAACTTGACAGTTCTTCGGACCTACCAACATAATTAAGTAAAAAATTGGAATATTTCATTAATTTTCTTTTTCTCCCTTCGAATATTAGACCATAAGATTGATTTATAAAGGAAATAATCTATTTTGCAATCCAAAGATTTAACTCACTATTTGCTAAACTTACTCTAATTTAGAATTTCGTAATTTCTGATTCAATTATTGTAATTTTTGATCATTCGAGGCACCTAAAACATTTTTTCGATTCCTTTGTTGTATTTTAATTTTTTATAGAAAAACGGTTTTTTTGAGCGAAAAACACATGATCTAAAAAAGTTTTGCAGTAATTTGTTCTTCACGAAACATATTTTCAAATTAGGAAATTGTTGAAAAATTTCGGTGAAAATGGAATTTTTTTTTCTTATTTTCACGTGTGACTTTTCAAGGGAAGGGCTGAGAGTCACAAAAACACCTCCTAAAACTGTCGTACCACTTCTTAGGTACATCCTGTACTTTTTATTCTCAGGAAAGGGTTTGAAAGAGGAAATTCAAGGAAAATGATGAAATTTTGACATTTCTGGTCAATTTGATTAAAAATTGACAGCTCTTCGAACCTACAAACATAATTGAGTAAAAAATTGGAATATTTCATGAATTTTCTTTTTCTTCCTTCGAATATTAGACCATAAGATTGATTTATAAAGGAAATGATCTATTTGCTAAACTTACCTCAATTGAGAATTCCGTAATTTCTGATTCAATGATTGTAATTTTTCATCATTTGAGCCACCTAAAACATTTTTCGATTCCATTTGTTGTATTCTATTTTTTCATTGAGAAAATATTTATTTTTGGGCAAAAAACACAGTTTTCGAAAAAGTTGTGCAATAAGTTGTTATTTACAAAATTTACTTTCAAATTAGGATTTTTTTTGTAGAAAAATTTCGGTGAAAATGGAAATTCTTTTTTCTTATTTTTTGAAACGTGTAACTTTTCGGGAAAAGGCTTAGAGTCAAGAAAACACCTCCTGAAAACAGTCACAACATTTCTAAGGTACACCCCGTACTTTTTATTTTCAGAAAAGGGTTTGAAAGAGGAAATTATCAAGGAAAATGATGAAATTTTGACATTTCAGTATCAGTTTTATTAAAACTTGACAGTTCTTTGGACCTACCAACATAATTAAGTGAAAAATTGTAATATTTCATTAATTTTCTTTTTCTTCCTTCGAATATTAGACCATAAGATTGAATTATAAAGAAAATAATCTATTTTGCAATCCAAAGATTTAACTCACTATTTGCTAAACTTACCTTAGTTTAGAATTTCATAATTTCTGATTCAATGATTGTAATTTTTGATCATTCGAGCCACCTAAAATATTTTTTCGATTCCTTTGTTGTATTCTATTTTTTTATTGAAAAATGGTTTTTTTGAACGAAAAACACAGTATTCGAAAAAGTTTTTCAATAATTTGTTTTTCACGAAACATATTTTCAAATTGGGAAATTTTTGTTGTTGAAAAATTTCGGTGATAAATGGAATTTTTTTTTCTAATTTTTACGTGTACCTTTTCAAGGGAAGGGCTTAGTTTCACAAAAACACCTTAAACTGTCGTACCATTTCTTAGGTACATCCTATACTTTTTAATCTCAGGAAAGGGTTTGAAAGAGGAAATTAGAGGAAAATGATGAAATTTTGACATTTCTGGTCAGTTTGATTAAAAATTGACAGCTCTTCGGACCTACAGACATAATTGAGTAAAAAATTCGAGTATTTCATGAATTTTCTTTTTCTTCCTTTGAATATTGGACCATAAGATTGATTAATGAAGGAAATCATCTATTTTGCATTTAAAATGTTCAACTCAATATTTGCTATGCTTATGCTTATGCTTATGTAAAATTTCGTAATTTCTGATTTAATGATTTTAATTTTTGATCATTTGACCTAACCTAACTTCACATCAACCCATCAATATTCTTGGGATTTGTAACTTGCACTGTCCTAAACTAACCCAAATCTATTCTTTGACACCTGTTTTGACGCGAAATTCAAAATTTCAAAAATTATCTTAAACCTCCAATAGTTCCAAACGAGTCCTGTCCTGATAAAACGGGCGTATATAATGCGAAATTACCCTCGTCAGATTTGTAGAACAATGGAATTCTAATTCATTGTTTTCTTTCGTCAGCTCTCGTTGTGTCAAGTTCGCTCGGATCGATCGGTAATTGATAGCGGGTTACGAAACATTTTTTTCCAACCTTAATTGAGACACGGCAGCTCGGATTGTTTCAAAATCGCGGAAAAAATACGATCATAGACTGCACGATCGATCATGACTTTCAGGATACTGTCAAGACGGCGCGCAGGACATTCTCGTCGCGTTTCTGTTTGGGTTTCGTAACTGGAACAGCGACGACCTCCTGGGGAAAATAAGGACGAAGAGCGAAATTTATATTCTATGTCCTGTATGTATTCGAATGACAGTCATGTCAGTTGTCATTCAAGATGCGCCTGGCGCTCACTCTGGCGGAGATCGAGTTAACTAAATTTTGTGCGCCCCGATCTGATTTCATTGAAATCCAATGAATATAAATCGATTGTTCAGATAATAATATATGGCATAGGAATCGGTTCATTGGAACAACCTTGATAACAAATCTTCAGTGTTATAACGATGTTTTCAACGATTGTTAGATATCGATTTTTGAGTTATCGTTATAGTTTATAACAAAATCATTGTGAAATGACGGCAGTGGTCACGCTGTAGCCTTGAAAATTTCTTAATAAAATTATAGCTATCGATGTGCCAATATCCAGTAGTATAGAATTAACGTTGAAAAAATAAATCAATTTTTCAAGACGAGAAACTGATCATTACGTGAATAATTTCGTGGTCACAGTTGGATGCAGAACTTGTTAATTCATTATGCAAGGAATTTCCATTCGGTAAAGAAAATTGAGTGTACATCATTATAATAAGTGTTCAATATGGACGAAGATAATAACTATTTTTCAATCAAACAGCATACTTCGAATCAGAAACTTTGGATATCATAATAAATAATCTTTTTGAACTTTTTCCAATACGTAATTCAACTTTATTTCAACTTTTTTCTCATTTAGATATTCGGTTAAAATTCAGATCAAATAGCAATTATACATAATGGCTGGAGATTATGTATTTTGACTAAATGAAGTGACAATATGATGAACTTATTACTTTATCTAGATATTTGTCATAATGGCTATTTGGATTTGGTTGAAGTGAGAAACACTAGCTCTCTCTCTTAATTGATCTCGATAATTAAATTCAACACTGTCCTAATTCAAGCTGGATAGCAATTGTACATAATAACTAGAGATTTAGCATATCGAAAAAGGGTATAAAAGGAATAGAATGCGATTAAATAATACATTGTTTCACAACTATATCATCCCACTTTTGGGGATTTTCGATCATTTTCAAGAAGTTAGAAACGAAATTCTTCCTCTATGTCAAAAAATTTCCAGGCTGGTGTGAATGGAAATATAGTTCCAGAAATCAAAGGAATTACCATTTCAGTGCCTAAAATGATAAAAAATTCGATTTATACATTATTTCACAACTTTATCACCCTACTTTTAGGGATTTTCGATAATTTTCAGGAAGTTATGAACGAAATTCCTAGAGGTCAAAAAATTTCCATGCTGGTGTGAATGGAAATATAGTTCCGGAAATCGAAGAAATTACCATTTCAGTGTCTAAAATGAAAAGAATACGATTAAATACATTATATCACAACTTTATCAGCCCGCTTTTGGGGATTTTCGATAATTTTCAGGAAGTTATGAACGAAATTCTTCCTCGATGTAAAAAAATTTCTGGCAGGTAGGAATGGAAATATAGTTCCAGAAATCGAAGAAATTACCATTTCAGGATCTAAAATGAAGGAAATATGATTAAATTCATTGTCTCACAACTTTATCACCCCACTTTTGGGGATTCTCGATAATTTTAAAGAAGTTATGAACGAAATTTTTCCTCGATGTCAAAAAATTACCTGGCTGGTAGAAATGGAAATATAGTTCCAAAAATCGAAGAAAATGCCATTTCAGGGTCCAGAATGAAGTAAATACGATGAAATATATTGTCTTCCAACTTTAGCACCCCACTTTTGGGAGTTTTCGATAATAATCAAGAAGTTATGAATGAAATCCTTCCTCGATTTCGAAAAATTTTCTGGCTGGTGTAAATAGAAATTAATTTCCAGGAATCGAAGAAATTACCATTTCAGGGTCTAAAATTAGGAAATTACAATTAAATATATTGTCAAACAACTTTATCACCCCACTTTTAGGGATTTTCGATCATTTTCAGGAAGTTAAAAACGAAAGTTTTCCTCGATGTCAAAAAATTTCCAGGCTGATGTGTATGGAAATATAGTTCCAGAAATAGAAGAAATTACCATTTCAGGATCTGAAATGAAGAGAATATGATTAAATACATTGTCTCACATGTTTATCACCCCCAAAAGTGGGGATTTTCGATAATTTTCAGGAAGGTATGAAAGAAATTCATCCTTGATGTCAAAAAATTACCTGGCTGGTAGGAATGAAAGTATAGTTCCAGAAATCGAAAAAAACGCCATTTCAGGATCCAAAATTGAGTATATACATAGTTCCAGAAATCGAAGAAAAAACCATCTCAGAGTCGAAAATTATGTTAATATGATTACATACATTATCTTTCAATGAAATCACCCTATATTTGGATAATTTTCAGGGAAATATGAACGAATTTCGAAACCTTCAAGTTCGTCGTCCGTCCGTATCAGAAAGTGTCTCCGAATCGAATGAAAAGTTTTGGGGGCTCAAAAAAATAGAAAAGTTATCCTTGTACGTTTCTTCAACTACAACGAACAGTTTTCAAGAATTTTCTAGTGATTTTGACGAGATCTGAAAGAAATTCTCTCGACATATCATGAGGTTTCATCATTCTAGCCAGTGGAACGGATTCGAAGTGGTGAAATGGGTGATTTGATATGAAAATATGGGTGAGTGATGATTCACGAATAGATCTCAGCCTCATGTTTTTTTATGTTTCGAGAATCTTTGAATGGTAAGTTAAAAGTTAATATGTGCCACTAAAATTATTTCCACTAAAGCTGCTATTTTAATGTTAATTGAAGTTCTAACATCTCAACATATGTTTTTTTGATGTTTGAAAAAAAGGTTTATTATCGAAAATAATAAACCGATAAGTGAAGAAAGAAGTTGAACTGATTAGAAAAACTCCAGGACTTATTGTAATAAATTTATTGATCGTCACAATCAGTGATATCCTATAGTAATGAGTTATAATCGATATAAGTGAATGTAAACTCTAATCTTCATATATGTATATAACAATTATTGGCTAGTACGTTCAAGAAATAAAATAAACAATTTCGAGATACACGAATAAAAAAGATAAATAGCTTTGGTTGATTTGAATCATAAATAAAATTTCAAGAGAAATGAAAATCACGAACATAATTTAACAAGAATTGAATCATGCAGAATTAAGAGTATTTAATAGTAGTATAGCATCCACGATAACTACTACATCAATTCATAATATATAATACAGATCTCACAAGTATATTTACAAATTTGTCTCACAGGAAATCACTACTGGCATTTCTCGTTATATATTTACAAAACTCAAAGGCTTATATTACATATTCCCAAAGAATTTAACAATATTTTGGATACTCCAGTTATAAGATATGTACTTTAAATCAAGTGCTTCAAAACGGCTTACAATTAAAGAATGTGTTGAAGGAGTTAGTTGTAGTATAATTGTAAATTACTTCGAATATAGTGTAGGAACTTGAAAATTAACTAAGAAATACTTAGGCGATATTTACAAATATAGGAATGTTCAGTGGAGCAATGAATAACTTGGTAAACACTAAATTATTGCATACTTTTCGACAGTCCTCTCAAATATTTACATTTTGCTGAGATTATGTTGTAAGTTCTATGGGTTGTTCGTTGTTGTTTATAATTTCGTTACTTTCTGTTTTGATTTTCATATCGTAATCGTCTGTCTTCAAGTCACCGTAATCTTCAGGTGGTGTACCATCTGAGAAACTCTCAGAATCCTCTTCATCCTTCCCAACCACATCTATAATGTTGTGGGATGGTGGCGAGAAGAGTCTGGTTTGGCTGTAAGGCTCATTACCTGTATACGTAACTTTTCCCATGAAACTTCTAATTTCGTCAAAATAAGCATCTTCCCTTTCGTTCTCGTTGCTGCTACCAGGCGAGTCGGCCACAACCACCCCTCCACTACCATCGTCAGCCTCGTGCTTCTTCAAGTGCCTATCCAGGTTGGTCTGCTGACCGAAGCATCTCTCACATAAAGGGCATTTGAAAGGTTTCTCTTTGTTGTGGATGTTCCTCACGTGCCTTTGGAGGTTACTGGATATACTGAATGATCTCTCGCAGTATCTGCATTTGTATGGTTGTTCCCCTGTGTGGGTTCTCAAGTGTCTGGTGAGATTGGCCGATCTTGGGAAGACCTTCCCGCAGAACTTACAAGCGTATCTATCTTTGACCTTCCCTTGGGTCTGTTGCTGCATCACGTCGTGGAAAGGTTTAACACCCCCGAAGTTCTGAAGGCCAGGCCTGAGAAGATCGAAGTTTCGCTGTGGTTGCAGGTTGTTCAAGAATGGGAATCTGTGTGGACCAAAAGGAGACGGCAGTAATCTTTCGTTGGAAGGTGAGAAATTCGCGAAACTGGGTCGGTACATATCGAGGAGCATCGGATGGATTGGTCTAGGGTAAGCCATCGGAGGTGTGGCTTGTAGCTTCTCCATGGACCTCTTCTCTTCGTCTAGAGTTATCACGTCGATTTTCTCTTCAATCGGTTTGGGTGGTGTCGATACCTCGCTGGCTCGCTCTGATCTTGGAGAGGGGGAGGAGGTGGCTTCCACTTCGCATTTGGATTTCTTCCAAGTCATGCTGAGGTCTAAGGGTTGTTCTCCGTCTTCACTTGTGCTTGGGCTTTGTCGTTTGGCCCCTTTCTCTTCAGAGTTCCTGGATAGATCTGTGGGGTATCTGTTGGTCTCTGGAGTACTCGAACGTACCTCAGTTTTAACAGTTGTGGGCTTCGCAGGGGAAGGCGCCAAATGCGCTTCTTCCGCAGTTGGCGGACTGACCTTGAGGTTCGCCGATGGAACCCTCGGAGGCGTCCCACACGGAGACATCCGTTCCGTGCTCAAGGACCTGATCCTCTTCGGGGAAGGCAGCTCGGGCATCTCCTCCGTCCTCAACTTGGGCAGTTGGTTGAAGAGCAGGGGGTTTATGAATCCGGAAGGTGGTCCGGAAGGGTGGAAAATCTGATGGTAGGAAGGGAAATGGGGCGGAAAGAAGGGCATGTGACAGGTCGGTCTGTAGAGCGAGAAGGGGTTGTTGCTGGCCATCGTGTTCAAGGACAGGGACGGCGGGGCTCCCAGGGTGGATGCGGGGGTGCTCGAGTCGCAGAAACGCTTGTGTTTGGAGAGCGAGGTCACCGTGGAGAAGGATTGGCCGCACTTGATGCACTTTATCTGCATGCGGCAGTCGGCGTGCATGCGTTTGTGGCGGCAGAGGTTGGAGAACTGGGTGTAGGCCTGTAAATGAAGACGTGGTTAATTGAAGAGATTCACATTCACATGGGGAAGTTTTCAGTTATGACAGTTGGACATTGGAAAATAGAGACATTATCAGATTTAGCGAAAGTGTCTTCATGTTAAGGTTCACTATATCACTTTCTTACTAATCTTTTTTAAGCTATGCTAAATTTCGAAGGAAGGTGACGTTGGCCAAGTTCAATGTTAGTGCCCATAGCTCGCTTATCTGAAGGTCCGGTAGGGGGCGTATAGCTCATATGCCCTATTCGATATAATATGAATTTTTTCGATGTTTTTTTGTGTACATACCTTAAAGCAGACTTCGCACTGGAAGGGTTTCACGGAGGAGTGGATGTGCGTGTGCTGCTTCAGTCCAGACGATGTTGCGAAAGTTTTTCCGCATTCAGGGCAGGCGTGAGATCGGGCGCCAACGTGATGCGTCCTTATATGCCTCTGCAAATTGCTGGGATCGGTAAAAACCTGCAACAGAAGACGCTGATATCAGTAAAAAAGCAGACGAGAGTACGTGGACTATTTCAGTGCTGAAAAAGTCGCGCGGGGAAGTTTTTGCCGGTGGTGTTTATGGAAGTCCGTCCGTTCGTGAGGAGATTCTCGACTCCGATCGGAATTTTTCGGAGAATCGACTCCTCTGTTTTTCCAATGGAATCCAGTACCAATACCAATTTTTTTACTATCGAATAATTCCACTCTGTTATATTATTTTCTAGACAGATTCATTGAATCCACAACGTCTTAATAAACTGCTCTCTGCATAATGATCAAGCCGGTAGTTTCAAGTCGCTGAAATGAAAGATTAACGGTGCGGAGGAATGTAGTACTCGGAAGTGTTTTGTATCTGAGGCATTTATGGTAATCTCGATTTTTCACACCGTGCGATAATTCAATCAAGAAATTCACTTAATTTCACTACGGGGAATCGGGTAGATTCCGTCACACTCGATGGATCGCTTCAGATTCGATTTGTATCACTTCCTGCTGAATAGATTCTTCATCAATTTTTTTATTTGCGGTACTGAACCTTCGGAATATGTTTACATAAATCTCTTCACGTTGGAATAATCAATTATCGCCTAATATTTTTTTGCGTATGTCAAGTGACTGGTTGTGGTTGGGAGGCCAAGGAATCTTTTCATGAACCTACAGAGAAGTGGGGGTGGTTGCTGCGGTTCGTTTTAAAACAATTTTGTTCTTTTTTCAATTATTTTTCGCAGCAATTTTTCAATTTATTATAAAAACAAATTATTGGTCTCACCTTGGGGCAGTTTTCACAATGATATTTCCTATGTTCACCATGTACGACAGCTTTATGCTTGATAAGGCATGGTCTATGGCTGTAAGCTTTGGGGCAATAGTCACACTTGAACTCGTCCTTTCGGTAGTTGTGCTTGACTATGAGGTGTTCGTCTAACCTGAAAAAAAATTATCGAATAAGCAAAATTTTATAAGTGTGAAGTACGAGTGTTTGAAATGTGTGGTTTCTTCAATAATTAATCCTTTGGAAAACAAATTTCACCCCCTCATGAAATTAATTTTCTGAGTAGTGTAGAATCTAAAGATCGAAAAAAAAATTATAAGTGTTAATGATATGAGATTCTGTACAAATCAAATGTCATACTGCATTAATCCTACTGTCTGGAAAATATTCCACGTATTACTAAAATAAAATATCAAGGGATGAATTTTTGAAAACTCATTGTGGAGAATCTATCCATAATAAAATCATGAATTATAAAATGTGGGTTGGTATAATAATACTCAATCGAACATTTTCCACCGAAATTGCCAAAATGGGTTCAAAGCCCACGAAATAATTAACCTTCGTGGAAAATTCCATTTATTGGAAATATCAACGGATCAATTTTTTTCCTGCATTAAAACATTTCGAGTCACAAATTATCGACAATAATGGAAAAATATTTTTATCGACAATATTAAAATTTTTTTTTATGTTTTAGATATTTCAAGAAAAATCGAGGTTAGGTGAAAATGATAATTAGTGAAAAATTCCATTTATTGGAAGTCTCAAATCTACTTTCACAAATTCTCGTCAATAATCCAAATATATCTTTTTCGAAAATAAGAAAATATTTTTTTTGTTTCAGATTTTTCAGAAAATCTTGAGAAAATCAAGATGATATGAAAATAATGAGGATTCGGATCAATCATTCTGCATTAAAACATCTGTGTCTTTAATCTATTCATTTACGAATTCTCGACAAACATTCTGATATTGGTTCGGAAAATTTCAAAAAATATTTCTGTTTGTTTTAGATATTACAAGAAATCTTCAGAAAACTAAAGGTGAAACTTTTCGAGTCTCAAATTCTCGACAATAATACAAAAGTATTTTTAACTTTTGTTTCAGAAATTTCAAGAAAAATCGAGATTAAGTGAAAATAATGAATGTGAAAAATTCTTTTTATTGCAAGTCTCAAATCTACTTCCACAAAATTCTCGTCAATAATTCAAAAATATCTTTTTCGAAAATTGCAAATTTTTTTTTTTGTTTTACATTTTTCAAAAATTCTTGGGAAGACCGAGGTGATATGGAAATAATATGGATTCGGATCCATCATTCTGCATTAAAACTTCTGTGTCTTAAATCTATTCATTTCCAAATTCTCGGCAAAAATTCTAAATATTGGTTTCGAAATTTAAAAAATTTTTTGTTTGTTTAAGATATCACAAGAAATCTTGAGAAATTTCAAGGTGATAAACATTAAAACTTTTGGGGTCTCAATTCTCGACAATAATACAGAAATATTTTTTTCGACAATATTGAAATATTTTTTATGTTTTAGATATTTCAAAAAAATTGAGGTTATGTGAAAACAAAAAATCGTGAAAAATTCCAATAACTGGGAGTCTCAAATCTACTTCTGCAAAATCTACGTCAATAATCCAAAAATATCTTTCTCGAAAATAACAAAAATTCTAAATATTAGTTTCGAGAATTCAAAAGAATATTCATTTTTGTTTCAGATATCACAAGAAATCTTGAGGTTATATACATTAAAACTGTCCGAGTCTCAAATTCTCTACAATAATACAAAAATATTTTTTTCGACAATAATAAAATTTTTTGTTTTGGATATTTTAATAAAACTCGAGGTTATGTGAAAACAATGAATAGTGAGAAATTTCTTTAATGGAAGACTCAAATCTACTTTTACAAAATTCTCGGCAATAATCCAAAAATATCTTTTTCGAAAATAACAAAATATTTTATTTTATGTTTCAGATTTTTCGAAAAATCTTGAAAAAAATCAAAGTGATATGAAAATTGAATGGATTCGGATCAATCATTCTGCATTAAAACTTCTCTGTCTCAAATCTATTCATTTCTGAATTCTCGTAATTTTTTTATATCTCCAGAAATCTTGAGAAAACTCAACGTAATATACATAAAAATTTTTTGAATCTCAAATTCTCGACAATAATACGAGAATATTTTTTTCGACAATAATAAAATATTTTTTTATGTTATAGATATTTCAAGAAAAAACGTGGTTATGTGGAAATAATGAATCGTGAAAAATTCCATTCATTGGAAGTCTTATATCTGCTTTCACAAAATTTTAATCAAAAATCCAAAAATATCTTTTTCGAAAATAACGAATTATTTTTTCTGTTTCAGATTTTTCGAAAAATCCTGAGAAAATCAAGGTGATATGAAAATAATAACGATTCGGACCAACCATTCTGAATTAAAACTGCTATGTCTTGAATCTATTCAAACTCGAGGTAATATACATTGAAACTTTTTCAGTCTCAAATTCTCGACAATAATACAGAAAAATTTTTTTCGACAAAACTGAAATTTTTTTTTATGTTTTAGATATTTCAAGAAAAATAGAGGTAAATGTTCGGTGAAGACTCCATTTACTGAAAGTCTCAAATTTACTTCTTTCCCAATTCTCGTCAATCATCCAAAAAATTTCTTTCGAAAATAAGAAATTATTTTTTTTTGGATTTTTCAAGAAGTCTCTAGAAAAATCGTTCGTGGAAAAAATATTATTATAATTAAACATTCGTGATAAATTCCATTCGTCGCATAAAATTTCGATCCAATCTCAAATCCCCCCATTTCCCAATTCTCGACAATCACCCAGAAATATTTTTTCGTAATTCAACATATTGGATCCACTCCAAACTTCCAAGTGGCTCACGCCAGCGTCCCCCCCCCCCTAAGACGCCCCCTCGTCCAACAAAACCATTCTGATTGCTCCGAGTCACGCGAATATTGTCATTTTCCGGTAATTGCGGAGATGGGAAATGGAATGATGTGGTTGGAAAATTTTGATTGATCGTCATCTTCGCTCACATCTAATCTGGCAATTAATGAATTATGTATGGCTTAAGTACTTCACGCCACGAAGTTCTGAATTATATTAAAGATAACACCTGACGGTTCTCAAGTTCGTAATGGAGAATATGTGTACGCCTGTGTTTTAATATGTTTTGATGCCTTCACGTAGGCGTGCCGGAGTTATTAATTTAGTATTTGGGTCATATCGAATTTCTAATGGTGTATAAGGTTTTTACTCGGAGTTCGTTCTTCAATTTTATTTTGTTCCGTTTAAATGGGCCTGCAGTACGTGGTTGGCGAAGTTGAAGAGAATAATTGGAAAACATTTCGGGTCACAGAAGTTTTGATGTTCCTTGAAATATCGATGAATTAGTATGGAAATCGAAGATACGATTTCGAAACCTTACGATTAATCGTACACCGATTAAAAACAACGCACTCAACTTTCGCTCTCGTAAAAATCTTCGCGACCAATTTAAATCCGAAAAACCAATCAGATAAACGCGACTGATCAATTTGTTCTTCACCTGGACGCCAAAATGCCATCATACACGTGTATATAGATCAAGCGAGGCAACTGCCAATTAACCTTTCTTCGTTCGTGATGTGTTCATCCACAGGGGAATAACCGACAGTCCGAATATCTCCCATATCCATCGCTCAATAAATATAGTTAAGCTATCAGTGAGCTTTCATCTTTCGAAAATACTATATGTGTACATATGCGTGTCTCTCCACCAGCACTCTGCCCAATTTATTATTAATGTTACCGATTGCACTGGAATACCCGTTTAATTTTGTACGGTCAGACTGATGTCGGTTAGATTGGGATAATCCTTATCGGGGTATCTCCGAGAACGACCCAAATTTTATTTTGTGGCTCGATTTATTGCTTCGATTTGTTTTAACTGAGCTTTATCTTATTTTCTTTTCTTCGATTGTTGCTGAAGCGTGAAAACCTTATCCTCTGATCTTGTGCTCGAGCAAACAACGCGTATGAACTGCTTTAGAATGGTATAGAGAAATTAGAGAGACACCATTTAGGTATCCGAGGGTTGAAAAAAAAATTCCAATAAAAACAAGCGTGTGGCATATTATTAGATAGGTCTTCGAAAATGAAATAAAAGTTTCGAGATGACTTTTCCAATTAAGTCAATAGTTCATGAGATATAAGCCTATAAAGTGTGCCCCCTCGAGGGATGAAAAATAAAAAGCTGTGGAAATAAACGTGAAGGACATCTTTGGATAAAAGGTCGTCAAAAACGATATGAAAGTTTCGAAATGACTTTTTCAGTCAGGTCAATAGTTGATGAGATATAATCTTCTGAAGTGTACCCCCACTGAGGGATGAAAAAACAATTGCTTCGAAAATAATTGTGGAGGATATCATTAAATAGGTCTTCAAAAATGATATAGAAGTTCCAAAATGACTTTTTTAGTTGAGTCAATAGTTGTTGAGATATAAGCTTCTGAAGTGTACCCCCCACTGAGGGATGAAAAAACAGTTGCTGTGGAAATAAGCGTGAAGGGTATCACAAGATAGGTCTTCAAGAGAGATTTGAAAGTTTCAAGATGACTTTTTCAGTTGAGTCAATTATTAGTGAGATATGCGCTTAAACAGAGTCTCCACTCCGAGGGATGAAAAAAGAATTGCTTTTAAGATAAACGCAAAGGACATGATCAGATAGGTCTTCAAAAACGATATGAAATTTTCTCGAGGATTTTTTTAATTAAGTCAATAGTTGTTTAGATATGAGCTTCTGAAGTGTACCCCCCAATGAGGGATGAAAAACAATTGCTGTGGAAATAAGCGTTAAGGGTATCATAAGATAGGTCTTCAAGGGTGATATAAAAGTTTCAAGATGACTTTTTCAGTTGAGTCAATTGTTGGTGAGATATGAGCTTGAAAACTGTCTCCACTCCAAGGGATGAAAAAAAAACTGCTTCTAAAATAAACGCAAAGGACATCATCAGATAGGTCTTCAAAAACGATATGAAATTTTCGAGAGGATTTTTTTAATTGAGTCAATAGTTGTTGAGATATAAGCTCCTGAAGTGTACCCCCCACTGAGGGATGAAAAAACAATTGCTTTGGAAATAAGCGTGAAGGGTATCATGAGATAGGTTTTCAAGAGTTATATAAAAGTTTCAAGATGACTTTTTCAGTTGAGTCAATTGTTGGTGAGATATGAGCTTAAAAAGTGTCTCCACTCCGAGGGATGAAAAAAAATTGCTTTTAAAATAAACGCAAAGGACATCATCAGATAGGTCTTCAAAAACGATTCAAACTTCTCGAGATGATTTTTTTAATTAAGTCAATAGTTGTTGAGATATAAGCTCCTGAAGTGTACCTCCGAATGAGGGATGAAAAACAATTGCTGTGGAAATAAGCGTTAAGGGTATCATAAGATAGGTCCTCAAGGGTGATATAAAAGTTTCAAGATGACTTTTTCAGTTGAGTCAATTGTTGGTGAGATATGCGCTTGAAAACTGTCTCCACTCCAAGGGATGAAAAAAAAATTGCTTTTAAAATAAACGCAAAGGACATCATCAGATAGGTCTTCAAAAATGATATAAAATTTTCGAGATGGTTTTTTTTTAATTAAGTCAATAGTTGGTGAGATATGAAGGGGACCCCCCACTGAGGGATGTAAATACAATTGCTGTGGAAATAAGCGTGAAGGGTATCATAAGATAGGTCTTCAAGAGTGATATAAAAGTTTCAAGATGACTTTTTCAGTTGAGTCAATTGTTGGTGAGATATTAGCTTAAAAAGTGTTTCCACTCCGAGGGATGAAAAAAATATTGCTTTTAAAATAAACGCAAAGGACATCATCAAATAGGTCTTCAAAAACGATTCAACCTTCTCGAGATGATTTTTTTAATTAAGTCAATACTTGGTGATATATAAGCTTCTGATGGGAACCCCCACTGGGGGATGTAAATACAATTGCTGTGGAAGTGAACGGGAAAAGTATCGTTTGATAGGTCTTCAAGGGTGCTATAGAAGTCTCAAGATGAATTTTTCAGTTAAGTCAATATTTTGTGAGATATTGTTGAAAAAGTGTGCCCCCCCTCTTATCTTTCAGATATCGGGTGGAAAATTCTGAAAAAATTCAAGCTAGTAGAACTTCCAAAGAAAATTGCTTTGACTGAGATGTTTTGGTTTAACGCTGTTGCTACTAAACCCTCCACTGTGCGTTGGTCAAATATCTGAACGATTTCCATATTTGAGTTTTGTATTTGAAAGAGCATTTGATAATTAAATTTTTTTCATTCAATTTTTGGGTTTTACAAATCCGAAAAAAAGTGTGATTATTCTTGAAATTTCTCAAACATACTTCGCAATTCCAATTGTAGCATTGAAAGAAAAAAATTTAAATAAAATAAAAATAAAAAACTCACTTATCAACTTCCGTGAAAGGTTGTTCACAAACACAGCATCTCACTTCGGAGTCATCCTCCTCGTCTTCTTCGCGATCATCAACAGTTCCACTATGCTGCGAAGCTGAAACAAAAATCCCAATTCAGAACCTCCAATAATTCACCCCAAACATCATAACAAATTCCTTAAAAAAAATCTCACCGTTAAAAAAAATTTAAAACGAATCGACAAATATCGAAGAGCGAAAAAAAAACACGGGCCGACACTCCAACAATCCACAGGTTACTCGGTGTAAAGACCCCGTTGTAATCAAATAAACAAGTCACCACACTACTCCCATATTGTTCCTCACCTGCCACCCCATTGGAGACACATGGTCTAATTTTTCAAGCCCCGTCCTCGTCCCTCTCGCACGAGGGTCATTACAGTCGAACGGAGATAAGCTGGGGGTGGAACGTCAACCACCGACGATGACATGATTTTGCCGAACCCGATTCGTGGTTGTCTGATGGCGAAACAAAGGGGCAGGGGTGGAATTGGAGGGATCGTTTGACCGCATCGGGATCGGACAAGGTGAATTCCTCCAGCCAAAAAAAATTGTACTAGGATGATCTTGTGTCTTCAAGGATCGATACAAGAATCGTAGCGTTTGTGGTTTGGGAAAAAATTTGTGGCAAAGTATAGAATATAAGGTGTAAAGCGTCCTTGGAAAGAAAATATTATTAGTTGAGATCGAGGTGCCAGAGGCAACGAGTTGTCATTTTGAAAATACGACCGCGTAGCGGTCGCGTCGCTGGCATAAGCTCAAGAGACTTTCTGAGAGGACCTAACCAACCTAACCTTCTCTTCTAACTGTAATTAGTATTGGTGTTATTCTCTTCGAACAAGAATGAGAATTGAGCTGTCTTCGAATATGCCCGATGAAACTATAAATCATCTCTTCAATGCCACAAAAAGATCCGCACAATTAGCCTCACCACTCAATTAACAAAAACCGAAAACTCAAACAGCATGTTAGCTTAATAACTAATAGAGAATTTCCCACACTTAATTTAATAATAACGTTCTTTCCAACCCAAACCGTCACTTGTCCGTGCTCTATGGTTCATGGGTTCATGGATGCGTGGTGGTAGATGGTACCTTACCGTCTCGTCCCGCAAGAACAGTTCCAGAGGCACATGCACCTGTGCAGGGTGTTTTGGTCCTCGAAGCGTGAACGAAATTTCAACTGGGAGTCTTTTGGTGGGAAGATCGGACATGTGGTTGGATTTCGCGAGGAAGATAGTGGAGAAGAATGGTCGATGAACGGAACGGTTGGTGCCTTATGGTTCGGTTACGTTGGCAGCTCATTTGAATTCTGTGGGAACTTCAACACTTTTTTAATTTTTAATATACTGTAGATTAGGTTCGATTGGATGTCATTGGCGGCCTGCGACGTTTTAAGCGTTGCACACTGATACAGGGTGTTTTTTAAAGGTGAGGTTTTTTTTTGACAGGTGCTAGAACTCGTCAAAAGAGATCATTTCGTCGAAAGTTCAACATATAAATCATTCAATTCGAAAAAAGTGCAAAAATATCTCAGGCATCATCATATTAATACGACTCTATAAGGAAATCAGCCATGATTCACGCTGCCATATGCATTTACATCAAGTAAATGAAGTGCTGGATTTAATCGCAGAATTGTGTATTCTCTTTCAACTTTTAGCAGGATATTATTCCAGAACGGTATAATTCTTGAATTCTTGAAAAGGTCCTAAAAAAAAAAAAGTTTGGAGGTTCACAAATTCACCGATAAAATTGATCAAAATTGTTCACAGAAATTGTTCGAAAAGGTCTGCATTCGATTGATGTACACAAAGTCCTTCCTGGCCTAAACCGAATTATTACATGCAGCAACTATGACATCAGTTTGCTCACTAATAATTCCACAAGCATTTTCGAAGTACTCGGCCCTCATTAATATTTTATATGAAGAATTTTTGGAATTTTTACTTATTTGGACAAGTTCTAGCACCTATCAAAAAAAAGGCTCACCTTTGAAAACACCCTTTATATTGGATGTCATTAGGATTTTGTGAAATTTTTTTTTACCTTTGTTGCAAATAATTTCCTACTTCCCAACGTACCTAATTCGAAAAAAACGAAGCCAAGAGGAAGCGAGGATTCGTTAAGGGTTGAAGTACAGCGCAGAAAGAAGGACTCTTTGCAGCCCTTATTCGGGACGTTCATCTGCTTCCTGTGGTAGGACGCGATAAAAAAAAGTAGTCTCCAATCGAGATAGCCGGTGCCATATGGCGTTCTTTTGTTTTAGTCGAAATTGAGTTCCCGTTAACCCCCGACGACGGTTTGCCGACGTCGATGATGAATATTCAAAAATTAGGGGTTGGTCGTTCGCTCCGACACGGAGACAGATGTTTAAATGGGGTTAATACATAATTCACCTGACTTTTGACGCGCAACGAACTGATTTTTTCGACCTGATTATCAACGCCCAATTCCTGTTTAATTTTAGGCCTAACTGAAGTTTGCTATCAATCAAGTATTGCGACACCTTTTGGTTCGGTATTTTTGCGTGCTGGTCTATAATTTTGCCGAAAATGTCTCAAATTTTTTGAGAAGAATGTTCGTAAACGATCAAGTTGAAACGACTCAATTATGTTCGTCCGTCCGTCCGCAAACACGATAATTCCGGAGAGAGGAAGGCCTATAGTTTTGAAATTTCGAGGGTATCTGAATTTTTTCTTCTCAATAATTCGAAAATTAACGATACGATCGAATGGAAACTCCGTAGTGAGTTGTTGCTTCATGTGGAATTTTATGATATCACCAAAATATCTAAAAAAATATATTTTTTAAAACTGAGATAACTCAGAAATTGGGCTATCTCTAGCTGTTTTATGTAGAAAGAAAATTGAATTTTTCTGATATATTATGATTTGGTGATTAAATCTGTCGAAGTTTATAAAAATGAAATGACACTTTTTGTCAGACTGACATTGAATACTGAATGCTGATACTTGATGAAAATCCATATCAACTAAGTATGTATTCACTAACTTAGTCTACGATTTTCACTTATTGAGAGTTTAACAAAACCACTACACGTGTTTCGCCATACTATGGCTTCATCAGGTGACGAGATAAACTACACGAGAGAAACAGTTTAGCTCGTCACCCGTTGAAGCTATGGTATGGCAAAACACGTGTAGTGGTTTTGTTAAACTCTAAATTAGTGAAAATCGTAGACGAAGTTAATTATTGAATATCATTTCGTCACGATGTCTGTATTTTTCGAATTTTGAGCCGAAAATGGTCTCAATCGACTATGTTCGACTCACTGGTGACGAATCCGTCGAAAAATTCGAGTCTGTCCGTCCGTCCGTCCGTAAGCACGATAACTCTCGAACGGAACAACCCAGAGACTTGAAATTTTTAGTGTAGGTTCAGATCCCAAATGCCTCGGTTGAGTTCGTTAATGGGCAGAATTCCACGAGGGGTTCCGTAAATATGGCCGCTCAAAGTTTTGTTCCCTTGATTACTTGAAAACTACAGATTTGATCGTGATGAAATTTTGTACTCAAATGGAGAATGAGGTGTTCAAGCTACATGTGAAATTTTGTCCAGATCGCATGACCAAAACCATAGAAACCATAAAAAAATTGTAACTTTTGAACGGAAACGCCTAGGGACTTGAAATTTTCAGGATAGGTGTGGATATCGAATGTCGTGATCACGTTCATCTATGAGCAAAATTATACTAGGGGTTCCGTAAATATGGTCGTTTGAAATTTTGTTTTCTCGATAATTTCGAAACTACGGATACGATCGAGATGAAATTTTGTATTTTAATCGAGAATGATATATTAAAGCAATATTTTGTCCAGATCGCATAACCAGAACCATAGAAACCATAGAAAATTGTAACTTTTGAACGGAAAGGCCTAGGAACTTGAAATTTTCAGGATAGATTTGGATCGCTAATGTCGAGGTCACATTCATCAATCAGAAAAATTAGACTAGGGGTTCCGTATATATGGCCGTTCAAAATATTTTTTTCCCGATCGTTTCGAAACTACTGATTGGATTGAAATGAAATTTTGCACCTAGCTGAGGAATGATGTATTCGAACTACGTGCGAAATTTTGTCCAGATCGCATCACCAAGACCATAGATACCGTAGAAAATTCTAGCGAATTATCGAAAAAAAATTGGTCTGCTGAAGCACTGACATGAAGTCTGGAGTTTCGCCTAAGTTTCAGAATTTTTTTGACAGCTGTCGAAAATTCCTTCAATTGATTTTTAAAACTGGAAAATGCGAATCTACCTACAAGGTGGATGTACGAGCGCTCAAAAGCTCCAGACTTTATGGCAGTGCATTTCGTAATTTTTTAATAATAAAACCTTGGAATGATTCGAACAAAAATATATTTACTTTAACCTAATTTTAGCAGTGGCGAAAATTCAGAATCTAAAACTTGTAACTTGCCACGTTCGGATGATTATGATCACATATGGAATTTTCAGGAGGGAAATCAAAAATGAGCCTTTTTTCGAAAAAAAATATCAAATTGAAAAAAAAATTCAAAATCTTGAAAATAAGATAAAATTCAATAAAAACATCTAAATAAAAAAAAACCTAAAATCTCAAAAATGAAATTGAGTTATGGAAATGAGCCTTCTTTCAATAGAAAATATCATAATAAAAAAAAAATTAGAATCTTAAAAATATAATTAAATCTATCTCAGTCCATCGCGGCCTAAGGCCGCGATAGACTCTAATAAAAATTAAATATGGGCATTCAAAGTTGCCTCTAAAAAAATAAAGTGAACTTCCACGAATATCTCTATGCATTTATTTCAACAATAATTCTAGTATGATCAAAAGCCAGAAAAGGGTGTATTTGAATCCCTAATTCAATTTCGAGATCTTCCATTCAATTGACTCGGCTCCTCCGACGTAATCACATCAAAAAATCAAATCCCGAACACCCGAAATCCAACCAGCCAAAATAAATCCGTCGAAACAACTTCCTTATCTTGAGGTGACATCTCCCAATCTCAAATGAGTCGGAATAAGCCTTGTCGCAGTTAAGGGCGGCCTACCCCTGTATACACGTATATAGGGGGCGACTATACGTTTTTTAAGGGTTGGGATATCAGTTTAAAATGTTTGCGAAATGCGCAGCTGGAATTAATCGGATTTATTTTGCGGGGGTATATTTTTATTATGCGACGACGACTTTTTGTGTTTGACATCGTCACCTATTGTTGTCGAGGGACGGTTGGATGACATATTTATCCCTTTGTTGTTAATGGTCCTGTATATGTCTATATTACACATGTAAGAGGCGTATGCGTTAAATTTGGGACACTTTTATGGCTTCGACGCTGCGGGAGAAGCTACGTATCAATCAGAGGTGCGGTAGGGGTGGAAATAATAAATATAGGAAGGAATATGATCGGAATTGAAGAAAAATATATAGTATATTATTTAACGAGCGGTAATGTAGGTCATAATTCACGCAGATGAGGTTTGCAGCACGAGCCGAAGGCGAGTGCAGTAATTCATCAAGTGAGTTATGACCATTAGCGCAAGTTGAATACTATACTTCATCTACGACTATAACAATAAATACTAAGATACAAGTACAGAGAAAAAACTGTATTTACAAATCTTAATAGTAACCTATAACAATGCATTATTTATGTTGATTGTGATTCTTAGCATGGAGTAGATGACTCAATATTCTTACTGCTACATCAATCTTGAAAATTGTTTTATACACCTTTATACTTGTTTTGGTATTTATCGGGCAATAAATTCTGTATGGTAACATTGGCTGATTGTCTTATTTCTGAGGTTGTAAATAATAATTCATCTTCACTATCTGAATTAATCTTTTTCATCAAAACATTAACAATAATAATTAGGTATAAACTCAATTTGAGGATACGTCAAAATTATTCAAGTGACCCCCCCTCAATACCAATAATGGACGGTTCCCTGTCGGCCAATAGTCTCGTTCAGAAGCACAGAGCCAGGGAATTATAGTAGTGAGCACGGTGTTTTTTTTACAGATACTATTAATTGCTCAAAAGTAGTTGAATAATGAATATGTAAAGAAAGTACTTTCTTCATTTAAATTTGCCGCGCTTTTAACTACGCGCGCGCCCTCTAATTAACCCGACCAGATGACAAGCAGATTTTGAAGTATTGAATCAATAAAAATATTTTGAGATTGTTAATTAAGTGAAGCAAAGAGTGATAATAATGAACTTTTATTGTTGTTTCTTTCGTTTTACAGATAACTTTGTAATTAATGTAAATAGTGGAAAATAGCTAATAAATATCTTTCGTTTTACAGAGAAACAAAACTGATTATTGTTATCAAAACAATCCAACATCCTTATAAAACAACAATTTTGTTTATGATGTCGAAATTACAGTTTGAATTTATGGTAGTGACTCCACCAAAAGATGCTTAAACAAATGTTATTGTCATAACCTCAATTTGTACAGAGGATGGAAAAAGTTATGTATTGCCAGAAGAATTTAGATATATGGGAGATCATGTAGAATTGAGAAAAACAGACAATTACACAAAACTAGTTAATTCATTAAAAAGAAGAAATTAGGTTAGAAAAGTGTGGATTACATTGACAAAAGAATTAGAGGAGACATACATAGATGAAGATGGAAATTTACAATTTGAAGATCAATATTGATGAATGAAATGAAGAGAATACAAACAATACACGATATCATAATCTAATAAAGATATTAGAAAAACTGATAGAAACAACACAAAATGAAGATAAAGAGAAAAACTTAAAACAAATATCAGAGAAAATTTCGATAGAAAAATGTTCAAGCAAAAATACTAATGCTATACAGTGGATGGAAAGCTTTGAAAAAGAGTGCTCTAGATTTCATTTGAAGTGGATAAATTAATTTTTTCCCTCAATTTCGGGGGAAATCTGCCCCCCAGCCCCCCTACCATTATAATGTCTTGAGAACAACAGAGTTTATTGCTGAAATATCACAGAATTATATAGAAGATTAAGCAACGCCGTTCTATAATTTATAACCGAATAATTACACGTAATAATCAACCATTGAAGGAACATAATTCTTGCACATTTCCTAGGTAATAAATAAGGTTAGCGTGTTCAAACTTCGAAAAAAAATTATCCTGTTAATTGTAATTGTACTAATTAATCACTGAGGTTGGTCGTTATTTCTTTCAATCTTCGAGTCTCGATTATTAGCGATGCAGGTGCAACAATATTCCATCGAAAATCAATTAAGAAATTTATCGAACATAACCTAAACTAACTTAACTTCTCGACATCTGAGTGGAAACGACTAGGTTAGTTTTTGTTAATTTCTTCTTCTCGCCGGATAATCCTCGGCGGAAGACAAATTACCCGGGACGTCGACGACGTCTTCGTACACACAGACGAGGCCACGTGCCCCCGTAAACCCGAACAATTGACTATCACGCATAATGGTCACGTGATGGGGTACGTGTGAGCGCCTTCCAGGATTACCACGGCCTTTGTGCGCTCACGGAACCCTTTCCGATAGAGTTGTCACACAGACTGGGGAGAGCCGGGATGTTGTTTATGATTATTTCTTATTTATTATGAGTAACGTCGACTACGATCCAGAGCCGGACGAGAAAAAGATTCTTGACGTCCGTGAGTCAAACGCGCATTTAACTAAGTTCGCTCTCTTTTTCCGCACAGTGTGCGGAAGAGTTAGGATATGATGTTAAACTATTTTTGTTGGCCCTCAAAGACCAAAGTTTCAATATTGCGCAATCTCATTCAGGAAAAACGACGAGCCGACTCTGCCCCCCGTTTTTATTAAGACCCAGACAGATGCGAGAAGTCATGGGTTTTTGCCATTATGCGTGCCTGTTCGCGTTATAATATAGATAAACGTGTATATTAGGGTTGTGTCATTATGGTTGGGCGGTAACCGTTTGATTGATGTTCTTGTTGTTGATCTGGACCGATCCTAAATCTCTCCTAATGGTCCCTCTCTTCGTCAAACATTAACAGAAGCGTGTCGCGATGGCGCAACCGAGTCGCACATGGTATTTTCAACTCTGATGTGATTTGCCTGATTTTTTTTTCGGTTGAAAATCGGACGTCAACCCCAATATGCATCGAATTATGGCATCCTGTTCGGAATGAATCGCCCCCTCATGGATTTATAACAATTATTGTGTCAAGTGAAGTCAAGAGTTCGGCGTGCATATGCCGGATATGGTCAGCTTCATCCGGTTTACGAAAAATCGGAATAATTACGATCGGCGTGCGTGATTGTTTTGATGAACGGAAAATTTAAGTAGATAATAAGTTAGCGCACGCTAGATAGGTGACGCTGAGAGGGAATCTGAGGCCTTTTCCGGTCTCGATGAATTATTGAAAGGGTTGAGGTCTTGCTGCTGTGAACGAGGGAGTTTCTCTCTTCCTAAATTCATCGATTTTACCAAGAAATACTGAATTTTGTGGCCAATTCACACAATATCACAAGGAGGGCGCGGACACAGAGCTGCGATGTAGCAGAGACGCTTCTATATGATTCTATATTCATTCAATAAAGCACAGCTACTTTTCAATAAGGGATTCGTTCTACATATCAGCTCCATCACTGATACATGTTTGTGATATGAAAATTTAGGTTTTTTTCAGATATATCCAAAGAGGGCGCGGATACAGAGCTGCGATGTAACATCGACGCTCCTTCATCCTACTCAGGAAAAGCGCACGTGGAACATTCTTTATAGCACAGCTACGTTTCAATTACAGAGTCAGCTCCATCACTGATACATGTTTGTGATATAAAAATCAAGGATTTGTTCAATGAGGTATATGTCTGTGATTTAAAGTAGACGAGCGCTTTCCATCAGTGAGAAATACCCAGGTCACCAGTACTATGATATATCACAGGAATAGTGCAGATACATAGCTGCGATATAACAGAGATTGTCCTTTATATCACTCAAAGAAAGCAGACGTCTACATTCTATAGTGCACAGCCAAGTTTCAATCAGGGAGATTTTTCACCAATCCGCTCTACATCTGTTACATGTTTGTGATATGGAAATTTAGGTTTTTTTCAGATATATCACGTAGAGGGTGCGGGTACAGAGCTGCGATGTAACAGCGACGCTCCTTCATCCTACTCAGGAAAAGCGCACGTGGAACATTCTTTATAGCACAGCTACGTTTCAATTACAGAGTCAGCTCCATCACTGATACATGTTTGTGATATAAAAATCAAGGATTTGTTCAATGAGGTATATTTCTGTGATTTAAAGTAGACGTGCGCTTTCCATCAGTGAGAAATACCCAGGTCACCAGTTCTATGATATATCACAAGAAGAGCGCAGATACATAGCTGCGATATAACAGAGATTGTCCTTCATCTCACTCAAGGAAAGCAGACGTCTACATTCTATAGTGCACAGCCAAGTTTCAATTAGGGAGATTTTTCACCAATCCGCTCTATATCTGTTACATGTTTGTGATATCAAAATTAAGGATTTGTTTAATGAGGTTTCTTCCTGTGATGGAAAGTAGACGTGCGCTTTCCATTAGTGAGAAATGCACAGGTCACCAGTTCTATTATATATCACAAGAAGAGCGCAGATACATAGCTGCGATATAGCGGAGATTGTCCTTCGTCTTACTCAAGGGAAGTGGTCGTCTACATTCTATAGTGCACAGCCACGTTTCAATTAGGGAGATTTTTCATCAATCAGCTCTATATCTGTTACATGTTTGTGATATTAAAATTGAAAATTTGTTTAAGGAGGTATCTTCCTGTTATAGAAAGTGGGCGTGCGCTTTCCATTAGTGAGAAATACCCAGGTCACCAGTTCTATGATATATCACAAGAAGAGCGCAGATACATAGCTGCGATATCACAGAGGATATCCTGGATCTTACTCAAGGAAAGCGGATGTCTTCATTCTATAGTGCACAGCTACGTTTCAATTAGAGAGATTTTTCACTAATCATCTCTATATCTGTTACATGTTTGTGATATTAAAATTAAAGATTTGTTTGAGGAGGTATCTTTCTTTATAGAAAGTAGACGTGCGCTTTCCATTAGTGGGAAATACCCAGGTCACCAGTTCCATGATATATCACAAGAAGAGCGCAGATACATAGCTGCGATATCACAGAGATATCACACTGGATTTACTCAAGGAAAGCGGACGTCTACATTCTATAGTGCTCAGCCACGTTTAAATTAGGGAGATTTTTCACCAATCAGCTCTATAAATATGTGTTACATGTTTGTGATATTAAAAATTAAGGAATTGTTTAATGACGTATCTTTCTGTAATGGAAAGTAGACGTGCGATTTCCATTAGTGAGAAATACCCAGGTCACCAGTTCTATGATATACCACAAAAAGAGCGCAGATACATAGCGGCTATATAACAGAGATATATCATCTTACTTAAGGAAAGCGGACGTTTTAATTAGGCAGATGTTTCACCTATCAGCTCTATATTTGTTACTTGTTGTGATAATCAAGGATTTGTTCAAACACGTTTCGGTCTGAGAATGACGTACGCTTTCCTGAGTAGGCCATAAGAGCGTCTCCACTACATCGCAGCTCTGTAACCGTGATCTTCTCGTGATACATTTGTGACATGGTCACTTGGGAATGGTTTTAGATCATTTGTTATGGGAAAAATAATTTTTTTAGTCAGATAAATATTTTTTGTGTACTAACCTGTTTCCCTGTCAGACTTCTCGTCGGCTGAGGTAGAATCCCCAAACATGTCTTGGAGATTGAGAGGTTCCCTTGGGCCAAGAACTAGTTCTGTACCAGTTGCGATTTCCGTGCATGTTTCGTACCATAACTGAAAAAAATTAAACTGACATTAGCACATTCACATATACAGGGTGTTTTCAAAGGTGGAGTTTTTTTTTACAGGTGTTTGAACTCATCAAAATAAGTCAAAATTCCAAAATACCATCATATAAAATATTCACCAGGGCCGAGTCTGGGAAATTTCCAGTCCGGATCTGATGATACGTATTGATATCTAAATGTGTTTATGAAATGCGTATGATTTTTGTGACTTTTCCGAATTTCGTAAGAGTTTCCAAATGGTTGGATAGGACGTGGCATGTCAATTTCTTGGCCTGCACGCTTCCCGGATCTCAACCCTTGTGATTTCTTCTTTTGGGGTCATGAAAACATTAGTGTACAGTAACTGTGAAGTGAATAGTGTTGAAGAACTAAAACAACGCATTGAAAATGCTTGTGACATTATTCGTGACCAAACTGATGTGATAGTTGCTGCATGTAATAATTCGTTATAACGCCGGGCAAGGCTTTGTGCACATCAAACGAATAGTGACAATTTCGAACAATTTCTGTAAACAATTTGAATCAATTTTATCGGTGAGTTTGTGAACTCAAATTATTTTATAGGACCTTTTCAAACAGGAATTTTTCCTCTCCTTAATTTGACTTTTAAGAATTATACCGTTCAGGAAAGAACTCTTTATCAACTTGCTAGAATGCATATGGCACTGTGATTCATGGCAGATCTCATAACAGAGAGATAACACGATCCAGAGTCGTCTCAAGGTCTATATGCCCAAGATTTTTTTCCATTTTTTCGAATTGAATATTTTATATGATCAACTTGCGGCGAAATGATCGCTTTTGACGAGTTCGACCACCTGTCGAAGAAAACCTGAACTTTAATACACCCTGTATAGATCTTTATTGGATACAATTCCGGTTGAATAAAAGGAGAAGTAAAGACATACAGGGGGTTCCATAAGTACATCGACTAACTTGAGGAGAAAATTCTAACCTAACCTAACCTAACTTGAAGGTAGAATTCTAGAATTTATTCTGATCTGATGATCCAGTGGCGTCCCAATGGGTGTTTCAATTCATTAATGGGTAGACAAAATATATGAAGAATTTTCCACGAATCAGCAAGAAATTTTCTTCGTTCCCTTGAAATACAACGACATGGGTCCTTGATCGATAAGACTACACCTCTCGACATATATGAAACAAAGACTATCTCGTTAAATGATCATCAATTATTTATGACTTTGACGAGTATTCCATACGAAAACATTACTTATGAATTCTTTTTCGCCCGCCGAGCGTGCCATGTCCAATCAATGAATAATAAAACGATTCACCAACGTATTATACTTTTCATAAAAACACTTCACGGATATATCGTGTCATCAAAATCTCATTTCATGTATTCCAGACATACATAAATAATTACGTTGTTAACCCGCTGCTTGCCGACGTATGCTCGCTGTAAAGGTCGGGCTCCTAGATCGGACTCACACGATCATACAAGAGAGTAATTCATGGGAATGCTCTCATGTTTCATAAGGTTTTTAGGAGACTTAGAATAGCAAAGAAAAATAATTTTTTTGAATAATATTATCTCTCGAGTGGTTTCTGAGAAATATTCCCATGACCTCAACTTCCGTTCTATTAAGCTTAACCAACTAAAACTAGTTTGAATCATCCTGGATGAAATGATTTCCACGATAAACCAATATGTCCACTTGGATTTCCTGCGGTAGAAGTCGGTCGCGTATGGCCACCTTTACGTAGTTAATCCCGTGAGGTCCCGTAGGTGGCGCCCCGTGCCGCACACGCACGCGAGTCCGGCGGCGATGCGTTATCAATTTTTCAAACTGTCTTCTGGACATTAATTATCGACTCCCGTTCGACCCACGTTTGTGTTTGTTCTTATGCACGAAAAAATTCGACGTGAAAAATATCTGGAGGATTGAGCACTGTCTGGGGGATCGTGACAGCTGAATTATATACAGTCTGGGGAGGTTCGAGGGGGTTTGATCGATGAATTATTGCTGGACAAAATATTTTTGTTAGTTTAATTTTTTTTTATTGTTTGATTTTTTTACATCGGAGAATTTTTTTACACCCTCCCTTTTTTCCATGAAATTTTATTTAACTTACAATATGACTCACCTGGCCACTCTGAAGGTAGTATCTCACGTTGAAACTCGCCCTCTCCGCCGAATGACTGATCATTTTGAGCCAATTCTGATGCTCCATGGACCCATCCAGCCATCCTCTCACACCAGATCCAGCCACCACCTTTAAAAAAAAACAAAAACTATTATTAAATATCTTATTGTTAACCTGCGAGTCCTCATTATCTCATCCACCGAACTTCCCCAAATCAGCAGAATTTTATCAAGCTCTTTCGCCAAGATTCGATAATGGGGCGTTTTCACTTCAGTCGCCTCAGCCTTTCAAGTCCTCTCTCGCAGGATGTATAATGACAGGATTAAGGATCAGGCCATTAGGGGTCGAGGGCTGCTGTTTCCTACAATTAGAGGGCACCTCCGGTTCACCCTCGCCTCAACCGCACCCCCTTGTTTCACCCCCGACATGACCGAAACTTTAATTGTCGACTCTTCAGACTATTTGATTCCGATCCTCGGAAAGGCCATTCTGGGAGAAAACACAACGGAGGTGTTAGTCTGTGGGAAAGTGAGTCCACAAGAAAAGCTCGGGAGGGGTGACACAAGGATCTATATTGGACCCCCATAATTATGAATGTTTCATGATGAAAGATTGCTCTTCTTCGATCATCGTTCGACTAAACTGTCTGAAAAGTATTTCCCGAGGTTCTCAGATAAGAACGATTACCGCGAAGTCTCATAGTGATAAAAAGGTGGTGGTTAAGCTTCCTGTGGATCTAGTCTCGCAACCTGCGGTCTGAACGTCTAATCA
Source organism: Aphidecta obliterata (assembly GCA_963966015.1). Taxonomy (NCBI): domain Eukaryota; kingdom Metazoa; phylum Arthropoda; class Insecta; order Coleoptera; family Coccinellidae; genus Aphidecta; species Aphidecta obliterata. The sequence continues at coordinate 5,328,326 of OZ014431.1, forward strand.
GTCGGACTTATGCATCATAACAGATACGAAAGACACAAAAATTCGATTGTGGTGTTCGTTTATATCAATGCCCGTATCGCAGGATGGAATGGTCTTAATTGTTTTCGTTTTATTCCATCAGCGACGGAAGCTCTGATATTCCGAGGAATTTTATATACTGTACATCGTGCCCTTTGGCCTATATTAATTAGATTTTGATGGAGATTCAGGTGAGGATGTAATAAGAAGAGCGCCGTTATAGAGCTGCTATGTAACTAAGACGCTCTTACCACCTACTTCAATAGAGCACAGCCAGGTTGAAATTACATATCAGCTCTATATCTGTTACATAGTTTTGATATTAAAGTCAAGGATTTGTTTAATGAGGTATCTGTCTGTGATAGAAAGTTTTCCATAAGTGAGAAATACCCAAATCACCAGTTCTTCGATATATCACAAGAAGAGCGCAGATACATAGCTGCGACATAACAGAGATTGTCTTTTATCTTATTCGAGGAAAGCGGACGTTTGCATTCTGAAGTGCACAGCCACGTTTCAATTAGGGAGATTTTTCACCAATCAGCTCTATATCTTTAACATGTTTGTGATACTAAAATTAAGGATTTGTTTAATGAGGTATCTTTCTGTGATATAAAGTAGACGTGTGCTTTCCATAGTAAAAAATACCCAGGTCACCAGTTCTATGATATATCGCAAGAAGAGCGTAGATACATAGCTGCGATATAACAGAGATTTTCCTATATCTCACTCAAGGAAAGCGAACGTCTACTTTCTAAAGTGCACAGCCACGTTTCAATTAGGGCGATTTTTCACCAATCAGCTCCATATCTGTTACATGTTTGTGATATTAAAATTACGGATTTGCTTAATGAGGCATCTTTCTGTGATAGGTAGTAGACGTGCGCTTTCCATTAGTGATAAATACCCAGCTCACCAATTCTATGATATATCACAAGAAGAACGCAGATACATAGCTGCGATATAACAAAGATTGTCCTTTATCTTACTCAAGAAAAGCGGTCGTCTGCATTCTAAAGTGCACAGGCACGTTTCAATTAGGAAGATTTTTCAAAAACCGGGTTGGGTTGTGAATCGGGTGATCTGAAACCTTCGAAGGTGGAAGAGATACTTGGAGTTGAACATGTGAGTAACAGCATATTTATAATTTCAACTTTCATTATCCATATACAGGCTTCTCCTTACTTTCTGCACTTGTCTTCAACAGTGTCCATTATTTACCCATGTGTTTATCTCATATCATTTACCCTCAATTCACAAGAGGCCTATATTTGCTTCTACTCAACGTATTTTACCATGTTGGTTTGCTTCTTGTGTATTGTTTTGTATGCAGTTTTCATACTTCAATATCAAGTCTATTCCATATTATTCAATGATTCTAATTGACCATGTGTATTAAAGCCCTCGGTGCTTCCCATAAGAACTTGCTTGTATTAACGAATGTTTGATAATCACTTCTCTAAATCATATCTGGGTATGCAAGTCTATTCCATATTATTTAAAGATTCTAACTGACCATGTGTATTAAAGTCCTCAGTGCTTCCCACAAGAACTTGCTTGTATTAACGAATGTTTAATAATCACTCTAATCATACCTGGGTTATGCAATATTCTTCAAATGATACTATAGGTAATCGTTGTAGTTTTCAGCAAATATCAAGGATATTCATAAGGACCATTGTCGGCATTATGTTTCATCATCTTATATTGATTGAGGATTTTAAAAGCTGTTTATATCGTTTACTATCTATATTATTTACTGTTTATATCGTTTACTGTTTATCTCGTTTACTGTCTATGGCATTTACTGTTTATATCGTTTACTGTTTATATAGTTCACCTAATAGTTGATGGGACCACTGACCAGGGAGACAACTATCGTATGACGCAACCTAAAAATGATTAAATCGTTTGGAAATATATATAACAAGGAGACTGGTCGTTTTCCCCTTCTCCTTGCACCGTGGGAGATCATCAATCATCAATCGTCAAATGATAGTTTGACCCCTGCGAAGAATAACTCTCAATTTACCGCATTTAATCTACTCAATCATTCTTAAACACCATATGAGAGAATTCTTACCAGTCAACCTGTTTATGAATATTCTTTACCTGTGAGTTAATGGTATATGAACGAGAAAAGGAGGGAGGTTCTTTCCGTTAAGGGTTTCCTCCCCACCTTGTGACACTGAATTTTCTATTTTACCGTCAATCTCTTCTATTGAATCAAGCGTAATTTGGGTTACATACTTACATACACAACGTAGAGTCATTCAAAACCACTATACGATCACGATCTTGGCCAAAGATTATCTAGAGTAATATTTTCACGTTAAAAAGAACTCATTTAAGGTAGAGTTCTAGTTCTTTACAGGTTTTAATAGAAAACTGTAATGTCGGTAAGAGTTTCATAATTTAAAAGTACCAATACAGTACAATATTAAAATTAGGGAAATTAGGGACATAGCTGCGATTTAACAGAGATTTTCCTTTATCTTACTCAACTTTCTAAAGTGCACAGCCACGTTTCAATTAGGGAGATTTTTCACCAATCAGCTCTATATCTGTTACATGTTTGTGATATTAAAATTACGGATTGGCTCAATGAGGCATCTTTCTGTGATAGAAAGTAGACGTGCGCTTTCCATTAGTGAGAAATACCCAGCTCACTAGTTCTATGATATATGTCGTTTCAATTAGGGAGATTTTCCACCAATCAGCTCTATATCTGTTACATGTTTGTGATATTAAAATTATGGATTTCTTTAATGCGATATCTTTCTGTGATATAAAGCAGACGTACGCATTTCATAAGTGAGAAATACCCAGGTCACTAGTTCTATGATATATCACAGGAAGAGCGCAGATACAGAGCTGCGATATCACAGAGGTTATCCTGGATCTTACTAAAGGAAAGCGGTATTCTACATTCTATAGTGCACAGCCACGTTTCAATTAGGGAGATTTTTCACCAATCAGCTCTATATCTGTTACATGTTTGTGATATGAAGATTAAGGATTTGTTCAATGGGGTATTTTTCTGTGAAAGAAAGTAGATGTAAGCTTTTCATTAGTGAGAAATACCCAGGTCACCAGTTCTATGATATATCACAAGAAGAGCCCAGATACATAGCTGCGATATAGCAGAAACGGTACTATATCTTACTCAGGGAAAGTGCACGTCTACATTTTATAGAGCACAATAATATTTCAATTAGGAAGAAGTTTTATATATTAGTTATTTTTCTTTTTCGTCCTATTTGCATTATCGCCTCTTCAACATTGGAGCAAGAGGATGAACACTTGCTATGATTCGAACTAAAATACACTTTTAAATCTCTAAACAGTTAAATGCATTCTTTTTAATTTCCAAATAATGGAAGTTCGTTGAAAATTAAAATAACTTCATTTTTCAATTAAATGCGTTTGTTATCACCGCGTACTGAAAGGTTACATAACCAACATGTAACAACGCTCAAAATGAACTATTTATTGATTCTAATGAAGTTAAATGGACAGTGCGAAAACGTTATCACTTTCCACTATGTACAACTGCTTTCTAACCATATTTTACCGAGTCGTTGTTTCTGATTATGAATTATTTAATTGACCACCTTAATTGACATTTTGTGATAAGGCGAATGATAAATGCCTTCGCCTCTGCTTTAATTGAGTTTCGACTCCAGACCAGAGATTGTCGAATACTTAGATCAATAATTTTTTCAAACGCATCTATTTCCGGGGGTAACAACCCCTGTTTCCCAACTTCTCTCCCCGCCAAAAACTTCACACATTAATTTTTTCTTCTTCTTCCCGGCCTCTTTCTCGAAGGCCTCATTCTTAATTCATCGTCGCAAAGTATTGGTTGGCGACCGTGATGCGGGGCTATATTAGCAGCATCGGGGGGCAATAAATAATGGGGTACGACACGACGGAGCATAACGTCCTGACGTTTCACGGGCAGGGGAAGTGATAATTGATAATACGGCCGAAGCACCGTTTGATTCGATTTTTATGTAGTCGTCAGGCTCGGGCGGCTCCGAGATCGCGGGCGGGATTTTTATCGGCGGGAGATTGAACTCTGAGCACTTTTTCGATACCATTTCAGCTTGGATAAGAATTTTTGTTGCTTGAGAGACCGTGTATAAAAACTCCTTAACTTATTCCCGCGAGCAACTCGGAAGTTTGACTCAATTCGTTCAGCTACGTGGAAACTAATCGGAAGTTGTACGAGTTGGAGTTACTAGGGCCCCCTACATGTCGAACACGAAAGCTCCAACTATCTGTCTGCTATTTCACCTGTAAGAGTTGCGACAGGTATGGCTGGCTTTATTATCCGTTTAGTTCACGTCGGAGAAAGTAAGAGGGCGCGATCAGGTAGTGTAGAACTTTAAACGTCGTTATTATATATATACTCCGTTTAAGAATTATTGACATCTCGGTTGGCTGTGAAAAATCGAATTTAAGTTGGTAATAGACTATTCAGTAATATTTTGTGTTGCTAAATTCAGGTTGGTATAGGAATAACACTAACATTACCCATAGAAATCTTGCTTTGATGATTTTATCGAAAATATTGGTGAATGTGTAATTATAAAAATTTGCTCTGAATTTGAGTATTTTTTGGCTTATGCTATTAAAATGGCTGGAATTGACCAGAATACATCGCGCCTAACAAGAGAACGCCAGGCAGTTTGTCGGTGTTACTTCGAGTTTTTAAAAGATTTGGCATATATTTCCGCTAGTGTTTCAGATGAACTGTGATTCACCGACTCAAAGTGTATTCTGATTGATCAATGTCTCTTAAATTTTCAGATTTCACCAAGCCCTGTCCGTAGAATATTAGCATGTTATTATAGCCTGGAATTAGCAGTGGAAGAAAACCTGTGCGATACGATTATTCCTTCAAAGAGACATTGAATGACTTCGTTCTTGCTAGAATTAAAAACAATGAATATATCAGTTTAGATATCCTTTTCGAACTGGCCAAAGAGCACTTAGATTTCATTTGATCGAAGTCAACATTATATTATATCATAAAAAAAATTGGATACAAATACAAAAAAGTTGATCGAAGGAAAATTCTAACTGATAAACAGAAAAATATAATAAAAATAGTACGATATTGTGATAAATACCGAGAATACATGGAACAAAACGTAAAATTCATTTATATGGATGAAATTTGGATATCCAAAAACGGTATTCAAATTTGTCAGTGGACACTAGAAAATAATCCAAGAGGTATGCCGAGTATATTCAAGGATAAAGGCAGAAGGTGCACTATTTTGAATGCTGGATTGATGGATTTTTACCTGGATGTGATCCGATTCTTGACAGTGGTATTAATGATAAGGATTACTATGAATGGTGAATTATTTCATAAATGGGTTATTGAAATACTGAAACCTTCTCTGCAAAAGGATGCCCATCAATAGGATTATGTTAGCTTATTCAATAAAGACATCCAAATCACTACACTACGTGGAAACAAAGTTTTCAATATTTTTATCTTTGCTCTTGTATCATTCATAGATATTCTAAGTTTATTTATTATACTTATACTGTATCGTACCCTGTTCACATTCCCTCTGCTAATACACATGCTATATTGTTCCCAATTCAAAAGTATACTGAATAATTGTAAAATTGCTCATCAATTGTAATATTTTCAATAATTCATGGACAGTTTCAATGAATGAAAATAAAAATTGACTATCTCGAAGTATTCAACACCAAGCAATAAATAATTCACGAATTGGTTCATATATTGATAGTTCGGTACAAATTTCATGTCAAAATTCTTCATGTACTACATAGATTCTTAATTTTTGTTTCTCTCTTATTTCTTAATACATTATAACGTTTTTTCCAATCCATTATTTTGGCCCTGTGCTTGCGAAGTATCCAAAAATTTTATTTCATTTGCACCACTAGCTACCTGCTAGAATTCCATTAATTATCCTTCTTGAATCCTGACATAAAATGGTACTCTTATAGTTATATGGTTAGAATTTTGCAAGATTTCCAATACCAATAAATATTGCATGGTCCTGAGTGAAAATAAATATTTATTTGAATGATCTTCAATTTTCCATGGTTACTTTTATATGAGATAATTTCATATGAAAGCATACCACGATATTTTTGCGCTTTCAAACCTGAACTCCCATGTAGAAACTGCAATCGAAATATTCCGGCTTAATTATTCGATAATTCGTATACTCAACACTTTTCTAGGTTATATTCATGTTTTATTTCTATGATGGAATTTAGTTACTTTTTTACAGAAATAAAGCCTCGACTGGACGTTCATGGCTGCTTCGATGTCAATAATTCTCAAATGGACTACATATACGCTTATCGTACCATTATCTGCGTCCATTTTGAATATCTCTCAATGTAAATAATACGAGGTGTTTTTCGAGTGTTCTTGTACTAGTTTGTCGAAGTGATTTGAGTATTTATATCGAAAATTGTCCCAACTTTTAACGACTTCACCAACCGTAAAAACTCCAACGTCGAAACTTCACCGAAAATTTTTTTGTAAAATGTGAGCATTCGAGCCGAAGATTGATGATTGTCCCCGAGGAATTTCCGAGGTAGGGACGTGCAACAAATTAGCCGAGACCCTCTCGGCTTTTTAGCAATTTTCCCAAAGTTACACAAGCGCGCCCTCTTGCGTCCCCCGGCGAAGTTGGCCTTTTCCAGCGTGAGGAACTTTCTTTTATGTACCTTTTTCAATATTTGATCGGGGGTGAGGAGCTTGCGGGCGCGTCTGTCTCCCGGAGAACGGAAACTTTATTAATTATTTGCGGACGAATCGGGTTTTCCGAAGAAAAAGGGTCGCATTAGGGTTCTAGATGGATAAAACCGATTTTTTTCGTTACGGACCTGAGTCCCGGGATCGCGGAGTATTCAAACTGGTGGAAGAAATTCGCGAGCAGGAAGAACGGCAGCAAGCAGTGGGAATAAGTCGAGCGATAAATTTGCAGCTGACTCGTAAGCATCTTTGAACATTGATGAGTTATGACCCGATATGTCAGCTACAAATTGAGCCTTTTCCTCTTAGACAATTTGTCTTATATTAAATAAAGATGTAATAGGAAAGAAATATGGATCATTAGGTACGGGAGGGGGATAGGGGGTGGAAAATATGTGGATTAGATTGGAACCTCTTCTGGCGTACAACATAGGGGTGCCAGATATTGAAAAACTAAAGTGAAGGCTGAGATTCTGATGATTTTAGTCATTGAGCAAACTGAAATTTGACGCCCTGACCATGCTTCTCTATGAACGATCTACAAGGTTGCCGAAGTAGGAACTCCAAGTTTGTTTATCAGTAATATTGGATCGTTTCCAGAAATGTGATTTTTTTAGTCTATAAATTTTCATTTTTTCATTTCAACTACCAGAAGAATTGTGAAAATTTCAGGCGATGTTAAAATTGTATTTTCGAACGTTCCCAAAGGTTAGAATAATAAATCAAAATCACCAATTTAATAACCAAGAGTTAATGCTGATATACGCGAATTTCCACTATGCCATGCTTCTCTATGCCAAAGTAGGAAATCCAAGTTTTTTCAACAGTCATATTGAATCGTTTTTCAAAAATGTTATGATTTTTTCAGTCTATGTATTTCTATTTTTCAATTTGTTCGGACGCTCTAACTACCAAAAGAATTGTAAAAATTTCAGGCGGTGTTAAAATTGTATTTTCGAACGTTCCCAAAGGTAAAAACAATAAATCAAAATCACCGATTCAATAATCGAGAGTGAACGCTGTGATGAGCGAATTTCCAATATGCCATGCTTCTCTATGGACGACTTACAAGGTTGCCAAAGTAGGAACTCCAAGTTTGTTCACCAGCCATATTGAATCGTTTCTCAAAAATGTTATGATTTTTTTAGTCTATTCTCATTTTTTCATTTGTTTGGATGCTCTAACTACCAGAATAATTGTGAAAATTTCCGGCGATGTTAAAATTGTATTTTCGAACGTTCCCAAAGATAAAAATAATAAATCAAAATCACCGATTTAATAACCAAGAGTGAACGCTGAGATGAGCGAATTTTCAATATGCCATGCTTCTCTATGGACGACTTACAAGGTTGCCAAAGTAGGAAATCCAAGTTTGTTTACCAGTCAAATTGAATCGTTTTTCAAAAATGTTATGATTTTTTTAGTCTATGTATTTCCATTTTTCCATTTGTTTGGACGCTCCAACTACCAAAAGAATTTTAAAAATTTCAGGCGCTGTTAAAATTGTATTTTCGAACGTTTTCAAAGGTGAAAATAATAAATCAAAATCACCGATTGAATAACCAAGAGTGAACGTTGAGATACGCGAATTTTCACTATGCCATGCTTCTCTATGGACGACTTACAAGGTTGCCAAAGTAGGAACTCCAAGTTTGTTCACCAGCCATATTGAATCGTTTCTCAAAAATGTTATGATTTTTTTAGTCTATTCTCATTTTTTCATTTGTTTGGATGCTCTAACTACCAGAATAATTGTGAAAATTTCCGGCGATGTTAAAATTGTATTTTCGAACGTTCCCAAAGATAAAAATAATAAATCAAAATCACCGATTTAATAACCAAGAGTGAACGCTGAGATGAGCGAATTTTCAATATGCCATGCTTCTCTATGGACGACTTACAAGGTTGCCAAAGTAGGAAATCCAAGTTTGTTTACCAGTCAAATTGAATCGTTTTTCAAAAATGTTATGATTTTTTTAGTCTATGTATTTCCATTTTTCCATTTGTTTGGACGCTCCAACTACCAAAAGAATTTTAAAAATTTCAGGCGCTGTTAAAATTGTATTTTCGAACGTTTTCAAAGGTGAAAATAATAAATCAAAATCACCGATTGAATAACCGAGAGTGAACGTTGAGATACGCGAATTTTCACTATGCCATGCTTCTCTATGGACGACTTACAAGGTTGCCAAAGTAGGAAATCCAAGTTTTTTCAACAGTCATATTGAATCGTTTCTCAAAATGTTATGATTTCTTTAGTCTGTTTTCATTTTTTCATTTGTTTGGACGCTCTAACTACCAGAAGAATTGTGAACATTTCAGGCGATGTTGAAATTGTATTTTCCGTTTTTCAATTTGTTCGGACGCTCTAACTACCAAAAGAATTGTAAAAATTTCAGGCGGTGTTATAATTGAATTTTCGAACGTTCCCAAAGGCGAAAATAATGAATCAAAATCACCGATTTAATAATCGAGAGTGAACGCTGAGATGAGCGAATTTCCAATATGCCATGCTTCTCTATGGACGACTTACAAGGTTGCCAAAGTAGGAAATCCAAGTTTTTTCAACAGTCATATTGAATCGTTTCTCAAAATGTTATGATTTCTTTAGTCTGTTTTCATTTTTTCATTTGTTTGGACGCTCTAACTACCAGAAGAATTGTGAACATTTCAGGCGATGTTGAAATTGTATTTTCCGTTTTTCAATTTGTTCGGACGCTCTAACTACCAAAAGAATTGTAAAAATTTCAGGCGGTGTTATAATTGAATTTTCGAACGTTCCCAAAGGCGAAAATAATGAATCAAAATCACCGATTTAATAATCGAGAGTGAACGCTGAGATGAGCGAATTTCCAATATGCCATGCTTCTCTATGGACGACTTACAAGGTTGCCAAAGTAGGAAATCCAAGTTTGTTTACCAGTCATATTGAATCGTTTTTCAAAAATGTTATGATTTTTTCAATCTATGTATTTCCATTTTTCAATTTGTTCGGACGCTCTAACTACCAAAAGAATTGTAAAAATTTCAGGCGGTGTTAAAATTGTATTTTCGAACGTTTTCAAAGATGGAAATAATAAATCAAAAACACCAATTTAATAACCAAGAATGAACGTTGAGATACGCGAATTTTCACTATGCCATGCTTCTCTATGGACGACTTTCAAGGTTGCCAACGTAGGAACTCCAAGTTTTTTCAACAGTCATATTGAATCGTTTTTCGAAAATGTTATGATTTTTTCAGTCTATGTATTTCCATTTTTCAATTAGTTCGGACGCTCTAACCACCAAAAGAATTGTAAAAATTTCAGGCGGTGTTAAAATTGTATTTTCGCACGTTCCCAAAGGTAAAAACAATAAATCAAAATCACCGATTTAATAACCAAGAGTGAACGCTGAGATACGCGAATTTCCACTTTGCCATGTTTCTCTATGAACGACTTTCAAGGTTACCAAAGTAGGAACTCCAAGTTTTTTCAACAGTCATATTGAATCGTTTTTCGGAAATGTTATGATTTTTGCAGTTTATGTATTTCCATTTTTCAATTAGTTCGGACGCTCTAACTACCAAAAGAATTGTAAAAATTTCAGGCGGTGTTAAAATTGTATTTTCGAACGTTCCCAAAGGTAAAAACCATAAATCAAAATCACCGATTTAATAACCAAGAGTGAACGCTGAGATACGCGAATTTCCACTATGCCATGTTTCTCTATGGACGACTTACAAGGTTGGCAAAGTAGGAACTCCAAGTTGGTTCACCAGTCATATTGAATCGTTTTTCAAAAATGTTATGATTTTATTAGTCTATGTATTTCCATTTTTCCATTTGTTTGGACGCTCCAACTACCAATAGAATTTTAAAAATTTCAGGCGCTGTTAAAATTGTATTTTCGAACGTTTTCAAAGGTAAAAACAATAAATCAAAATCACCGATTTAATAACCAAGAGTGAACGTTGAGATACGCGAATTTTCACTATGCCATTCTTCTCTATGGACGACTTACATGGTTGCCAAAGTAGGAACTCCAAGTGTTTTCAACAGTCATATTGAATCGTTTCTCAAAAATGATATGATTTTTTCAGTCTATTTTCATTTTTTCATTTGTTTGGACGCTCTCACTACCAGAACAATTGTGAAAATTTCAGGCGATGTTAAAATTGTATTTTCGAACGTTCCCAAAGATAAAAATAATAAATCAAAATCACCGATTTAATAACTAAGAGAGAACGCTGAGATACGCGAATTTTCACAATGCCATGCTTTTCTATGGACGACTTACATGGTTGCCAAAGTAGGTACTCCAAGTTTTCCCAACAGTCATATTGAATCGTTTTTCAAAAATGTTATGATTTTTTCAGTCTATGTATTTCCATTTTTCAATTAGTTCGGACGCTCTAACTACCAAAAGAATTGTAAAAATTTCAGGCGGTGTTAAAATTGTATTTTCGAACGTTCCCAAAGGTAAAAACAATAAATCAAAATCACCGATTTAATAACCAAGAGAGAACGCTGAGATACGCGAATTTTCACAATGCCATGCTTCTCTATGGACGACTTTCAAGGTTGCCAACGTAGGAACTCCAAGTTTGTTCCTCACCTCATATTGCATCGTTTTTCGAAAATGTTATGTTTTTTTAGTCTATTTTCATTCTTCCATTCGTTGGGACGCTCAAACTACAAAAAAATTGGAATAATTTCAGGGGGTGATTAAATTGTATTTTCGAAAGTTCCCAAAGGCAAAAATAATAAATCAAATCAACGATTTAATAACCGAGAAATAAATGAATTCTCGCACCCTTTTCACTTTTCACGATCCCATTCCAGGAATAGGACGCACATCAATTCCAACAAACAACCATAATAAATCACGCGCATCTTTTCATTCAGAACATCAACAATGCCCCAGAGAAAACCCGAAGAAAAAGAGACGCATTCACAACCTATTTACGGGCATATTTCGGCTAGAGACCAAAGAATATAAAGATGCTACCGTTTTACCTAAGTGTCGGTTTAGGATGTGACGGATCCGGGCGTACCGTCAGTAGGCGATTAACATCCTGAGCGGGGGGATGAGAATAAGTGATCATGGGATGGTTGACACCTTCGAAAAAGACCGCCCGTGGGGCCCTGAAGTGACGTTAACATGGTAAAGCTCTATGGCGTAGGCTTAGACATGCTCTTCCAATTCCGTGCGCTTTTGTGACGGTGAATGTGTCGAGAAGACTTGGATTTGTCGGAAATTTCGGGACGAAGTGTTCATTGTACGAACGTGAGGTGTTGTTGTTACGTTGGTATGAGGGAAATCGCCGCCAAACCGAATTTATATCTCTTGGGATGTGACTTTTAGAGATGCGTCGTGTTTATTTCTTGGAACTAGATTCTGACAAACTGCTGATTGTCTATTCGATATGACTGAAAACAAACTTGGAGTTTCTACGTTGGCAACCTTGTAAATCGTCCATAGAGCAGTATAGTTGGAACATCAAATATTAGTTTTAATAAAGACATAGTGGAACTTCGCGACCCGATTAAATATCCCGAAAAGCATAGAATTCCAATAACGTTTCTCTCGGCCAAATTTGACAAATCCATTGTACGAACTTGAGATGTTGTTGTTACGTTGGTATGAGAGAAATCGCCGATTTGAAAAGGCCAAACCGAATTTATGTCTGATGGGATGTGACTCTTGGAGATACGTCGTGTTTATTTGTTGGAACTAGATTCTGACAAATCGCTGATTGTCTATTCAATATGACTGATAAACAAACTTGGAGTATCTACGTTGGCAACCTTGTGAATCGTCCATTGAGCAGCATGGTTGGAACGTCAAATGTTGGTTTGAATAAAGACATAGTGGAATTTTACGACTCGATGAAAATTTCCGGAAAATCATAGAAATCTAATGACGTTTTCCTCGACCAAATTCAAAAATTCATTGTACGAATTTGGGATGTTGTTGTTACGTTGGTAAGAGAGGAATTGCCGCTTTGAAGGGGCCAAACCGAATGTATGTCTAATGGGATGTCAAGTTTGAAGATACTTTGAGTTTATTTTTCGCAACTAGATTCTGACAAATCGCTGATTGTCTATTCAATATGACTGATAAATAAACTTGGAGTATCTACGTTGGCAACCTTGTGAATCGTCCATTGAGCAGCATGGTTGGAACGTCAAATGTTGGTTTGAATAAAGACATAGTGGAATTTCACGACTCGATGAAAAATTCCGGAAAATCATAGAAATCTAATGACGTTTTCCTCGACCAAATTCAAAAATTCATTGTACGAATTTGGGATGTTGTTGTTACGTTGGTAAGAGAGGAATTGCCGCTTTGAAGGGGCCAAACCGAATGTATGTCTAATGGGATGTCAAGTTTGAAGATACTTTGAGTTTATTTTTCGCAACTAGATTCTGACAAATCGCTGATTGTCTATTCAATATGACTGATAAATAAACTTGGAGTATCTACGTTGGCAACCTTGTGAATCGTCCATTGAGCAGCATGGTTGGAACGTCAAATGTTGGTTTGAATAAAGACATAGTGGAATTTCACGACTCGATGAAAAATTCCGGAAAATCATAGAAATCTAATGACGTTTTCCTCGACCAAATTCAAAAATTCATTGTACGAATTTGGGATGTTGTTGTTACGTTGGTAAGAGAGGAATTGCCGCTTTGAAGGGGCCAAACCGAATGTATGTCTAATGGGATGTCAAGTTTGAAGATACTTTGAGTTTATTTTTCGCAACTAGATTCTGACAAATCGCTGATTGTCTATTCAATATGACTGATAAATAAACTTGGAGTATCTACGTTGGCAACCTTGTGAATCGTCCATTGAGCAGCATGGTTGGAACGTCAAATGTTGGTTTGAATAAAGACATAGTGGAATTTCACGACTCGATGAAAAATTCCGGAAAATCATAGAAATCTAATGACGTTTTCCTCGACCAAATTCAACAAATTCATTGTACGAATTTGGGATGTTGTTGTTACGTTGGTAAGAGAGAAATTGCAGCTTTGGAGGGGTCAAACCGAATGTATGTCTAATGGGATGTGAAGTTTGAAGATACTTTGAGTTTATTTTTTGCAACAAGATTCTGACAAATCGCTGATTGTCTATTCAATATGACTGATAAATAAACTTGGAGTATCTACGTTGGCAACCTTGTGAATCGTCCATTGAGCAGCATGGTTGGAACGTCAAATGTTGGTTTGAATAAAGACATAGTGGAATTTCACGACTCGATGAAAATTTCCGGAAAATCATAGAAATCCAATGACGTTTCTCTCGACCAAATTCGACAAATTCATTGTACGAATTTGGGATGTTGTTGTTACGTTGGTAAGAGAGAAATTGCCGCTTTGAAGGGGCCAAACCGAATGTATGTCTAATGGAATGTGAAGTTTGAAGATACTTTGAGTTTATTTTTCGCAACTAGATTCTGACAAATCGCTGATTGTCTATTCAATAAGACTGATAAACAAACCTGGAGTATCTACGTTGGCAACCTTGTAAATTGTCCATTGAGCAGCATGGTTGGAACGTCAAATGTTGGTTTGAATAAAGACATAGTGGAATTTTACGACTCGATGAAAATTTCCGGAAAATCATAGGAATCTAATGACGTTTCCCTCGACCAAATTCTACAAATTCATTGTACGAATTTGGGATGTTGTTGTTACGTTGGTAAGAGATAAATTGCCGCTTTGGAGGGGTCAAACCGAATGTATGTCTAATGGAATGTGAAGTTTGAAGATACTTTGAGTTTATTTTTCGCAACTAGATTCTTACAAATCGCTGATTGTCTATTCAATATGACTGATAAACAAACTTGGAGTATCTATGTTGGCAACCTTGTAAATCCTCCATTGAGCAGCATGGTTGGAACGTCAAATGTTGGTTTGAATAAAGACATAGTGGAATTTCACGACTCGATGAAAAATTCCTGAAAATCATAGAAATCTAATGACGTTTTCCTCGACCAAATTCGACAAATTCATTGTACGAATTTGGGATGTTGTTGTTACGTTGGTAAGAGAGGAATTGCCGCTTTGAAGGGGCCAAACCGAATGTATGTCTAATGGGATGTGAAGTTTGAAGATACTTCGAGTTTATTTTCTGCAACTAGATTCTGACAAATCGCTGATTGTCTATTCAATATGACTGATAAACATGGTTGGAGTTTCTACGTTGGCAATAGACCTTGAGGTCTCAGTGAAACGTAACCCCCTTCGTAACTATTAACCATATGAACTATTCTACGTCGGCAATCTTACAAATCGTCCATAGAGCAGAATGGTTTGAACGTCAAATGTAAGTTTGAATAAAGACATAGTGTAAATTCGCGTGTCGATGAAAATTTCCCGAAAATCATAGAATTCCAATGACGTTTCTCTCGAGCAAATTTAATAATTCCATTGTGAATCTTTGATATGTTGATGTTACGTTGGTATGAGAGAAATCGTCGCTCTGAAGGGAAAGACCTCTCCAAACTGAGCCCAACCAAGAAAAATCCAACTTCCCCCTAATTAATGCAGAAGTTCCACAAGGCAGAGTCCTTGGTCCACTTTTATAGGTCAGACGGTAAATAAGATGCGGGGAAATTTCCGGCCATTCTATCAGTCATTCAGATCCTCAAGCCATCTAAACAACCTTCAACAATGGTCAAAGAGTTGAATCGAAAATAAACCAAAATAGTTGGATTGTAATATACACTATTTTCGTGAAATCCGGTACATTCAAGGAAACGCGAAGGAATAACCAGATTTACCTAATTAAAATATCCAACTCGCTTCGCTGCGGAACCATAAAAAACCGGCAGTTTACCTGAGTTCCCACTTTTTCACACCAAATCCGAGCCAATTGTGGAAACGCACCAAGTAATCGGGTTACTCTCACTCGAACGCTTCCACCTCGGAAGCTCCCTTATTGATTGATTCCACCACGTGAAGCCATCCTCCAAGGTGTCGTCGGACCCGGCAAATCAACCGTGTACAGGCCGAGAAGAGCACTCGAGAGCGTCGGCTACACAATTGGCCCACTGGGGTATTGACAGCTGAAGTGATGCATCTGGTCCCTTTTCGCAACAAAAGTGACCCAAATGGAGACACTGATTGATTTTTCTGTGTCTCTTCTCGGATCGTACGAGTTTGGATGTTTGCAGTTTTGCGATATGGCGATGAGGGATGAGGGGGGAAAGTTGTCAGTATTACGGAATAGTTTGAGTGATGGGGTGCGAGAGTTTTTTAAGAATATGGATTAAGGGGTGTTTTTTGATGAGATTGGCAGGATCCGTTATTGCAGTGGATATAAGGAACCAGATAAGCCGCGAGGTCTGCTCTGTTTTTTGTTAGTCTTAATTCCGTTCCGGGCTAAGGGGGTGACGATGTCCCAAATCTCACATATTTGAGGATTTTCCATATGAAAATGAACCGAACTTGGGAAGTGTGGATTTTTCTGACATTTGTCCGCATTTTTTAGCTATCGGAAAATTTTTTTGCAAAGGTCTTAAAAGATTTCTGCAAAATTTTATGATTTTTTTCATCGAACAACTAATTTTTTGGAGAATTTCGAATAAGGTCATCACAAAAAGATAGGGTCTGATGAGAAACCGACTGCTTATTCGAAATCAGTATTACTTCATATCGAAAATTCCCAAAATAAAATCGAAGAAAATTTTTTTTCCCACAAATTTCTAGTCCTTCATGAAATATCAGGTGGAAAAATCAATTCTTCTATATAGGAAAGAAATACATGTTTTTTAAATAATTCAAGGGTGGAAATTCTGAATATATATAACTCTTTTTTTTTTCTGGCCGTAACTGCATTTTGAATTTCACTTTTGCAGTTCTCCATTTCTGCATGTCTCAACTTCCAGGATTTTCTATATGGAAATAAATCGAACTTGGGAATTGTGGATTTTTTATATTGTCGGCATTCTTCAGCTATCGAAAAAATTTTTGGTGAAGGTCCTGCTGCGACATTTTATGATTTTTTTCATCGAATTAATTTTTTTTGAGAATTTTGACGTATGTCACGACAAAAAGATAGGGTCTGATGAGGAACCGACTGTTTATTCAAAATCAGCAGAGTGAAATTACGTCATATATAAAATTCCTAAAATAAAATCGAAGAAAAAATGTTTGACCAAAAACTTTCTAGACCTACCTACATGAAATATCAGGTAAAAAATAATTTTTTCGATATAGGAAAGAAATACATGTTTTCTGAATGATTTAGGGGTGGAAATTCTAAATATATAGTTTTTCTACACCTAGAAATTTTTTTTACTGCATTTTGAATTTCAATTTTACAGTTTCCCGTTTCTACATCCCAAAAATTTGAGGATTTTCTATAGGAAAATAAATCTGCATTATTCAGCCATCGAATGGAAATTCTTGCACAGGTCCTAGAATGTTTCTGAACAACCAATTCTTTCGAGAATTTCGACGTTTTTTAAGACAAAAAGATGATGTGAAACCGTCTGCTTATTCGAAATCAACATAGTGGAATTACCTTATATAGAAAATTCCAATAATGAAATCAAAGAAAAATTTTTTTACCTACTGGGTGAAAAATTAAATCTTCGATATAGGAGAGAAAAACATGTTTTCTCAATAATACAGGGGTGGAAATTCTGAATATGTATATCTTTTTTCTCCACGAGAATTTTTTTTCTGGTCGTTACACCATTTTGAATTTCACTTTTGCACTTCCTTATTCCTACATGTCTCAAATTGGAGGATTTTCAATATCGAAATCGGTCTGCATTGAGGAGTGCAGATTTTTTCTCATTTATATGTATTCTTCGGCTATCGAAAGGAATTATTGCAGAGGTCCTAGAACGTTTCTTTAATATTTTATGATTTTTTTTTACTGATATAAATCGATAAAAAAAGCACTTCCCAACAAAAATATTGAATACGAATTAAAAGAGCCATTATTCAGTAGCATACAAATTTTGTTATACAGGGTGTCCTGGGCCAAATGTGACAAACGGAAACTAAATCTTGAAGCAAAAAATTTATTTCATCTTCACTTTGCGAAAAAAAAAAGCACTGCCGTGAAGGCAGGAGCTTTTGAGCGCTCGTACATGCACCTTGTAGGTAGATTCGCATTTTCCAGTTTTAGAAATCAATTGAAGGAATTTTTGACAGCTGTCAAAAAAATTCTGAAACTTAGGCGAAACTCCAGACTTCATGTCAGTGCTTCAGCTGATCAATTTTGTTTCGATAATTCGCTAGAATTTTCTACGGTATCTATGGTCTTGGTGATGCCATCTGGACAAAATTTTGCACGTAGTTTGAATACATTATTCCTCAGCTAGGTGCATAATTTCATTCCAATCCGATCAGTAGTTTCGAAACTATCAGAAAAAAAATATTTTGAACGGCCATATTTACGGAACCCCTAGTCTAATTTTGCTCATTGATGAACGTGACGTGAAATTTGCGATCCAAACCCACCCTGAAAATTTCAAGTTCCTAGGCCTTTCCGTTCAAAAGTTAGGATTTTCTATGGTTTCTATGGTTCTGGTCATGCGATCTGGACAAAATATTGCTTCAATATATCATTCTCGATTGAAATACAAAATTTCATCTCGATCGAATCCGTAGTTTCGAATTTATCGAGAAAACAAAATTTCAAACGACCGTATTTACAGAACCCCTTGTATAATGTTGCTCATAGATGAACGTGATCACGACATTCAAGATCCACACCTATCCTGAAAATTTCAAGTCCCTACGCCTTTCCGTTCAAAAGTTACAATTTTCTATGGTTTCTATGGTTCTGGTCATGCAATCTGGACAAAATTTCACATGTACCTTGAACACCTCATTCTTCATTTGAGTGCAAAGTTTCAACTCGATCGAATCTGTAGCTTCGAAGTAATCAGGGAAACAAAACTTTGAACGGCCATATTTACGGAACCCATGGTGGAATTTGGCCCATTAACGAACTTAACCGAGGCATTCGGGATCTGAACCTACACTGAAAATTTCAAGTCTCTAGGTTGATCCGTTCGAGAGTTATCGTGCTGACGGTCGGACGGACGGACGGACGGACGGACGGCCGGACGGACAGACTCGAATTTTCCGACGGATTCGTCATCAGTGAGTCGAACATAGTCGATTGAGACCATTTTCGGCTCAAAATTCGAAAAATACAGACATCGTGACGAAATGATATAGCCCTCGTGTAAGTAGTACGAGCGCTCAAAAAGGTGTCGAACTCAAAGCAGTCCGAAAATGGAGTTATGAGAGTGACATATCTGTCGCGCACTAGATCTGATATATCAAATCTGTCATATTCGGATATAAATTACCACTGTCCATTTTTGTCGCCCGCTGTACGGACACTGAATCGGGCGATAAAAAATAGACCCTTGCAACATACCGGGGGATAATCAAAATTATTAATTACTTATTTCGTGGGGCGCATCAGTTGTTCGAACCCTTCTCGACACCGCGTTCGCTCAGTGTCACTTTGACTGAATGGACGAGGCTAAAAACCGGGTACACATGCTGGAAGATTCATTTTTGGTTAAATTAGGGAAGTCTTCTGGCTTCGAGCGCGGAAATTGGAACATTAATCAACGTTTTGAAAAAATTCAGAAAAACAGGCAGTAGTCGAAAACCTTCACTACATAAATTTATATCGCATTCCTCCCATGAAAAATCGCTTTCCTGGTGTAGATATCGCCTTTTTAAATTCTTA
Source organism: Aphidecta obliterata (assembly GCA_963966015.1). Taxonomy (NCBI): domain Eukaryota; kingdom Metazoa; phylum Arthropoda; class Insecta; order Coleoptera; family Coccinellidae; genus Aphidecta; species Aphidecta obliterata. Next base: position 5,347,830 of record OZ014431.1, read on the forward strand.
TGTCTACAGCTGATTCCTAGGAAGAAGCTTCCTCCAAATTGACAGTACCATCTATCAGCGTGTGTAAACAGAATTGGCAGTTAAATAAATACATCGGATCCGTTGTCGACGACTGCAAATTTCTAGGAAGAAGCTAGGATTTCGAATTATTTATAGCGAATATGCGGATATAAATAAACTCGAATAAGTGGAATTTTCGGAAATGACTGATACGTTTTTAATTTTGCGATATACGAATGAACGAATTCATTTATCGTCAAGAGTGGGTAAAATGGAGCGCTTTGTGTCGAGCTGTGCAGCACATAAAATGAGAGAATTAGAGCACCGATAGAAAAAAAAATTATGATATATTCAATATCATTCGGTGATTCCATATTTTCACGTTCATAAAAAATATGTATGTGCCTCCCTTGGCCCTCTGTTAACTTATTATCGAAAAGTATCCTGCCACGTCATCGAATTTCATGTCCTTTGTGAACTCGAGAAAGACAACAACAAGTAGTCTTTCGGATTCAAACAAAGTACCGAGTAGGTCAGGTCCAGATACAGAAACAGGCCATTCATCCCCGAACCGACACAAAGCCATAAAAGATCACCGTCATGTCTTCACACCCCCGGTTGACACCGGTTTAACACGTCTGAAAGAGATACCTCAGATAATCATCTTTCATACTTCAGTAGTCGTGGGTATCGGTCAGAAAACTACCGATCCCAACAATACACAAGAATTCCGAACTGACATTGTGAGAAATTATACTAAGATGATGGGCCCCTCTGTCGCCGAAGAAATAAATCTCCGGTAAGTTTATTTTCGAATACGTGAAGTTGACAGTTTCGTCTATATAAACAATACCGATCGTTTATCATCCTTGTCGGTTAATTGATAGATAAAAACGCTGGTCTATAATTCCGTATACGGAGGCCATGAATAACGTTCTCACAAGCTCATCATATCTGTGTTTAGACGCGACGAAAATTCGATTTGAATTATCGTGTCAACATCGATAATGAGTGTGATAAAAAAAAATGAAACTCTGATTAATTCGTCTTGCCAACCACAAGAAATTTCTCCTGAACTACCCGAAGAAAAGCGTTTAACAGTCAGTTAACAAACGATCTTCTACCCTTGTGCAAGGAACTATTCAATCTCAAGTTATCTAAAAGTTATTTCCTAAATGTCAAAACAAGAAGTAGATAATTGATCATATATACTCACAGAAGACAGAGCGAGAACCGGGTTCAATCTCGGAAGTACAGGGTAGGACTTGCACCACCCCCAATCCAGTGGATTATATGTTTTTCCCCTTTTATTCTACATTCCCAGCAATTTTTTTCGACGAAATACTAACCCCCAGATAGACTAAATTGAATATGCGCCAAAAATATCTCGAAAATTATTGAAAAATTCTGAAACAAATTCTCATCAATCCGACCCACCCCTGCAGCCTCAGGATAAGGAAGGATCGGGTAGGAAGGAGATGAACGAAGGTCAACTGCCATCATTGGCAGCTGTCAGTTGATATACGAGCTAATAACCGCTGCGACACTTTGATTATTACTTACACCCACCCCCTTCGTCATCCTTTGCGAAATTACTACCCTTGCAAGCAATTCGAAGTAGTTGATAATTAGTTGACGAGATGTCTGTTGTAACAAGGGAGGATACAGGAGCTCCCGCAGCTTGAGCGCGATTTAAATGAATTCTATTCGAAGTGATGCAGTATCCACCCCTAAATTCACACAAAAGAATATCGAGGGATGTTACTTCGGAAGCGTGGGGCTCTTAAGACGCATTTGAATTTAACATCCTTCAGAAATCATCCCCTGAGAACTATATAAATTTGAAATAATTGTCACGACAAAAAAATTGAAGAATATAAAAAAGACTAATAATAGTTAATGAAAGTATCAAATCGAATATTCAACTGCGAGATAATTCATGGATTGTCGGACACATATGGAAGAATATTGTCGGGATTTATACACGTCAATTTCGTCCTGGATAAGGTTTCCCTTATTGGGGAAATAAGGGAGTGGGTATTATCCAGGGATTTCAAACAGATGTCACATGTTCGACGGGGCGAGGGCTACCGACATAACATTTGTAGTGATCACATAAAGGTCAAGTCCATATTGTTTCCGATTTGATTTATTCCTATCGCCTTTTGTGTCACGTGGAAGCAACTGTTTCCCGTAATCTGGTAGAATCGTATTTGCTCATGTCTTAACGGAATGATACTTTCGGGACTAACAGATTTACACTTGCATCGTTTTGTAGTGACATACGAAGGAATACTCGAAAAAGTAGAGGTTCGATGAAAAAAATTCATAAAATTTTACAGAAACGTTCTAAGACCTCTGCAAATTTTTTTTTCGATAGCTGAAGGATGCAGACAAATGTGAAAAAATCAACACTCCCGACGGTCGATCGATTTCTATATAAAAAAAATCGTCGAATTTGAAACATGTAGAAATGGGGAATTCCAAAAGTTAAAGTCAAAATGCAATAACGGCCAGAAAAAAAATTTCTCGTGGAGAAAAACAATATATTCAGACTTTCCACTCTTGATTTATTCAGGCAACATTTATTTCTTCCCCATATCGAAAAATTTACTTTTTGCCAAAATTTTAATTCTAGAAATTTTTCGGTGAAAATATTTCTCTTCGATTTTATTTCAAGAATTTTCTATATGGGGTAATTTTACTATGCGGATTTCGAATAAGCTGTCGGTTTCTCATCAGACCCTATCGTTTTGTCGTGAAATACGTCGAAATTCTCGAAAAAATTAGTTGTTCGACGAAAAAATCTTTAAATTTTTCAGAAGCGTTCTAAGACCTATGCAGAATTTTTTTTCGATCGCTAAAAGAATGCAGACAAATGTGAGAAAATCAACATTTTCGATGGTTGACCGATTTCTATATAAAAAATCGTCAAATTTGAGACATGTAGAAATGGGGAATTCCAAAAGTTAAATTCAAAATGCAATAAAGGCCAGAAAAAAAATTTCTCGTGGAGAAAAACAATATATTCAGAATTTCCACTCTTGATTTATTCAGGCAACATTTATTTCTTCCCCATATCGAAAAATTTATTTTTTGCCAAAATTTTAATTCTAGAAATTTTTCGGTGAAAATATTTCTCTTTGATTTTATTTTAAGAATTTTCTATATAGGGTAATTTTACTATGCGGATTTCGAATAAGCTGTCGGTTTTTCATCAGACCCTATCGTTTTGTCGTGAAATACGTCGAAATTCTCGAAAAAATTAGTTGTTTGATGAAAAAAATCTTTAAATTTTTCAGAAGCGTTCTAAGACCTCTGCAGAATTTTTTTTCGTTAGCTAAAAGAATGCAGACAAATGTGAGAAAATCAATATTTTCGATGGTTGACCGATTTCTATATAAAAAATCGTCAAATTTGAGACATGTAGAAATGGGGAATTCCGAAAGTTAAATTCAAAATGCAATAATGGCCAGAAAAAAAATTTCTCGTGGAGAAAAACAATATATTTAGAATTTCCACTCTTGATTTATTCAGGCAACATTTATTTCCTCCCCATATCGAAAAATTTATTTTTTGCCAAAATTTTAATTCTAGAAATTTTTCGGTGAAAATATTTCTCTTTGATTTTATTTCAAGAATTTTCTATATTGGGTAATTTTACTATGCGGATTTCGAATAAGCTGTCGGTTTCTCATCAGACCCTATCGATTTGTCGTGAAATACGTCGAAATTCTCGAAAAAATTAGTTGTTCGATGAAAAAATCTTTAAATTTTTCAGAAGCGTTCTAAGACCTCTGCAAAATTTTTTTTCGTTAGCTAAAAGAATGCAGACAAAGGTGAGAAAATCAACATTTTCGATGGTTGACCGATTTCTATATAAAAAATCGTCTAATATGAGACATGTAGAAATGGGGAATTCCAAAAGTTAAATTCTAAAATGTCTCGTGGAGAAAACAATATATTCAGAATTTCCACTCTTGATTTATTCAGGCAACATTTATTTCTTCCCTATATCGAAAAATTCATTTTTCACCAAAATTTTCATTCTAGACATTTTTCGGTGAAAATTTTTTCTTTGATTCTATTTCAAGGTTTTTCTATTTGAGATAATTCAACTTTGCAGATTTCGAATAAACTATCAGTTTCTCATCAGACAATATCGTTTTCTCTTGACATATGTCGAAATTCTCGAAAAAATTAGTTGTTTAATGAAAAAAATCTTAAAATTTTTCTAAAACGCTGTAAGATTTCTGCAATAATTATTTTCGGTAGCTGAAGAATGCAGAGAAATGTGAAAAAGTTAATACTCCCGATCGTTGACCGATTTCTATATAAAAAATCGTCAAATTTGTGATATGTAGAAATGAGGAATTGCAAAAGTTAAATTCAAAACGTAGTAACGGCCAGAAGATAATTTTCTCGTGGAGAAAAACTATATATTCAGAATTTCCTCCCTTGATTTATTCAGAAAACATTTACATATTTCTTTCCTATTTTTGCCAAAATTTTCATTCTAAAAATTTTTCGGTGAAAATATTTATCTTTCATTTCATTTCAAGAATTTTCTATATGAGGTTATTTTACCATGCGGATTTCGAATAAACAGACTCTATCGTTCTGTCGTGACAGAGGTCGAAATTCTCGAAAAAATTAGTTTTACGGCGAAAAAAAATCATAAAGGTTTGCAGAAACGTTCTAGGAGCTGGGATTTTTTTCAATAGTTGAAGAATGCAAATAAACGGAAAAAAATCCGCATTCCCCAAAGTCGATCAATTTCTTTATAGAAAATCCGCAAATTTGAGACAAGTAGAAATGAGGAACTGCAAAAGTGACATTCAAAATGCAGTAACGGCCAGAAAAAAAAAGAACCATATATTCAGAATTTCCAACCTTGAATTAGTTAAACAACATGTATTTCTTTCCTATATAGAAGAATTGACGACCAGAAAAAAATTTTCTCCTGGATGAAAACTATATAATCAGAATTACCATCTCTGAATCATTGAAAAAGTATGTATTTCGTTCCTATACGAAGAATAAATTTTTTACCTTATATTTCATATAGGTAGATCTAGAAATTTTTCGGTAAAAAAATTTTTCTTTGATATTATTTTAGGAATTTTCTATTTGAGTTGATTTTTCTTTGCTGATTTCGAATAAGCAGTCGTTTTTTTGGTGAAAAAAAATAATACAACCATACTATGGAATCAATACAGACATGGACAATAGTATAAAATCTCCAATAAATGAAGCAAGTCCGACCGTTTGAAATCCCCCGAAAAAAACACGTTTGAAGACATTCGCGACTGACATCAAGACATGTAACATATCCGGTTCCATCAGATACGAACCCACCCTTTGGTCGACACATTTTTGACGTCTCCCATTCAAACAATTATAATATAATCGAGAAAATACACGCTCCCTCCGGGTGAATCTTGACCCCCGTGTGTCCACTTCATCTGTTCGGTAGCACGTGGTCACCGTACCGTGAAAACAACCTCTGGTTTTTTCCTGCGTTCAACCGAATTTCTGGAAACGGGTCTTGTGGTCCCAGGCTTTCTGTTAGATTCGAGATGGGACGCCACCAGGAGAAGATGTCGATACGACATCCGCATTCAAATCGAATTATGACAACGGTCCGTGGAGACCTGTCAATCATTTATTGGGGATCGAATTCAATTGAAATTTGCATGGGGACAACTGATGTTAATTATTGAGATTGGATCGTGAGAAAGATGTCGGAGGTTCTTGTTTTCTCCTAACATCAGAGGTTGTATGCTATCTTGACAAAAAATCCTAGCACAATTCTGTAACAATTCAGATATTTATATAACATTTTGTTAATATTTTAATATATTTTGTTAATTCATTTTTGTTCATCAAGAAATGTCTTAGCTTGATTGAAAAGTTTACAATTCTATTGACGCAAATGCTTAATTATGTGTTATTCACTCAATGTGGGCGGGCCTATCTATTTTTTTCATAAAAATTTGTGCCAAATTTTCATCAAGTAGGCACAATTTTTGACAACTCGTTAAACCATTACTCAATTTCGATAACATATAGGTCTGAATTATGTGTAAATTATATTTCATTTATGTGTGCTGTTTCTTTATGCGCCCACCAAATTTTGTATCATGAATTGTGCTAGCTTGCCAGTCAAGTTTGCACAATTTTCAACAAATTTTTTATTCTATACTCAATTTTGATAAAACAAATGCCTGAATTATGTGTAAGTTATATATCATTTATCTGTGATGTTTCTTTATGCGCCCACCAAATTTTTTATGAAGAATTGTGCTAGCTTGCCAGTCAAGTTTGCACAATTTTCAACAACTTTTTTATTCTATACTCAATTTTGATAACACAAATGCCTGAATTATGTGTAAGTTATATATCATTTATCTGTGATGTTTCTTTATGCGCCCACCAAATTTTTTATGAAGAATTGTGCTAGCTTGCCAGTCAAGTTTGCACAATTTTCAACAACTTTTTTATTCTATACTCAATTTTGATAACACAAATGCCTGAATTATGTGAAAATTATACATTATTCATGTGTGAAGCCAGTTTCTTTATGCGCCCACCAAATTTTGTATCAAAAGTTGTGCTAACTTGTCAGTCAAGTTTGCACAATTTTCCACAACTTTTTTATTCATTACTCAATTTTGATAACACAACTGCCTGAATTATGTATAAATTATATATCATTTATGTGTGAAGCCAGTTTGTTTATACGCCCACCAAATTTTGTATCAAGAATTGTGCTAGCTTGTCAGTCAAGTTTGCACAATTTTCAAAAATTTTTTTATTCATTACTCAATTTTGATAACAAAGGTGCCTGAATTATGTGTGAATTATATTTATTTATGTTGGAGCCAGTTTCTTTATGCGCTCACCAATTTTTTTCATCCAGAATTTTGCTAGTTTGCCAGTCAAGTTTGCACAATTTTCAATAACTTTTTTATTCTTTACTCAATTTTGATAACACAAATGCCTGAATTATGTGAAAATTATATATTATTCATGTGTGAAGCCAGTTTCTTTATAAGCCCACCAAATTTTGTATCGAAAATTGTGCTAGCTTGTCAGTCAAGTTTGCACAATTTCCAACAATTTTTTATTCATTACTCAATTTTGATAACATAAATGCCTGAATTATGGGTGAATTATATATTATTCATGTGTGAAGCCAGTTTCTTCATGAGCCCACCAAATTTTGTATCGAAAATTGTTCTAGCTTGTCAGTCAAGTTTGCACAATTTTCAAAAACTTTTTTATTCATTACTCAAGTTTGAGAACAAAGGTGCCTGAATTATGTGTAAATTATATTTATTTATGTGTGAAGCCAGTTTCTTTATGCGCCCACCAATTTTCTTCATCCAGAATTGTGCTAGCTTGCCAGACAAGTTTGCAAAATTTTCAACAACTTTTTTATTTATTACTCAATTTGATAACATAAATGCCTGAATTATGAGTGAATTATATGTTTTTCATGTGTGAAGCCAGTTTCTTTATGCGCCCATCAAATATTTCATCCAGAATTTTGCTAGTTTGCCAGTCAAGTTTGCACAATTTTCAACAACTTTTTTATTCTTTACTCAATTTTGATAACACAAACGCCTGAATAATGTGAAAATTATATATTATTCATGTGTGAAGCCAGTTTCTTCATGAGCCCACCAAATTTTGTAACGAAAATTGTGCTAGCTTGTCAGTCAAGTTTGCACAATTTTCAACAATTTTTTTATTTATTACTCAATTTGGATAACAAAAGTGCCTGAATTATGTGTATATTATATTTCATTTATGTGTGAAGGCAGTTTCTTTATGCGCCCACAAATTTTTTTCATCCAGAATTGTGCTAGCTTGCCAGACAAGTTTGCAAAATTTTCAACAACTTTTTTATTTATTACTAAATTTTGATACACAAATGCCGGAATTATGTATAAATTATATATTATTTATGTGTGAAGCCAGTTTCTTTATGCGCCATTAAATTTTTTATCAAGAATTATGCTAGCTTGCCAGTCTAGTTTGCACAATTTTCAAGAACTTTTTTTATTTATTACTCAACTTTGATAACATAAATGCCTGAATTATCAGTGAATTATATTTTATCCATGTGTGAAGCCAGTTTCTTTATGCGCCCATCAAATTTTTCATCCAGAATTGTGCTAGTTTGCCAGTCAAGTTTGCACAATTTTTAATAACTCTCTTATTTATTTCTCAATGTTGATGACACAAATAACTGAATTATGTGTAAATTATATTTAATTTATGCGTGAAGCCAGTTTCTTTATGCGCCCACAAATTTTGTTCATCAAGAATTGTGTTAGCTTGCCAGCACAAAAAAAGTAAAGGCGCAAAAAAGTTGCGGGCTTCACAGAGAATTGACACATAAATCATAGATAATGACGGATATAGTTTAGATCGATTTTGCCGAAATAGTTGAAAAAATCATGAAATTTGGTTCAAATACATATCCACCGAAGTATTTCAAAAAATTAAATGTTTTTGGAAATTCCAAAAACAAAATCTTCAATGTTGATGTTGAATTCTATTGATGGATAAAATTTTCTATAGACAGTTCAACAAGTAACGAAATTGAATTTTTTTGGCTAAATTAGTTTCGAGTGTGACACAAACATTCTTAGATGCTTCTGAAGTGGACATTTCCGTTGTTTCGAATGCAAGTTGCAGAATCAAGTATGTATATCCTCATACTCATATAAATATAGTTTGATTGCATCATTTTTTCATCCTTATTTAGAATCAGTATAAGATAAGATAGAGATTCACTTATTTATCTATTTCCCAATTCCGAGAAAATCCGTTAATTTTTCACCCAGTTATTCGAGATAAGAAAATCTCTATCCTATTAATGTGAAGATTAGAGATCATAATTCCCGAAAATTGAATAACGAAAACCAACAGAAATTCTCACAAATAATCTCGAGGACCCTCAGCCCCAACCCTCGACGTGTTTCGAAATTTACAATCCCGAAAAGAGATCGAGCATCGCCTCCTCGAGTGTCATCTTACAACAGTTCGTGAAAATCGAATAATAGTAAAAACAAGTCGTTGTGTCGCAAACTGCGTTTACGGTTTCGATTAACGGGGTCGTTTTCGATTTTAGGGGTGCGAATTGCCAGTATTTGTCCGAAGTACGCATTATGTTCCGTCGCTGGGGGGAAACTAATCCCGCTATATTTAGGGTGTGAAATTGGTTATATCCGAAAATGTATTCATCTGTTTGTGAACATTATTATTAGCGGAAAGAGATAAGGGGAGGAATTCTACGAAAAGTGTATGATATTGAAAATTACTAACCTCCCAGGCGAACCTTGCATCTTGCGGACACCCAGCCCATTTCCCTTGGAAAGGCCCATACCTCGTCCCCTTCCCGATGGCCACCCTGGCGAAGACGCCCTTCTCCCTCAGCTCTAACTCGCTGGGCAGCACGCCACTGGCCAGCACCACCTCCCTGGCCCTCAGGTACATCAAATCCACGTTGATGCCGCCGTTCTGGTGATGCTCCCCAAACGTTTTCTCCTCACTTAAGTACTTATAAACACTGTTCGTCCTATCTTTAATGTTGTCCACGGTTTTCGTGGCGAGTCTATAACTGTTCATTGCGCAAGCATCCTCGAAGTTCTTGATGTTGTTGTTGAGGTACTCGACCCTCCTTATGAAGTCGGAGGAGGCTTCTAGTTGCGGAGGAACCATGGCTTTTTCCATGTGCTGGTCTTCGTGGTGCGAGATTCGGGACGTGACTTCTACCTCATCTTCACTTCCTTCTGGAAAATAAGGAACTTCGTTAGCGAGAGGTTTGCTACGATATGTGGAAAGTAAAACACATTCCTGTGTTAACATAAATGAAAAAGAAAATCATCACTGTTATGTATTTGAACATTGATTTTCTAGAACATTGATATGATGTACTGTTATTGATGTTGCAAAGTGCAATGTACAAATCATTGTATCAGGGCATTCATTTCATCACCAAAATATAAAAGCTGTGTACATTGTTTTGAAGACTAATTACATCAATATAATCTCATAAGTACGTGAAACAATCAACTGCATTCAATATATTAATAATTCTAGAACATTGAACCAATCCATATACGTCATTGAATCAATGTTTTCTGTACATCGACTAATGAAATGCAGTCATTGTATTAGTAAGTTTAGAACATTGATTCAATTGCCTGGACATTATGATGGTGACAATGTCAACATTATTTAACCAACCCAACGCATTAATTCAATGCTCGAATACATTGATGTGATGCCAATAAGCATCAATCTAAAAGGTTGGTGGAATTTTTTTGAATCCCCTCCTTGCTCTTCAATTTTGGAGATTTGAGAAAAAGTTGAACTACAAACTTTATAGAAATGGCTCAAACATTGATTATGAAACTTTTTCGTGAACATTTCCTTTCAGTTTTCTCAATGCTCTCGGGATTAACAGGAAGAATAAATACACCAAGTGATGTACGCTGTGTTATCATTAGGAATTAGGAAGGACATTTATAAATGTTTTCAAGCATTGAGAATGTATCTCTAATATCAGAACAATACAAAGATACGTTGATTGAATGATCATTGAAGCTAGCTTCATTCGAATGGGCATTATAACAATGTAGCGTGGTGATCGCGAGTGCACAACATTGATAAATTTGAATACATTGATTCAATGTATTTTCACATAATCATTACACATATTTGATCGAACAAATGTCTTTTTACGTCAATTCTATGATATGAAAACCTTATGATGATGACCTGAAGTTCATTATTTTCAATCAACGTTTGGCATTGTAGCAATAAAAAATTATACTTCTAAGATGAAGCTCATTTGTGATACAGGGTGGGTCTATCGAAGTGATCTTCTTCTTGGCCCTTTTTCTTGAAGATTTTTTCAAAAAAGTTGAATTCAAAACTTTGTGGAAATGGCCAAAACATTGATTATGAAACTTTTTCGTGAACATTTCCTTCCAATTTTTTCAATGCTCTCGGGATTAACAGAAAGAATGAGTACATCAAGTAATGTACGCTGTGTTATTATAAGGAATCAGGAAGAAATCAGGAGATTGATCAATGTTTTCAAGGATTGAGAATGTAACTCTTATAATAGAACAATACATAGATACGTTGATTTGATATTCATTGAAGCAGGCTTCATTCAAATAGGCATTATCACAATGTAGCGTGGTGATCGCGAAGGCGTAACATTGATAACTTTGAATACATTGATTCAATGTATTTCCACATATTTGATCAAACAAATGTCTTTTTTCATCAATTCAATGATATGAGAACTTTATGATGATGACCTGAAGTTCATTACTTTCAATCAATGTTTGGCATTGTAGCAATGAAAAATTATACTTCTTAGATTAAACCTATTTGTGATAGACTTCTCTCTGATAATTCAGTCGCAACTAAAAAAAATCTCATCGGTCAGTGAATCGGCGATTTTCTCGGATGCACAACATTGAAAATAATGGCTTCTTGTCATGTAGATTTCTAAAGAACACGCACATAGCTGCCGTAACATTAATAACAAGCTGATTAACAAAAGCTGGCGACGACGATGTGATTCGGAATTTAAAAGCGTGCCGAATCGCGAAGAGACAATGAAAATTAAATTTCAGTTTCGTTTTGCGAAGCTTCGAAACCGTCGTCGGTATGATAATATTCGCATTGTTAGACGATACTCAATAGGAGATATGAATGAAAATCATCCGCGAGATAAATGACAGAGCCAATCAAGAAACGACCGAAACGTCACGTTCGCCAGCTGTTTTCGTTTCGTCTTTTGTCCGCGGGACGATTGTCGATCTAGTCGGCCGTGGAGATGAACTGTCATTTCGTTTATTATTTCCCGAAAGGAAAACCTTTGAAATCGTCCGAGGAATAAAAAGTCTTGACCCGATATAATTTGCTCGACTGTTTTTTGCAACTTTTCACATTACACCCTTTATATCAATAATTATGAGGGGTTTCACGCCTATAAAGGGTAGGCAAACATAATTAAATCAATGAATTGTAGGAATGTCCGCTCTTTACATTGTATCGATGCGCGTCTTCTCGCTGGTTGAATAAATATAAGGGAACAAATTTATTTTTGTATAGAGTTTATCTTACGTTTTTCGTGTAATGTTTTGTACCATTATTAAGTTGGATTATTTTGCGTTCGATCCTTCTCTGTGGAATTGGCATATTATGATTAATGCACGCAATATATTATCTTTGTTTATGATATAAAACTATCAAAATAGTGGCGTCAACTAAAATGAGAATTCCCTCAGAAGTCGTGGGAATTCATACTCCATTATCTCTTGTTTTGCTTTTCGTGTCACCTATTTCATTTATTTGTTTATGTCTCGCGGTTTTGTATCGGACATATCCAGATAATTCGGTTCGGATTCCATTAACAAATAGACTGTTCTCCTCTATAATAATTAACGTATCCCATGAATTATTCTTATTCCAGGATTTTCGGTAGTTATCGGTTTCCTGAAGTCATTAAATCTCTTCCTCGGTGGAAAACGTATCAGCCTCCTCTTATCCCGATCTCAGCAGGAAACACTTCCTAGGCAACCCTTATCATCTCGGAGAAAGTAGGTTGAATTCCACAATTCAGGATTAGAAAATCTCTCTAATCAATGTCCAGTATATCGAGAAAATGGACTAACAAGCAATTCGACCTTTATCGCCTTCGAATTCCGATTTTTCTCCCGATTTATCATCAGCGACCGATTAACAACGCCAGTTAAGAAAAGGAATTCGACCGACAAATTAATTCCTACGAAAGTAATTAGTAAAAATAGATCTGCGGTTCTAGTCGAATGATATTATCACCGACCCAACCACGAATTGAAGATATGACACTCTTAACGCGATTTAATAGGATATCCGCTTTGATGAATTACACTAAACCTGCCTAATTAGTACGAGTTGTGTTATTGCCGAGTTAAACGAAGGGGTTCACTGTCTTTTCTTAATATTTTATTTTATTTTTGTTTGAGGAATCTTGCACAATTAATAATCAGAAAATACACAACCTTACTTAGGTAATAACTAAGGATGAGCCGAAACTTCGATTGAGCATGAACATAAAATGCAGGACTTATATTACCATCGAGAAGACGCGCATCGATACAATGTAAAGAGAGCCGCAACATCTGGCAGGAAAACGTCTACAATTCATTGATTCAATTATGTTGGTCCACCCTTTATAGGCGTGAAACCTTCCATAGGTATTGATATATACTTATTTGAAAGACAGTTTATGAAAAAATTAAACATCATTGTTACAAAATATATAATTGAGCTATCGAAAAAATTATAAGATCAACAAACTTAAGATGAACTCTTTTTGTTCTCTTGATAAAAATTGACGCCCAAGATTTTTCGCCCTTTTTTCAAAATTCAATATTTTATATGAGTTCCAGCACCTGTCAAAAAAAGCTCTACATCGAAAAATACCCTGTATATTTCGGTGGCTTGAAAACGAGTCCTTTTACCTTCCGTCAGCAAGATCCTTAAAAAACATCAGTTTTCGCTGAATCGGCCGTGTCTCGACGAAAGCGAAAGATAACGAAAGACACTCAGCTGCACATTCGAGGTCTCTGCAACACGATCTGTTGTGTGTAGTATCAATTTTTAGTGATTTCTAATACTTGTATCAGCATCGAGCACGCTTCTACCATTTCAGCACTGGGTCGACGTACTGAACGATAAACAACGCTATTGTTTTGGTTTCTTGGGCATCATCGACCAGAGAGCAGACCATGTAGGTGGGTCGTTATGGCTTCTCGCGCAAGACTCGTTATGATTAACCAGAAATGTTCCAAAAAACATCACCAAGTTAAATTTCTATGACCAAGTGTACAATTCCCGCTTTGCGAAACATTCTGCCCGTTTTATGGTCGTCACATCATAGAGACAACTTCGGATGTGCTGATTGCACTTCTCACAAGATATAAAAGAACGCGGGTATCTTTACGACCACAGAGCGACCATTCCGGCCTCTATGGATACCTAGCCGCCTTGTTTACCTAGGATTAACGCCGCTTAGTCCGAACGCCGCAACAGTTCTCAGGTTTCGGCGATTTTGTGCTCTGATTTCGTGTGGCAGATATCCGGAGATAACTGTCCTCGAGTTTTACGAGTGTCTGTGAATTGGTGAGTGGAAGATAAAGAAGATTCGGTCGGAGATTAGGATGTTACGGCGATGCGGGAACTGGTCGAAAAGGTGGAGGGGGGGTGGGCGAAGTCCTTCGAGGTTTTTCCTTTTCGATGAATGCGTTTTTTGATTTGAATATCACGGCAATTTCACATGAAACGGTTCAAATAACCAATTGAAGTCAATTCAATTTCAAATTTTTACGGCTATCTGGTGATATTTTTAGGGAATTTGAAGCTAAAGCTGAAGTTATTTTCATTTCTTATAAATGGTTGTCAATGAACCAACTCAAACTCTAACCTTACTTTATGTAGGACAAGTTACGCGTCCACGCGAATTCTCTGAATCTCAATACCATTTTTGATCGGAAATTAATTTTATTATCACTGAATAAAAATAATGTCTTTGTTTTATTATGTTGGTTTTAATCGAAGTCGCCTTCCTCTGCATGCTTCTTTTCAATGAATTCAATAAACATATTTGACATTCGACAATATTTTGAAATAATATGATCAGGAAAAGTCACATTTCGGTTACGTTTCACTTTGAACAAAATTATGGCTGACTTACAATGAACGTAAGCGTAACTCTAACGTTAACTCAATATTGAGTTCTCAATGAACGTAAGCGTAACTCTAACGTTAACTCAATATAGAGTTCTCAATGAACGTAAGCATAACTCTAACGTAAGAATTGTTCGATTATTTATCTGATTACATTATGTTCGATGTTGTTGACGTTGATATGTCGAATTGAAAAATTGTTCACACTGTCACGAACTCCATTCATTGTTCAATATAAAAAATATACATAGAACATAATAAAACCAAGTGAGTAATCCAACAATTTTTACGTTAGAATTACGCTTACGTTTATTGTGAATCAGCCATTAAAATAACGCCAATATTGAGTTTACGTGAGAGTTACGCTTACGTTCCGTGTAAATAGACCAATAAAATTGAATGCAACAAAAATTGTGGATACAGTTAAAAGTAGAAACAAATTCAAATTTTTTCTGCATGTTTTTTTTTTCAATTATTTCAATAAAGACATTTGAAAGTCGACGAAATGTTGACATATAATTAGGATAAAATGCATTTCGGTTACGTTTCACTTTGAACAACTTTATGGCTGATTTGCAATGAACGTAAGCGTAACTCTTACGTAAGCTCGATATTGGTGTTCTTCGATGAACGTAAGCATAATTCTATCGTAAAAATTGTAGGATTATTTATTTGATTATATTATGTTCTCTGTTGTTGTTGTTGACGTTGATATACCAAATTGAGAAATTGTTCAAACTGTCACGAAGTTCATTCATTATTCAATCTAAAACATAAACATTGAACATAATATAACCAAATGAGTAATACAACAATTTTTACGTTAGAATTACCCTTACGTTTATTGTGAATCAGCCATTAAAATAACGCCAATATTGAGTTTACGTGAGAGTTACGCTTACGTTCCGTGTAAATAGACCAATAAAATTGAATGCAACAAAAATTGTGGATACAGTTAAAAGTAGAAACAAATTCAAATTTTTTCCGCATGTTTTTTTTCAATTATTTCAAAAAAGACATTTGACAGTCGACAAAATGTTGACATATAATTAGGATAAATTGCATTTCGGTTACGTTTCACTTTGAACAACTTTATGGCTGATTTGCAATGAACGTAAGCGTAACTCTTACGTAAACTCGATATTGGTGTTCTTCAATGAACGTAAGCATAATTCTATCGTAAAAATTGTAGGATTATTTATTTGATTATATTATGTTCTCTGTTGTTGACGTTGTTATGCCAAATTGAGAAATTGTTCACACTGTCACGAACTTCATTCATTATTCAATCTAAAACATAAACATAGAACATAATATAACCAAATGAGTAAAACAACAATTTTAACGTTAGAATTACCCTTACGTTTATTGTGAATCAGCCATTAAAATAACGCCAATATTGAGTTTACGTGAGAGTTACGCTTACGTTCCGTGTAAATAGACCAATAAAATTGAATTTAACAAAAATTGTGGATACAGTTAAAAGTAGAAACAAATTCAAATTTTTTCTGCATGTTTTTTTTTTCAATTATTTCAATGAAGACATTGGACAGTCGAAAAAATGTTGACATATAATTAGGATAAATTTAATTTCGGTTACGTTTCACTTTGAACAACTTTATGGCCGATTTGCAATGAACGTAAGCGTTAATCTAACATAAACTCAATATTGGCGTTTTTCAATGAACGTAAGCGTAACTCTATCGTAAAAATTGTTGGATTATTTATTTGATTATATTATGTTCTCTGTTGTTGACGTTGATATGTCGAATTGAGAAATTGTTCACACTGTCACGAACTTCATTCATTATTCAATCTAAAACATGAACATAGAACATCATATAACCAAATGAGTAATACAACAATTTTTACATTATATGTAATCACGCTTACTTTTATTGTGCCATTAAAATAACGCCGATATTGAGTTTACGTGAGAGTTACGCTTACGTTTCGTGTAAATAGACCAATAAAATTGAATGCAACAAAAATTGTGGATACAGTTAAAAGTAGAAACAAATTCAAATTTTTTCTGCATGTTTTTTTCTCAATAATTTCAATAAAGACATTTGACAGTCGACAAAATGTTGACATATAATTAGGATAAATTGCATTTCGGTTACGTTTCACTTTGAACAACTTTATGGCTGATTTGCAATGAACGTAAGCGTAACTCTTACGTAAACTCGATATTGGTGTTCTTCAATGAACGTAAGCATAATTCTATCGTAAAAATTGTAGGATTATTTATTTGATTATATTATGTTCTCTGTTGTTGACGTTGTTATGCCAAATTGAGAAATTGTTCACACTGTCACGAACTTCATTCATTATTCAATCTAATACATAAACATAGAACATAATATAACCAAATGAGTAATACAACAATTTTTACGTTAGAAATACGCTTACGTTATTATGAATCAGTCATTAAAATAACGCCAATATTGAGTTTACGTGAGAGTTACGCTTACGTTCAGTGTGAATAGGCCAATAAAATTGAATTTAACAAAAATTGTGGATACAGTTAAAAGTAGAAACAAATTCAATTTTTTTCTGCATGTTTTTTTTTCAATTATTTCAATGAAGACATTGGACAGTCGAAAAATGTTGACATATAATTACGATAAATTGAATTTCGGTTACGTTTCACTTTGAACAACTTTATGGCTGATTTGCAATGAACGTAAGCGTAACTCTAACGTTAACTCAATATTGGCGTTTTTCAATGAACGTAAGCGTAACTCTATCGTAAAAATTGATGGATTATTTATTTGATTATATTATGTTCTCTGTTGTTGACGTTGATATGTCGAATTGAGAAATTGTTCACACTGTCACGAACTTCATTCATTATTCAATCTAAAACATGAACATAGAACATCATATAACCAAATGAGTAATACAACAATTTTTACATTATATGTAATCACGCTTACTTTTATTGTGCCATTAAAATAACTCCAATATTGAGTTTACGTGAGAGTTACGCTTACGTTTCGTGTAAATAGACCAATAAAATTGAATGCAACAAAAATTGTGGATACAGTTAAAAGTAGAAACAAATTCAAATTTTTTCTGCATGTTTTTTTCTCAATAATTTCAATAAAGACATTTGACAGTCGACAAAATGTTGACATATAATTAGGATAAATTGCATTTCGGTTACGTTTCACTTTGAACAACTTTATGGCCGATTTGCAATAAACGTAAGCGTAACTTTAACGTAAACTCAATATTGGCGTTCTTCAATGAACGTAAGCGTAACTCTATCGTGAAAATTGTTGGATCATTTATTTGATTATATTATGTCTCTGTTGTTGACGTTGATATGTCAAATTGAGAAATTGTTCACACTGTCACGAACTTCATTTATTATTCAATCTAATACATAAACATAGAACATAATATAACCAAATGAGTAATACAACAATTTTTACGTTAGAATTACGCTTACGTTATTATGAATCAGTCATTAAAATAACGCTAATATTGAGTTTACGTGAGAGTTACGCTTACGTTCAGTGTGAATAGGCCAATAAAATTGAATTCAACAAAAATTGTGGATACAGTTAAAAGTAGAAACAAATTCAAATTTGTTCCGCATGTTTTTTTTTCAATTATTTCAATAAAGACATTTGACAATCGACAAAATGTTGACATATGATCAGGAAAAATTACATTTCGGTTACGTTTCACTTTGAACAACTTTATGGCTGATTTACAGAGAACGTGAGCGTAACTCTAACGTAAACTCAATATTGGCGTTATTCGACGAACGTGAGATAACTCTAACGTAAAAATTTGGATTATTCATTTGATTTTACATTTCATGTTTTTTGTTATTGATGTTGATTTGTCGAATTGAACAATTTTTCATACTGTCACGATTTTCATTATTCAATCTGAAACATAAACTTAGAACATAATATAACCAAATGAATAGTCCAACAATTTTAACGTTAGAATAACGCTTACGTTCATTGGGAATCAGCTATTGTAAAAATGCCAATATTACGTTTACGTTAGAATTACGCTTAAGTTCTTACGTTCATTGTGAATGGGCCAATATGATTGAATGTAATAAAAATTGTGGATGAAGAAGTAAAAAAAAATTAAACAATGAAATATCAAAATCACAAAACTAAAAATTGGAGGTGTGCGCGAAAGTCATTCTATTACAAAATTATTTTCACGCTACCAACCAGAAAACAGATTTTTTTAAATCAACAAAATTTGGGAATATTTAGTGAATTAATTGCGATAAAAAACTATTGGCATCAATGGAATCGAATGAAGAAAATTCCAGAGCTTTACCCAGAAACTTTCAGCGAAAATCAGTTTTAAGGGGTCGAAATCGAGATTTTTGAATTGAAATGAAAATCATAAGTTTGCAATGAAGAATGAAATAAAAATCACTATTAAGTGATTGAAAATACAGGAAGGTAAAATTTAAATCTGTGTTAAGGAAATATAAAAGAATATTGGATAACAATTCGAAATAATACATCTTGAAACAATAACATAAAAAGAAGACATGAAAATATCCCAGTGAAAAAAAAATCGGGGGTAATCGATCAACAAGATGTTGAATCTATTCTTGGCTTTATGAACTTTGTAAAATGCAAAAGTGTATATAGAAGGGGGCCAGGGGCCCCAAGCCCCCTCCTAAATGAAAAATTGAGGAAAAAATTGAAGTAATCTATTTAAAACGTTTATGAACTTAATAAATCTGGCGTTTTCTGGGGGATGAGATCTTGCCCCCCTCCAAAAAAAATGTTGTATTTACACCAATGGTAAAATGAGTAAAGAGACTTCTCCACGGTTAAAGAAAGTTGTTTATAAAAATGAGTAACATTACAATAAAATATAAACCAAAAAAGAAAATAAGGTGAAGGAACTAGAAAGTAGATGGATAATTCTGAAAGTAGGTACAATTTAATCGATATTGTTACATAATGAAAAATTCAGGGCATTGTAGAAAATGAAGACCTTTTTCTTTTCTTCGGTGTTTTCAGGGATTTCGTACTCAGGTGTGTTTCAATGAAATATATTATTAATGGATCATTGATCTTCGACTTCACTCACCTGTCATTATTTCCACCAACATGAACCAAAAAAAATTTCAACAACAGTCCAAGGATAATTCAGATAAATCACTGATCGCACAACATCCAAGCGTCAGCGAGGACCAACTGAACCAAACTACCCGTCCTTCCAGAAAAAAAGAAACCACCGCCAAACAGGTGTCTGTCAACTCGAAGAATGACAGTGCGGCCTATTATGTAACCAATTTGAAACACACAACACGACAAATCGAATCAGTGGTTCTGAGATAAGAGCAACTACCGGGATACGTCACGATGCGAACCCAGTACAGCACTGGAGAGCTGTCGGGAGATGAGCCTGGAGGATCAGGACTCCCCCTGTAAGGGCGTGTTTTTGGGTGGG
This sequence comes from Aphidecta obliterata, assembly GCA_963966015.1. Taxonomy (NCBI): domain Eukaryota; kingdom Metazoa; phylum Arthropoda; class Insecta; order Coleoptera; family Coccinellidae; genus Aphidecta; species Aphidecta obliterata. Next base: position 5,368,050 of record OZ014431.1, read on the forward strand.
GCGAACGGGGACGGCCGATCCCGCGGGAACATCCCCACCACCGGGCATCCTTCCGCAAGGATATCGTCGCGGATTGTACGGATCTACGGTGTTCTATGGGATGTCACTACGGTTCTGTGTCGACCGTATGATCAGGAATATTTCGGTTTTTGATTAACGAAAACCATAACTGGATTTTTCGCCTTGAAAATACATGGATCATGTTATCAACCCTACATTTTAGATGATTCGGGAACTTTATAGGAAAATTCCATAAATATCCCATTGACGTCAACAATGGGCTGAATATTCTAGGACGCCCATTAGAATAACCGGTTCATTGTTGACCAAGAGCCATAAATTACTCCACTTCAAATCTTATTATGTCGGTCATACGGGTTTGAAAATGAGCTACAACTTCGAATTGAAGATGATTTTGGAAAATCTTTTTTCGAAATATGTCAAATTGTATTATATTCGATTCGGGTTTTTGACCTTCATCGTAGAATATCGAAATTTTCGCAGAAAAAATCGCATTATATAATATTAACGACAAGAAGAATCTGCATTTATAATGTCAATATAAATTGATGAAAGTTGCGATAGTTACCTATATCATTGTATTTTTCGAAATAATTTTTAGTATTTTCATTTCTTATTTTGTATTCGTGTTTATTTTATATTTTTTGTTTCGATTTTGTTTACCTCATGGTCTTTTTTTATAGCCTCTGTCGAGCAGCAAATAATAACATCGATATTGTCACATTATTTTTTGTGAAAAAAATTAGTTTTCTTGAAATAAATGAAAATAATTTTTTGTATTTTTATCTCTCATTTTGTATTCGTGTTTATTTTAGTTATGTTTTTCTTTTCGATTATTTCAACTTCATGTTTTTAATTTGTTATTGCTTCTGGCGAGCAGCAAATGAATATTATCGATATTGTCACATTATTTTTCGAAAAAAAAATTATTTTCGCAGAAAAGTTCGCATTATATGAAATTCACGACAAGAAGGAAAAGCAGTTATAATTTCAATATGAATTGATGAAAGTTTCGATAGTTATATATTGTATTTATCGAAATAATTTTTTGTTTTTTTATTTCTTATTTTGTATTCGTGTTCATTTTACCTGTATTTTTCATTTCGATTATGCTTACCTCATGCTTTTCAATTTGTTATTGTTTTTGCTCGTGTCAAGCAGCAAATGAATATTATGGATATTGTGACATTATTTTTGGAAAAAAATAAGTTTCTTCAAATAAATTTTTATATTCATTTGTTGATTCTATGTTTTCTTGTATGAAAGAAATGAACTCTTCCTTCCCTCGATGTTTTTTATATGAACCTTTGTATTTAATTTCCATCAACTGGAGGTTTATACAATTTTTGAAATTATTTTCCTGCTAAATAAAATTTTCGACGTCCAGTGTAATGAGACAAGGAGGAAATTTTCGCAGCAAATGAATCGACTCAGATTTGAACAGAATAGGATGGAGAAAAGAAATTGAAGATTTACTTTCAAATAATTAACCATTGTTCGAAATTTGCTGCGCTTCTCTTTGTAGAATATCGAAATTTTCGCAGAAAAGTTCGCAATATATGATATTCACGACAAGAAGAAAAAGCAGTTATAATTCCAATATAAATTGATGGAAGTTTAGATAGTTACATCATTGTATTTATCGAAATAATTTTTTGTATTTCTATTTCTTATTTTGTATTCGTGTTCATTTCACCTGTATTTTTCATTTCGTTTATTTTAACCTCATGTTATTCAATTCCTTATTGTTATTGCTTCTGTCAAGCAGCAAATGAATATTATGGATATTGTTACATTATTTTTGGAAAAGAAAAAAGTTTCTTGAAATAAATTTTTATATTCATTTGTTGATTCTATATTTTCTTGTACGAAAGAAATGAACCCCGCTTTCCCTCGATGTTTTTTATATGAACCTTTCTATTTTATTTTCATCAACTGGAGGTTTATAGAATTTTTGGAGTTATTTTCCTAGTAAATAAAATTTTCGACGTCCAGTGTAATGAGACAAGGAGGAAATTTTCGCAGCAAATGAATCGACTCAGATTGGAACAGAATAGGATGGAGAAAAGAAATTGAAGATTTACTCTCGAATAATTGAAAATTGTTCGAAATTTGCTGCGTTTCTCTTTGTAGAATATCGAAATTTTCGCAGAAAAGTTCGCAATATATGATATTCACGACAAGAAGAAACAGCAGTCATAATTTCAATATAAATTGATGAAAGTGCCGATAGTTACATCATTGTATTTATTGAAATAAATTTTTGTATTTTTATTTCTTATTTTGTATTCGTGTTCATTATACCTGTATTTTTCATTTCGATTATTTCAACCTCATGTTGATCAATTTCTTATTGTTATTGCTTCTGTCAAGCAGCAAATGAATATTATGGATATTGTTACATTATTTTTGGAAAAGAATAAGTTTCTTGAAATAAATTTTTATATTCATTTTTTGTTGATTCTATATTTTCTTGTACAAAAGAAATGAACCCCCCTTTCCCTCGATGTTTCTTATATGAACCTTTCTATTTAATTTTCATCAACTGGAGGTTTATACAATTTTTGGAATTATTTTCCTAGTAAATAAAATTTTCGACGTCCACTGTAATAAGACAAGGAGGAAATTTTCGCTGCAAATAAATCGACTCAGATTTGAACAGAATAGGATGGAGTAAAAAAAAATAAAGACTGACTCTCAAATAATTGACCATTGTTCGAAATTTGCTGCGTTCCTCGGAGATAAGGAAATTAAAAGAAAAATTGTCTAACCAAACCGTATTTTTCGGGGGCATATTCTTATCTATTATTAACGAATCATTCTTATATCTTCTGTGTGGTGCGGTCAAATCGACCGGAAACCAATAAAATCAGTCACTATAAACTGGCTTCATTGTCTTTTTGCCATAACATAGTTGTGATTGCGAAAATAATAGAATTTTGTGATTAAATGAGAAATGACTTAATTATTCCTCCAGCTTCGGCCATCAATTTTCGGATTGGTCTTCGAGCCCGATAACGCGAAGATTGGTTGTAGTTTGGATAATTGGTATTTCGCCAGATAATTGAATGATAAACCGATGAAGTTTACGTCTAATACGAAAAATCGAAGAAAATATAGTAAAATAGATAATTCACAATTTGGTCCTTCGAGCCGGATCATTCCAAGAGAAACTTAACTGTATGGGAGGGGGAGTCCATTCCTGTCCAGATATCCGATTCTCAACTCCCCAGCGAGCTCTCCACCCATCCATCAACCTCCTACGATTGAAAACTGGCGATTTTCTCCGCCGAAAGATAGAAATGCCCCGCAAAGAAAGGCGGGATATATACGGCCGGCGTCGCGGCGACTTTAAATCGTCGAATTTAAATGCAATGGTTTCGATTTTAAAGCGCATTTAGATAAGACACACGACCATCCATTCGGGTCCGTTCCATTGTTGGCATTCTCGCATCTGAGATCTGGACGGGCGAGATCCGTCATTCGGGGGTTGAAATGACCCCCCTCGCGATAATGCGAAATCGTCCGGTTGGAATTGATGGGATTTTTCGGGTAATGTCCGATTAACGATTGCGAGGGTTTTGTAACCTGAGAATTTTGTAAAAAAAATATGTAATTTTTTTTTTTGAATTTCGAAAACGCTGAATATATTCCAAGTTCAACGATTCAATAGATAAGAATTTGGGAAATGGTTGTTGTTTTTTTTTCATCCCCTATTTACAACCCTTAAAATTATTTCACAGAATTTCGTGGCTAGGAGGATTTTTGTGACAATTTATGTATCCTTGGAGACTATCTACCAAAATAACTCCATTATTTCTTCGAACCTTTCTTTAAGGGTTTCGTGACCCGAGAATGTTTTTGAAAAAAGTTTGTAAATTTTTTTATTATTTTTCGAGAACGCTGAATATATATTTTTATTGTTTTCGATTCAGTTTCATTATACAAAAATATCATATATTCCACGTAAAACGATTCAGTAGATAAGAATTTGGGAAACAGTTGTTGTTTTTTTTTTCATCCCCTATTTACAACCCTCAAAATTATTTCACAGAATTTCGAGGCTAGGAGGATTTTTGTGACAATTTATGTATCCCTGGAGACTATCTACCAAAATAACTTCATTATTTCTTCGTACCTTTTTTTCAGGGGTTTCGTGACCCGAGAATGTTGTTGAAAAAAATTTGTGAATTTTTTTTTTATTTTGCTAGAACACTGAATTTATATTTTTATTGTTTTCGATTCAGTTTCATTATACAAAAATATTATATATTCCAAGTAAAACGATTCAGTAGATAAGAATTTGGGAAATAGTTGTTGTTTTTTTTCCATCCCCTATTTACAACCCTTAAAATTATTTCACAGAATTTCGAGGCAAGGAGGATTTTTGTGACAATTTATGTATCCCTGGAGACTATCTACCAAAATAACTTCATTATATCTTCGTACTTTTTTTTCAGGGGTTTCGTGACCTGAGAATGTTGTTGAAAAAAATTTGTAAATTGTTTTTTTATTTTTCGAGAACACTGAATTTATATTTTTATTGTTTTCGATTCAGTTTCATTATATAAGAATATTATATATTCCAAGTAAAACGATTCAGTAGATAAGAATTTGGTAAATAGTTGTTGTTTTTTTTTCATCCCCTATTTACAAGCCTTAAAATTATTTCACAGAATTTCGGGGCTAGGAGGATTTTTGTGACATTTTATGTATCCTTGGAGACTATCTACCAAAATAACTTCATTATTTCTTCGAAACTTTTTTTTAAGGGTTTCGTGACCCGAGAATGTTTTTGAAAAAAGATTGTAAATTTTTTTTTTATTTTTCGAGAATTTATAGTTTTGTTTGTTTTCGATTCAGTTTCATCATACAAAAATATTATATATTCCAAGTAAAACGATTCAGTAGATAAGAATTTGGGAAATATTTGTTTTTTTTTTTCATCCCCTTTTTACAACCCTTAAAATTATTTCACAGAATTTCGAGGCTAGGAGGATTTTTGTGACAATTTATGTATCCCTGTAGACTATCTACAAAAATAACTTAATTTTTTTTCGTCCCTTTTTTTAAGGGTTTTGTGACCCAAGAATGTTGTTGAAAAAAATTTGTAAATTTTTTTTTTTTTCGAAAACGCTGAATTTAGATTTTTATTGTTTTTGATTCAGTTTTATTATACAAGAATATTATATATTTCGAGTTCAAAGATTCAGTAGATAAGAATTTGGGAAATAGTTGTCCTTTTTTTCATCCCCTATTCACAAACCTTAAAATTATTTCACAGAATTTCTAGGCTAGGAAAATTTTTGTGACAATTCATGTATCCCTGTATACTATCTACAAAAACAACTTCATTATTTCCTCGTACCCTTTTTTCAAGGGTTTCGTGACCCGAGAATGTTGTTGAAACAAATTTGTAATTTTTTTTTTTTATTTTTCGAAAACGCTGAATTTATTTTTTCATTGTTTTCGATTCTGTTTTATTATACAAGAATATTATATATTCCAAGTTCACCGATTCAGTAGATAACAATTGGAGAAATAGTTGTTCTTTTTTTCCATCCCCTATTTAAAACCCTTAGAATAATTTCACAGAATTTGCGGGCTAGAAGGATTTTTGTGACATTTCACGTATCCCCCGAGACTTTCAACAAAAACTACTTCATTATTTGCTCGTACCTTTTTTTCAAATGTCGTGTGATAACAAATTATCTGCTTTTGTTACCCCTTCGATCATCCCGATACCCCCGAGAAAAAACCATGCAAATCTTTTCGCAGGATCTCGAACGGCGAAGAATAGGATGTTAATTGAGAGGTAGCCGAATCCACGAAAACGTTACTTTTTTTGCTCGGAAGGGGTGAGATCTACGGATTTACCTGTTGTCTACCTGACGCCGTCCTCAAAGGGTTTCCTTCACGTTACGCCTTTATAAAAGTGGTCTATTACCACTTACCGGTGGTTAAAGGCTGGTTACCTCGAAATTCATGCGTTTTTAACGAGTCATCAATGGGAGAAATGGGTGAAAAAAGGGTGGAACGTCCCAAAATTAACCCCTATCGAACGTTGACCGTGTGAAATCGACGGGATTTACCAGTTTTTCGGGAATTATTTTGATTGAATTGTCATTTCGAGGGTTTTGCCCTTTCACCCCTTGGATCGAATCGAAGAAATGATTCAGCGTTTACTTTTGTTGGGAATATACGTGGAAGAACGCGTAACGCTCAACGGAACATCGTATTCTGTTGGGAAATATTAAACTGGTTTCACAGTAGTAAAAATTATTATTAATCGCATTGTTATTTTTTTGAATATCATGAAACCATTTCGATCACAAAAAAAATTCACGACAAAAAAACAGCAGTTATTATTTTAATATAAATTCATGAAAGTTGCGATAGTTATATCATTGTATTTTTCGAATAATTTCTATTTTTTATTTGGTGTTGGTGTTTATCTTGTATTTTTTATTCGAATATTATAATAACATCATTTTTGAAGAAAATCAAGTTTCTCGATCGAGTTCCCTGGCTGGAGGGGTTTTTATATTCATTCGTTGATTCTATATTTTCTCAATTTCAAGGGGGTTGAGTTTTTTCCATTCGAAATTATCAATATTAATTTTTTCAATTGAATTTCAATATGAATACTGCCACTCGAACCTCCTATTCAATTTCCTATTCAAAATTCAGCGAAAGTCAGTTAGGAATTAACATAAAACTCGTCTCACAATTTTTTATCGGAATTCGCAGTAAAAAAGTTGAAGACTCGATAAAATATTAAGTTACATTTTGACTTTTTCCCAAACTGGCATCGGAGTTATCTGACTTCTATACCTCGATTTGAATGGGTGAAAGTGGTACCTGTACCTGTTTACCATGTAAATGTATGCAGATAGGTGTTTTAAAAAACGATATGTAACAATAATGTCACAGGTATTGTTCGGTTGCATCTTTCTGTGTCAGGGGTTTTGACGTGGGGGGGCACAGGGAAGTAACGGATTATTTTAATTGATATTATTTTTCAACACCCTCTTGAACCTAAAGAATATTGATTGGTGCCTACGATCCAGAAGGGGTGATTTGGAAAAAGAGGGACCCCCTGCCCCCCAACTTGAGAAATAATTAAGTAACCTGAAAAAAAAATTGATTTATGAACTCAATTAATGAATTTCTGACAAATTTTTTCCAGGTTAAGAGAACACCTCCCCCCTGCCCCCTCAATTTTTTTTCCATATACGCCTATGATTTGAAATGCACAATTTGTAATATTGAAACAAACATTAAAATTAGATCAGAAATTCTTTTTTCGATCATATATTGAAATTATGAATTTTTCAGGAGCTAGTCCTCCACTGCTTCAACCTCGCGCCAGACATTCATCTTTCCCGTTCCTCGAAGCTTATGGAAGATGAACGGACGTATGAATGAATTTAACGAAAGCTGCCCCTTTCGCTGCATATGTTGCTGCAGGGGTTGGGGGCTTGTTTGCATGTGTATATCAGAGGTATATGAAGTTTTTGCCCATTATTTATGGCGGCATTTATTATGTGTCACTTTCGGATGCATATATGAGGTCCGGACGAGGAATACATGAAGAAATATTGGCGGATTTCATTGAGGGCTTGTTGCACCCTCTGATTCATAATTATTTTATATGCGCGTGGAAATTTTTAGAAATTTCACTATAAGTTTTCAAAAAAATATACGAAGAGACGAAACAGGAGTTTTTATTCTCGTCGAAAAAGTTTTTATTGAATCATCATTATTGGTGTTATTTTCTTCAACTCCTATTTTGTTTTCGTGTTGTGTTATATATTGAGCCTATATTATATTTTCAGGCATTGGCTGCTTCTTGGGGTATTCCCTATTGTTATTGCTTGTGTTGCACAGCGAAAAAATATAAGAACCATTTGAGGACAAAAATAAAGTTCTTCAAATCAAAGAAATTAAATAAATCCAAGAAAAATTAAATTAATAATATTAATATTTGATTTCTGCAATACATCATGAAATTAGTTCTCCATAGTTTCATCTTACTAACGTGTTGAAATAGATTTTTTGTTGTTCGATAACATGATAGAAATAAAAAATTACGAAAAGCACTGCCGTGAAGGCAGGAGCTTTTGAGCGCTCGTACATGCACCTTGTAGGTAGATTCGCATTTTCCAGTTTTAGAAATCAATTGAAGGAATTTTTGACAGCTGTCAAAAAAATGCTGAAACTTAGGCAAAACTCCAGACTTCATGTCAGTGCTTCAGCTGACCAATTGTCTTTCGATAATTCGCTAGAATTTTTTACGGTATCTATGATCTTGGTGATGCGATCTGGACAAAATTTTGCACGTAGTTTGAATACATTATTCCTCAGCTAGGTGCAAAATTTCATTCAAATCCGATCAGTAGTTTCGAAACTATCAGGAAAAAAATATTTTGAACGGCCATATTTACGGAACCCCTAGTCTAATTTTGCTCATTGATGAACGTTACCGCGATATTTGCGATCCAAACCCACCCTGAAAATTTCAAGTTCCTAGGCCTTTCCGTTCAAAAGTTACAATTTTCTATGGTTTCTATGGTTCTGGTGATGCGATCTGGACAAAATATTGCTTCAATATATCATTCTCGATTAAAATACAAAATTTCATCTCGATCAATCCGTAGTTTCGAATTTATCGAGAAAACAAAATTTCGAACGACCATATTTACGGAACCCCTTGTATAATGTTACTCATAGATGAACGTGATCACGACATTCGAGATTCACACCTATCCTGAAAATTTCAAGTTCCTAGGCGTTTCCGTTCGAAAGTTACAATTTTCTATGGTTTATATGGTTCTGGTCATGCGATCTGGACAAAATTTCTCATGTAGCTGAAACACCTCATTCTCCATTTGAGTGCAAAGTTTCAACTCGATCGAATCTGCAGTTTCGAAGTAATCAGGAGAACAAAATTTTGAACGGCCATATTTACGGAACCCCTGGTGGAATTCTGCCCATTAACGAACTCAACCGAGGCATTTGGGATCTGAACCTACACTGAAAATTTCAAGTCTCTAGGTTGATCCGTTCGAGAGTTATCGTGCTTACGGCCGGACGGACGGCCGGACGGACGGACGGCCGGACGGACGGACAGACTCGAATTTTCCGACGGATTCGTCATCAGTGAGTCGAACATAGTCGATTGAGACCATTTTCGGCTCAAAATTCGAAAAATACAGACATCGTGACGAAATGATATAGCCCTCGTGTAAGTAGTACGAGCGCTCAAAAATTCTGCAATATTGATTATTGGTTTGAACTGTCAGAAATAAAATGGTATTTGGTTATTTTTTTTCAAAATGATAATTTATTAACTTATATCGTTCAATTTCACCATCAAAACTTCACATGAAAGTAGTGTAATATCATAAGTGTTTCTTGAAATCCATTCATGATTTTTCAGATATTCTATCTGCTTATAAACAATAACACTAAAAATGCTCAACTTGCTCTTCAATCAAGAGGGGTTTTTTCAACCAAAACCATGCGAGGATTTTGCAGATTGTCAAATGAAGGGAAATCATCCCCCATATATTTAAATTGTTCATTTTTCATTAAAGAAAACATTACAAATACCGAGATTTAAATGGAAAATAATCTACACAAACGATATATGTTTGTAACTTTTAATTGTTTTATTCCATTTTGTTGTATTTTATCTTTTTTGTTTTTTTTTTATTTTTTTTTGTTTATTTCGAATAGGTTGTAGATTGTGGATGGAATCATGGAATTATATTAAATATGTCAAATTTCTCAACGCAAGATCAGAAAAACTCATTTTTTTTTCATTTGGAACAACTGTGAATCTGAATTGGATGATGATAATTAAAATATGTTTTTTTTCTCTTTCTGTTTTTTTTGTTAATTTCGAATAGGTTTTAGATTGTGGATGGAATCACAAAATTTTATGAAATATGTCAAATTTCTCAACGCAAGATCAGAAAAACACAATTTTTTTTTCATTTGGAACAACTGTGAATCTGAATTGGATGATGATAATGAAAATATTTTTTTTTTCTGTTTTTGTTTTTTTTGTTAATTTCGAATAGGTTGTAGATTGTGGATGGAATCACAGAATTATATGAAATATGTCAAATTTCCTAACGCAAGAACAGAAAAACTCAATTTCCTTCTCAGTTGGAACAACTGTGAAGCTGAATTGGTTGATATTAATGAAAATGTGATTTTTTTCTATTATTTTTTAATTTTTTTTTGTTCATTTCGAATAGGTTGTAAGTGAGAATACCTCAAGCTCAATATCGCCTTATAAGTAATGAAATATTTTGATCAGTCTATCAGAGTTCGATTGGATATTTTCATCCATATCATCCAATTGAGCTTCACAGTTGTTCTACGTGAAGATAAAATCGAGTCTTTCTGATCCTGCGCTTGGAAATTTGACATATTTCATATAATTCTGTGATTCCATCTCTTGAAGTGGCGATTTTCCTAAAATAACATTATTTCTCACCTTATTTTAAATAAAAAGGATCATAAATTAGTTGAGTTTTTACTGAACAACATTTCAGAAAACCTGATTGATTTGACATTGATGTCGAGTTGAAGTACGGTTTGATCAGTCAATCAGGGTTTGATTGGATTTTCTCAATGATATCATCTAATTCAGCTTTACAATTGTTCCACGTGAAAAGAAATTTGAGTTTTTCTGATCTTGCGTTGGGAAAGTTGACATATTTCATATATTTCTGCGATTCCATCTCTTGAAGTGGCGATTTTTCTAAAATGACAGTATTTCTCAAACAAAGGATCATAGATTAGTTGAGTTTTCACTGAACAACATTCCTGAAAACCTAATTGATTTGACATTGATGTCGAGTTGAAGTACGGTTTGATCAGTCAATCAGGGTTTGATTGGATTTTCTCAATGATATCATCTAATTCAGCTTTACAATTGTTCCACGTGAAAAGAAATTTGAGTTTTTCTGATCTTGCGTTGGAAAATTTGACATATTTCATATATTTCTGCGATTCCATCTCTTGAAGTGGTGATTTTCCTAAAATGACAGTATTTCCCAAACAAAGGATCATAGATTAGTCGAGTTTTCATTGAACAACATTCCTGAAAACCTAATTGATTTGACATTGATGTCGAGTTGAAGTACGGTTTGATCAGTCAATCAGGGTTTGATTGGATTTTCTCAATGATATCATCTAATTCAGCTTTACAATTGTTCCACGTGAAAAGAAATTTGAGTTTTTCTGATCTTGCGTTGGAAAATTTGACATATTTCATATATTTCTGCGATTCCATCTCTTGAAGTGGTGATTTTCCTAAAATGACAGTATTTCCCAAACAAAGGATCATAGATTAGTCGAGTTTTCATTGAACAACATTCCTGAAAACCTAATTGATTTGACATTGATGTCGAGTTGAAGTACGGTTTGATCAGTCAATCAGGGTTTGATTGGATTTTCTCAATGATATCATCTAATTCAGCTTTACAATTGTTCCACGTGAAAAGAAATTTGAGTTTTTCTGATCTTGCGTTGGAAAATTTGACATATTTCATATATTTCTGCGATTCCATCTCTTGAAGTGGTGATTTTCCTAAAATGACAGTATTTCCCAAACAAAGGATCATAGATTAGTCGAGTTTTCATTGAACAACATTCCTGAAAACCTAATTGATTTGACATTGATGTCGAGTTGAAGTACGGTTTGATCAGTCAATCAGGGTTTGATTGGATTTTCTCAATGATATCATCTAATTCAGCTTTACAATTGTTCCACGTGAAAAGAAATTTGAGTTTTTCTGATCTTGCGTTGGAAAATTTGACATATTTCATATATTTCTGCGATTCCATCTCTTGAAGTGGTGATTTTCCTAAAATGACAGTATTTCCCAAACAAAGGATCATAGATTAGTCGAGTTTTCATTGAACAACATTCCTGAAAACCTAATTGATTTGACATTGATGTCGAGTTGAAGTACGGTTTGATCAGTCAATCAGGGTTTGATTGGATTTTCTCAATGATATCATCTAATTCAGCTTTACAATTGTTCCACGTGAAAAGAAATTTGAGTTTTTCTGATCTTGCGTTGGGAAAGTTGACATATTTCATATATTTCTGTGATTCCATCTCTTGAAGTGGCGATTTTCCTAAAATAACATTATTTCTCACCTTATTTTAAATAAAAAGGATCATAAATTAGTTGAGTTTTTACTGAACAACATTTCAGAAAACCTGATTGATTTGACATTGATGTCGAGTTGAAGTACGGTTTGATCAGTCAATCAGGGTTTGATTGGATTTTCTCAATGATATCATCTAATTCAGCTTTACAATTGTTCCACGTGAAAAGAAATTTGAGTTTTTCTGATCTTGCGTTGGGAAAGTTGACATATTTCATATATTTCTGCGATTCCATCTCTTGAAGTGGCGATTTTTCTAAAATGACAGTATTTCTCAAACAAAGGATCATAGATTAGTTGAGTTTTCACTGAACAACATTCCTGAAAACCTAATTGATTTGACATTGATGTCGAGTTGAAGTACGGTTTGATCAGTCAATCAGGGTTTGATTGGATTTTCTCAATGATATCATCTAATTCAGCTTTACAATTGTTCCACGTGAAAAGAAATTTGAGTTTTTCTGATCTTGCGTTGGGAAAGTTGACATATTTCATATATTTCTGCGATTCCATCTCTTGAAGTGGCGATTTTTCTAAAATGACAGTATTTCTCAAACAAAGGATCATAGATTAGTTGAGTTTTCACTGAACAACATTCCTGAAAACCTAATTGATTTGACATTGATGTCGAGTTGAAGTACGGTTTGATCAGTCAATCAGGGTTTGATTGGATTTTCTCAATGATATCATCTAATTCAGCTTTACAATTGTTCCACGTGAAAAGAAATTTGAGTTTTTCTGATCTTGCGTTGGGAAAGTTGACATATTTCATATATTTCTGTGATTCCATCTCTTGAAGTGGCGATTTTCCTAAAATAACATTATTTCTCACCTTATTTTAAATAAAAAGGATCATAAATTAGTTGAGTTTTTACTGAACAACATTTCAGAAAACCTGATTGATTTGACATTGATGTCGAGTTGAAGTACGGTTTGATCAGTCAATCAGGGTTTGATTGGATTTTCTCAATGATATCATCTAATTCAGCTTTACAATTGTTCCACGTGAAAAGAAATTTGAGTTTTTCTGATCTTGCGTTGGGAAAGTTGACATATTTCATATATTTCTGCGATTCCATCTCTTGAAGTGGCGATTTTTCTAAAATGACAGTATTTCTCAAACAAAGGATCATAGATTAGTTGAGTTTTCACTGAACAACATTCCTGAAAACCTAATTGATTTGACATTGATGTCGAGTTGAAGTACGGTTTGATCAGTCAATCAGGGTTTGATTGGATTTTCTCAATGATATCATCTAATTCAGCTTTACAATTGTTCCACGTGAAAAGAAATTTGAGTTTTTCTGATCTTGCGTTGGAAAATTTGACATATTTCATATATTTCTGCGATTCCATCTCTTGAAGTGGTGATTTTCCTAAAATGACAGTATTTCCCAAACAAAGGATCATAGATTAGTCGAGTTTTCATTGAACAACATTCCTGAAAACCTAATTGATTTGACATTGATGTCGAGTTGAAGTACGGTTTGATCAGTCAATCAGGGTTTGATTGGATTTTATCAATGATATCATCTAATTCAGCTTTACAATTGTTCCACGTGAAAAGAAATTTGAGTTTTTCTGATCTTGCGTTGGGAAATTTGACATATTGCATATATTGACATATTCCATATAATTCTGTGATTCCATGTCTTGAAGTGGCACTTTCTATGAAAGTTCATTAATTCTCACCTTATTTCAAATAAAAATGATCATAAATTAGTTAATCTTTCACTGAACAACATTTCAGAAACCCAAATTGATTTTCATCGATATCATCCAATTCAGCTTCACAGCTACACCACGTGAAAAAAAAATTGAGTTTTTCTGATCTTGCGTTGGGAAATTTGACATATTCCATATAATTCTGTGATTTCATCTCTTGAAGTGGCGGTTTTTATAAAATGTCATTATTTCTTACATTAAAAATGAAAAAGATCATTGATTAGTTAGTGGACCTAAATTGATTTGATAGTTGAATGTGGTGTGAATCTTTCAGAAACTGGGGGCGAGTTCGATAAGACTTGAAGCCAAGCAGCATTGTCCGGGTTGGGTGGGTGACCCGAATTTTTTCCTCAACGGAAAAATCGTAAATGATGATACTACGTCAACAAATACCCTACCGGATTCGACCCGAAATCGGACAATTATCTCGTTGCCCTGAGATTGTACACCGAAAATCCGTTGGAAATTCCACCGAACATAATGAGTATAGTTTCGCCCTCTGGTGAAATACTCTTTGTGCATTCTCTCAGACAGTCCATGCACATTGTCGTGAAAGGCCGCAACTATATGACTCCGTGATCTAATCGCATTCAGTACCGCTTTCTTCGCGAAATAAAGGACTTCCGTGCACCTTTGTGCCTCCGATTCATCAGGGGAGGCCACTAATAACATGTTATACGGCTCCGATCCAAGAGTGCGCCTACTGTGCATTGTCTTGGCCGATCTCAGGCCTCAGACGTTCTCGCGTTCGACGTCCATGTAAGGACTCGGAAGGACGGTTTACTGTTTAACGTATTGATGTCCCTCGATATGATTTCTAACCTCTTGATTCTGAATCGGCGATGAGTGCAACCGTCTTCCTGGGGCCCCCCCAAAGGCGGAAACGAGTTTTTTTTCCAGAGGCGTTCTAATTGCAGGACGAACGGAACAAGGTTCTAAAGATCCCTTCTGGAACACCCAGAGATAATTCGGTATTTTTTCGGTTGAAATATTGACAGTTATTAGACATATGCCAATTTGAGAAAAATTTTTATCTTTATAGAACACAAAGGTTTAATACATAATAAGAATCTAAGAATCATTTTCAAATTTAACGCCAAAACGGTTTCAGATGATATTGGCGTGTTGGACAGTATTTCAGTTATTTCGTCATTGAAGAATAAAATCTGCTTCAAATATAGTGCCAAAAAATGAAGTTCGAGAAATTATTTCTTGTTACTTTAATCCGAATTAAAACATTGGAATATGTTTTTTTTCAATTTAAAATTAATTGAAGTATGAATATTTGAAAATTCATTAGTTACAAGGCGATATTTAGCTTGAGCTATTCTTACTCACAACCTATTCAAAATGAACAGAACAAAAGAAGAAAAAACAAAACAGAAAAAAAAGAAAACAAAATTAAACGAAAAACATATTCTAAATAAACAAAAAAAAAAAAACATGAAAAAAATAAAAAAAAAACAGAAACGACAACAAAAAATTAATGAAAAAGAACAAAAGAAAAACTGAAAAAACTAAAAAAACAAAACAAAAAACAAAAAAACAGAAGAAAAAAACAAGAAACAACGCTACAACAAAAAAACCAAAAAGAAAACAGAAAAAAAAGAGTAATTCCAACACAAAGTTACAAACATCAAACAATAAGGCATCTGTAAAAACTCACCCAGCAAGGGTTATATCGTTTGTGTAGATTATTTACCATTCCTTCCTTTTTATTTGTAATGTTTTCTTTAATGGAAAATTAACAATTTAAATCTATGAGGAATGATTTCCCTTCATCTTAAGATCTGAAAAATACTCGCTTGTTTTGGTTGAAAATACCCTTTCATCGAAGAGCAAATTGAACATCATCAGTTTTATTATTAAATATTTATGTAGAGATAAGTAGAATGGAAGATCTAAAAATATATAAATTTTCATTTGAAATGAGGTGAGAAATAATGTCTTTCTATAAAAATCGCCACTTCAAGCGATGAAATCACAGAATTTTATGAAATATGTCAAATTTCCCAACGCAGGATCCGAAAAACTCAATTTTCTTTTCACATAGAACAACTGTGAAGCTGAATTGGATGATATCGATGAAATTATCTGATCGAACTCTGATAGACTGAGCAAACCGTACTTCAACTCGCACATCATTCAACTCGACATCGATTTCGAATCAATCTGGGTTCCTGAAAAATGTTGTTCAGTGAAAAATCAACTAATCTATGATCATTTTCATTTGAAATGAGGAGAAAACTGATGTCATTCTATAAAAATCGCCACTTCAAGAGATGAAAATCACAGAATTTTTTGAAATATGTCAAATTTCCCAACGCAGGATCCGAAAAACTCAATTTTCTTTTCACATAGAACAACTGTGAAGCTGAATTGGATGATATCGATGAAAATATCCAATCGAACTATGATCGACTGAGCAAACCGTACTTCAACTCGCAAATCATTCAACTCGACATCGATATCGAATCCATTTGGGTTTCTAAAAAATATTTTTCAGTGGAAAACCAACTAATCTATGATCATTTTCATTCGAAATGAGGGGAAAACTAATGTCCTTTTATATTAATCGCCACTTCAAGAGATGGAATCGCAGAATTATATGGAATATGTAAAATTTCCCAACGTAGGATCAGAAAAACTCAATTTTCTTTTCACGTGAAACAACTGTAAAGCTGAATTGGATGATATCGATGAAAATATCCAATCGAACTCTGATAGACTGAGTACTTCATCTCGCAAATCATTCAACTGGACATCGATTTCGAACCAATCTGGATTTCTTGAAAATCTTGTTCAGTGAAAAATCAACTAATCTATGATCATTTTCATTTGAGATGAGGGGAAAACTAATGTCATTCTAAAAAAATCGCCACTTCAAGAGATGGAATCGCAGAATTATATGAAATATGTAAAATTTCCCAACGCAGGATCAGAAAAACTCAATTTTTTTTTGACGTAGAACAACTGTAGAGCTGAATTGGATGTTATCGATGAAAATATCCAATCGAACTCTGATAGACTGACTCGCACATCATTTAACTCGACATCCATGTCAACTTGGGTTTATGAAAAATGTTGTTCAGCGAAAAATCAACTAATCTATGATCATTTTCATTTGAAATGAGGTGAAAACTAATGTCATTCTATGAATAAATTACAGGTTAGGGGCCCAGCCCAGTATTTCTTGCCGATACCGAAGAGTTGTATCCTTGTTGAATCAGTTAGTCCCCGTTTTCTAGATAAATAACCAACAGGTTATAGGCCCAGCACACTATTTATCGCCTATACCGAATAAATTAATCAGTTAATTTAAAAGAATCGAATATTCGATATTGCCTATCCAAGAAAAACGTTTATCGATTCTTCACGTGGTTCGGGGTGAACTCAGACCGCCCCCCGTTCGACACAGCGAAGCGAAAATAAACAGGAAACGTTGTGTTCATCGACCACGACCATCGGAATTGAAAAATCGTAATCGACCTCCTCTCGACAGTCTTGAACCTTCAAAATCAGGCGGATCCCCGGATCCCCCACCGAAATAAGTAATTATAAAATCCCCAGGATACCGAAGCATCAAAGTGTTAGAAAATACACATCGCAAATTCAATTTCGCATTAAAATGGCGCTTTGTAGACGTGCCATCGCAGTGGGCGCCTCTCTCTCTCCTCTCCGTAATTCGAATGTTTCCAGGGCCAACTTCCAATTTTAAAGCAGGGATTCTAATACAAAAGCGACGCCCGCTCTTCGACTGTCACTTGTTTCTGACAGGGCGCCGCTTCATATATCTCGGGTTGTATTAGGGAATTTATTATTGTAAGAGTCGGAGTTTCACTTTTGTAATTTTCCGGGATCCCGGAGGAACCCGGGTGCGTATTATGCGCGCTTAATTCCGGACGGATGTGCCACATAAATTCGGCGGCTCTTGTTCCTCCTAATTGGATCGAAATCGGGAAAGTTATCCGCGTAACGGTGGGAAGTTATTCGGATGTTCCGTCTTCGGGGCAGCCCCGAGAAGGGCCGGTTCATTTCAGTCATTCGAGCGTTGAATGTTATTTATTTCATCTTCATTGTGCGTATACTCCGTTTAAGAATTATTGACATCTCGGGAGGCTGTGGAAAATCGAATATAAGTTGGTAATAGACTATTCATTGGTATTGTGGGTTGCCAAATTCAGGTTGGTATAGGAATAACACTATCATCACCCATAGAGACCTGGCTTTGATGATTTTATCGAGATATTGGTGAATAATTATAAAAATTAGTTCTGAATTTGAGTCCTTTTTGTCTTGTGCTATTGAAATGGCTGGAACAATTGATGGATTTTAACCTGGATGTGATCTGATTCTTGACAGTGGTATTAATGATAAGAATTACTATAAAACTATGAATGGTGAATTATTTCATTGAAAAATTTAAACCTTCCCTGCAAAAGGATGCCCATCAATAGGGTTATGTCAGCTCATTCAATAAACACATCCAAATCAACATTTCAAAGATTTTTATCTTTGCTCTTGAATCATTCGTAGATATTTTAAGTATATTTATTACAGTTATGGTACCCTGTTCACATTCCCTTAGCTGACATTGAACACAAGCTATATTTTTCACAATGCAAAAGTATACTGAATAATTGTAAAATTGCTCATCAATTATAATATTTTCAATAATTCATGGACAGTTTTAATAAATGAAAATAAAAATTGACTTTCTTAAAGTATTCAACACCGAACACTAAATAATTCACGAATCGGTTCATATATTGATAGTTACAGTACAAATTCTTCATGTACTACATAAATTGAGTTCTCGAGAGGCGAAGTTTAGCCAGTAGGCTACTCTTACACATAAATTATTAGTTTTTGTTTCTCTCTTATTTCTTGATATATGACGTTTTTTCATAAAAATGACATAAAATGGTCCTCTTATACTTATATGGTTAGAATTTTGCAAGTTACCAATAAAGATTGCATGGTCTTGAGTGAAAATAAATATTAATTCAAATAATCTTCAATTTTCCATGGTTGACTTTCATATCAACGATATCCGAACTCAACAACTTGCTTGGAAGTTCAGATAATTTCATATAAAAGCATTCCACGATATTTTTGCGCTTTCAAACCTGAATTCCCATGTTTAAACTGTAGTCGGAATATTCCGGCTTAATACTTCGATAATTCGTATACTGAACACTCTTCTAGGTTATATTCATGTTTTATTTCTATGATGAAATTGAACAGTTACTTTTCGTAACCAGAACTAAAGCCTCGGCTGGACGTTCAAGGCCTGCTTTGATGTCAATACTTCTCAAATGAAGTATATGTATGCAATGAGCAAAAACAAAACATCAGAACGCGCCTTTCACCTCGCATCTGTCGCCCACTACGCGAAAGCCTGATGAACTGCATACAATGAAACAAACGAAAACGATTTTAAATCGTCATTTGTACTTCTTCGAGTGGCCGTTGGTGTTGTTGAAACGCTCGCCATCAAAGCGGGCCACACGCAGATGGTGATGGTTTTTCGATTGTTTCGCTCCGACGTGATCGGATAAGTGAGGATCACCGAATAATTGGAGAGACTATTGAGAACTCTATGGATCGCGAAATTGGTACAGGAGACCATCAATCTGAATCCCATTCGGTTCACGCATCGGTTGTTGATTGATTTTGAGTTTGAGTGCCACTGAAGAATTGTAACAAACATAGATATTATCCAGTTCAGCTTCACAGTTGTTCTACGTGGAAAGAGAATTGAGTTTTTCTGATGCTGCGTTGGGAAATTTGACATATTCTATATAATTCTAAGATTCCATCTCTTGAAGGGGAGATTTTTATAGAATAACATTTTTCTGAAACCCAAATTGATCTGAAATCGATGTCGAGTTGAATGATTTGCGAGTTGAAGTACGGTTTGCTCAGTCTATCAGAGTTCGATCGGATATTTTCATCGATATCATCCAATTCAGCTTTGCAGTTGTTCTACGTGAAAGGAAAATTGAGTTTTTTTGATCTTGCGTTGGGAAGTTTTACATATTTCATATAATTCTGCGATTCCATCTCTTGAAGTGGCGATTTTATGAAATGACATTAGTTGTCACCTCATTTCAAATGAAAATGATCATAGATTAGTTGATTTTTCACTGAACAAGATTTTTAAGAAACCCAGATTGATTCGAAATCGATGTCGAGTTGAATGATTTGCGAGTTGAAGTACGGTTTGCTCAGTCTATCAGAGTTCGATTGGATATTTTCATCGATATCATCCAATTCAGCTTCACAGTTGTTCTACGTGAAAAGAAAATTGAGTGATTCCATCTCTTGAAGTGGCGATTTTCTTAGAATGACATTAGTTCATCTCAAAATATGGATCGATTTGAAATTGACCACCCATTCCAAAAATGAATCAGAAATAGTACCTAATCTTTTAAAACACTACCTACGCGAAGATTTTCTTCCTTTTGCCGAATAGGTCTCTTGAAGGAGAATCACCTCTACACCATATTAATTAACAATTTTGAAAAATAATGTCTTTTGTCCTCAATATGTAATGAATTGGAAGACTTAATAACAGTTCGGTACATGCAAAATTAATTGGGGATAGACATTATTTCTTTGGGCCTGGGCGCGTAGACTGAACGAATACTTAAATTAATACATTAATTCTCCACATTTCTAGGCGTTCTCACGACTTCGATTCTTTTTGTTTTGAATTGGCCAAAGGAAATAATCCCAATTCTCGACAATTTGAAATAATTCTGCATTTTGTTGAGTCTTCCAATTTATTACAAATACTCGAATTTAAAACAAAGAACTTGTTGCTCCTTGACAGGAAGGGTTTCTTCAACCAGATTCGGCCATTCAAGCAATGATTTTTGGAACTACAGATAACCACAAGACCTCAAGTAAAGGCAATCATTCTCCATAGGCCATAATAAGGAATCTCCAGTGATGAATGAATTAAAATAGTTCTTGAAAATAAATACCCATAAAAAATCAGTTTGAAGATGACCTAATCCATATAATATTTGCGTCAAGATGTTTCCTGCAGATTTATTCAATCAAGAAACGCGAAGATCGATGAACTGCCACGACAATCCCCCAGGCGAACGCTCTATCTCCCGATTTTTTTTTTATTAAACATATGTTGCCGAATATTTTTAACACTCAATTTACAGTCGTTTGTTATCTCCTCGGAGTTGGGGTTCGAGATTCGGCGCCGGGGTGCGAATGAGTGAGGCAATGATTGCCTATTATGATATTTTCGCGATAACATTAATGGATTTCCATCATTTGTCTCTCCGGCCTGACAGCCGGAGGGTTATTCTGTGTCACTTTACTCTTCGTGTAACTTTGCCGGACAATCCGGACGACGAGTTGATGATCTTATCGGTTCTAAATGGGCCATCCATCGTCGTGATGAATTATGATCATCGTACGGCTTCGCCATGAAATTTCTAGTATTGAAAATCAGAAGACTTTTTCTGTTTGTGCTGTTTCTGATTTTGTGTCATATTTTATATATTCAAATATTATTTGGGTGTTGGAATATGTTTATGTTCTTTTTGAGCAATGTTTATTGAGAGAACAAATTTGTGTAACATTATTAAGTTGTTGATTTTATTCAATACAGTTCTGATCCAGTAATAATTCAGGGTATCCGAAAATGAGCATATTTCGACAAACTTTCCGCGCTGACATAATTACATTTTCCGAAATTTAATATTGTGTTTTGCGCAGTTTCAGGTAGCAACCCTGTCTGCAGGCAGGGCAGAACGCAATCAGGGCTCCGCAAATGTTGATGTTACGATACATACAGATATGTGTGCGCAACCTACCACGGGGTGCGCCCGCTGTCTCACCCCCGGGGTAATTGAATAGTGATAACGTTCACAATATGCTGGCATTGTTTGTCGTGTTTCCTTCTATTATTAACCGGTATTACAAAATTAGTTTACCGAAACGCGCGTAACGTTTGCGTTTAATTATTGCGGGGATGACTGGGGGTAGGATGGCATCCCTGGTTTGTTTTGGTTCATCGAACGAGATCGAAGTATTTTGTGGTTTCAATGGTTCTATGATATTTTTTTAATTCGCAGAAATTCTTTATTATGTGACGTGAAGTCCTCAAGATTTTTCCTGCTATTCATCAGAGAATATACAAGGGAATAACAAAAAGTTACGAATTTTTTAATAACTAAAATTTACGAATTTTACAAACATGTGGCGACCTCACAATTTTTTTCAATGAAGTCGCATATTTCATTTAGTAAAAAAATTCATTAGAGACGGTCTGTTTCAGCTCATTCTAGCTGAGTGGAATTAAGTGAAACAACAAAACGCCACAATAAAATTTTTCGAAATTTGACAAGAACTATGACATCTATGAACTTTTCGAAACATAATAACTCCACTTGAAAAAACATGTCTACAAAAACAATGCCTCAAATTTTGTAGATTTCAGAAATTTCTTATTTCCTCTACAAGTACCAACGTCGCATATTTTTGTAAAGGGACTTCAAAACCGCATTTTCCAATTCTTCAAAGGTAAAAATTCATCAGAAATCTTCAGGTCTATTCTAGATGAGCTTTATTACGTGGAACAACAGACCAGCCCAAAGAAATTTTTTTAAATAAGTATCATAAAAGTCAAGAATTGAGAAATCTATGGAATTTTAGAATATAATATCCCCACTCCAAAAAACTTAGGCTCGACAAGATAATTATCTCAAATTTAGGAAATTCTAGAGATTTAATATTTCCTATACAAATGGCAACGTCGCCATTTGCTAGGATGGAGATTTCGAAATGCGCTTATTTCGTTTCATTTGAAGTGAAAATTCATCATAGAATTTCTAATTCGATCCAATCTAGCTGTGTTTAATTAAATGGAACAACAGAACGGCACCATAAAATTTCATGAAAGTTGTCAATATTGACAAAATCTACGAAATTTTCAAATATAATAACTCCACTTTGAAAAGCATAGGCAGAAAAATTCCTGAAATTTCATATTTCCTATACACGTGGAATCGTCGCAATTTTCTTGGGAAGGACTCTGAAAACCGCCTTTTTCATTTTTACAAAGTTGAATATTCATCAGAAATCTTCAAGTCCATTCTAGATGAGCTCAATTACGTGGAACAAAAGACCAGCCCAATGAAATTTTTTGAAATAAGGGTCATAAGTGTCAAGAATTGAGAAATCTATAAAATTATGGAATATAAAATCCTCACTCCGAAAAACATTGACTCGACAAGAGATGATTATTTCAAATTTAGGAAATTCTAGAAATTTCGTATTTCCTATACAAATGGCAACGTCGCGATTCGCTAGGATGGAGATATTGATAAGCGCTCATTTCGTTTAATTCGAAGTGAAAATTCATCAGAGATTTTCTCATTCGATCCATTCAAGCTGAGTTTATTTAAGTGAAACAACAGAACAGCGTAATAAAATTTTCTGAAATTCGTCAAAAATTACGTAATTTATGAAATATAATAACTCCACTTTGAAAAACATAGGCTCTACAAGAGAAATTAAGAAAATTCCAGAAATTTTGTATTTTCGATACACGTTACAACGTTGCACTTTTCTGAGAGGAAGACTCTGGAAACCGCATATTTATTTCTTCAAAGGTAGGATCTATCGGAGATGTTTTTTTTCGTCTCATTCTGGCTGAGTTGAATCGAGTGAAATAACAAAACGGCATAATGAAATTTTCTAAAATTTGTCAAAAATTAGGAAATCTATGAAATTAGGAAATATAATAACCCCACCTTAAAAAACATGGGCTCAGAAATTTCGTATACACGTGGCAACCTCGCTTTTTCTTTAAATGGAGACTCTGAAATTCGCATTTTCATTTTATCAAAAGCGGGAAATAAATCAACGATTTTTAGGTCCATTCCAACTGAGTTTAATTATTCGGAACTAAAGAACAGAACAATATAATTTTCTTGAAATTTGTCGCATCTCTCAATCTGTCAATAATAACGGAAACCATAAAATTTTGGAATATAATAAACCTAATTCGAAGCAAAAGGTGCTCCACAAGGAAATTTTTTTTTATTTTGGAAATTGCCACATTTCCTATACACGAGGCAACGTTGCAATTTTTCCATAGAAATAGTTTTTTCCTTGATTAATAGAAAAAGTAAGTTTTGTTCGAAAATTTTAGGTAACAGAAGAACGAAAAAATCCGAAAGGAAACCACAAAATTCCGGAAAATTTTGGAAAATCGAAAACTGATTTCTCCTTATTTCCATCAGATTAATGGAGTAACAACGTCGCATCTATCCCGAATATTTGGATGAATCCGAAGATTGCGAGCTGCAGAGTTCCGGCAACCAATTCACCGAAAAAAGTCGGAAAAATCAGGGAAAACTATTTTTCCGATTTCTTCGAATTCCAATAGTCTCCTGGAACCTCAAGGTTCACGATACTCCTGGAGGTTTCTGACAAATCTGAAATCTATCTAGATGGAGAGTTGTAGCTAACTGAACCAGAAAAAAAAAATAGCAGTTCACTAGACATCCCTAAGTTTCAATAACGATCTCCCCAGACGATTTAACAGTGGTAATCTCCGATCCTTCGCGAACCACCACCTCCGTTTAACCTCCCGCAGTCTCTCCTGATCACTGAAACGGTCCTTTTTAATTGCACCCACTAGGGCGTTATGAAGTGGGCGAGATCTTGTTCGACGAGTTAGTTCAAAATATACTGGGGGGTAGACCAGGCCTAACAAAAGCCACTAAAACGCACAGCACACGAGAAAAACTCCCTCGATTATTAACAATCCACTATCCACTCGTGTAATAACGCGCGGTTAGATGAGTATGGATCAAGAGTGCTCTCTGAACGGCTGACAAATGAGCGCCGCTGGCCCACGACCTCTTGGATACAATCTGCGAGGGGTTGAAATTCTCTATGGGGATGGAAGGACGCGTTTCGTACTTTTCGGACCGTTTAAATATTTTAATTATTATTTTCTTCCTGTCGTTATCAAATATCATCGATGTAACACGAGGACCGTTGGCGAAACATGAAAAGTCGTCAATAATAGTCATTTCGCTGACTCCACCGATAGCCAAACGCTAAAAATTCTCCTTGAAACAGAACACCAAGAGAAAGACCAATTCCCAATTCCTCCGGCAGATATGACAGCGAGAACGGCTGTAGAATAAACAATCCGGACAGTGTGACACTAACGTCTCGGCAATGATTCAATAAGTATCGGTAATACGATCCGTCAGAGTGTGTCAGAACGATTATGTTTATTATTTCGGTCGAAATTTAAACAAAGAACTTCGGGGACCAAGAATGCGACTCGGAGTCACGCTCCGAGATCGATGAATGGGCCGAATGGGTTAAAAGTTATGGCTGCGGCCGGGATTTACGAGCTTCGATGGTCGAGGCTGGAGGAGGGAAACGTACTGATACATATTTCTTCGAAATTGATGGAATTTAAGAACTGAGAAGTGAATGAAGTAAAGATGTGCTGACTGACGAAAATGAACTTGGATTATCTATATTTTGAAATTTTTCTGAATAAAAAACACATAAAAAATTCAAAACAAGGAAATATGTGATAAAAAACTTTAGAGTACAATTTCAGCAAACATTAGAAAAAAAAAACATTAGATCAAAAATAAATAAATAATATCTTCAGCAGAACATACACGCATGTTTTAGACCTGAACCTAACCGAATCTACTAATATATTGTCTATCTTTACAGGCCTCTGGATTAAAGAGGTTAACGAAGTTACTTCTTGAAAAATCATCAGAAGGTCAGCTCATTTATAATTTGAAGTAAAATTACGAAATCTATTGAATTCTGAAATATATAAAATCCCACCTTGAAGAACAAAGGCTCTACAAGAAAAATCCTGTCAAATTATGTGAATTCCAGAAATTTCGTATACACGTGGCAACCTGGCAACGTCGCAATTTCTGAGATGGAGACTCCGAAAACCGAATATTTCATTTTATCAAAAGTGAAAATTCATCGGAGATGTTCTTCTCCGTCTCATTCTAGCTGTAGGTCAGCTCATTTATAATTTGAAATTTCTTCTAGATAAAAAACATATGAAAAAAATTGAGAAGAAGGAAATATATAAAAAAAATTTGAAGAGCAATTTTAGCAAACATTTGAAAAAAAATTGAATCAAAAATAAATTAATTCTATCTTTAGCAAAACATACCTGTAAGTTTTAGACCGGAACATTAAAAAAAAAATTCAAAAAGAAGTCGAGTCACCTTTTTTTAATATTACCAAATATACTAATAACATTGTGTCTGTCTTTACGGGAAGGCCTCTGGATCGATGAGGAGGTTACTTCTTGAAAAATCATCACAAAGTCAGCTCATTTATAATTTGAAATTTCTTCTAGATAAAAAAATATGAGAAAAATTGAAAAGAAGGAAATATACAAAAAGAAACTTCGAAGGGCAATTTAAGAAAAACTTTGTAAAAAAATTAAATCAAAAATAAATGAAATCTATCTTTAGCAAAACAAACCCATACGTTTCAAACCAGAACATTAAAAAAAAATTCAAAACGAAGTCAAGTCGCCTATTTTCAATATAACCAAATCTACTAATAACATTGTTTATCTTTACAGGAAGGTCTCTGAATTAATGAGGAGGTTACTTCTTGAGAAATCATAAGAAAGTCAGCTCATTTATAATTTGAAATTTCTTCTAGATAAAAAATATGAGAAAAATTGAAAAGGAGGAAATATACAGAAAAAAACTTCGAAGGGCAATTTTAGATAAAATTTGAAAAAATTTGAATCAAAAATAAATGGATCCTATCTTAAGCAGAAAATGCCCGTAAGTTTTAGACCTGAACATTTGAAAAAAAATTCAAAACGAAGTCAAGTCGCCTATTTTTTATATTACCAAATATACTATCAACATTGTCTGTCTTTACGGGAAGGTCTCGGATCGATGAGGACGTTACTTCTTGAAAAGATCATCAGAAAGTCAGCTCATTTATAATTTGAAATTTCTTCTAGATGAAAAACATATGAAAAAAATTGAAAAGAAGGAAATATACAAAAAAAAACTTCGCTGAGAAATAATAATATTTATTTATCCACAAAACCACATATTTACATCAAGTAAATACATTTGGCATAGGATAGCATCGGATAGGAATTTTAGCAAACATTTGAAAAAAAAAATTTAATCAAAATAAATGAATCCTATTTTCAGCAAAACCAACTCGCAAATTTAAGACCTGAACATGTAAAAAAAATTCGAAACGAAGTCAAGTCGCCTATTTTTAATGTTACCAAATATACTATCAACATTGTCTATCTTTAAGGAAAGCTTTCAGGATCAACGAGGAGGTTACTTCTTGAAAAATCATCAGAAAATTGACTCATTTATAATTTGAAATTTCGTCTAGATGAAAAATATATGAAAAAAATTGAAAGGAAGGAAATATACAAAAAAAAATGAATCCTATCTTAAGCAAAACATATCAATAAGTTTTAGACCTGAACATTTGAAAAAATTCAAAACGAAGCCAAGTCGCCTTTTTTTAATAATACCAAATATACTATTAACATTGTCTGTCTTTACGGGAAGGTCTCGGATCAATGAGGAGGTAACTACTTGAAAAATCATCAGAAAGTCGGCTCATTTATGATTTGAAATTTCGTCTAGATAAAAAATATATGAAAAAAATTGAAAGGAAGGAAATATACAAAAAAAACATTGAAGAGCAATTTTTGCAAAAATTAAAAAAAAAATGAATCAAAAATAAATGAATCTCATCATCAGCAGAACATACTCGCAAGTTTCAGACCTGAATGTATAAAAAAATTCAAAACGAAGCCAAGTCGTCTATTTTCAATAATATAACCAAATATACAAATAAACGAAGAGGTTACTTATTGAAAAATCATCAGAATGTCAGCTCATTTATAATTTGAAATTTATTTTAGATAAAAAACATGTGAAAAAATTGAAAAAAAAGGAAATATACAAAAAAACTTTGAAGAGCAATTTCAGCAAAAATTCAAAAAAAAATTAAATCAAAAATAGTAAATGAATTCTATCTTTAGCAAAACATACCCGTAAGTTTTAGACTTGAACATTCAAAAAAAAAATCAAAACGAAGTCAAGTCGCCTATTTTTAATACATATTACCAAATATGAACATTGTCTGTCTTTAGGGAAAAGTCTCTGGATCAATGAGGAGGTTACTTCTTGAAAAACCATTAGAAAGTCCGCTCATTTATAATTTGAAATTTCTTCTATATAAAAAACATATGAGAACAAGGAAATATACTAAAAAAAACTTCGATGGGCAATTTTAGTGAACATTTGAAAAAAAATCAAATCAAGATAAAGTTATTTCTCTCTCTCTCCCAAAAATAAATGAATTCTATCTTCAGCAAAACATAATCGCAATTTAAGACCCGAAAATGTGAAAAAATAAATTCAAAACGAAGTCAAGTCGTCTATTTTTAATTTAACCATCCACTTACAACATTGTCTATCTTTACGGTTTCTGGATTAACGAGGATGTTACTTCTTGAAAAATCATCAGAACGTCATCTCATTTATAATTTCAAATTTCTTCGAATAAAAAAACTTATGAGAATCAAAATAAGGAATTATATATAAAAACAATCGAAAGCACAATTTTAGCAAACACTTGAATAGTTGAATCACAAATAAATAATTGTTATCCTTAGCAAAACATATGCAAGTTTTAAACGTCAATTTATCCTCAATTCAAAATTTCTCCTAAATAAAAACATAAAAAAATAGAAAAAAAGGAAATATATACAAAAAAAACTTGATTCACAATTTTGACAAACAATTGAAAAAAAAATTATATATAGAGAATAAATAAATATCATCTTTTGCGAAACACACTCGCAAGTTTTAGACCTGATAAAAAAAAATTAAGTCAAGTCGTCCTTACTTAGGGGAGGCCAAAACTTGATAGCAATTTTTTTTAATTTTTTCAATAAAAAAATACTTTCATCAGAGGACGAAAATAAAGCTATACCATCTGTATATGTATCTTTTTCTTCCATGATTCATTCAATAACCAAATTCTGATTGTAAATGCATAGAGAAAAGAGAGGAAAAAAACTCAATCTTTCAAAAAGAAAAGTCTCGAAATTAACAAATGAAGAAGGTCGCCGCCGTATTTAGTAAATGACCAAATTGAGTTGAACGAATGCCTGGTATTGAATTTATCACAAACCGTAGAATAGCGGTCCGAGGATGCTACCTTGAGGAACTCCCACTTTTTAAGAAATAAATTGAAATTTTCCCCAGTTCAAAATTTGGGTCTGAGAAAGTACGTCTCGTTAATTTAAGGGTGCCCCGAGATTAATCATCAAACACGATTAATCCGCAAAAACACAACCGTCCAAGTTCAGAGTTGAAAGACCTCATCCTCCACCTCCTCCGCCTCCCTCTTTGCGCTGCTCGCAAAGCGACCCCGTGTTCTAAGGGTCGGAAGCGTTATATGCAGCCACCGCTTTTATTATATCCATCAAACAATTTGGCATCCTGTGAGAAATGACGGCAACTAGAGCCCGAGACACGTGACCTTATTCTCCAAATTACCGTCGCCTCGTGTCCAAATTGTCTGCTGCCAGAATCATGTCCTCCGTGAAAAATCACCGACTTACTTTGAGGATAATAACGTCAGGAGTATGAGGATATCAAAGGAAATGGCGAAGATTTTGATACTCTTTGCAATCCGAAAAATCTCAAGAGACGTCTTAATGGTCCGTTTTAACGACGTCTTCAATGCTTCGCAAATTAACTTTTTCGTTGCACCCGCGTGAAAAACGACTCTCGTGCCGTTCGAGGAACACCCGGCGAAGGATAAGACTCCGTACAGGAAATAGGACTGTCAGGAGCCGGAAGAGGCGCGGAAGGCCTCTTACGATCTGTCTGTCTATCACGACGGCACGCTTCTTCGGTTCTGATAACTTTACGCGATGGCAGATGGATAATCCGATTGTTATAAGACGTTTAGCGATGTAATTCGATCATGTTTGGGCGCGTGGTAAATTGCTGGGTAACTGAAAAAAAAAATTATCCGGCATCTGTCGGCGAGGGGGCAAACTTGAAGAGGTAGTTCTCTCTACAGTGACTTTATACAAGAAAGTGGCGACAATAAATGTCCATTTTTTGATTGGTTGTCCCCGTCACGTGGTATAAACCGCCATGTTGCGTCAAAATATTTGATGTTTACTTAGTGATTTGTGCAGTTATCTTGGTGTTCTCGAAGATTAACGTTTATTTGACTATAAAAAATTACGAGAAGCACTGCCGTGAAGTCAGGAGCTTTCGAGCGCTCGTACATCCACCTTGTAGGTAGATTCGCATTTTCCAGTTTTGGAAATCAATTGAAGGAATTTTCGACAGCTGTCACAAAAATTCTGAAACATAGGCGAAACCCCAGACCTTATGTCAGTGCTTTAGGTGACCAATTTTTTTTCAATAATTCGCTAGAATTTTCTACGGTATCTATGGTCTTGGTAATGCAATCTGGACAAAATTTGGTACGTAATTTGAATACATTATTCCCCAGCTAGGTGCGAAATTTCATTCCAATCCAATCAGTAGTTTTGAAATTATCAGGAAAAAATACTTTGAACAGCCATATTTACGGAACCCCTAGTCTAATTTTGCTCATTGATGAACGTGGCCGCGATATTTGCGATCCAAACCCACCCTGAAAATTTCAAGTTCCTAGGTCTTTCCGTTCAAAAGTTACAATTTTCTATGATTTCTATGGTTTTGGTCATGCGATCTGGACAAAATATTGCTTAATATATCATTCTCGATTAAAATACAGAATTTCATCTCGATCGAATCCGTAGTTTCGAAATTATCGAGAAAACAAAATTTCAAACGACCGTATTCACGGAACCCCTAGCATAATTCTGCTCATTGATAAACGTGAACGTGACATTTCAGATCCACACCTATCCTGAAAAGTTCAAGTCCCTACGCCTTTCCGTTCGAAAGTTTTGATTTTCTATGGTTTCTATGGTTCTGGTCATGTGATCTGGAGAAATGTAGCTTGAATATATCAAATTAAACCTCTCAAAGTAAATCATCTTTATTGGACTATTTTGAACAACAACAACAAACTTTAGACATACATATATTTCTATTTTGAACCATATTTTAAATTTTCATCAATATTACTTTTTTGTAATAGTTTATTTCAAAAAAAAGTTTCACCCATGAAAAATAGTAGATAGATATATATTGTTATGGAAATTAAATCATATTTCTCAAAGTTTCGAAAATTTAAATTAAAATAAACTCAAATGAATCACAAAAAATTCAAGAACCGTTGAAAATTATAGTCAATTCAGGAAAGTCAATAAATTTATAAATTATTATATTTTCAAAAAGGGTTCATTTTATTTGAATAGAAGAATATGAATTGGTTAAAATTATTAATTATGAATAGTTGAGTTTAGTTAAATATGTTTATGTAGTATATAAAATAATGATGTATGTGAAATGAAGAAGTGGAAAGAATCCACCAAGAATGTTGGAATAGGTAACCATGAGAATGCGATACTAAATAAGGAATTAAGCAGGCGAGTTGACGGAGAAACGTCAGAGTGGAGATGGATCCTTCAAAAAAATTTGTTTTAACTGAGATTGGATCAAGAAAACATCGAGAATTTTTGTTAAAAAACAAGACAAGTGGAACTTTGTGCAATTTGAAAGCATGGAAATTAAACTTACAAATTGAAGAACTATATTTGGACATAGCTTTGTTCTGTGAGTGCACTCATTTGGTTTGAAAGGATTAACTGATTTGAGAATTATAGAATAGTTAGAGATAGTACAATTGAATTCTATTGTTAAAAATATAATTGTGTAAAATTTTTCTATTGTTCATCTTAGAACCCTCTTTCAGATAGAGTCTTGGGCAAATTAATTGGAAAATTGAACGAAATTCTTTAATATTGTTATTGGGTATAAATTATTTTCATTTCTAAATAATTTTTTCTTATTTCACAGAAGAGCCTTAACAGTATGTAACAAAATATCACATATATCACTTTGGTTGAACAGAAATAAGTGAGTATCATAAAATTGTTTTAGGGGAATCTACAAGTACAAACACTAGAAGCCCTGAATATACCACACATTTCTACAAAAGCCTCAACAGAGCCACTGTGTATATCAGTCGCATCCACGTCAACTTCTGATCTGGCTAATTCATCAACATCTGATTGGAAATATAAATTTGAAAGAATTTCATTTTAAAAAAACGTCCCCCCTTGTCATTGATTTACCAGATTGCCATAAATTGAAAATTTAAAAATAAATTCATAATATTCTGTTTAAAATAAATTTAAAAAAAAAAAAAAGTTCATGTAGACCATTCGCGAGGGAAACGTTGGATGGACACTCATTTTGAGTACTCAAGGTCCTTATAATATTGCTTTTCTCAGATTTTTCTAACTACTCGTAGATGTATGATATATTTATATTTCAAATTGCAATTGTGAAAGTGAATCAAACAATAGATAAATTCGTATATTGGGCTTTCATAAATTTATTGTTGTTCATATTTGAAATACAAACTTTCAATAAAAAAAAATTTTAAAAATAGTTTAATGTTCCGAAGAATCTAATATTTCCTGAAGAAACATCCCATTTCCTTCTATAATAATGAAGATTAACTGATAACTGATATCTGATATACCATTTCAATTTTGATTTGGCTTGTCAGTCAAGATGCTATACTTTTGAAAATTGCATCGTTGCTGCTGGTTCAAAAATTTTACAAAATTTATTCAACTCAAAATGTAAAGGGGACATTAATTATTTTCTTGGAATAGGGCATTGTTTTGAAACTTTTCAGGCATGGAAGCTACCTTAAAAAAATATAAAGTCATTTTCACTCAAAATATGAATATTGAAAGATTATCCTGTCTTTGCAATAATATACCTTATTTTCACAAATTAAAGAGTTGAATTATTAATTAGAGTCTCAGTATAATCATTAGATAAATTCTGTATACAATCGAGTTGCAGATAAAAATTCGAAGGTATTCTGTTTATATTCGAATATTTTGTTGAAAAAACTGCTATTCCAGTACTATTTCATTCGAATTTTGACGCAACATGGCGGCTGGGCGGAGCTTATATCCCTATTGTCGCCACTGTCTTGTATGAAGTTCTCTTCAATCAACATCCCAGCAAAACAACAACATTATTATTGGACTTCAACAGATCACCCAAATCTCCCGGATCACAAAGGACCAAACCAATTTTCCCAACACAAAAGTGAAATTCGGTTCGCACGTTCGTCGCCAGAAATCTGCAAATCCCCGAAATGAATAAATAGCAGGACGTAGAACACCGAGAATAATGAAGATATCAAACGCAGAGCTGACAGTAAATCTCATCAAGATCCGCCCTCTCTCTCGGTCGCGGTCGATCCCCATCCGCCGTCTCTCTTCTTCTTCGGCAGATGTTATTCGGCTTTATCCTTCTGGAAATACGGTGTGCTCGTGCTGGCTTAAATGGTATCTATTAAGGATGAATTCAATGAAAGGCAACTGGCCAGATTGGTGGTGCGAACGTTTGGTTTTGGCGAGGGTGGAAGGATGGTTTGGGACGTTGGGAGGATTACGGGGAGAGTTATGATAGATGAATATGATTTGTGAGCCGTTAGAAGTTAAATCGGGTTGATTACTTTTTGATTACGAGCAAAATGAGGAGTTACTGACGTTCATCTATGATCGAATTTGGACGTCTAAAAATGGGGATCTCTGAAAGTGGTAACTTCAGAGTGTGGTAGCGGTCAGAAGGAGTATTTCTCTTGAAAATCAAATAATATTTAGAATCTACAATCTTGAATTATTCAGATATTATGCTCATCAAACAATTTTTAATTTCTAAATTTTCCATGTCTATAGACCAACTACTCGGTCTATGAAATTTTTGGATTTTTTTTCTTATCCGGGTTTGTCCTAGTCATTGCTCCTAGAATTGCTTATATTTTACCATGCTTATCACGAATATAAAGGCGGTTCCTTCATGGACTTTATCGTTTAGTCCTAGCGTACGTCGAAATTCTCTCAAAAATTACTTGTTTGATAAAAAAATTATACAATTTTTTTCAGGACATTCTAGGATCTCTGCAATTTTATGTTTCGATAGCCAGTGGATGAAGACGAAAGGGAAAAAATCTGCACTCATCTGGGTTGATCCATTTCCCAATGAGAAAACCTCAAATAAGGACATCTAAAATGGAGATTTTTGAAACTTTCTCAAAGTGTCGTAGTGGCCAGAAAAATTATTTCTCGTGAGAAGCAAGAATATATTTGAAGCTACCCCCTTGAATTAATCGGGAAATATGTAATAATTCAGCTCATCAAACAACTTTAAATTCCCAAATTTGTCCATAGATCAACTACTCGGTTCATGAAATTTTCGGAATTTTTTTATCCGGGTTTCTTCTAGAAATTTCTTATCTTTTACCACGCTTATCAGGTATTAAAAGGCAGTTTCTTCAAGGACTTAATCGTTTAGTTGCAGCGTACGTCGAAGTTCTCTTGGAAATGACTTGTTTGACAAAAAAATTATACCATTTTTTTTCGGAAGATTCTAGGAACTCTGCGATTATATTTTTCAGTAGCCAGTGAATGAAGACGAAAGGAGAAAAATCCACACTCATCTGAGTTGATTCATTTCCCAATGAGAAAACCTCAAATAAGGACATCTAAAAATTGGAGATCTTTGAAACTTTCAAATTCAAAGTGTCCAAGTGGTCAAAAAAATTATTTCTCTTGAAAAGCAAGTATATATTTGGAATCTACACCCTTCGATTATTCAAATTATGTGTATTCGTCCAGCTTATCGAAAAACTTTTAATTTCTAAATTTTTCATATTCATGGACCAATTAAGTATGTCTATGTCTATGAAATTTTCGGATTTTTTTTTATCCAGGTTGCTTCTAGAAATTTCTCATATTTCACCAAGCCAATCACGAATATAGAGTAGGTTTTTCATGAACTTTATCGTTTAGTGGAAATTCTCTTGAAAATTATATTTTTTTGACAAAAAAATTATACAATTTTTTTTTTGAAGATTCTACGAACTCTGCAATTATATATTTCGGTTGCCAGTGGATTTAGACGAAAGGGAAAAAATCCGCACTCATCTGGGTTGATCCATTTCCCAAAGAGAAAACCTCAAATAAGGACATCTAAAAATTGGAGATATTTGAAACTTTCAAATTCAAGGCGTTCTAGTGGTAGAAAAATGATTTCTCTTGAAAAGCAAGTATACATTTGAAATCTCCACCTTTGAATTAATCAGATAATATGTGTCCATTCAGCTTATCGAAAAAATTTTGATTTCTAAATTTTCCATATTCATAGACCTACAACTAAGTATGCACTTAGTCTATGAAATTTTCGGATTTTTTTTATCTGGTTTTATTCTAGAAATTTCTTATATTTCAACATGCTAGTCACGAATATAAAGTAGGTTTTTTCATGAATTTTATCGTTTAGTGGAAATTCTCTTGAAAATTATATTTTTTTGGCAAAAAATTATACAATTTTTTTTTGAAGATTCTACAAACTCTGCAATTATATATTTCGGTTGCCAGTGGATTGAGACGAAAGGGAAAAAATCCGCACTCATCTGGGTTGATCCATTTCCCAAAGAGAAAACCTCAAATAAGGACATCTAAAAATTGGAGATCTTTGAAACTTTCAAATTCAAGGTGTCCTAGTGGTCAGAAAAAGTATTTTTCCTCAAAAACAAGTATATATTTGGAATCTACACCCTCGAAATAATCAGAAAATATCAAACAACTTTTAATTTCCAAATTTTCCATGTCCATAGAACGGCTATGTATACCTACTCGGTCTATGAAATTTTTCGGAATTTTTCTTATCTTGGTTTCTTCTAGAAATTCCTTATATTTGACTATACTCATCACGAATATAAAGGCGATTTCCTCATGGACTTTATCGTTTAGTTATTTGACTAAAAAATTATACAATTTTGTTCGGAAGATTCTAGGAACTCTGCAATAATTTTTTTCGGTAGCTAGTGAATTCAGACGAATGAAAAAAAATCCAGATTTATCTGGATTGATCCAGAAAAGATATTTCTTGTGGAAAGCAAGTACATAATTAGAATCTACATGTTCCGATTATTCCAAATAAGGTATTTCCCAAATTTTCCATGTGGTACTACATGGACTGTGAATTTTTGTAACAAAGAGTTTTCATTCGTTTGATGCATAGACACCACAAAAAATTGTGTAACAAATTTTTTTTAGGTAAATTACATGCACATGTAGATAATTATCACTCGGAGTGAGAGAAGATTTGAAAACTAGATAAAAATATCAATGTTCAAATTATGAAATTCCGAACATTCAAGTATCCACTTCTTTCAGATGTCCCATAACTGCGCGCGCAGAGACGCTGCCTCAATTCAGAAGTTTTGTTAACAAATCCTTCAAAAATATCCACAATTTCGATCAAAACAAAGTGTGAACATTTCCGTAGGTCGAAAATTAACCTATTCCAGAACATCTTTTTATCGCTGGAACGTTCGAACAACCTCGCAACCGCTGATTAGCAATAACGAGGGTTCCCTCGCCTCTGCAATCCCGATACGATCGCAGTTGTCTATGGAAACAACCCCTAATTCAAACACGGAACCGATCGCACCCTCAAGAAATTATTATTCGTCGTCGTATGGAAGGAAGAAGTGTCGGAAATATTGATCCTTTGTGCTCGCTTAATAACTTCATGAAAGTTTCAACAGGGTGGATCGAAAAATTCATGGAGATATCGGAGGTATTGTGACCGTGTCACGTTTGATAAGGCGGACCTCGAGCTTGAGAAGTTGTTTTACCGGATCGGTTGTTCGTTTCCGTCCCGTTTATCATAATTGGCATTGTGCAACTAACTGCCGTTTCGGGGAATCGAATTGACGATGGAAATTGTGGGAAATGTTCCATCGGATCGGTTTTGGGATTATGTCATTATTGCGAAATTTCGAGAGATAAGACCCATTTCTCTTGTCTTCGATAGGAGTATTCGTCGAACACGAAATAGTTATTTACTGCGGTATTTCGAACGAATAGGAAATGGAAAATATTGGGGGAATTCCAAGCGATCATCCTAATTTTTTTCTTGAACCACTGAAATTTTAACAGTTGTAGAATGATGAAAAATACTGGCTGTTCACCTAGATCCAATGCATTTAATATTTTAATTTTTCCGAAGAAAAACTGTAGACCGGTTTCGGTTTATTGCCCAAGATTTTTTGCACTTTTTCAAAATTGAATATTTTATATGATCAACTTTTCCCCCTGTAACAATGGTTTTCTCGATGTCAAACTTGTACCTACTCTTCAGATGAAAAAAGAAAAAACTCACTAACGATACCAGATGGACACATCCAAAAATCGAGGAGATAAATGAGAGCGTATGTGAAAGAGACGACGATGGTATCACATCAAAACACTACAGATAAGAAGTGTGGGAACAGCGGGATCATCTTGCGTGTTCTTGTCCGTCATAAAGATGTCTTTTGAAGTCTACACTGATGGATATTGGGCGCAAAGAGGTGGTACTTGAGGCTGAGGAGAGACCGGAGAAAAATTTATAGCTGGATATACTGGGGAAGGTGTATGGAATAATCTCGAGATTTCGTGTATGCTAGTTAATTAGATCTTATCGTAATTTTATGTTATATTTTATCTGCTGGAAAGGTTGATCTTGTTTTCTCTTCTTAGTTGATTGATGGGATGTTGGGAAAATTAAATGTATCAATCGGAGCATTGTCTGAGGAATAAATTAAGTTCCCCTATATAGTTTCCCTTGAAAGTCCGTAATTTTCGAATTTTGAGCCCAGGATGTTTTAAGATGAAGAATTTGAGCGCAAATTCAATTCTGCAAGGCCGTCCGTAAACACGCAATTCTCGAAAAAAAAGACCTAGAATTTTAAATTTTTAGGGTCCGTTTGAGTACTGGATGCATCGGTTTATTCGGTGATTCCATCCATTGAAGTTTATAAAAAATAAAATGACATACTAACAATGAACATTGGACACTAGTACGAAGGGAAAAACAATTAAATTTTTTTATAAAATTCGGTGACCATATTTTGAAGTTGTAGTGGAAATCCAACTTTCTAGCTTTTTCATGTGTAAAGAAAATTGAGTTTTTCTGATAAATTCAATATTATTCATCGATTCCATCTGTTGAAGACTATTTAAAAAAAATTACAGTATTTGACAGACTGACAATGAACACTGAGAGCTGTTTTGGAACACAGAAAAAAAAATTTATTTCTGATTTATTCAATATACTTCGGTGATTCGTTCTATTGAAAGTTATTAAATAAAATAGGATTATTTGTCTTACTAATGTTGAATACTGAAGGCTGTTTTGGTACACGGAAAAAGAAAGATTTTTCTGATATATTCAATATAATTCGGTGATTGCATTTTTTATAGTTTATAAAAATAAAATGACAGTATCTGTCATACTGACAATGAACATTGGACATTAGTAGAAAGAAAGAAAAATGAGATCTTTTTATATAATTCGGTGATACCATATTTTGAAGTTGAAGTGGAAATTCAACTTTCAGCTTTTTCATGTGTGAAGAAAATTGAATATTATTCGGCGATTCCATCTATTGAAGGCTATTGAAAAAAATGACAGTATTTGTCAAACTGACAATGAACACTGAGAGCTATTTTTTAACACAGAAAAAAATCAAATTTCTGATATATTCAATAAAATCCGGTGATTCCATCTATTAAAGGTTATTCAAATGAAATGAAAGTAATTGTCTTACTGACAATGAACACTGAAGGCTGTTTTGGTTATTCAATATAATTCGATGATTACCTTTTTTGTAGTTTATGAAAATAAAATGACAGTATCTGTTATACTGACAATGAGCATTGGACATTAGTAGATATATAGTTCTGTGATACCATATTTTGAAGTTGATGTGGAAATTCCACTTTCTAGCTTTTTCATGTGTAAAGAAAATTGAGTTTTTCTGATAGTTTCAATATTATTCGACGATTCCATCTATTGAAGACTATTCGAAAAAAAAATGACAGTATTTGTCAAACTGACAATGAACACTGAGAGCTGTTTTGGAACACAGAAATAAAAATTAGATTTCTGATATATTCAATATAATTCGGTGATTCCATCTATTGAAGTTTATAAGAATAAAATGACAAGGAATACTTAGAGCTGTTTTGGAACACAGAGAAAAAAAAAAGCTTCCTGATTATATTCTTATATTCAATATAATTCGGTGATTCCATCTATTGAAGGTTATTAGAATAAAATGACATTATTTGTCTTACTGACGATGGACCCTGAAGGCTGCTTGGGCACACAGAAAAAAAAGAGTTTTTCTGATATATTCAATATAATTCGGTGATTCCATCTTTTGTAGTCGATAAAAATAAAATGACAGTATTTGTTTTACTGACAATGAACACTAAGAGCTGTTTTGGAACACAGAAAAAAAATTAGATTTCTGATATATTCAATATAATTCGGTGATTCCATCTTTTGAAGTTTATGAAAATAAAATGACTGTATTTGTCATAATGACAATGACCAATGAAGGCAGTTATAGGGCACAGAAATAAATTTAGTTCCCTGATATAGTCAATATAATTCAGTGATTCCATCTTTTGACGTTTATAAAAAATTGTATTTCAATTGAGGTTATCGCATTTTGTTCACACAGTAGATCTAATGTTTCACAGCTGTCATATTTGGTCGACGTTGCCAGATTTTATTCGCGTTAAGTCAAGTCGAACTGTTTAATCTTTAGTAAAAAAATGTTACTCACTCTGCAAGAGCTTGAATCTAAACATTTCTCCAGTATCCAATTCGCGTACACCAAGACACCTTCGACTAATCGAATGCGTAGAAACCACTGACCAATTTTCCCGAGCATTGTCTATGAAAGACATTCGGAAGTTACTAATAACCCGATAACTTCCCAATATAAAACGCTGGAAAAGATATGAAAACATGTATTAATGAGTAATTGCAGATAGTGTTCGGTAAAAGACCATCGAAATCATAAAAGAGTGCGTTCTATCAGCGTTTCATTATTGCACGCAGACAATGAGACTCCGTGAAAAGGTTCTCACTTTCCTCATTCTTCTTCTTATCGCCAGATACAGTCTCGGTCACTCCAGCCTTCCGGGTACGAGATAAGGAATCGTTCCGTGGAAAATCTCGTGAAAACTATGATAAGTCACTTTTTGTAATTTTTCGCCCCATCTGTCTTCTTTCATGACATATTTAGCGTAATCCTTGAACAAACTTAAGTCTTTGAAAGAAGATATCCTTTGCGGTTTCCTTCGGCATAACGACGTCAAACGTTGTAAAACAAGGTTTTTGCGAGAGCCGCCACAGAAGAAGAAACTCCCACACGTGTGGTGATGGATTAACACCAGGGTGTTAAGAGGTAATTGGAGATATCGGTGTTAAAAATTCGACCGAATTGGTTTTTCGATCATAAACCAGAAATTTTATTAATACGTCAGATATTTCGGCGTTTTTGATTTGTCACATGGTTGTTTTGGGGTTTTAGGGGGGTTCTCACAGAGATATGGGGATTAGTGGTCAGAAAGCGAACGATTGATGGCTCAGAAACGGTCGTTTGTTTCTCTCGTTTCAACAACTCAAAAAGATAAAACTGAAATAAATTTCGCTTTGGAGGCGGCAAAACTATTAGCCGCTCGAATTTTAAGGTTTACTCAGCAGAAACATGTCGTTTTAGTAGTTTACTATTCTTTACTTTCAACAATCCAAAATGATTGAACAGAATTAAATTTCCCTTCAGAGCCGGCCAAAATAACTATTGGACAATTAAATTTTAAAGCGCTCTCAGCAGAAACATGTCCATCGTTTTAGTAGAAAACTATAATTATTGACTTAAAAAAATTCAAAAAGACTAAACAGAATTAAATTTCGCTTCGGATCCGGCCAGAACTATTGGCTGCTTGAATTTTAAAGCGCACTCAGCAGAAACATGTCCATCGTTTTAGTAGAAAACTATAATTATTAACTTCAAAAAATTCAAAAAGACTAAACAGAATTAAATTTCGCTTCGGATCCGGCTAGAACTATTAGCCGCTCGAATTTTAAAGTGCACTCAGCAGAAACATGTCCATCGTTTTAGTAGAAAACTATTATTATTAACTTCAAAAAATTCAAAAAAACTGAACAGAATTAAATTTCGCTTCGGATCTGGCCAGAACTATTGGCTGCTTGAATTTCAAAGCGCACTCAGCAGAAACATGTCCATCGTTTTAGTAGAAAACTATTATTATTAACTTCAAAAAATTCAAAAAGACTGAACAGAATTAAATTTCGCTTCGGATCCGGCCAGAACTATCGGCTGCTTGAATTTTAAAGCGCACTCAGCAGAAACATGTCCATCGTTTTAGTAGAAAACTATTATTATTAACTTCAAAAAATTCAAAAAGACTGAACAGAATTAAATTTCGCTTCGGATCCGGCCAGAACTATCGGCTGCTTGAATTTTAAAGCGCACTCAGCAGAAACATGTCCATCGTTTTAGTAGAAAACTATTATTATTAACTTCAAAAAATTCAAAAAGACTGAACAGAATTGAATTTCGCTTCGGATCCGGCCAGAACTATTGGCTGCTTGAATTTTAAAGCGCACTCAGCAGAAACATGTCCATCGTTTTAGTAGAAAACTATTATTATTAACTTCAAAAAATTCAAAAAGACTGAACAAAATTAAATTTCGCTTCGGATCCGGCCAGAACTATTGGCTGCTTGAATTTTAAAGCGCACTCAGCAGAAACATGTCCATCGTTTTAGTAGAAAACTATTATTATTAGCTTCAAAAAATTCAAAAAGACTAAACAGAATTGAATTTCGCTTCGGATCCGGCCAGAACTATTGGCTAAAAAGAATTTTAAAGCGCACTCAGCAGAAACATGTCCATCGTTTAAGTAGAAAACTATTATAATTAACTTCAAAAAATTCAAAAAGACTAAACAGAATTCAATTTCGCTTCGGATCCGGCCAGAACTATTGGCTAAAAAGAATTTTAAAGCGCACTCAGCAGAAACATGTCCATCGTTTTAGTAGAAAACTATTATTATTAACTTCAAAAAATTCAAAAAGACTAAACAGAATTAAATTTCGCTTCGGATCCGGCCAGAACTATTGGCTGCTTGAATTTCAAAGCGCACTCAGCAGAAACATGTCCATCGTTTTAGTAGAAAACTATTTTTATTAACTTCAAAAAATTCAAAAAGACTAAACAGAATTGAATTTCGCTTCGGATCCGGCCAGAACTATTGGCTAAAAAGAATTTTAAAGCGCACTCAGCAGAAACATGTCCATCGTTTTAGTAGAAAACTATTATTATTAACTTCAAAAAATTCAAAAAGACTAAACAGAATTGAATTTCGCTTCGTATCCGGCCAGAACTATTGGCTAAAAAGAATTTTAAAGCGCACTCAGCAGAAACATGTCCATCGTTTTAGTAGAAAACTATTATTATTAACTTCAAAAAATTCAAAAAGACTAAACAGAATTAAATTTCGCTTCGGATCCGGCCAGAACTATTGGCTGCTTGAATTTTAAAGCGCACTCAGCAGAAACATGTCCATCGTTTTAGTAGAAAACTATAATTATTAACTTCAAAAAATTCAAAAAGACTAAACAGAATTAAATTTCGCTTCGGATCCGGCCAGAACTATTGGCTGCTTGAATTTTAAAGCGCACTCAGCAGAAACATGTCCATCGTTTTAGTAGAAAACTATAATTATTAACTTCAAAAAATTCAAAAAGACTAAACAGAATTAAATTTCGCTTCGGATCCGGCCAGAACTATTAGCCGCTCGAATTTTAAAGTGCACTCAGCAGAAACATGTCCATCGTTATAGTAGTATACTATTAATATTATTATTATTATTGCCGGCTGGCAAGATTTTCATCAAATTTTCATTTCTGACTAAATTGTCAAGAAACAGACTGCTGAATTATATGTGAATTATTCGTTATGTGTTTGGATGAAATTTCTTCGTGCGTTTACGAACTTTTTGCTCGACAGTGCCTCATAACTTTTTGATGAAACAAATTCCTGAATTATGTGTGATTTTTATGTTGCCATTTATCATCACGAATTATGTGTAGACGATGTATTATTTATTATGTGTTACACGAAGTCATTTTTTCTTATTATTATAATACGATCCTAATAATGATCATCCGTCCCTGAAAGCATCTTTAGATACCCCATAAAATAGCGACTCCACTCAACTTATAATAACTTATGGGGGTGGCTGACGACCTATCTGTTGCTCCAGCATACAAACAGGGAGCACTTAGGGGTTTTATCTATGATCGTTCAGTTTTCGAATAATCCACGGGGAGTAAAGTGGCAATGTTGTCGACGCCTAAGGGAGCAT
This sequence comes from Aphidecta obliterata, assembly GCA_963966015.1. NCBI lineage: Eukaryota > Metazoa > Arthropoda > Insecta > Coleoptera > Coccinellidae > Aphidecta > Aphidecta obliterata. The sequence goes on from OZ014431.1 coordinate 5,411,505, forward strand.
TTTGTTGATGACGAGGAGTAAATCTGTATATTGCTCCCGAGGTTTCGCTGAGGACTTTATCTGTCTAATATAAAATCCATCACTTATTTTGTGTGCTGAAGAACGAAATATTTGCTCCCCAAGTCCACATCTTTCCTAATATTCCCAAATCCATAATCAACAAAGTCCTCGGCTACAATTAATCCAATTAGCAACGTTTCCTCCGCGCAAAATTAAAATACCCGAAATTTAGCACCATCATAAAGTGACGACGTCAAGTACTCCCGACACTTAGCAGGCTCCCAAATGCCCTCTGATGAAGACATTAAGACATCGAAGAGGGAAGACATAAGGCGCTCCAAATCTCCGGCTCCTTAATTAAGTCGGGAACTCCTTGCTAATTAAAATTAGCTGAAGATACGGCCAATTATCTGTCACATATTTAATTTTCGGAAGCAACCCGCAATATAATTGAGATTGTCAGATGGCGCGAATGACTCAACTGTCCGTATCAATGGAGGGGGGGAGGGGGGTGGTGAAGGTCAGGGAGGTACTGTAAAAACCGAAATGTTGGACGATACAAACAAGGAAAGGTTCATTTAGTTCGTGTCGGGGTTGAACCAGAAGGGGATTACTTGAGTGTGTTATAGGTCTATTCATTTATATTTTTATACTTGGTTTCTCGCGCTTGTTATTATTTTTCCCAAATGTCTTGTTTTGAGGCGGGAATGATTTTGAACGATGAGGTTGGACTCACAGATGAATAATTCGTTGTTAAATTTGACTTTCCTTGGGATAAAGTGAACCTAACAGTCATCTGCTGGAGCTAAAATGATTGTTACAATTTTCAAAAAATCATATCTTCTGAACTGAAAACTTCCTAGAGTCGAAACTGATACCGACGAATTCTTCATCTAAGACTACATCTGGAAAAAAATCGACAACCAAATCTAAGGCCTGAAAATTAGCGAACACAGGCCCCACCTCCACACCAAAACATATTCCGGATCATCTCCAACAATTTTCCCGCATAATTAAGGCATCGAGCAAGCATAGATAACATGCGAGGCAACAATGACACATTGCCTAATTTCGACCGTAAATCGTTTGAAGGTTCAGCGATGCATATAAAGTCATCTATGTCCCCCCGTTTGACACGGGTACGTTCCGATTGTGTTCGCAGAAAGGCCAGGTGTTTCCCCTGAATGGAGATGCGAGATAACCTCGGCCGATCAGGCCCCTCCGTGCTTGTTGTCGGATTTGTACAACATAATATACAACTTATGATGATGTCTCTGGCACTAGGTGACTACTGTTTTTATGCACGGTTGAAAAAAGGCAATGAAAATAAATGATGTTTCATTGTCTACTTTTTGGTCGAGTTGTGGTGATGATAGAGTCGTGTTGATTTTTATCTACTCCCCTTGTTTCGCGACTTCGGAGGTTTTGATTGTAAATAGAGGTACACATGCGTTATAGATATTTATGTAAAGATTTGAAACTCTTTTGATGACCTCGAAATGTTCATGATGAATGTTAATGAACCAAAACGATAGACATGTTCCTGCTTCAAGATCCAGGCGGCCAACAGAAATGGCTCCGGGGCGAAATTTACTTCAGTTCAAGGAAACTGGATCCACATATAATTCAAGTGTATATTTCGTCGACATTGAGTCATAAATGGAAATGTTGATAAGAAAATTTGCTAGCCCGCTCGGCAAGATAACACAATTTTCAATAAAAAAAAGTAGGTAGACGCTCGAAAAAAACTAGATCCACATATAGTAACACATAATTTACATATAATTCAGATGAATATTCCTTCGAAATTGAGTCATAAATGAAAAGTTAATAAGGAAATTTTCTAGCTCGCTCCGCAAGATAATAATAATAATAATAATAACAATTTTATTGAATCCTTCAAGACATTCTACATGTATAGGAAGAGTCAAACATCTAATTATTTTCAAAAGACAACTATCGAATTAACAAAAGAATGAAGAAAGAAAACCAGAGAGAAAAAGAAAAAAAAACAGTGATAATTATACAATTAACAAGATATCCTTAAACTAAAACAATACGAAGAAACATAAAACCACCTACTTTCACTCTATTACTGCTTCGAAGTATTCCATCCTAGTGTAAAAGCACTTTTCTAAAAGAATTTTTTTGATCTCTTTCTTGAAGCTCGAAAACTTCAACATTTTTAACCTATCTGGTAAATGATTATAAAATTTCATGCCATACATACACTTTTCAATAAAGATAAGTAGGTAGACGCTCGAAAAAAACTAGATCCACACATAGTAACACATAATTTACATATAATTCAGGTGTATATTTCTTCGAAATTGAGTCATAAATAAAAAAGTTAATAGGAAAATTTGCTAGCTCGCTCGGTAAGATAACACATTTTTCCATAAAAAGAAGTAGTTAGGGATACGAAAAAACTGGATCCACATATGAATAACACATAATTTACATATAAATTAGGTGTATATTTCTTCGAAATTGAGTTATAAATGAAAAAGTTAATAAGGAAATTTCCTAGCTCGCTCGGCAAGATAATACAATTTTCAATAAAGAGAAGTAGGTAGACGCTCGAAAAAAACTAGATCCACATATAGTAACACATAATTTACATATAATTCAGGTGTATATTCCTTCGAAATTGAGTCATAAATGAAAAAGTTAATAAGAAAATTTGCTAGCTCGCTCGGCAAGATAACACATTTTTTCATAAAAAGAAGTAGTTAGGGATACGAAAAAACTGGATCCACATATAAAAAACACATAATTTACATATAATTCAGGTGTATATTTCTTCGAAATTGAGTCATAAATGAAAAAGTCAATAAAAAAATTCGCTAGCTCGCTCGGCGATATAACACAATTTTTCAATAAAAATAAGTAGGTGGGTGTTCGAAAAAAATTGGATCCACATATAAAAAACACATAATTTACATATAATTCAGGTGTATATTTCTTCGAAATTGAGTGATAAATGAAAAAGTTAATAGGAAAATTTGCTAGCTCGCTCGGCAAGATAACACATTTTTCCATAAAAAGAAGCAGTTAGGGATACGAAAAAACTGGATCCACATATGAAAAACACATAATTTACATATAATTCAGGTGTATATTTCTTCGAAATTGAGTCATAAATGAAAAAGTCAATAAGAAAATTCGCTAGCTCGCTCGGCGAGTTAACACAATTTTTCAATGAAAAGTATTAGGTAGGCGCTCGAAAAAACTGGATGCACATTTAAAAAACACATAATTTACATATAATTCAGGTTTTATATTTCTTCGAAATTGAGTCTTAAATGAAAAAGTTACTAAGAAAATTTGCTGGCTCGCTCGGCAATATAACACAATTTTTCAATAAAAAGAAGTAGGTAGGCGCACGAAAAAAACTGGATCCACATATAAAAACAAATAATTTACATATAATTCAGGTGTGTGTTTTTTTCAGAATTGAGTCATAAATGAAAGAGTTATCAAGAATGTTGCTAGCTCGCAAAACGATACGCCACCTACTGGACATTCGTATAACTGAGCAACTACCATTCGTAATTTGTCGTGCTATCCATTGTTTAGGAGTGATTTTCAATTTAATTTCAATTGGAATAACATGAGTCAGTGCAAAAGAGATATTTCTCAATAACATACAAACCCACTTCTATGCATATAAAACTTCACGCATATATCGCGTAATCATAGAGCCAATCTGTCATCAACATGCCATCAATACTGTACAAAAAATTCTATAAAATGAAGAAGAAACCGTTCCTGTTAGCCGCCAATCTCTTCTTCACGACATTCGTGGTGATACTCTTCTACGAGGTGACGGTGATCGGCAAGCAGAAGTTCCATGCAATAGTGAACGAAGCGGTGATCACCAGACAAACAGTGAGAGGAATCCACCCAAAACTCAAATATTTCTACCGTAAACAGCCCATCTTCAGGTGTCTCTACACCAACGAACCGATCAACTTCAGCAAAGTCAACGACGACTACTGCGACTGCGCAGACGGTACCGACGAACCGGGGACCAACGCCTGTTCCGACTCGTACTTCTTCTGCGAGGTTGGAATGTTCCAGCTGGATAATGTTATCTTGTCGAGCAGGGTGAACGACGGGATTTGTGACTGTTGCGATGGTTCCGATGAGTATTCATCGAACTTCTCGTCGAGATCTACACTTCTAGTTGATTGTCCCCGTCGATGTTGAGGGGAAGATGTTTTCTTGTTGATGTAGTAAACGTAGATATTTCCAATTCCGAACCTTCTTTAATATTGTATTGAAAAGATAAAGTAAAGACGCCTTCGTGAGGATTCACAACCGCTCTCCACAATGAGTGATTTAATTGATAACAGGAAGCCTGCCAACTCAAAGCGTCCTCCGATGATTAGACCTTTTCAGGGGACGAATCATTGCAACTGTCTGCAATTATCCGGCCGACAAAGCCGCGACCCAGTTTCGAAATTATGGAAAACTTTGAACTCTCCCATCTCCGACAATCGAATTTCAATTATCTGACTGCAGAAGCCAGACGAGCCGGGCGACAATCGCGGTGTGCGCCGCAAGGAACGTTTCGTGGTTCCCCGCGTTTCTGAACCGGTGACGTAGATCGATGTCTGTCGACGTGGGAACAATGGAGGGGGTTCTTATTGTGTCGTCTTGTCTTCGGTAGGACTCCAGTGTACTCTCAACACTTGATTAATTGGAAATATTCTACCAGAAGGGGAGATGTAAGGAATCAGGACGAAAAAACCGTACCAATCTCGCCGCACAAATTGAGCCCCGGTCGATTTGATGGCCTTCGTGTTGCCGAATCTGAATCGGGATTATCACTAAACGCGCCTCCCTATCGTCGCATGCGACGTTTCCGCCAATTTCGCCCTCATCGGGATTACCGAAGAACGCCATCAATACTCGGCAGATCTGGAAATTATCAGGTTCGGGGCGAAATAGATATTGAATTAGTGGAAATTGCTGCCCGTCCGGATTGAACTCGCGCTGTACGTAATTAGTTCTTCAAGTCGCCAACGAGAGTTTTACACGCGATCACGTGAGCCCCGGCATCCGGCTTTAGATGACTCTAACTTGTACCTCGTGCAAATAATGCACTCGTTAGATATGAAACTGGGGGTGAGTTTCGGATGTATATGCACTTGTGAAATCCGAGTTTCGTGATGGGAGATAGTTAGGATAGTTTTATGGCGGTTTGAGGAGGCTCGCCACTTGACCCCCCGTGGAACTTGGGGGGATTGATGGATTCCTCGGGGGTTTCAACGAGGTTCGAGTCGTTCATCGCTCAATAACAAGGTTGAAGATATATGAGTTACGGTAATTTTGATTAATCCAATTTCCAACTTCGATGATGAATATTAGAAAAAAGGTATTTCTTTCCTATGTCGAAGAATTCAATCTTTTGTTTTTCCCAATATTCATCATCGAAATTGGAAATTGGATTAATCAAAATTACCGTAACTAATTCGAGGGTGTAAATTCCAAATAATGTACTCTTTTCCACAGGAAATCATTTTCCTCATGACTACTTCATTTTTGAGTTTAAATTATTGAAGATTCCAATTTTGTGATGAATGTTGGAAAAAAGCAAAAAATTATGTTCTTCGATATAGGAAAAAATACCTAATATCAAAATAATTCGAGGGTGTAGATTACAAATAATGTACTTTTTTCAAAGGATATCATTTTCCTGATGACTTTTTCATTTTTGAGTTGAAATTATTGAAGATTCCAAATTTTATGGTAAATATTAAAAAAAAAGAAAAAAATTGATTTCTTCGATATCATAGGGAAGAAATACCGTATAAGTATCAATATTATTCGAGGGTGTAGAATCCAAATAATTTTCCTTTTTCACAGGAAATCATTTTTCTGATAACTACTTCATTTTTCAGTTGAAATTATTGGAGATTTCAATTTTGTGATGAATATTGGAAAATAGCAAAAAATTGAATTCTCCGAGATAAAAAAGAAATACCTGATATCAATATAATTCGAGGGTGAAAATTCCAAATAATGTACTTTTTTTCACAGGAACTCATTTTTCTAATGACTACTTAATTTTTGAGTTGAAATTATTGAAGATTTCAATTTTGTGATGAATATTGGAAAAGAGCAAAAACTTTAATTATTCGATATAATAGGAAAGAAATACCTGATCTCGATATAATTCGACGGTGAAAATTCCAAATAATTGAAATTAATGCACTTTTTTCCACAGGAAATCATTTTCCTCATGACTACTTCATTTTTAAGTTTAAATTATTGAAGATTTCAATTTTGTGATGAATATTGGAAAAAAGCAAGAATTGAATTCTTCGATATAATCGGGAAGAAATACCTGATATCAAGGTAATTCGTGGGTGTAGATTCCAAATAATGTACTTTTCTCACAGGAAATCATTTTTCTGATAACTACTTCATTTTTCAGTTGAAATTATTGGAGATTTCAATTTTGTGATGAATATTGGAAAAGAGCAAAAAATTGAATTCTCCGAGATAGGAAAGAAATACCTGATATCAATATAATTCGGAGGTGAAAATTTCAAATAATGTACTTTTTTCACAGGAAATCATTTTTCTGATGACTACTTCTTTTTTGAGTTGAAATTATCGAAGATTCCAATTTTGTGATGAATATTGGAAAAAAGCAAAAACTTCAATTATTTGATATAATAGGAAAGAAATACCTGATCTCAATATAATTCGACGGTGAAAATTCCAAATAATTGAAATAATGCACTTTTTTCCACAAGAAATCATTTTTCTCATGACTGCTTCATTTTTAAGTTGCAATTGTTGAAGATTTCAATTTTTCGATGAATATTGGATAAAAGCAAAAATTGAATTCTTCGATATAATCGGGAAGAAATACCTGATATCAATGTAATTCGTGGGGGGAAGATTCCAAATAATGTACTTTTTTCACAGGAAATTATTTTTTTGATATCTACTTCATTTTTCAGTTGAAATTGTTGGAGATTCCAATTTTGTGATGAATATTGGAAAAGAGCAAAAAATTGAATTCTCCGAGATAGGAAAGAAATACCTGATATCAATATAATTCGAGGGTGAAAATGCCAAATAATGTACTTTTTTTCACAGGAAATCATTTTTCTGATGACTACTTCATTTTTGAGTTGAAATTATTAAAGATTCAAATTTTGTGATGAATATTGGAAAAAAGCAAAAACTTCAATTATTCGATATAATAGGAAAGAAATACCTGAACTCAATATAATTCGACGGTGAAAATTCCAAACAATTGAAATAATGCACTTTTTCCCACAGGAAATCATTTTCCCCATGACTACTTCATTTTTAAGTTCAAATTGTTGAAGATTTCAATTTTTTGATGAATATTGGAAAAAAGCAAAAATTGAATTCTTCGATATAATCGGGAAGAAATACCTGATATCAATGTAATTCGTGGGTGTAGATTCTAAATAATGTACTTTTCTCACAGGAAATTATTTTTCTGATAACTACTTCATTTTTCAGTTGAAATTGTTGGAGATTCCAATTTTGTGATGAATATTGGAAAAGAGCAAAAAATTGAATTCTCCGAGATAGGAAAGAAATACGTGATATCAATATAATTCGACGGTGAAAATGCCAAATAATGTCCTTTTTTTCACAGGAAATCATTTTTCTGATGACTACTTCATTTTTGAGTTGAAATTATTAAAGATTCCAATTTTGTGATGAATATCGGAAAAAAGCAAAAACTATAATTATTCGATATAATAGGAAAGAAATACCTGATCTCAATATAATTCGACGGTGAAAATTCCAAATAATTGGAATAATGCACTTTTTTCCACAGGAAATCATTTTCCTCATGACTACTTCATTTTTAAGTTGAAATTGTTGAAGATTTCAATTTTTTGATGAATATTGGAAAAAAGCAAAAATTGAATTCTTCGATTTAATCGGGAAGAAATAACTGATATCAATGTAATTCGTGGGTGTAGATTCCAAATAATGTACTTTTCTCACAGGAAATTATTTTTCTGATAACTACTTAATTTTTCAGTTGAAATTATTGGAGATTCCAATTTTGTGATGAATATTGGAAAAGAGCAAAAAATTGAATTCTTCGAGATAGGAAAGAAATACGTGATATCAATATAATTCGAGAGTGAAAATGCCAAATAATGTACTTTTCTTCACAGGAAATCATTTTTCTGATGACTACTTCATTTTTGAGTTGAAATTATTAAAGATTCCAATTTTGTGATGAATATCGGAAAAAAGCAAAAACTATAATTATTCGATATAATAGGAAAGAAATACCTGATCTCAATATAATTCGGCGGTGAAAATTCCAAATTATTGAAATAATACACTTTTTTCCACAAGGAATCATTTTCCTCATGACTACTTCATTTTTAAGTTGAAATTATTTAAGATTTCAATTTTGTGATGAATATTGGAAAAGAGCAAAAATTTTTTTTCTGTGTATCGAAACGAACTTCAGTGTTTATTGTCAGTATGACCAATGCTGTAATTTTATTTTATATACACTTCAAAAGATGGAATCACATAATTATTTTGAATATATCACAAATATCAATTTTTTTTGTGTATAGAAACGAATTTCAGTGTTCATTGTCAGTATGACCAATGGTGTCAATTTATTTTTCATAAACTTTAAAAGATGGAATCACATTATTATATTGACTATATCAGAAATATAAATTTTTTTCTGTGTATCGAAACGAATTTCAGTGTTTATTGTTAGTATGACCAATGCTGTAATTGTATTTTATTTAAACTTCAAAACATGGAATCACATAATTATTTTGAATATATCACAAATATCAATTTTTTTTTTGTGTGTAGAAACGAATTTCTGTGTTCATTGTCAGTATGACCAATGCTGTCAATTTATTTTTATAAACTTCAAAAGATGGAATCACATAATTATATTGAATATATCAGAGATATCAATTTTTTTTCTGTTTATGAAAACCAACTTCAGTGTTCATTGTCAGTATGACCAATGCTATCGTTATAATAGTTCTTCGGTAAAGGCAAGAAATAGTGTAATGGGCCCATAGTCTGTTACTTCTGTTAGTTATTTATCTGGAATACGGGGACTAACTGATTCAACAAAATTTATTCGTCTTCTTCAATTTCAAACTTCTATCCTTATAAGGCATCCGACAAAACAAACGACAGAAGAAAGGCGAAAAAAGAAAAAATAAAATTAAATGAAAATTATTTACAATTTGGTAGTTGAATCAATTCAAAATTGAACAACTGTTTCGAAAATTGATCATAAATGGTGAACAAATTTTTGAAACACCACTTCCGCCAAAAATTTCCTTTGAAGGAAAAACACCTCTACACCATGCTCGTCTGCTGATTTTGGAAATTTTTCGAAATTACTTCAATATTTGAATTTAAAATACAATACTTTTGGCCGGTAGGGTCTTTTTGCCCAGATGCGGCCTTCCAAGCTAAGATTTTTGGAACTTTAGATATGCGAAGACCACTACAGGACCTTAATTGAAGGCAATCATCTGCCATAGCTAAAACGAAAAGTTTCAGCCTTTTTTTCTGGGAAAAAACCTCGTGACAAATGAATTCATGAAAATTATACCTTTATAATTTTTTTTCCGAGAAAAAACATCGTTACAAATGAATTCATGGAAATTATTCCTTTATAATTTTTTTTTCTTTTTCGATTAATGCTCCTTCACTTTTTGTCCCTCTGTCAATAAAGCAGAGGATTTTTTCCGAATATTCGTCTTCACTTCGCGAAAAAAAACACTCTCGAAACAGTTGGAAATTGAGGTTATGCGCCACATAGTTTCGACATTCCTGTCACACGAAGATCTAATCTGATGTATCACATGATCGACGTTGCCAGATATAGTCAACTTTCAGTTACATCGCATTATTCAATAATTATTATATAAACCAATACGTTTATTTTGGAACTGTTCGAGTTGGAATTAATCGAGCAATAATTGTGGGAGCATTGTCTAACGCCACTATAGATCTCCCAAACGCTTCATTGAACTTGCACCGAACAGGTATATCGATTTCCATCCGATAACCAGCCGTGTATTTCCGCCATTACAACTTGTAAATCCTCAAAGGTGAATCGACGCCCCTCAAACGAACGATTGTTCGTAACACAACAACCCAAATCGAATACATCCAGGCGGGCGGTTGTGGGGCGCCGGGGGGGAAGGGGGGGTGGGGGGGCACTATGCGACCGCCGCTCACACATGTCCGGGCGCTCAAAGCTTTGCGGGTGAGTCCCCCGTGTCACAAACAGGGCCGCCAACCGTGGCCGCACAAAGCGCGAAGTTGGCTCTGCATATAGTCGTCGTTCAACTATCGACCAATGGTCACTTCATAACTTCGAATCGACTGTCACATTGTCGAAACTTTATTCAGGCGCTAGATATGGCAAAATTGGGTTTATCACTGGACTTGACGTTACGCTACGCGACTGAATGGGAGTTTTTGACTCGGTTTTGCATTCAGGCCGCCCACCACCATGCGAAATGTATACACGAAATTTCTATTTATGGTTTGTGTGTAACTGAATTCGGGAACGTACAATGGACTTCCGATCGCGGTCAGTTGGCAAGGGAGTTGTTGCATTCAAATTGGGGATATTGCGTGGCTGGACTCAATGTCGAGTGGTCGAGTTGAATGCTCGAAGATCTTCGATTTGGGGAGGTTCGGTTATTCGGGACTAATGGTGTACATGTTAATCTCAATATGCGATTTCGCGGTCCATGACCGCAATTTTCTACCAGAATTTGTAGTTGGTGGAACGGTTAAGGGCGCATTACACGGTCACCAATACTTTATGTATAGTCCATTTAAGAATTATTGACATCGAAGCAGGCCATGAACGTCCAGTCGAGGCTTTATTTCTAGTTACAAAAAGTAACTAAATTTCATCATAGAAATAAAACATAAATATAACCTAGAAAAGTGTTGAGTATACGAATTATCGAATAATTAAGCCGGAATATTTCGATCGCAGTTTCTACATGGGAGTTCAGGTTTGAAAGCGCAAAAATATCGTGGAATGCTTTCATATGAAATCATATCATATAAAAATCAACCATGGAAAATTGAAGATCATTCAAATAAATATTTATTTTCACTCAGGACCATGCAATATATATTGGTATTGGAAATCTTGTAAAATTCTAACCATATAACTATAAGAGTACCATTTTATGTCAGGATTCAAGAAGGATAATTAATGGAATTCTAGCAGGTAGCTAGTGGTGCAACAGAAAAAAAAATTGGATACTTCGCAAGCACAAAAGAATGGATTGGAAAAAACGTTATAATGCATTATGAAATAAGAGAGAAACAAAAATCAAGAAGCTATGTAGTACATGAAGAATTTTGACATGAAATTTGTACCGAACTATCAATATATGAACCAATTTGTGAATTATTTATTGCTCGGTGTTGAATACTTCAAGAAAGTCAATTTTTATTTTCATTCATTAAAACTGTCCATGAATTATTGAAAATATTATAATTGATGAGCAATTTTACAATTATTCAGTATACTTTTGAATTGGGAACAATATAGCATGTGTATTAGCAGAGGGAATGTGAACAGGGTACCATACAGTATAAGTATAATAAATAAACTTAAAATATCTATGAATAATACAAGAGCAAAGATAAAAATATTGAAAACTTTGTTTCCACGTAGTGTAGTGATTTGGATGTGTTTATTGAATAAGCTGACATAATCCTATTGATGGGCATCCTTTTGCAGGGAAGGTTTCAATATTTCAATAACCCATTTATGAAATGATTCACCATTCATAGTAATCCTTATCATTAACACTGTCAAGAATCGGATCACATCCAGGTAAAAATCCATCAATTGTTCCAGCATTCAAAATAGTGCACCTTCTGCCATTACCCTTGAATATACTCAATTTAGAAAAAGCGATTACGTTCCAAAATTAGCACACGAGCATGTTGTAGAGGTGTTTTTCCTTCAAAGTAAATTTTTGGTGAAAGTGGTGTTTCAAAATTTTTTCACCATTTATGATCAATTTTCGGAACGGTTGTTCAATTTTGAATTGATTTCACTACCATATTGTAAATTATTTTTATTCAATTTTATTTTTTCTTTTTCCGCCTTTCTCTTTTTCACATTTGTTTTTTCGGGTGCCTTATAAGGAGAGAAGTTTGAAATTGAAGAAGACGAATAAATTTTATTGAATCAGTTAGTCCCCGTTTTCTAGATAAATAACTAACAGAAGTAACAGATTATGGGCCCATTACACTATTTCTTGCCTTCACCGAAGAACTATTATAACGATAGCATTGGTCATACTGACAATGAACACTGAAGTTTGTTTTAATAAACAGAAAAAAAATTGATATCTCTGATATATTCAATATAATTATGTGATTCCATCTTTTGAAGTTTATAAAAAATAAATTGACAGCATTGGTCATACTGACAATGAAAACTGAAATTCGATTCTATACACACAAAAAAATTGATATTTGTGATATATTCAAAATAATTATGTGCTTCCATGTTTTGAAGTTTGAATGAAATAAAATTACAGCATTGGTACTACTGACAATAAACACTGAAGTTCGCTTCGATACACAGAAAAAAAATGATATTTCTGATATTTTCAATATATTCATGTGATTCCATCTTTTGAAGTTTATAAAAAATAAAATGACAGCATGAGTCGCACTGACAATGAACACATAAGTTCGTTTTGATACTCAGAAAAAATTTATATTTCTGATATAGTCAATATAATAATGTGATTCCATCTTTTGAAGTTTATAAAAAATAAATTGACAGCATTGGTCATACTGACAATGAACACTGAAATTCGTTTCAATACACAAAAAAACATTGATATTTGTGATATATCCAAAATAATTATGTGATTCCATATTTTGAAGTTTAAATGAAATAAAATTACAGCATTGGTCATACTGACAATGAACACATAAGTTCGTTTTGATACACAGAAAAAATTTATATTTCTGATATAGTCAATATAATAATGTGATTTCATCTTTTGAAGTTTATAAACAATAAAATGACAGCATTATTCATTCTGACGATGAACACTGAAGTTCGTTTTAAAAAACAGAACAAAAAAAATGATATTTCTGTTAGTCAATACAATTATATGATTCCATCTTTTGAGGTTTATAGATAATAAAATGAGAGCATTGGTCATTCTGACAATGAACACCGAATTTCGTTTTGATACACAGAATTGAAATTTCTGATATATTGAATATATTCATGAGATTCCATCTTTTGAAGTTTATAAAAAAATAAATGACAGCATTGGTCATAATGATAATGAAGTTCGTTTTAATGCACAAAGAAAAATTTTTCTGATATATTCATTCGCGAATGAAGAATAAAGTGATGTCTTAACGAAAAGAGTTATCATCCCATTCCAACATCAATCTCCAATAATTAAATCGACAAGAAGCGAACATAAAGAGGAATAGACGTGTATAAAAGTCAATTACGGATAAATCACACTCAACAATGGGTCGTTATTTTAGGAGGAAAATAATGATCTCATTTGAAAAAAATTATTGTGTCCTTATCGCCATCGTTATTGGCTTCTTGTGGTTACTTTACATTGGTCAAGCACCGTGATTTTTCAGGTATATAGAGTGACCGTAAAGGATTTTATGACGGTCTGTATTAAATCATTTTCTATCATTGATAGCACGAAGATATTTCAGCGATTTAATGTCTTAGAGATTGCCATTATTAGAAGATATCGATGGGAGAGAACAATTGGATCGTTAAAATATGTTTATGTTTATCGTTTTCTGAAAGATTATTCTTGATTTGGCATCTTGTTTGGCGTGTTTGGAATGAAATTTGGAGAATTAACAAAATATAAATCATTTCCGATTATTGTCCTTTTTCAATTCATTTGCATGAAAGAATAAAATATTTAAAAAAAATTATCGCTGCGGACAGGATTCGAACCTGTGCGGGTAGAACCCAATGGATTTCAAGTCCATCTCCTTAACCACTCGGACACCGCAGCTGTGTGAATCCATCGGTTTCTGAGTCATACAGCAGAAGAAGTAGTTTTTCGCAGGACCGTTTATTTTATGACAAACATAAACAAGTCGGATGATCACAGATGACGTTTATCGCGAAAAAATTTCTTGAAGATCGGCAAGGACTTAATTCCTCTCGAAACTCGAAAATAGATCTATTCGAGGGGTGAAACAAATCTTTTTTTTTTCAACACCCACGTGCAGTTTTGAGAAATTTGCGTTGTAGACATAATTGACATTCAACAACAATGTAGTCGAAATTGATTGGGTCGAAAATCGTCATTTCATTTTCATAAACTTCAAAAGATGGTATTACATTGAATATATGTATCAGAAAACTTAATTTTTCTTTGTGTATCAAAACGAACTTCAGAGTTCATTGTCAATATGACCAAGACTGTCATTTTATTTCTTATAAACTTCAAGAGATGGAATCACATGATTATATTGAATATATCATAAATATCAATTTTTTTTCTGTGTATGACACGAAATTCAGTGTTTATTGTCAGTATGTCCAATGCTGTCATTTTTCTTTTTATAAACTTCAAAAGATGGAATCACATATGTAATCAATAGAATATGTATATCAGAAAACTCAATTTCTCTTTGTGTATCAAAAAGAACTTCAGAGTTCATTGTCAGTATGACCAAGACTGTCATTTTATTTCTTATAAACTTGAAGAGATGGAATCACATGATTATATTGAATATATCATAAATATCAATTTTTTTTCTGTGTATGAAACGAAATTCAGTTTTTATTGTCAGTATGTCCAATGCTGTCATTTTTTTTCATAAACTTCAAAAGATGGAATCACATATATAATTAATAGAATATGTATATCAGGAAACTCAATTTCTCTTTGTGTATCGAAACGAACTTCAGAATTCATTGTCAGTATGACCAATACTGTCATTTTATGTTTTATTAACTTCAAGAGATGGAATCACATGATTATATTGAATATATCATAAGTATCAATTTTTTTTTGTGTATAAAACGAAATCAGTGTTTATTGTCAGTATGTCCAATGCTGTCATTTTTCATCTTATAAACTTCAAAAGATGGAATCACATATGTAATTAATAGAATATGTATATCATAAAACTCAATTTCTCTTTGTGTATCAAAACGAACTTCAGAGTTCATTGTCAGTATGACCAAGATTGTCATTTTATTTCTTATAAACTTGAAGAGATGGAATCACATGTTTATGTTGAATATATCATTAGTATCAACTTTTTTCCTGTTTATGAAACGATATTCAGTGTTTATTATCAGTCTGTCCAATGCTGTCATTTTTCTTTTTATAAACTTCAAAAGATGGAATCACATATGTAATTAATAGAATATATATATCAGAAAACTCAATTTCTCTTTGTGTATCAAAACGAACTTCAGAGTTCATTGTCAGTATGACCAACACTGTCATTTTATGTTTTATAAACTTCAAGAGATGGAATTACATTATTATATTGAATTTATCATAAATATCAATTTTTTTTTCTCTGTATAAAACGAAATTCAGTGTTCTTTGTCAGTATGTCCAATGCTTACATTTTTCTTTTTATAAACTTCAAAAGATGGAATCACATATGTAATTAATAGAATATGTATATCAGAAAACTCAATTTCCCTTTGTGTATCAAAACGAACTTCAGGGTTCATTGTCAGTATGACTAATACTGTCATTTTATATTTTATAAACTTCAAGAGATGGAATCACATGATTATATTGAATATATCATAAATATCAATTTTTCTTCTTTGTATAAAACGAAATTCAGTGTTTATTGTCAGTATGTCCAATGCTGTCATTTTTCTTTTTATAAACTTCAAAAGATGAAATCACATAATTCTATTGAATACCTATATCAGAAAACTCAATTTTTTTTCTGTGTATCAAAACGAACTTCAGTGTTCATTGTCAGTATGATCAATGCTGTCATTTTATTTTCTTTAAACTTGAAAAGATGGAATCACATAATTACATTGAATATATCAGCAATATCAATTTTTTTCTGTGTTCAAAAACGAACTTCAGTTTTCATTGTCGGTATAACTAATACTGTTATTTTATTTTTTATAAACTTCAAAAGATGGAATAACATAATTTTATCGAATATAACAGAAAACTCAATTTTTTTTCTGTGTATTGAAACGAACTCCAGTGTTCATTATCAGTATGACCAATGCTGTCCTTTTATTTTTCATAAACTCCAAAAGATGAAATCGACGAAGTATATTTAATATATCTGAATAACTCAATTTTTTCCACGTGAAGCAGCTAGAAAGCTGATTTCTACATAACTCATCTAATCGAATTAAATTGAATGTATAATTATTTTGTCACGTGTAACAGCTAGAAAGCTTAAATTCTACATAACTCTTCTGATCGAATTACATCGAATGTATCAGAATAACTCAATTTTCTTTTCACGTGGAACAGCCGGATAGCTGACTTTCCACATAACTCATTCAATAGATGCCTAGAAACCAATCGAGAAAAAACATGAAAAACGAAAGACTCAAGTGAACAATCCTCATCTTATCCAAACCCTCATAATCTTGTTGTCATAATTACGAGCCAGTTGAATTATAGACAATTAGAATCAATTAGAATGCTCGTTAGAAATCAGGGCTTTTATCATAAGATGCCTCCACAAGTATTACAGGGCTCTTGGCATATATATGGTCCTCTCCTATATACGAGCCTCATCATGGTGTACTTCAGCTCTAATAGACCAGCAACTCGAGTGTTGATAAAAATATGGAAACATGCATCATCTGTTAGACGTTCATCTGATGGAACTGTGAAACATTGTACCCAAAAAGTATCAAGGGTAATGGGCAGTGGAAATATTAATCGGATAGTTTCAGAACTGGTTATGATTACATAAACAGGAAGTGAATTTTTCACTCCGAATACAAAATAACGAATTCAGCATCCATTCAATCTCGAAAGAAAATCCGACATGCAAGAGATGTTGTATATCAGCCCGCCACACGGCTCCGGGCGTGAAAAGCACAAGAGGAACGAGTGAACTTCACCGCCAACTTCTGAGAGAATTCCGAGTCTGTCGCGTAACACGCGATCTGGCCATCGCACGCCAGTTCCGCCATATTGTCCTCCGTGTCGCCGATAAGATTGTCCGGTGGCGTGTCATGTGATTTAAGAGTCACCTCGTCCACCCCACGCAGGGACGTCGCTGCCTCTTTGCCCACCTGGTCTGGAATCCCGAAGGCTCCTAAGAGGATAGCATCGGGGGTTCCCCAAGACTCCACACTACGACCCGCACTATTTATTCAATTCAACTTAGGATATAACAAAATATAAATGAAGTTAGAGAATCTGATATTCTTCTACGCGTTGAAAGTTGAAAGTGGCTAATACGGACCTGTCGTCTGCGATTTTCTCGTAAGGCCTACCGCTGCCATCTCGTGTGTTCAAAAGGCAATCAGATATGTATAAAGATAAGGCGGTCGAAATGAATATTCATCGTAGAATTTGACCGCTGATATGAATCGTGTCTAATCATTCCATATTCTATATAACTTCAGTTCGACGACGGACGAAAATATAGAATTGTCAGATATGAGAACAATAAGTGCTAGCTCAAAACAATAACAGGTCATGGAACTATTCCTGGCAGTAAAACACATACAAAATATGAAAGAAAGATGATGTACCCTTGAGTCTTCATGAGTTTACAGTTGATGTCATCAAAATATTGAATACATAATTAAAAAAAAATAGAAGCTTCAAAACCACTAAGGTACAAGATTAAGCGTGATTGGAAATTTTCAAAAGTGACAGTAAATTTCACTACAGTATTGCTACGTTTGGATGCCAGCAAAGAAAGTATGTAGTATCACCAATGCTGTCATTTTATTTTTTATAAACTTCAAAAGATGGAATCACGTCATTATATTGACTATATCAGAAATATAAATTTTTTCTGTGTATCAAAACGAACTTCAGTGTTCATTGTCAGTGCGACTCATGCTGTCATTTTATTTTTTATAAACTTCAAAAGATGGAATCACATAATCATATTGAATATATCAGAAAACTCAATTTTTTTTCTGAGTATCAAAACGAACTTCAGTGTACATCGTCAATATGACCAATGCTGTCATTTCATTTTTTATAAACTTCAAAAGATGGAATCACATAATTATATCGAATATATCAGAAATATCAATTTTTTTTCTGTGCATCAAAACGAACTTCAGTGTTCATTGTCAGTTTGACCAATGCTGTCATTTCATTTTTTATAAACTTCAAAAGATGGAATCACATAATTATATTGAATATATCAGAAAACTCAATTTTTTTTCTGAGTATCAAAACGAACTTCAGTGTTCATCGTCAATATGACCAATGCTGTCATTTCATTTTTTATAAACTTCAAAAGATGGAATCACATAATTATATCGAATATATCAGAAATATCAATTTTTTTTCTGTGTATCAAAACGAACTTCAGTGTTCGTTGTCAGTATGACCAATGCTGTCATTTTATTTTTTATAAACTTCAAAAGATGGAATCACATAATCATATTGAATATATCAGAAAACTCAATTTTTTTTCTGAGTATCAAAACGAACTTCAGTGTTCATCGTCAATATGACCAATGCTGTCATTTCATTTTTTATAAACTTCAAAAGATTGAATCACATAATTATATCGAATATATCAGAAATATCAATTTTTTTTCTGTGTATAAAACGAACTTCAGTGTACATTGTCAGTATGACCAATGCTGTCATTTTATTTTTTATAATCTTCAAAAGATGAAATCACATAATTATATTGAATATATCAGAAAACTCAATTTTTTTTCTGTGTATCAAAACGAACTTCAGTGTTCGTTGTCAGTATGACCAATGCTGTCATTTTATTTTTTATAAACTTCAAAAGATGGAATCACATAATTATATCGAATATATCAGAAATATCAATTTTTTTTCTGTGTATCAAAACGAAATTCAGTGTTCATCGTCAATATGACCAATGCTGTCATTTCATTTTTTATAAACTTCAAAAGATGGAATCACATAATTATATCGAATAATCAGAAATATCAATTTTTTTCAGAGTATCAAAACGAACTTCAGTGTTCATCGTCAATATGACCAATGCTGTCATTTCATTTTTTATAAACTTCAAAAGATGGAATCACATAATTATATCGAATATATCAGAAATATCAATTTTTTTTTTGTGTATCAAAACGAACTTCAGTGTTCATTGTCAGTATGACCAATGCTGTCATTTTATTTTTTATAAACTTCAAAAGATGGAATCACATAATCATATTGAATATATCAGAAAACTCAATTTCTTTTCTGAGTATCAAAACGAACTTCAGTGTTCATCGTCAATATGACCAATGCTGTCATTTCATTTTTTATAAACTTCAGAAGATGGAATCACATAATTATATCGAATATATCACAAATATCAATTTTTTTTCTGTGTATCAAAACGAACTTCAGTGTTCATTGTCAGTATGACCAATGCTGTCATTTCCTTTTTTATAAACTTCAAAAGATAGAATCACATAATTATATCGAATATATCAGAAATATCAATTTTTTTTCTGTGTATCAAAACGAACTTCAGTGTTCATTGTCAGTATGACCAATGCTGTCATTTTATTTTTATAAACTTCAAAAGATGGAATCACATAATTATATTGAATATATCAGAAAACTCAATTTTTATTCTGAGTATCAAAACGAACTTCAGTGTTCATCGTCAATATGACCAATGCTGTCATTTTATTTTTATAAACTTCAAAAGATGGAATCACATAATCATATTGAATATATCAGAAAACTCAATTTTTTTCTGAGTATCAAAACGAACTTCAGTGTTCATCGTCAATATGACCAATGCTGTCATTTCATTTTTTATAAACTTCAAAAGATGGAATCACATAATTATATCGAATATATCAGAAATATCATTTTTTTCTGAGTATCAAAACGAACTTCAGTGTTCGTTGTCAGTATGGCCAATGCTGTCATTTTATTTTTCATTAACTTCAAAAGAAGAAATCTGAAATCACCGAATTATATTGAATATATGTACCTATCGGAAACAATCAATTTATTTTTCTTTGGTACCAGGAAACTCTGAAACATACGTTCATAATTTGAAGAGAATAGCCCATATGGGTCGAAAATGAGGTAAATACGATAAAATAGATCATATTGCAACTTTTTTACACCACTCTCATTGGTTATCGACGTTTTTGAGAAGGTAGTGAATTGGAGTAGAAAATAGAGGTAAGTAACGATTTCTAACGTTTTCCTAGAATCATAATTATGTTATTTTTTACATTTTTAGAGATTGAAGATGTAAGACATATCATAATTCGTCAAAATTTGACAGCTTCCTGAAACCTTTGAAAACATTATAATTTATAATTGGAAGAAAAAAGCCCATCAGGGTTTGAAATGAGGTATATACGATTAAATTGATTTTCTTCCAACACTTGTCCACCACTTTTGAAGGTTTTCGTTAGTTTAAACTGTACACGTGACTGTTATCTTAAAATTAGTAATATTTCTAGTGTAATTTTCAAAAAGAGTACAAAAAATGTTTTGTTCAACATGTGCAAATAGTATATTTGGAATATTCACTTTTTGCACTAGTAACACAAATAATTATTTCAACACGAAAAAAATTAGGAATGCGGAAAATGTAATTTTTTTCATTTTCTAAGAAAACTTCCCAAAAACACAGAAATTTCTTCTTCTGAATCAATTTATATTATATCAGTAAATTTGTATTGTTAAATTCATTTTCTGTGTAGTAATTTTTTTTTATTCATTAGAAATACATCCAATTAGAGGTGACTAACATGGTAAATGAAAGATAATACATAGTAGATGAGAAAACGGACAACAATAAAAACATTAAATAATAAACAATAAACAAACAATTAAAACAAAAAAAGCAACAACAGTGTCTCTTATCTAATCAAAATAGTATGAAGTTTTGTTCGAGAAATATTTTGTTTGTGCCAACCAGCTGTTTCCGCACTTTTCATTGCCAAGGGGGGCGAGGGGGACAGTTGCCCCCCCAGTGCATCCGTGTAGGTTACTATTTCGAATCAGCGTGAAGTATCGGAATGTAATAATGACTGTTGTTGTTTGTGTTATCTCAAAATGCTCCATTGGGAGTTTACGACCACCATTGTTTAGATCCGTAAGATGTGGAAATGTTTTGTGTTCAATCCCAGAACTTCCAGATATTTATAAACTATACCGCGCAATCTGCATGTTTAGTTTCGCGAAGAAACAATATATCCAACAATAACTCCGCGAGATATGATTCTTACAGCATCAGGAGGATAAGAACTGTTGAGAGTGGGCAGACGGAAATTTTCAACGGACAATTTTCATGGTAAAACAATCGATTGTTAACGTTCGCCATTCAAAGAAAAAATAATCGATTCGGAGTCAGCGAATTGTCGATCTCCCCTAATGTTTTAGTCCGCAGTT
Organism: Aphidecta obliterata; assembly: GCA_963966015.1. Taxonomy (NCBI): domain Eukaryota; kingdom Metazoa; phylum Arthropoda; class Insecta; order Coleoptera; family Coccinellidae; genus Aphidecta; species Aphidecta obliterata. The sequence continues at coordinate 5,433,122 of OZ014431.1, forward strand.
GGTTTTATCTTTGTTCTTTAATCCTTCATGCTCTTGGGCGATCTTGAAAGTGCATTGATTGCCTTTTGAGATTTGGTCTGCAGCTGCCGCCGGTCTGATCGGAGGTTAGATATTAAGAGGAGAATCGCCACTCGAGGTTAAACTGCAAGGGGATGGCAATGAGTTATTCAACTTTGTTAGCTCCATTTTTTAAATTAAGTTCATACCTAATTATTATTGTGAATGTTTTGCTGAAACTGATTAATTCAGATAGTGAAGATGAAATATTATGTACACCTCCAGAAATAAGACAAGCAGCCAATGTTACCATACAGAATTTATTGCCCCCAAATTCCCAAAACAAATATAAAGTTGCCGATTTTCAAGATTGGTGTAGCATTTAGAATATTAAGTCATCGTTTATAGAGAATGTTCTATTGGCATATTTTAGTGGACTTAGCACTAACAAAGCATCGCCTCTATGGACTTTCTACTCCAAGTTAAGAAGTACACTCAACATAAATAATGCATTGTTATAGGTAACTATCAAGGTTTGTGAATAAAATCTTTCTCTGTACTTGTATCTTAGTATTTATTGTTATAGTCGTTGATATAATATAGTATTCAACTTGCGGTAAGGGTCATAACTCACTTGATGAATTGCAGCACTCGCCAGCGGCTCGCGCTGCAAACTTCATCTACGTGAGTTATGACCTACATTACTGCTCGTTGAATAATATACTATTACTGACGACCATAGAATAAAAGCTCATTTTAACGCACTCGAAATCATCCATTAATGACCCCTATTAATGCCTGATTTCTTGTATTAATGCATGATTATCATGGCAACCGATTATAAAATATTCAGTAGGAGCATAGATGCATCTATGTCGGAGCACGATCGAGCTGTCAAATTTATTTATTCGCTTTCGATCAGAATCTGATTTTATCCGTTACGCTACTACATAATGAATAACGAAGAAAATATCCCTTTGACACCGCCAGATGTGACAAGAACTGCTGAAGTAGCAACTTTGAGTCTGCTTCCTGAAAAGAGCCGCCATTTGTATGAAAAAACCTATGATGAATTCAGATCTTGGTGCAAGGACAAGAAGGTTCGGAACTTCACGGAAACGGTTTTGTTGGCATACTTTACGGGTATTGCAGAAAAGCAAGTTTATGACCAAAATATTCGATGCTGAAATCAACACTAAATGTGAAAGACAATACTGATATAAGCAGATACAACAAACTGGTGATGTTTATTGAACGGAAAAGAGAGGAATGTATCCCAAAAAAATCAAAAGTTCTCAAAAAAGAACATGTGAGAGAGTTTATAGCGAATGCTCCTCATAGTGTTTTCTTGATGTCGAAGGTAAAAATAAAACTCAATTGAATCGTTATTCCAACTTATTCTCATTATCTCGTTATAGTGAAATAACTATCATTGAATAAGAATTTGATTTGTAGGTCGCTTTGATATTCGGAGTAGCGGGTGCATTGAGAAAAGATGAATTTTTAAGGTTGCAGAGAAAGGATGTACAAGATATGGGATCGAAATTTTTGGTGACAGTGAATTAATCGAAAACACATTCGAACAGGATATTCACTTTGGTGGATAATGATGAGCATATACTTTTGAACATAATAAAGAGATATATATCCTTGTGGCCAGCTCACACTCCACACGAAAGATTTTTCGTTTTTTATAAGAACTATAAATGCTCAACACAACCAGTTGGAATTAATACATTTTCTGAATCACCGTCAATGATTGCAAACTTTCTTAAATTAGAGCAACCACATTTCTATACAGGTCACTGTTTTCGGCGTTCTTCTGCGTCTATTCTTTCTGACAGTGGTGCAGATTTTTCAGCCATCAAAAGACTTGGTGGTTGGAAATCAACTTCTGTTGCAGAAGGGTATATTGAAAACTCCATTCAGAATAAAATAGAAACTGCAGAAAAAATTTTATGTCATAATAGTTCCAAACTAAATAATGCTTCAACCTCCACTTCATCCACGCGTTCCTTATCGGACATTATTGGAAATGAAATAAATGTAAACTATTCAGAATGTCACAACATGTCCAATATTCCCTCTATGAATTTTTCGAATTGTTCTATAGGAAGCATAAATATTAATACATCGAAATGAACATAGAAATTTGTATTACGTCAAATTTGTATATCATGCAAAATAAAAATTGGTTTAGATCCAGAATTTATATTCAATTCCTGATGAGGTCGACGGAAAAATCTTGTAATCAACTCGTTTATTAATTCAGCGATTAATGGTCTCAAACATTAACGCGCTGGCTCCGCTCACGTGTTAAAATATTTCGACCATTAATTGCTGGCATTAACAAACTAGTTGATTAAAGAACTATTAAATAAACCGATTATTGCAACAAAAAAAAAATCCCGTATTCAATCGACATTCCGAGTTTCGTCTTCGGTCTACCTTTCTTCGCGCGAGACGCATCTTTGGACCAAGCTATCAAAAGACGAAAGAGGGATCGCGAACGACTCATCCGGTATAAACAATCCGCCCGTTTCTCGGTTGGTACGCGTGTTTCCGGCGTCCGAAGCAGCGGCCTCCTCAGATCAAAACAGATATACGCATCCTCCCCCGCTTTCATTACGATCTATTCGTCTCATTATTTTTCACGAGATATTCGAGATTCTCCGTTTGTCTCTGGGTTTTTCGGACGAATGAATGGATATCCTGCTTTTTCATTCGGATGAATGGAATTTTTAAATGGTGTTATTTCTCGAGGGGCTTTGTTCGGGGGGTCTGGGGGAGGCTGACCTAATTTGAGATGAGAAGGTGGAATCTGTCTGAAGTGGGATTTCGCATGTGACTCCTGGTTCTATTTCCATCGGATGGGTTTGTAGAACTCTACCGGATGGAATAAATGCATTCTTGTTGGTTTCCTGAAAATCCCCATAAACGTTCTGTTTTGGTAACCTGAACAGCTCGTGACGAATCGGGCTGTTGAGATGATATTGGTTATTTGTGTATTTATAGATGAGCTGGAATGAAACCAAAGATACGCGTCGTGTTTTAACTTGCCAAGATCCAGTTTCACGTTCGTCGTTTTATGAACGTTATTTTGCACGGGTATTTTTCAGGATGAATAATAATAGATAGGGAGTAGGCGGCAGCGACACTCAAAGAAATTTTCCAGGATATGCAACAGGAATTCGGTTACTTCCACAAGAAATTCCCCTATATAAGCGACAGCAGGAATATTTTTTAATTTTACGTGACAATTCCTCTAGAAATAACAAGTTTTAAATTAGTTGATGTAACCAAACTGTAGTTCGTCATTTCAACAGAAAAATTATACTGTGACGAAAACCGGAATATGCGTGACTATTTACAGGAATTTCCTGTTCGATAAACAAACTAGATAGTTGTATTCCAAGCTTCAAATTTTCTACAAGAATTTCCAGTAATGAACACTGAACTAAAACAGGAATTGCTTCACTTATAAGAACAAAATTATTATATTTCACTAGATATTCCTGTAACATTTACAGAAATATTCCTTTTAAAATAAAAGTAGCTGATCACTGCTATACTTACCGTTTTTCCTGTTCAAAGGACTCAAGTCACTTGAACCGGAATCGGCATGTTAGATTGCAACTACAGCTTGTTCTCAGAACGGTCTTTTCTTGTTGTTATAACAACAGTTGCGTTTAAACAACAGGAATTCATTTAACCGCAAATTCCCGGGATTCGTTTTTTTCAGTGTAGATCTGAGTGAAGTCAACAGAAACTATCAATCGTTTATTGTGAAGGCAGAAAGAAATTGGGGGCAAAAATATGTACAAAAATTCTTGATATCTTTTTGAGCACTCGTACCACTTACACGAGGGCTATATCATTTCGTCACGATGTCTGTATTTTTCGAATTTTGAGCCGAAAATGGTCTCAATCGACTGAGTTCGACTCACTGATGACGAATCCGTCGGAAAATTCGAGTCCGTCCGTCCAGCCGTCCGGGCGTCAATCCGTAAGCACGATAACTCTCTAACGGAACAACCTAGAGACTTGAAATTTTCAGTGTGGGTTCAGTTCCCGAATGCCTCGGTTAAGTTCGTTAATGGGCCAAATTCCACCAGGGGTTTCGTAAATATGGTCGTTCAAAGTTTTGTTCCCGTGATTACTTGAAAACTACAAATTTGATCAATATGAAATTTTGCACTTAAATGGAGAATGAGGTTTTCAAGCTACATGTGAAATTTTGTCCAGATCGCATGACCAGAACCATAGAAACCATAGAAAATTGTAAATTCTGAATGGAAAGGCCTAGGGACTTGAAATTTTCAGAATAGGTGTGGATCTCGAATGTCGTGATCACGTTCATCTATTAGCGAAATTATACTAGGGGTTCCGTAAATATGGTCGTTTGAAATTTAATTTTCTTGATAATTTCAAAACTACAGATTCGATCGTGACGAAATTTTGTATACTAATGGAGAATGATATATTCAAGCTACATTTCTCCAGATCACATGACCAGAACCACAGAAACCATAGAAAATCATAACTTTCGAACGGAAAGGCCTAGGGACTTGAAATTTACAGGATAGTTGTGGATCTGAAATGTCGCGTTCACGTTTATTAATGAGCAGAATTATACTAGGGGTTCCGTAAATACGGTCGTTTGAAATTCTGTTTTCTCGATAATTTTGAAACTACAAATTCGATCGAGATGAAATTTTGTATTTCAATCGAGTATGATATATTTAATCAATATTTTGTCCAGATCGCATGACCAGAACCATAGAAACCATAGAAAATTGTAACTTTCGAACGGAAAGGCCTAAAAACTTGAAATTTTCAGGGTAGATTTGGATCGCCAATGCTGCAGTCACGTTCATCATCGAGCAAAATTAGACTAGGGGTTCCGTAAATATGGCTGTTCAAATTTTTTTTTTTTTTTGATAATTTCAAAATTACTGGTTGGATTGGAATGAAATTTTGCACCTAGCTGGGGAATAATGTATACAAACCACGTGCGAAATTTTGTCCAGATCGCATCACCAAGACCATGGATACCGTAGAAAATTCTAGCGAATTATCGAAAAAAAATTGGCTGAAGCACTGACATGAAGTTTGAGAATTTTTTTGGCAGCTGTCGAAAATTCTTTCAATTGATTTCTGAAACTGGAAAATGCGAATCAACCTACAAGGTGGATGTACGAGCGCTCAAAAGCTCCTGACTTCACGGCAGTGCTTTTCGTAATTTTTTTCTTTCGATCTCTGTATTCCTAATGGAATATTTTCAGTATGTGAGGATTAATTATGAGTTCAAGAGAGTTTTATATAATAGATGAGCTCATTCCAAATATCGACAGTTCTTTTCCTTGGTAAAAATGGAAAAATTTCAATATTGTTATTTTATGAAAAATATGAATATAGAAACAAAGCTAAAAGAAGCAGAATGGTAACTGAAATTTTATAGCTGGGGTTTTTGGGATCGGATTATCACTTGTTCTGGTGTCTGCCTGTCTCTAAAGTCCTGTTAATAAAATATATTATAATGAATCTGTCGTGTTAGGGAAGAGCGGGACGCGGAGGGAAAGGTTCTAGAAGGATCTGGAAGCGGCGTTCCCGAGCTTACGAGAAAAGTCGAAACAGAAGTAGTGCAGTATGAGATAGTGCGAAATAAATTCAGTGGTGTAAATAATATAGTATAGTGTTTTAAACAAGTGTAAATGAATTATTCAAGAAGTATTTGGACTATTTTCATTGCAATAAATTAATCATTAAACCACTACATAAATACCAACCATTCGAGAAAAAGCCATCCAGGTACTTCAAAACTACCGAAAGTACGAGGAAATGGTTTGTAATTATCGAAAGGAGACTTATTTGATCGAATGAACCCAGTTTCAACCTCTAAATCGGCATATTCCAAGATATTCGCCTAAAAAATTCGAGATGTCATATTTTGACGAATATCTGGAAAACTAGTTTGTGAGGCTGGAAAATCTTCGAAAATCATCACTTGAAATGCTTAAAATGATGATGACCAATTATAATTTCACGTGGGCCATTCGAGCGTTGCAGACGGTTTTATGCCATTTCCCACCAACCGGCGCATTCGCCAATTAGCAACGCTCACTCATTAATGGAAATTTCGGATAAATGACTAACAATAATCTCCGGGTTTTCCGAGAATCATTCGCGACGATTCCATTCACCAGTTTATAATCGTAACATTTTTTCGGCAATAAAAGAAATCGAACAGAGATAATATTGAACGATTTCTCACCATGAGACATTCAATGATAACGACGAACAATGAAGGACGATGACACAACACAGGCTCGATCGTTCCATAATTAATGGACTGGTAAACATGTATATTGTTTTCCTCGAAACGGACATTTCCACTACTGATTCATCCTACTGAACGACGACGATAAATCGATTCACATATCGAGATATTTGCTGGACTAAATTTTATATTTTTCATATATAAGTACTTTCAAAAGAGCCAAACTTGAGTGGGAGATCTGACATAAGATTTGCAACAAAAAATGTTATGTCGAAATATTGACGGTTATTCTTCAATTCAACATTTCTTGATTTCAAGGAATATTTCAAGTTTTTCCATGAAATCAATTATACTTAAGTTAATCTTGTAGCCTCATCGAAGTTGACCACATATCTGGAAACAACAATAAATTTGCTACAAGATAAGAATTTCTGTGGGCCAAAAAATTTCGTATTGTGGGCGTGGTAAGGAGATGAATATCACGATTCTGAAGTGAACAAAACCAATCATTTTTTTCCAATGGTTTTACCGATGGAAAATCATAAATTATGGACATGTTTTCTTTCCAGCAAAAAATACCCCATTTAGTGTGTTTTCGAATGACATATGAAATTTTGTGTTTGCTCCTTGTCTTCCGCCCTAATATCATGGCTAACAAGATAACAACGAAAAAGTTGCAATACTCCAAACCTAAATTTGCTATTTTGAAGCTTTTTATGATTGAATATCGAAGTAATTTTCATGGAAGTCATAAATTTATCTGTCGATTCAAAATAATTTGAAGGAAAAACCATTTTTCGAATTTTGAGCCAAAAATGGTCTCAATCGACTAGGTTCGACTCACTGATGACGAATCCGTCGGTAAATTCCAGTCTGTCCGTCCGTCTGACCGTCCGTAAGTACGATAACTCTCGAACGGAATGACCTAGAGACTTGGAATTTTCAGTGTGGGTTCAGTTCTCGAATGCCTCGGTTGAGTTCGTTAATGGGCTAAATTCCACCAGGGGTTCCGTAAATATGGCCGTTCAAAGTTTTGTTCTCCTTATTACTTGGAAACTAAAGACTTGATCAAGATGAAATTTTGCACTCAGATGGAGAATGGGGTGTTTAAGCTACATGTGAAATTTTGTCCAGATCGCATGACGAGAACCATAGAAACCATAAAAAATTGTAACTTTCGAACGGAAAGTACTAGGGACTTGAAATTTTCAGGATAGGTGTGGATCTGAAATGTCGTGATCGCGTTCATCTATGAGCGAAATTATACTAGGGGTTCCGTAAATATGGTCGTTTGAAATTTAGTTTTCTTGATTATTTCAAAACTACAGATTCGATCGTGACGAAATTTTGTATACTAATGGAGAATGATATATTCAAGCTACATTTCTCCAGATCGCATGACCAGAACCAAAGAAACCATAGAAAATTATAACTTTCGAACGGAAAGGCCTAGGGACTTGAAATTTTCAGGATAGGTGTGGATCTGAAATGTCGCGTTCACGTTTATCAATGAGCAGAATTTTACGAGGGGTTCCGTAAATACGGTCGTTTGAAATTTTTTTTTCTCGATAATTTAGAAACTACGGATTCGATCGAGATGAAATTTCGTATTTTAATCGAAAATGATATATTAAAGTAACATTTTGTCCAGATCGCATGATCAGAACCACAGAAGCAGTTTTGGATCGCGAATGTCGCGGTCACGTTCATCAATGAGCAAAATTAGTCTAGGGGTTCCGTAAATATGGCCGTTCAAAATATTTTTTTCCTGATAATTTTGAAACTACTGATTGGATTGAAATAAAAGTTTACAACTAGCTGAAGAATAATTTATTCAAACTACCTGCGAAATTTTGCCCAGATCGCATTACCAAGACCATAGATAATGTAGAAAATTCTAGAGAATTATCGAAAAAAAATTGGTCAGCTGAAGCACTGACATGAAGTCTGGAGTTTTGCCTAAGTTTGAGAATTTTTTTGACAGCTGTCGAAAATTTCTCCAATTGATTTCTAAAACTGGAAAATGCGAATCTATCTACAAGGTGGATGTACGAGCGCTCAAAAGCTCCTGACTTCACGGCAGTGCTTTTCGTAATTTTTTTTTGCAAATTTCATATATGATCTCCCCCTGAAGTTTGGCCCTTTTTTTTATTTTCGAGATAATTCACAGGATTTAGTTGGTAGTGGGTTGAGGGATGTTTGAGTGACTGAATGGGGGAAATTGATTTCGTTTTAGGCCGATTTTCAGTTCTTATAGGAATTGAGAAGGTAGAACTTATATAAACAGCCAGAATCCCTTCGAATTCCAATGAAAGTTCTTCGATTTCAAAAACTAATTAAGATAGTGAAAAATGTTTTTGATTTAACATGGAACATCTTGGTCCCTTCTCGAGGAAATAAATGGGATTTAAAAAAATGTTGTTTCCTTAAAAATGTTAAAAGATTAAATTTCCTACCTTGAGACGTCAATCTTCTGGCGATCGATTTAGATCTCATGGTCCCCGGAGTGCGCGTCGCCACAACGTGAAGATCAAAGGAATCCGCCAAAGTTCACAGAAAACGCGACGGTAGTCTTCATGTCAACAACAACTAACGACACATCCCCCGGTCAGCGGCGGAAGAAGAAGAAGTCCGTGCACTTGGACGAAGACAACGGAGACCGCGATCGTCTTTTTTCATGCCCGTCCCCGCCAATCAGCGACGTCCATTCGCTGTCATGTTTTGTCATTCCCCGGAGCCGACTGTGCGTCCGTTTGTGTGCCGTAATTTTTTGACGCGGACCTCGCAATAAGCGACGCGGCGATCTTCTTTTGTTTCGCTCCTTCGGTCTTACCTGTCGCGAATCGCGTAGGTCGCCGGGATTTCTTTTGTCCGCGCGCATCTATCCGCGCATCGCGCCGCCTACCGCGATGCCACGCCAGCGGTAGGCAGATAAGAGCATCGGGACGACGGCGGTCGATACTCCGGGATGGTCCGGTGGCCTCTCCCGGATCCGCAGATCCGGATTTTCCGGGCGGTTGTCTCCGGTCGGGGAAGGGATGACACCGCGCGGGGAGGTTCGCCATTTTTTGCCGGAGGAGGACGAAGCGTTCTCGCAGGATTCGAGGAAGAAATTGCGGGAAACGTCATCGATCCTGGTAAGAAGGAGGAATAATTCTAAGTCTTCAACGAACTGTTTCAATCGAAACCTAAACACCAAGAGCGTTCAAAAGCCGCTGTTGCATGATTCGACTCAAAGGCTCTCTACGGGTAGACATAGTCAGAAACCGGGACATTTTTAGACATAATAAAATACGTACTATCACTGGGTATTTATAGGTTGTTATTGTTTTTTTCAGAACCACAGATCTTACTTCACGCATTCAATAAATTCTAATAATACAAGGCATTTTTATCCGCATCACCAGCTAAGTTCTGTAGAAAAAAACTGTCTCTACATGACAATAAAATTGTTTATCTGCTCTTATTGAATTATATATTCATATTTCAACTACTTTTGAGCAAATAATAGTATCTGTAAACAAACAACGTGAGTTATAACAACTCACTACTATAACTCCCTGGCTCTTTCCTTCTGAACAAGCCGATTGGCCGACAGGGAATAGTCCATTATTGGTATTGAGGGGAGGTCACTTGAATAATTTTGACGTTTTTCCAAATTAAGTTGATACCTACTTATCATGGTGAACGTTTTGCTGAAAAAGATAAATTCAGGTAGTGAAGATGAATTATTATGTACACCATCAGGAATAAGAAAATCAGCCTATGTTACCATACAGCATTTATTGCCCAAAAAAACCCGAAACATATAAAGGGGTATACAACAATTTTCAAGATTGATGTAGCAGTAAGAATATCAAGTCATTGTTTACAGAGAATGTTCTTTTGGCATATTTAAGTGAACTTAGCACTTAATATAAAGCATCGCCCCTATGGACTTTTTACTGCATGCTAAGAAGCACAATCAACATTAATAATGCATTGTTATAGGTAACTATTAAGATTTGTAAATACAGTTCTCTGTATTTGTATCTTAGTATTTATTGTTATAGTCATAGATAAAGTATCGTATTCAACTTGCGGTAATGGTCATAACTCGATGAATTACAGTACGAGCCGAAGGCAAACTTCATCAATCATCTGCGTGAGTTATGACTTACATTACTGCTCGTTAAATAATATACTTTTAATATGTTCCCAAGATATTTGCATAATATGACTTTTGAGGGAGAAATTCAAGAATTGTAAAATTGAGCCTTTTTCAAAACAAGGATTTGAATTGGTTTGTAAGGAAGTGGTGAATTCACCTAACTTTTTTTAGAAATTGAGTTTTGTTTTTTGAGCGCTCGTACTACTTACACGAGGGCTATATCATTTCGTCACGATGTCTGTATTTTTCGAATTTTGAGCTGAAAATGGTCTCAATCGACTATGTTCGACTCACTGATGACGAATCCGTCGGAAAATTCGAGTCTGTCCGTCCGGCCGTCCGTCCGTAAGCACGATAACTGTCGAACGGAACAACCTAGAGACTTGAAATTTTCAGTGTGGGTTTAGTTCCCGAATGCCTCGGTTAAGTTCGTTAATGGGCCAAATTCCACCAGGGGTTCCGTAAATATGGCCGTTCAAAGTTTTGTTTCCCTGATTACTTGAAAACTACAGATTTGATCGAGATGAAATTTTGCACTCAATTGGAAAATGAGGTGTTAAAGCTACATGTGGAATTTTGTCCAGATCGCATGACCAGAACCATAGAAACCATAAAAAATTGTAACTTCCGAACGGAAACGCCCAGGGACTTGAAATTTTCAGGATAGGTGTGGATCTCGAATGTTGTGATCACGTTCATCTATGAGCAAAATTATACTAGGGGTTCCGTAAATATGGTCGTTTGAAATTTAGTTTTCTTGATAATTTCAAAACTACAGATTCGATCGTGACGAAATTTTATATACTAATGGAGAAATTTATATTCAAGCTACATTCATCCAGATCACATGACCAGAACCATAGAAACCATAGAAAATCATAACTTTCGAACGGAAAGGCCTAGGGACTTGAAATTTTCAGGATAGGTGTGGATCTGAAATGTCGCGTTCACGTTTATCAATGAGCAGAATTATACTAGGGGTTCCGTAAATACGGTCGTTTGAAATTTTGTTTTCTCGATAATTTCGAAAATACGGATTCGATCGAGATCAAATTTTGTATTTTAATCGAGAATGATATATTAAAACAATATTTTGTCCAGACCGCATGACCAGAACCATAGAAACCATAGAAAATTGTAACTTTTGAACGGAAAGGCCTAGGAACTTGAAATTTTCAGGGTGGATTTGGATCGCGAATTTCGCGGCCACGTTCATCAATGAGCAAAATTAGACTAGGGGTTCCGTAAATATGGCTGTTCAAAATATTTTTTTCCTGATTATTTCGAAACTACTGATTGGATTGGGATGAAATTTTGCACCTAGCTTAGGAATAATGAATTCAAACTACGTGCCAAATTCTGTCCAGATCGCACCACCAAGACCATAGATACCGTAGAAAATTTGAGCGAATTATCGAAAAAAAATTGGTCACCTAAAGCACCGACATGGAGTATCGCCTAAGTTCCAGAATTTTTGTGACAGCTGTCGAAAATTCCTTCAATTGATTTCTAGAACTAGAAGGTGCATGTACGAGCGCTCAAAAGCTTCTGCCTTCACGGCAGTGCTTTTCGTAATTTTTTTATACTTAACGTATGGACTTCTTGAATATTGTAACATCGGGCCACGTACGAAACTAGTAGTACGTGTTTCAAGTGGTTATAAAATAGTATTTGTATGCTAAGTTTGCTATTTTTTCTGCAGAGATTGTGATTATCGATTATTGTTTTCTAGTCAACTTACCAAACAAATTTTATTTTACGTTTGCAGTATGTATTTTTGAATTCTAAGTTGAAGAATTTATATTTTTTAAGATAAATGTTCGTATTCATTACATAAATATGAATATTTCATTTTGTTTTTTCAGAATTTGTTTTATTTTTATGCATTTCATTCAAAATGTGTATTTCAATGTTTTTAATGAAAAAAATTTTCCATAAAAATGTGTATTATTTTGAAACTCTGACGGAAATATATGAATAGCATTATAAAAAAAATACTATAAGAAAATATGATGAATGAAAAAAAATCTACGCAAATGGGGGGGCGCTGTCTAATATATTGCCACAGGCGCAATAGTACCTAGATACGGCCCTGAGATTTCGTATCAAAGTTGATTGTGAGAACCTAAAACAATAAATGATCCAAAATTCTTAAAAACGCAAACGAGAAGAACTAGCCTGAAACTGATAAAGTTTTCGAACGAGGAGCAAAAATAACATTCAGATATAAGAGAGTCAACATTTGATTTCTTTTAAGTTAACATTTGGTAATTTTCCTTATATCTTTTCTCTTCTCAAACTATTCCTGAAACAATGGCTGCAATTCACCTCCTTCCCCACCCCCCCACCCCCCCCCCTTCGCCTGAATCCCACTCGAATTAAGCGGTTTGAGACACGACCGTTTCCCCATCATCTTCAACCCCTCTCGCGCGCGAGTAGATGAACAGAGAGCAAATTAATAAATCAAATTAAGCAAACCGCAAGCATCTGTTTGAGCGGCAGTCGACAAACGGGGCCGTTCATAGAACGGGAGCGGGCGCACAGAGGAGTAGACAAACAAAATTCGGTATGCATTAATTCGTCGGCCACCGCTATACGGAGCACATAGCCAGCGGGCGACGCGAGGAACTCGATTTTTGGGGGAGGTGGGGGATGTTTATGGTTACACGGGTCGTTTCGCGTACTGCGAGGGAATTAAATTTGAATTTTTGAGATGTGTATGTGTGTGTTTTCTTTTTGGCGGGGAAGGACGCGAAAAAGGAATTTCGTCAAGAGAATGTGGATTAATTTCGTCCTCAATCTACCATTATCAATCCTTATCTATTCCAATTTAAGTCGAACGAACTCCGTGCGTTTTTATGACAAATTTCAATCCCACCCCCCCATTCGTTTTTTCGCAGCCTTCGAACGTCCGAGGAAGGCGATCTCGACCGCTGATACCGCCAACATAAAAAAATAATTCCCCCGTTTATAAATATGTATATTTGATGGAAGACCAGGGTGGTAGTCATTAAGGGAACCGTCGTGGTGGGGGGAGGGGGTAATGCGTTATGAAATCACGGACATATGACAAATAACAGTTGACCCGTAAACAATGTGTATAATTTGCTGAGATAGACCGTCACGCGAAGCTAACCTAGATATAACAACGACTCCGGCAACGCCGCCTAGATGACTGATGACCGCCTTCCACGCCCTCTGCCGTGACAATCTCACGACATCGTGTCCATCGACGGCACCCCCTCGTTTGCCCTCCTCGGCGATTTCGGGAGCCGGCGAAATTATTATAGGTAACTGTTGGGAAGTTGCTGCGGTGACAGAGCAAATTACAGAAATTACGCTCGGTATGTTCGATCCGGAGGGTTAATGGGTGCCGGACTGGGGTTTATGGCATCAAAGCTGCCTTCCATTTGTGCATATCAAAGGGCCATAATAGCCTTTTCTTTGTACGTGGAAATTTGCGGTGCGCGTCGAGGAATTACTGTCAGCGAAAGACTAGAGGCGATTCTGCAAGCTCGGATCGCCTTCGTTTCGTCTGAGTCATGCCAGAATCACAATTTAAAAAAATCAGATGCATCAATAATGGTAGATTGAGGACGAAATTTATTGACATTCCCCCAGAACCTTGATGGTTTCAAGCCAGCTTCAATTCCATCTGCAGAAGCCTCCAGCGATTATCACCACCAGTTCTCCCATAATTTGTACATATTTTTTGGGCCATTGTGCTTTCATCTCAATGCAATTGAATTGCTAGAGAATTTTACCTCGAGATTCTCACTCCTTCTGAGCGACATTTAATGATAATTTCTGAGCAGAATGTGTTGTACGACCTCTGTCCAGTAATTCTGCAACTACACTAGAGCTATTCTAAAATCTTTCCTCATTTGATCCAGCAAAAGATCCAACAAAAATTACGAAAAGCACTGCGGTGAAGTCAGGAGCTTCTGAGCGCTCGTACATCCACCTTGTAGTCTAATTTTGCTCATTGATGAACGTGACTGCGGCATTTGCGATCCAAATCTACCCTGAAAATTTCAAGTTTCTAGGCCTTTCCGTTCAAAAGTTACAATTTTCTATGGTTTCTATGGTTCTGGTCATACGATCTGGACAAAATATTGCTTTAATATATCATTCTCGATTGAAATACAAAATTTCATCTCGATCGAATCCGTAGTTTCGAAATTATCGAGAAAACAAAATTTCAAACGACCGTATTTATGTATATATACCCCTTGTATAATTTTTCTCATTGATAAACGTGAACGCGACATTTCAGATCCACACCTATCCTGAAAATTTCAAGTCCCTATGCTTTTCCGTTATGATTTTCTATGGTTTCTATGGTTCTGGTCATGCGATCTGGAGAAATGTAGCTTAAATATATCATTCTCCATTAGTATACAAAATTTCGTCACGATCGATTCTGTAGTTTTGAAATTATCAAGAAAACTTAATTTCAAACGACCATATTTACGGAACCCTAAGTATAATTTTGCTCATAGATAAACGTGATCACGACATTCGAGATCCACACCTTTCCTGAAAATTTCAATTCCCAAGGCGTTTCCGTTCGAAAGTTACAATTTTATATGGTTTCAATGGTTTTGGTCATGCGATCTGGACAAAATTTTGCATGTAGCTTGAACACCTCATTCTCCATTTGAGTGCAAAATTTCATTTCTGAAAAATTCTGTAGTTTCCAAGTAATCAAGAGAACAAAACTCTGAACGGCCATATTTACGGAACCCCTGGTGGAATTTGGCCCATCAACGAACTTAACCGAGGCATTCGGGAACTGAACCCACACTGAAAATTTCAAGTCTCTAGGTTTTTCCGTTCGAGAGTTATCCTGCTTGCGGATGGCCGGACGGACAGACTCGAATTTTACGACGGATTCTTCATCAGTGAGTCGAACATAGTCGTTTGAGACCATTTTCGGCTCAAAATTCGAAAAATACAGACATCGTGACGAAATGATATAGCCCTCGTGTAAGTAGTACGAGCGCTCAAAAATGATGAGCAACAGAAAATCAACTAACCTCACCACGAAAACGTTGGATGAAAAATGTAATCGAACACTTGAAAGCAATTAATAATCAACAACAAAAAATTCAAAAGCATGTATAGAATAAGCTCGCAATGAAGAAAACGAAAGGAAATGAAAAACAACCTCAATTATCGAAAAATTGGCGGAATCTTCTGGCATAAAAAAATCTGCAATTCCCTATTGATTCATCCGCATCTCAAGATTCCAACCGTTGATTGAAGTACTTTGGGAAGATATCCAACCCATGTATTTACCGTTAGCTTACCCCTCGTATCCCTTGCCCCACATTTCGCACCCTGAATGTGAAACAACTGGAGATTTCTGTTTTTGAAATATCGGGCAATTTGGAGGCTGGAGAGTTTACAGCTGAGTCATAATTGATGCCAGATGTTGAATTATTCAACATCTTTTTCATATTATATATGAATTCTGTTTACGGACACTAGGCGCGATATTTTGTTGAATCTAAAAATAATTGGAATATTTTTATGATGAGCCACTCTTCAAATTTAGCAATAAATGTATATTATTCATTTTATATTTTCAGAAAATAATGGAAAATGATGTAAAGGGTGTGTCACTGGATTTTGTGACTTTTCCTTCGAGCAAAATTGAAAAATGACCGATCAATGCGATAGTATTCCTTGAGGGCTATCCAAATATTTTATAGGATAAACTATCGAACCAAGGCATGAAAAGTAATTGGAGAAAAACCGTTTTTCCCGAAAAAATTTTTTTTGCAAATTTCACTGGTTTTCAAAATAAGAAGTTCTAAAGACAATTTATCACCCATTGTCCCTTCATTTCAACTTCAATTTTCCTAGAAATTTTTTCTTGCAAAATATACTTCATAATATTCCATTCAAAATTAACCTGAATAAATTCAGATTCCATATTTGGAAAATATATCCATGTTGTCTGTGGTTCAATCAATATTTGATTGTCAAAATTTGAAGTTTTCATTCTCAATTATAATAGAAGCGGAAATATGAAGCCTGAATTTTCATTCAAAGCTCTCAACATGTTTAGTCCTTGAAGAAAGTTGGGATTGTCTCAGAAAGTGCGAAGAAGTGAGAGACAGACACTTTCTTCGATCTTCTATTTGTGCAGTTAGGAGCATTCTGCATCAGGAATATATGCCAAAAATAAAATCCACATTCATTTGTAGATTAATTCATTTCATGGCAGTCAAAAGAGCTCGGTCAATGCAACATTATTGAGAATAAAATTTATTATTTTCATACATTCGCGAGTCGAAATAGGGGACGTTTCGCGTACTGTCGGAAAGCCCGGGGGCGAGGTCGCGATTTTAAAAAACTCCTTGAGGCCTTCGGCTTCTTTATCGAACTTTTTTTTTCTGTTGACATTAAGCGCTTTTATATTTTAGAAAATCATTGTTATTGTTATGTTATTGTTATTGTGGGTTATATACAAATATGTGTCACCGTGCTGTACCGAAATCACCCTATTGTATTGTTCTTTATTTTTTGTATCATAATATTCAATATTGATTCTTAGAGTTATTGAAATGAAAATATTGATCTTCTCATATATATATATATAAATAACCCACAGGTTATGGGCCCGGGCTACATTCACCAATTTGAAACAATTAATAGCGCAAATAAGTGATGGCAGCAACATTGATGGATATATAATAGAAAAATTGGTGAAAGAAAATTACCATACCTCTGACAGTCATCGAAATAAAAAAATTAACCTCACTCATTTCCTCAAATCGCAGGATTCCCGCGAACGTCATAAAACCCGAACTGGATTTCGCCTCCGGTCGTTATCGCCCCTATCTCGACCTTTCCATCGGCTCAATTGTCCGGCTGTGTCCGCCGCGCCGTCACCCCCAACCCCGGGGGTTGGGAAGATGGTTGACGATAAGCACGCGTCGCAGGTATCGTGCATCATATTTCTGTCCTGATTTTTAATTGACTCCATTTACATAACAGATTATACGTGCGACGTGAAGAATTGTCGTTACGGCGCGATGTTGCCGGATTTCCCTGGGATATTGATAACGGGTCATCTTGATCTTGGGGTGAATTATGGTTGGTACTGGTGTCGGAATATTAAGTGGAGGTTTGCATGGAAAGATTCATATAGAATAGTTGTATTATATGAGAAATATAATAATTTTCTTTTTTAGTTGCAAAATGGCGAATGCTCATGTTGATAATTGGAGATTTTCTTCCACTTGCTTGAACTATCAGATTAAATCATGGACCGTCTGGCAACCCCGCCGAGTGTCTCGCAACCCCCAACTCAATTGGGTCAACAGTCAACAGTGTGTACACCGTGGATAGCGTGAATTATGGCCGCGAGGGGGAGAGCGCACCCCAAAAACAATTACGTCAACCTAATGAAGGAAGATCATAAAGATCCTCTTATCTTTACACAATTACGGTTTATTCCTTTTAATGGCCGTGGTCGAGAGTTAGTGCACTGTGCACAACAAGCGCTCTCACGTGGGAAACACAAGTGTGTGTCGTCGATGACGTGTTTGACGCTTTTTGTGTCGGGGGGATCACTTCATTCGCTTCGTCTGATTCAGGGTGAATTGAACAATGTAGTACACAGAAACTAGCAGGAAATTTCTGCATCATTGACCGTCGACTGAAGAAGATGTAACATAATTGGCGAATAACTCATACTTTACTTGCGAATAATTCAGGAGTTCGAAGATTACTACAGGACCTTAACGAAAGGCAATCATCTTCCATTGATGAAAGCTATAACCTTGAATAGATTTGAAGTGAAGAAATTCTACAAATTGAAATATCGTGACTGATACTTTTGAGAATAACCCAAAATAACAGTTATTGAAAATTTTCCCTGAAAAAAACGAATCGGTGGAATTTCCAGTTAAATGAATTCCTGTTGTTCGGACGCAACTATTGTTATTAAAACAAGAAAAGACCTTCCTGATAAGAGTCTGTACTTGCAATCTAACACGAGTAACATAACGAATAAATACAATAGAGAACCACTGCGAGGAAAGCAGGATGACACATATTCCTTACCTCCCCTAGACGTGGAGGAGCGATGCCCAAGAGAAGTGGTCCTTTTTGATGAGAATTTCCTCGATTTGTATCTTCCAAGTATAGTAATTACCTTTGTCTAATTTTCCTATTTGCATCAATGTTGCTGCCATTACTAATTTACACCATTCAATCTTTTATATTATTGAAAGTAGCCTGGGCCCATAACCTGTTGGTTATACATCTACAAAACGAGGACTTACACCCGGAATATATGAGAAGATTATTTCTACAACTCTACGAATCAATATTAAATATCATAACACGAAAAATAAATAACAACAATACAATAGAGAGCTTAAGGGTGAAGTCGATACAGCACAGTGACACTAATTCAACACCTCCCAACGTGTAGGAGCGATGCCGAAAAGAAGTGGCCTCTTTTGATGAGAATTCCCTTGATTTTTTATTTTCCAAGTATAGTAATTACCTTTGTCTAATTTTCCTATTTGCATCAATGTTGCTGCCATTACTAATTTACACCTTTGAATCTTGTATATTATTTAAAGTAGCCTGGGCCCATAACCTGTTGGTTATACATCTACAAAACGAGGACTTACACCCGGAATATATGAGAAGATTATTTTTACAACTCTACGAATCAATATTAAATATCATAACACGAAAAATAAATAACAACAATACAATAAAGAGCTCAAAGGTGAAGTCGATACAGCACAGTGACACTAATTCAACACCTCCCAACGTGTAGGAGCGATGCCCAAAAGAAGTGTTCTCTTTCGATGAGAATTCCCTTGATTTTTTATCTTCCAAGTATAATAATTACCTTTGTCTAATTTTCCTATTTGCTTCAATGTTGCTGCCATTACTAATTTACACCATTGAATCTTTCATATTATTGAAAGTAGCCTGGGCCCATAACCTGTTGGTTGTTCATCTACAAAACAAGGAATTACACCTGGAATATATGAGAAGATTATTTCTACAACTCTGCGAATCAATATTAAATATCATAACACGAAAAATAAATAACAACAATACAATAGAGAGCTTAAGGGTGAAGTCGATACAGCACAGTGTCACTAATTCAACACCTCCCAACGGGTAGGAGCAATGCCCAAAAGAAGTGGCATCTTTTGATGAGAATTCCCTTGATTTTTTATTTTCCAAGTATAGCGATTACCTTTTTCTAATTTTTCTAATTGAATCAATGCTGCTGCCATTTCTGATTCACACTATTGAATCTTCTATATCATTGAAAGTAGCCTGGGCCCATAACCTGTTGGTTATTTATCTAGGAAACGGGGACTTGCACCTGGAATATATGGGAGGATTATTTCTACAACTCTACGAACCAATATTAAATATCATAATACGAAAAATATATAACAACAATACAATAGAGAGCTTAAGGGTGAAGTCGATACAGCACAGTGACACTAATTCAACACCTCTCAACGTGTAGGAGCGATGCCCAAGAGAAGTGGCCTCTTTTGATGAGAATTTCCTTTGTATCTTCCAAGTATAGTAATTTCCTTTGTCCAATTTTTCTATTTGCATCAATGCTGCTGCCATTACTGATTCACACAATTAATTTTTTTTTAATTAGCGAAAGTGGCCTGGGCCCATAACCTTTTGGTTATTTATTCATAAAACGGGGGGAGTATTTCTTTATTCTGACAACTGGCAGAACTGACATTTCATACTATTTGAGCTGACAGGAAGACAACCAAGGAGATTTCAGGACGTGATTGATAATCACGTATTCTATGGAAGTGTTGGATGGAAGATGAAGACTTCATCAACCTCCTCAACAGCCCCGAACTAATTACTCCATCTCCTCGAATCGGCCAAGATTAATGCTCGGAAGATTGCTGTTAAGGCGAGGAAAAAGCAGGAGGATTATTAACGCTCACATTAACATACATAACTAGCGTACAAACCTCGCCACCGGGACCGTTACCACTCGAAGACGTGGCAAACGACTTCCCGTTCCCTGCCAGCCCGCGTGAAACAAAGGAAACTCGAGACAAATGGAAGCGGATAACAAAAACAAGTCAACGTCAAATCTATTATGGTATACCAGACGCCCCAGACACCATTAATGACGAGATGTTTTCGACCCAATCGTGCGAATATTGTTTTTCGAGGATTGATTTTAGGATTCTTTTGTGCCGATGCATGGGAATTTAGTGGGTTTGGAGGGTCGACAGGTGGGGGTAGAAGCAGAGGTGGAAGGATATGGATTATGTTCACTCTGAATCCGGGGGTAGGTTTAATGATACGCCTCGCACCACTCTCACCCCTCCATCTTGTTGCTCAAATGACTAGCACTCTCTTGGTCGCAAAACGAAGAATGTCATCAAACGGATCGTTCGATCCGAGGTGAAATATAATACAATATAGCTGGTCGCCGAGTTCGTTGCTCTCATTACACCTAGTTTCGAATCCCATCGCAGCTCCAGATCGCCGTCTCCGAACGAGAAACGGCACGTTCTTTCGGCTCGAATCTAATCATCGTTGCAGTTGCACCTTATGGTGAGGGACCAAGAGAGGTAACAAGACGAGACCGTGCTCTCCGTTCCGCCGTGTGGCTCGACGATCGCCAATAAGGCACGTAGCCAATTTATTTGTCGATTTTAATTCCACCATAAGAACGACGCCTTGGTCCTGGGGTTACAGGCGGAGGAAACGACGGTCGTTGGGCCGGAAGGAGGGTGGGTGAATCTTTTGAGAAGATGAAATTCAGTTACCTTCGAATCATCATAATATACCTACTTATTGTATTTAGCGAACGACATATCCCTGTTTTCGGTCTGTTGTGATGCCAACATCAAGATTATTTAATGACACTTCTGCGTTGGCAACGCTGTTCACGTTAGTTCTCAAAGCTGAACCTTGTCATTCGAATTATGAACGAGGGAATGTTGGCGTCAATTCAAGATCGATCTAAGATTCTCTAATATAACATTATGATCATCAATAATATACTCATCATCTTGAAGAAGCGAAACATCCCAATTTTGGGATTTGGTTTGTTGTGATGCCAACACTGAGATTGTTTGGAGAAACGACAACGATGGATTCTTCTGACACTTTCGCCTTGGCAACGCTGTTCAAGTTATTTCCTAACGCTGAACCGGAGTCATTTGAATTATGAACGAGGGAATGTTGGCGTCAATTCAAAATGTAAACAAATGGGTTTCTTCTAAGATATCTTCAATTTTTTCTCGATCTAAGATTCTCTAATATAACCTTTTAATCATCAATAATATACTGATCATCTGAAAGAAGCGAAACATCCCTATTTTGGGATTTGATTTGTTGCGATGCCAACATTGAGATTGTTTGGAGAAACGACAACGATGGATTCATCTGACACTTTCGCCTTAGCAACGCTGTTCACGTTATTTCTCAAGGCTGAACAATGAATGAACGAGAGAATGTTGGCGTCAATTCAAAATGTAAACAAATTGGCTTCTTCTAAGATATCTTTGATTTTTTTCTCAATTTGAGATTCTCTAATATACCCTTGCAATCATTGATCTTGAAGAAGCAGAACATCCCTATTTTGGGATGTGGTTTGTTTTGATGCCAACATTGAGATTGTTTGGACAAACGACAACGATGGATACATTCGACAATTCCGCGTTGGTAACGCTGTTTGTGTTATCCGTCGACGCTGAACCGCGATATGTTGGCGTCAATTTAAAATGTAAACAACGTTCTCTAGCTCAATGCAAATATAAGTTTCGAAGACCATTATGCCCTTGATCTCTAGAGAACAAGAGAACGATCCTCGACTGTAATGATTGAGTGTGCAACGTTATACAGTCATAAAGTTTATATCTGCCAGGAGATATTATACACTTTATATCTCCGGATACGAGAACGAAGAAATGGATTGGAGCATGTCGGTTTTCCATTGTTTCCAACGCATAACAAACATAGAACATAGGCCGGTTTGCTGATACTGTTGTCAATTCAATTATTGCTTCTTGATACGCGAGATATTACTGTACGCCACATTCAACAGGATAATTCAACATTGTTGAATGACCGAGGTGGTGTATGATTGACCGCACTGCGATAGCGAGAAGCAGACAAAGGTATCACGTTGGAATTGTTGCGATTGTGGGTGTTCTTTGAATGCGGAATGTTTCATACTGAATGAATCTTTTATTTTTCACTGGTACAGTATTTTATCTAATGCTAAGTAATCCTCAAAATCGTCGAAAGGCGGGATGCGGCCGAAGGCCGCAAACTAATCTCGAAGAACCCGAGATCTTAATAAAATATATGGTTTTCACAGAATCACAAAAAAAACGCTTCAGTGCATCCTAAATCCATTTTCTATATTTGATTAGATCGACGAAGTAAAAATAATTGGAGAATTATATTTTATAATGGCCTTGAGCAGTTTTGATCAACAAATATATATAATTACATAAGCCAACCCTGTATACCTTAGATGAATTGCTCATCAGCTTCCATTCAATATTGAATATAAGCATGTATAAATTTGATTGCTCATTGAATCTTCAATGACGCCATTATTGCAGGTGTTGTTGTTTGTCGCATTTCCTTTCTGGAAGTTATAAAGAAGATGATTTTATAAATACTTTTAAAGACGAATCAGTCGTCAATAATAATTGAAGTTTCATTCTAACTGTATGCTAGATAGGTTGGATAATCGTCCGTTGTAATAAATAAACTTTCTTTTAAAAGTTGGCTTTCAATTTCAAAAATATAATTATATACAGGATGTCCGGGAAATGTGGGAAATCTCTCGGATTCAGATAAAACATCAAAAAATAAAATGACAAGTCTATATAATTTTTTTTGGCCCTCTCTACGGAGATACGGCCTCCTAAATGACGTCACTGGAAATTCATTTTACTGGAATAAATTTTAAACTACTTCATATAATTTAATGAAAATTTGATATGATAAACAGTGGTAGGGGCCTCTTAGAATACTGCCCTTAAATTTAAATTAGCACGTTCAGTTAACCAGGGGCGGACTAGGTTGAACATTTCAATGCTTACATTTTCAACACCCTGTATGATAAGGAGTTAAAAAAAACAAATTTGGATATCTTGGACATAAGGCTAAAGAAAAGGTACTCTTGTTCATTGTCGATAAAATGAATCGTTTTCGGATAACAAAATAATAAAAGAAGTAACTTTTATATTTCTCTTAAAAAAAAAACATGGATTCTAATTTTTTTGTCTGCAACAAAGTGTGATACGAAAGTTATTCAAGGAACAAAAAAGTTTTAGTTTATGTTATTGAATCCGACAAAATTTGTTGAATCCACTTATGAAGTTTTTAATTGATTATTTCTAATTAGCGTATTTAGATTCAATCGTTGCAAGCTTTAGTGGGAGTACATTTCTGAAAAATTATTTTTGTTGAGGCCTTTTTTTTGGCCAAAACTGCATTATCAAGAATCTTTGTAATTTTGTCGGATTCAATAACGTGAACTAGAACTTTTTTGTTCCTTGAATAACTTTCGTATCGCACTTTGTCGCAGACAAAAAAAATTAGAATTCATGGTTCTTTTTAATACAAATAAAAAAATTACTTCTCTTTTGTTTATCACACCAAATTTTCATTAAATTATATCAAGTAGTTCAAAATTTATTCCAGCAAAATGAATTTCCAGTGGCGTCATTTAGGAGGCCGTATCCCCGTAGGGAGGGGCGCTAGGAAAAAAAATTATGGGTACTTGTCATCTTATTTTTTTATGTTTTATCTGAATCCGAGAGATTTCCCACATTTTCCCGGACACCCTGTTTATATACGGGGTGATTCCAAATTTGACGTGAACCTTGGAAGACGTGTTAGTATGACTCATTGGCATTCATTTGAGCCATATTTATTGATATCCAAAAATAAACAGTTAACAACTTATTTGAATTTTTGTGTTTTTGAAAAACACACCTCTCGTCTGCATTCTAACGAAAACTTTTTAGGAAATGAAGAAGGTGTTTGGCAAGTTTTTAATCTTAAAAACAAAAGTATTTACTTTTGTCATACATAAATTGTGGAGTTCAAAAGTTGCAGGCGAATTGATATTAGAAATTGACTATTCTTTTCTTTAAATACCAACTTTCAAATCATACGAATTTTTTTTCATCAGCATATTTTTGCTTTTTCCATATATATCATATCCTCGTCTGATAAAAATAATCCGAAATTATAATCAAACTTGCTCAACGTAAAAAAAAATTGACGAAAAATGTAGTAAGGTGAGAATTTTTCAAAAAACAAAAAACTTAAATAACTCGGAAACTGTCGATTTTTGGATATCAATAAATATGGCTCAAATGACAGCGAATGAGTCATACTAACACGTCCTTCAAGGTCCACGTCGAATTTTGAATCACCCTGTATTTAATTATTCAATTTGTAAGATTTAAAAAAAAATTAGTTTCCACTTGATTTTTTTATTTCCCATCAACTTTCCTGAAACAAAAAGAAGTTAAATCGAAAGTACCGAAATTCTCCCCCTTTCCACTCCCGGAGTCGCCCATTCTTCTCCCCCGTCCGTCGCGTCGGATGGAAACCTTCCGGGCGTCGAAAAGCGCAGGCCGGGCGGAAGCGGCGATAGAGAGAGGAATTACCATCGATTCCGGGCTTCCGTGAGATAACGGCCCTATTTTCCTAAAGCTTCTGTCGGTTCGCGTTAAGCGGGCCCTTATCTGGGAAAGCGCACGAACCGGCCGAACCTCGAGGTCGCCACGGGGAGGCCACGGCATGGAAATGTCACTGATTTATTAGTTTTTGCGTTCTTCGGCCTCCGCGGAACGTAATTCGATTAGGTCGGAGGAATTTTTTCCCGACACGCATTCGACATCTCGGATATGTGGGTCATTTTTTTTCGAGGTTTTATATGGCTTTCGATTTCGAAAAACGATTTTTTTTCCAGATATAGACATCGCCCACGAGTTCTCGTCCGAGAATCCGTGAAGAAGCGGTAACATCAAAGGGATCTAGTTATTAAACTTTCGATTTTAGTGCTTTTCTCAGAAAATCGCTTCAAATCGACCATTTGATTAGGGGTAGTGACGAAAATGGGAGCGAACCACATGTCGCATCAGTTCCCTCGAAGACTTAATCTCTAATTTTGGCGACAAAGAGGCCGCGAGAATTAAGTGGAATCATAGGTTTAGACACTGTGGATTAGCGATTAACCACTACTGGTGTGAAATATCTGTCTTTAAATGGAACCGCTAGCTGTGGAACCCTTGGGGTCAATTCCGTACATCTGCTCGGCATTCTTTGTCGGTAGCACGCCCCATTTGATCTCCTGGATTTTATATTAGTCGGAAAATTATGGGATAACCGCAACGCCTTCCATATAAGGAACGTCCACCCGCAGGGAGTGTAGAAGAAATCTTCCAATTCGAAACAATGAAAATTACGATAAAGTAAAAACACTGATGCTTTCGCTGAAAATCAAAAGTTGAATGGTTAATCTCAAAAACAAAGAAAATATTCCAAAAATAACCTATAAGCAAGGAAAAAAGTATTTTCCACTTCTTACCACAATTTTGGTTATACAAAAAATGACACTTCGAAATTAATCATCTATTTTACACTTTGTTGAGGAATTTGATAATTCTGTTCTGACGCTTCTCGAGAGTAATTATTTCGACCGGATTCTTCTTGGATAAAAAGGACAGAGTCGAGGGGTGAACCGAATAAAAAACGAAGCCTTATACATTTCTTCATGCCCCACATGCAGTTTTCAGGAATTTCCGATCAGTTTTAGAGAAATAGAAGGAACATAATTCCAATAGCATTTCAGTGCAGTCGAAATTGATTGGGTCGAAATCATCGAAAGAAGTGATTAGATTCGAGAAATAGAGGTAAATAATGATTTGTGAAAATTTCCGAGCCACATTATAAGATTTCTTCATATTTTAATCGATTCATGAGGTAATTCGAATTTTACAGAAAACTTTGCAAACATAGGTTCATTATTTGAAAAAAATAGCCCATCTGGGAAATAAGGTGAATACAATTGAATTTCCAATTTTTCCAATCCACTCTTATAGGTTTTCAAAATTTTCACCAAAATTATGACCATTGCTTTACCTCAATGATTTTTAACGATTTCCTAGCCCCATTGTATGATTTCTTTCAGGTTTTCAACGATTTATGAAATTATTCGAATCTGATACACAACTCTGGAAACATGCGTTCATAATTTGAGGAAAATAGCCCATCTGGGTCTAAAATGAGGTGAATACAATTGAATAGAATTTCTTTAAATTTTTCCAATCCACTGTTATAGGTTTTCGAAATTTTCACAAAAATTATAACCATTGTTTTACCTCAATGATTTTTAACTATTTTCTAGCCTCATTGTATGATTTTCTTCAGAATTTAAACGATTTATGAGGGTATTCGAATCTTACAGAAAACTCTGGAAACATACCTTCATAATTCGAAAAAATAGCCCATCTGGGTCTAGAATGGGGGTGAATACAATTGAATAGATTTTGTTCCAATTTTTCTAATCCACTCTTATGGGTTTTCAAAATTTTCACCAAAATTATGACCATTGCTTTACCTCAATGATTTTTAACGATTTCCTAGCCCCATTGTATGATTTTTTTCAGATTTTCAACGATTTATGAAATTATTCGAATCTGATACACAAGTCTGGAAACATGCGTTCATAATTTGAGGAAAATAGCCCATCTGGGTCTGAAATGAGGTGAATACAATTGAATAGATTTTCTTCCAATTTTTCCAATCCACTTTAATGGGCTTTCGAAGTTTCCAAAAAAATTATGACCATTGTTTTACCTCAATGATTTCTAACGATTTCCTATCGTCATTATATGATTTTTTTCAGATTTTCATCGAATTATGGAGTTATTCGAATATGACAAAAAACTTTGGAAACATACGTTCATAATTTGAAAAAAATAGCCCATCTGGGTCTGAAATGAGGTGAATACCTCCAATTTTTCTACTCCATTCTTGAAGGTTTTCAAAGTTTTCAGAAAAATTATGACCATTTTATTACTTCAATGATTTCTAACGATTTTCTTGCCTCATTATATATTTTTTTTATGATTATCAACGATTTATGAAGTTATTCGAATCTGACAGAAGACTCTAGAAACATACGTTCATAGTTTAAAGAAATTAGCCCACCTGGGTCTGAAATGAGTTGAATACGATTGAATAGATCTTCTTCCAACTTTTCCACTCCACTTTTATAGGTTTTCGAAGATTTTAAGAAAATATGACCATTTTTTTACTTCAATGATTTTTAACGATTTCCTAGCCTCATCATATGATTTTTTTCAGATTTTCATCGATTTATGGAGTATTTCGAAGCTGACAGAAAACTCAGGAGACATACGTTCATAATTTGAAGAAAATAGCTCATCTGGGTCTGAAATGAGGTGAGTTAGATTGAATAGTTTTTCCTCCAATTCTTCTACTGCATTCTAATAGGTTTTCGAAGTTTTCAAAAAAATTATGACCATTTTATTACTTCAATGATTTCTAACGATTTTTTTGCCTCATTACATATTTTTTTTCTGATTTTCAACGATTTATGAAGTTATTCGAATCTGACAGAAGACTCTAGGAACATACGTTCATAGTTTAAAGAAAATAGCCCATCTGGGTCTGAAATGAGGTGAATACCTCCAATTTTTCTACTCCATTCTTGAAGGTTTTCGAAGTTTTCAGAAAAATTATGACCATTTTATTACTTCAATGATTTCTAACGATTTTTTTGCCTCATTATATATTTTTTTTCTGATTTTCAACGATTTATGAAGTTATTCGAATCTGACAGAAGACTCTAGGAACATACGTTCATAGTTCAAAGAAAATAGCCCATCTGGGTCTGAAATGAGTTGAAAACGATTGAATAGATCTTCTTCCAATTTTTCCACTCCACTATTATAGGTTTTCGAAGATTTCAAGAAAATATGACCATTTTTTTACTTCAATGATTTCTAACGATTTCCTAGCCTCGTTATATGATTTTTTCAGATTTTCATCGATTTATGGAGTTATTCGAAGCTGACGGAAAACTCTGGAGACATACTTTCATAATTCGAAGAAAATAGCCCATCTGGGTCTGAAATGAGGTGAATACGATTGAATAGATTTTCCTCCAATTTTTCTACTCCATTCTTATAGGTTTTCGAAGTTTTCGAAAAAATTACAACCACTTTTTCACTTCAATGATTTTTAACGATTTTCTAGCCACATTATACGGTTTCTTTCATATTTTCAACGATTTATGAAGTTATTCGAATCTGACAGAAGACTCTAGTAACATACGTTCATAGTTTGAAGAAATTAGCCCATCTGGGTCTGAAATGAGTTGAATACGATTGAATAAATCTTCTTCCAATTCTTCCACTCCACTATTATAGGTTTTCGAAGATTTCAAGGAAATATGACCATTTTTTTACTTCAATGATTTCTAACGATTTCCTAGCCTCATTATATGATTTTTTTCAGATTTTCATCGATTTATGGAGTTATTCGAAGCTGACGGAAAACTCTGGAGACATACTTTCATAATTCGAAGAAAATAGACCATCTGGGTCTGAAATGAGGTGAATACGATTGAATAGTTTTTCCTCCAATTTTTCTATTCCATTCTAATAGGTTATCGAAGTTTTCGAGAAAATTACAACCATTTTGTCACTTCAATGACTTCTAACGATTTTCTAGCCACATTATACGATTTTTTTATATTTTCAACGATTTATGAAGTTATTCGAATCTGACAGGAATTCTGGAAACATACGTTCATAATTTGAAGAAAAAGGCCAATCTGGCTCTGAAATGTGGTGAATACTATTGAATAGATCTTTTTCCAACTTTTCCACTCACTAGTTTAACAATTCTCTTCTTCATCCCAAAGTGGAGCTGAATAATTCAAAAGGAATCATCTGGTAGAGGACCAAAAGTGGAGGAGGAAGAACTTCCCCAACTGTCAAATTGAAAAGGCTCGTTCGGTACAGAAATGAAAACCGGAGGAAACCGGAGAGAATTTCCACGACGAAAAACTGAAATCGATGCGTCGTTACGTCACGCTGGCAGACTCCGACGAGCTGGTCGTCATGGGAACCGGAGGCAGAAGAGTTGTCTGGGCTATCACCGATAAAGTCGGAAAAAGCTGGATCCCTACTCCTACGTGTCCTTCGGTGGGAGGAGTGAGGGGTAGAAAGGGTCAATTGAGGGAAGGTTGATGGTCACTTCGAAGCAACATTATATCCTATCTTCATAAGCGCCACTCATCCTTATACCAGAAAATGTCCTCATAAAATTCATTCCTGAAGATAAATTCACAAAAATACTGTTACGAATAATGTTATAACAAATACGAGGCCAAAATGTAAAAGAACAACTGTCAATCATGGAACTCTATGATCAGATGTCGTAGCTGAAGTTTCCCAACACGCAGCATCCTCGACAATAGCCAACCACAGAACAAGGCCGACGACGAATCGCGGCGTCGGACGTGGGTGTATCTCCGACGGACGCATCTCTATCTCTCTGATAAAACGGGATGCGCATCGCGGCAAACAACGCACGGCGCGATGACAGAAGGATGAGCCGCGATGAGCAGCGCATGTGTTGTCTGAACGACAAGATGCCATTCGCCGAAAACGAGACACAGCACGGTTTAGGACGCGGGATGAGCACAGATAGCGGAGCTGCGTTCCCGCCTTCCGCTTCGGGTAAAATGGCCACTGCTCAGCGATTATTCCGGCCAGGTCGCAGGGATAGCGTTGTCAGAATCTACTTCTATGCTTGCCTTAGACATCCCTGTAACCTAAAAAACGCCCAAATAAAATCACAATCCTCCCATTTTCAATTTCAAAGTTCTCTCCTCCATAAATCACATCCTGAGGCACGAAATATCAGTCGGCCATATGATATTACTACAAACTTTGATATTTTTTATTGGCCATACCGGGGCGACCGATGTCATATGAGCGCTGGTGGTATATGTGTTCCCGTATTTCATCCGGGACAACAGTTATTTCAATCCCGGTGGAAAGTTGGGAAATTTACGACCGCAATAGAATGAGCGCCATCTGCAACCCGGGGCCATAAAACAGTCTCGAAGACATCACGCAGGAATTTAATATGGCGGTCGCTCTTTGCTTTATGGTCGACGGGAATGCTGGTGCGGAATTGAAAACGCCCGGATTTCGATGATTCCCGGAGGTTCTCCTTGTGGGGGTGAAAAAATTGGAATAAGTTCTATTCAATTGTATTCACCTCATTTCAGACCAAGATAGACGTCGTTCAGTTTTTCGTCGTGGAAATTCTCTCCGGTTTCCTCCGGTTTTCATTTCTGTACCGAACGAGCCTTTTCAATTTGACAGTTGGGAAAGTTCTTCCTACTCCACTTTTGGTCCTCTACCAGATGATTCCTTTTGAATTATTCATCTTCACTATGGGATGAAGAAGGGAATTGTTACACTAGTGAGTGGAAAAGTTGGAAAAAGATTTATTTATTAGTATTCACCACATTTCAGAGCCAGATTGGCCTTTTCCTTCAAATTATGAACGTATGTTTCCAGAATTCGTGTCAGATTCGAATAACTTCATAAATCGTCGAAAATATGAAAAAATCGTATAATGTGGCTAGAAAATCGTTAGAAATCATTGAAGTGAAAAAATGGTTGTAATTTTTTTGAAAACTTCGAAAACCTATTAGAATGAAGTAGAAAAATTGGAGGAAAAACTATTCAATCATATTCACCTCATTTCAGACCCAGATGGGCTATTTTCTTCAAATTATGAACGTATGTCTCCAGAGTTTTCTGTCAGCTTCGAATAACTCCATAAATCGATGAAAATCTGAAAAAAATCATATAATGAGGCCAGGAAATCGTTAGAAATCATTGAAGTGAAAGAATGGTCATATTTTCTTGAAATCTTCGAAAACCTGTAATAGTGGAGTGGAAAAGTTGGAAGATGATCTATTCAATCGTATTGAACTCATTTCAGACCCAGATGGGCTATTTTCTTCAAACTATGAACGTATGTTTCTAGAGTCTTCTGTCAGATTCGAATAACTTCATAAATCGTTGAAAATCAGAAAAAAATATATATAATGAGGCAAGAAAATCGTAAGAAATCATTGAAGTAATAAAATAGTGATAATTTTTTTGAAAACTTTGAAAACTTTCAAGAATGTAGTAGAAAAATTGGAGATATTCACCTCATTTCAGACCCAGAATGGCTATTTTCTTCAAATTGTGAACGTATGTTTCCAGAGTTTTCTGTCAGAGTCGAATAACTCCATAAATCGATGAAAATCTGAAAAAAATCATATAATGAGATAGGAAATCGTTAGAAATCATCGAGGTAAAACAATGGTCATAATTTTTTTGGAAACTTCGAAAACCTATTAGAGTGGATTGGAAAAATTGGAACAAAATCTATTCAATTGTATTCACCTCATTTTATACCCAAATGGGCTATTTTCTTCATATTATGAACTTTTGTTTCCAGAGTTTCTGTCAGATTCGAATAAACTCATAAATCGATGAAAATCTAAAAAAAATCATATAATGAGGCTAGAAAATCGTTAGAAATCAAAGTAAAAAAATGGTCATAATTTCTTAAAATCTTCGAAAACCTATAAAAGTGGAGTGGAAAAGTTGGAAGAAGATCTATTCAATCGTATTCAACTCATTTCAGACCCAGATAGGCTATTTTCTTTAAACTATGAACGCATGTTTCTAGAGTCTTCTGTCAGATTCGAATAACTTCATAAATCGTTGAAAATCAGAAAAAAAATATATAATGAGGCAAGAAAATCGTTAGAAATCATTGAAGTAATAAAATGGTCATAATTTTTCTGAAAACTTTGAAGACCTCCAAGAATGGAGTAGAAAAATTGGAGGTATTCACCTCATTTCGGACCCAGATGGGCTATTTTCTTCAAATTGTGAACGTATGTTTCCAGAGTTTTCTGTCCGATTCGAATAACTCCATGAATCGATGAAAATCTGAAAAAAATCATATAATGACGATAGGAAATCGTTAGAAATCATTGAGGTAAAACAATGGTCATAATTTTTTTGGAAACTTCGAAAACCTATTAGAGTGGATTGGAAAAATTGGAACAAAATCTATTCAATTATATTCACCTCATTTTAGACCCAGATGGGCTATTTCCTTCAAATTATGAACTTTTGTTTCCAGAGTTTCTGTCAGATTCGAATAAACTTATAAATCGATGAAAATCTAAAGAAAAATCATATAATGAGGCTAGGAAATCGTTGGAAATCATTGAGTTAAAACAATGGTCATACTTTTTTCGAAAAATTCGAAGAGGTATTCACCTCATTTCATACCCAGATAGGCTATTTTCTTCAAATTATGAACGTATATTTCCAGAGTTTTGTGTCAGATTCGAATAACTTCATAAATCGTTGAAAATCTGAAAAAAATTAAACTAAAAGGCTAGAAAATCGTTAAAAATCATTGAGGTGAAACAATGGTTATGTTTTTTTTGAAAATTTTGAAAACCTGTGAGAGTAGATTGGAAAAATCAATTCAATTGTATTCACCTCATTTCAGACTCAGATGGGCCATTTTCTTCAAATCATAAAAGTACCTATGATTCCAGATTTTTCTGTCAGTTTCGAATAACCTCATATATCGATAAAATCTGAAAAAAATCATGTAATGAAGAGAGGAAATCGTTAGAAATCATTGAGGTAAACAATGGTCATAATTTTTTTGGAAATTTCAAAAACCTAGAGTGGAGTGAAGTTTGAAGAAAATCTTTATATAAAAAAAATATACTTAATAATTTATACAGGGTGTCCCAGAATGAATGGATAATCCTGTAACACTGTGAAGAAGAGCTATTGGACTCTCTGAAAAAAAGTACAAAAAAAAATGTTTCCCCACTAGAAATATTTTTTTTTCAAAATAATGATTTTTTGCACATCACTTTGCGTTTCTGTCTACCTCGCTCACAAGTGGATCAAATCCATCAGTTTCTTCATGGTGAAATATTCTTCATTGAATTACCAATAGATATGCTGAAAACCGTATAGATCTGTTGTAACTTTTACGGAAAAAAATATCAATGTCAAATTTCATCATAAAATGTGATGAATATTTCAATATGTGAAAGTTTAATCGTTCATGGTAACGTTCATGGTGGAAATAAAATTTCAGAAAGCCTGTGCGGCCAACTTCAAAATGGTACTATACATCTCCATGAAGTAACTGATTGATTTGATTCATTTGTGAGCGTGAAGAAAAATATTTCTAGTGGGGATAGATTTTTTTTGTATTTTTTCAGAGAGTCTAATAGCTCTTCTGTAAAGTGTTACAGGATTATCCATTCATTCTGACACACTCTGTATAAATAAGAAAATTTGAAAAAAAAATTAAAAAGAATAAAACTGTTAATATATTCAGAGGTTCTGATAGAAAAGCTCTTTCAATCTATATTCCAAAAGTGAAGGTAACTGATGACGTCAGGAACTCGTGAAGGTGTAGTACCTGTGCGAATTAGCCTAAAATCACTTAGCCTCCGTGGCGCAATTGGCTAGCGCGTTCGGCTGTTAACCGAAAGGTTGGTGGTTCGAGCCCACCCGGGGGCGACACTTTTTGTGACAAAAAATGTCAGCATCATGAAAACCTTACGATAGGAATTCCGGATGTTATCATTTCTCAAGTCATATCAATTTTTTTTCCATGGAAATCAGAATAAACATCCAAAATTTTCACTACTGAGTCGAATCGTTTGCACCAAACAAAATTAAATGAAAAAATAACCTACAGATATTTATATTGTATGCTGTTGAAAGGGTATTATAAAGAAAGAAGTTAAGAAAAGTTTTTTTTATCTCAATTGGTAACTGTGAAGCGAAGGTAACTGATGACGTCAGGAACACGTGAAGGTTCACTACCTGTGCAAATTAGGCTAAAATCACTTAGCCTCCGTGGCGCAATTGGCTAGCGCGTTCGGCTGTTAACCGAAAGGTTGGTGGTTCGAGCCCACCCGGGGGCGACACTTTTTGTTACCAAAAATCTCAACATAATCAAAACCTCATGCTAGGAATTCCAGGTGTTATCATTTCTGAGATCCTAAATATATTACCCTAAAAAAATTTTCATGTCAAATTGAAACCGAGCATGCGAAGCCACCACCAACACCAGAAGCTCAACGTCGCATTTGCATAATCATCGCCTCGGCGATCCATACCGGGTTGTCACAATTCCTCGCCATTAACCATTATGGGCGAAAATGCCCATTCCCTCACGTTCTATCATTAGATCTCGCGCTTTTATTTTTAATAAAAGAAAATCATAAGTAGGTGAGTTATTCGATAAAATTGCAAAGCAGTTGCGTGCCTCCGAAGCTATTTGATGTTAGCCTGCTTAGTCCGCGTCCTGATTGATCTTGGTCACTATCACGAACGAATATTAATGCCGCCATTTTATATATGCCGGACTCGCAACATGTCATTTCGCCTGAATAATAAGGTCATGCGGCGGGTTTCGCTCATTATGCGGACGATGTCGATGAAAAACGCCGAGGCGTTTTCCAATCAACGCGATAAACATCTCCGAAGCTGATCCCGCTCGAAGGACCAATATTTCGAACTTATCCATAAATCGCCCCACTTCCGACAGCGCGCGATGAGCAAACAGGATATAATTGGGAAAATTAACCCGATCCTCCGAGAAACAAGACAACCAGACACGAGTCGCCAATTAAAGTCCCATTAATGAATTATGCAAACTATTATCGGAGAACTTGTGACAAAGGGGTCGAAGGGATCATCATCGTTACGGCTTACGTAACGGTAAAACTGATTATACTGTTTGTTCGGAAAATTGGTATAACACAATAATATAGCGCCTGCCGCTTGTCCTTTTTAAACGGAAATCGATGGCGAGGATGATAAATGCGATTACAGGGTTATTCGTATTATTCCTATTGGGAAAACGTTCGGAATTAAGGGCTGCTTCCATGTTTTAACGAGTGGTAGGTAGAGCAAGGTGATACAAAAAAAAACATTGAATAACATCACCAGAAACCCTACAACGAACAACGCCTATTATAGGTTATTCCGGAGTCTGTTGGATTTGAGGGCCTTCCAGCGACGTTGCCTTTTCCTAGCTTTCGTTGAATGAGGCTGCGATTATAAATTATAACTTACTCAAGGTTCAACTCAAAAATCTTTCAGTATGAACAAGTTCGACTTGACCCAGGGGTAATAAATATACAGGGTGTTTTCAAAGGTGCGGCTTTTTTTGACAGGTGCTAGAACTCATCCAAATAAGTCAAAATTCCAAAAATCCTTCATATAAAATATTCACCAGTATTTCGAAATCAAAGTTCCTCGCGAATCTGAGAAATTACCAGCCCGGATCTGACTTAGGTTCGTATCGAGGTTTAATAAATGCTTTCAGTTTACGGGAAATCCAGTGATGGGTCGATTTCTTGGACTGCACGCTCCCCGGATCTCAATCCATGTGATTTCTCCGTTTGGGGTTATTTAAAAACATAGGTGGGCAGTAACGGTGAGGTGAATAGTGTTGAAGATTGAAGAACTGAAACAACGCATTGAAAATGCTATGCTTGTGACATTCGTGGGCAAGGTGATGTGATCCCTGAGTAGTTGGAATGTGCCGAAGAAATATCAAGGTGTTTCCCCTCGCTTTACCATTGTTTGAAACCTGCAAGGTTCTGGTTATGTTGGAATTTTAAGTTACAAAAATTGTCGCCCCCGGGTGGGCTCGAACCACCAACCTTTCGGTTAACAGCCGAACGCGCTAGCCAATTGCGCCACGGAGGCTAAGTGATGTTGGCCTAATTTGCACAGGTAGTGCACATTCACTTGTTCCTGACGTCATCAGTTACCTTCACTATGAGGATATAGTTTTTAAAAGAGCTTTTCCATCAGAACCTTCTAATAAATATACAGTTTTTGAATTCTTTATCATATTCTTTTAACAACACACAATGCTCCGAATAAAACTGGGCATTATTTCTAGTCTACTTTATTTCTTAGAGAAATTTTTTTTGTGCTAACGATTCGACTCAGTAGTGAAAATTCCGGATGTTGATTTGGATTTCCATGGAAAAAAATTTGATTTGACTCGAAAAATTATAACATCCTGAATTCCTATTAAAGGGTTTGAATGATGCTGAAGATTTCCGTAACAAAAAGTGTCGCCCCCGGGTGGGCTCGAACCACCAACCTTTCGGTTAACAGCCGAACGCGCTAGCCAATTGCGCCACGGAGGCTAAGCGATTTTAGGCTAATTTGCACAGGTGGTCGACACTCATGTGTTCCTGACGTCATCAGTTACCTTCACTTCGAGGATATAGATTTTAAAAGAGCTTTTCCATCAGAACCTTCTAATATATATACAGTTTTTGAATTCTTCATCATATTCTTTTAACAACAGACAATGCTCCAAATAAAACTGGGCATTATTTGTGGTCTACTCTATTTCTTAGAGAAATTTTTTTTGTGCAAACTATTCGACTCAGTAGTGAAAATTCCGGATGTTAATTTGGATTTCCATGGAAAAAAATTTGATTTGACTCGAAAAATTATAACATCCTGAATTCCTATTAGAGGGTTTGAATGATGCTGAAATTTTCCGTAACAAAAGTGTCGCCCCCGGGTGGGCTCGAACCACCAACCTTTCGGTTAACAGCCGAACGCGCTAGCCAATTGCGCCACGGAGGCTAATAGATTTTTGGCTAATTCGCACAGGTACTAGACTATCACGTGTTCCTGATGTCATCGGTTACTCTTGGGATAAAGATTTTGAAAGAGCTTTTCTATCAGAAACTCTGAATATATTTAAAGTTTCATTTCTTCATCATAATTTTTTTTTATATTTTTATTTCAATTTTTTTTTATTTATTTTTGTTATTCATTTTTTTATTCTCCTTTCATTTTTTCGTCTTTTTTTTTATTCATAATTTTCATTTCATATCTTTTTTTTATTTCGTTTCCCCATTTATTTTTATTCTTCTTTTTTTTCTATATTTTTCATTTTCTATTTTCATTCTTCAATTTTAATTTATTTCAATTTTTCATTTATTTTTATTTTCCATTTATTTTCATTTTTCATTCTTCATTATTTCTTAATTCCATTCTTTAATTTACTATCATTCTTATTTTTCATTTTTTATTTTCATTCAAATTTTTCAATTATTTTTCTTATAATTTCTTTTTATTGATGCCCCATTTTACCTATTTCAAGAACGCCTCAGCGTGTTTAAATCGAACTTTCAAACATGCGCGTTTTTTGAAGTCACTATGGCCACAGCAACGACTCGAGAAACGTGAAGTCTAAATGACAATTTTTCGATTATAGATCTGACAGGAGTACCTTGCTACGCCAAATAAAATATTACTAGATGCAAATGCGGTATCAACCGCATTTCTGCTTTACTTTTCAAAAAATCTATATTAAAATTGCACTGCGGTGACAACAATTCCGTTTTTCTCATTACCCTGACAACGAAAAGTAAACTGATCAAGAATTCAACCATTTTACATTTTTATTTCAATTCAATGTAGTAATAATACCAGTATTCATGATTTCAAAGCGCTCCAATAAAAAAAAAATTTGGAAAAGCACTGCCGTGAAGGCAGGAGCTTTTGAGCGCTCGTACATGCACCTTGTAGGTAGATTCGCATTTTCCAGTTTCAGAAATCAATTGAAGGAATTTTCGACAGCTGTCAAAAAAATTCTGAAACTTGGGCGAAACTCCAGAATTCATGTCAGTGCTTCAGCTGATCAATTTTTTTTCGATAATTCGCTAGAATTTTCTACGGTATCTATGGTCTTGGTGGTGCGATCTGGACAAAATTTAGCACGTAGTTTGAATACATTATTACTCAGCAAGGTGCACAATTTCATCCCAATCCGCTCAGTATTCTCGGAACTATCAGCAAAAAAATATTTTGAACGGCCATATTTACGGAACCCCTAGTCTAATTTTGCTCATTGATGAACATGACCGCGATATTCGCGATCCAAACCCACCCTGAGAATTTCAAGTTCCTAGGCCTTTCCGTTCGAAAGTTACAATTTTCTATGATTTCTATGGTTCTGGTCATGAGATCTGGACAAAATATTGTTTTAATATATCATTCTCGATTAAAATACAAAATTTCATCTCGATCGAATCCATAGTTTCGAAATTATCGAGAAACCAAAATTTCAAACGACCGTATTCACGGAACCCCTAGTATAATTTTGCTCATAGATGAAAGTGATCACGACAATCGAGATCCACACCTATCCTGAAAATTTCAAGTCCCTAGGCCTTTCCGTTCGAAAGTTATGATTTTCTATGGTTCGAGTCATGTGATCTGGAGAAAATGTAGCTTGAATATATCATTCTCCATAAGTATACAAAATTTCGTCACGATCGAATCTGTAGTTTTGAAATTATCAAGAAAACTAAATTTCAAACTACCATATTTACGGAACACCTTGTATAATTTTGCTCATAGATGAACGTAATCACGACATTCCAGATCCACACCTATCCTGAAAATTTCAAGTCTCTAGGGGGTTCCGTTCAAAAGTTACAATTTTCTATGGTTTCTATGGTTCTGGTCATGCGATCTGGACAAAATTTCACATGTAGCTTAAACACCTCATTCTCCATTTGAGTGCAAAGTTTCATCTCGATCGAATCTGTAATTTCGAAGTAATCAGGAGAACAAAATTTTGAACGGCCATATTCACGGAACCCCTGGTGGAATTCTGCCCATTAACGAACTTGACCGAGGCATTTGGGATCTGAACCTACACTGAAAATTTCAAGTCTCTAGGTTGATCCGTTCGAGAGTCATCGTGCTGACGGACGGCCGGACTATTTTTTTGAAGTAAGAAATGAGATATAAATGTATATTAATAAATACATATAAGAAAGTGAGACAGAATCGAGTGAAAAAAAGTGCCGAATTCCGATCCATGAAACAAATAATAAGCAACTCCTGATACAGAAGGCTGTTATATGGGTTGCCCTAGGTACTCAAAAGTAGTTGATAATTAGTGAAATCTAGATTGAGGAATCCAAGTGAGACGAAATTAATACTCTTTTTCGTATAGTCATATGTATATAAGTAGTGTGTCACCAATCTCCTCGTTCCATCCCAAAGGCGCGTTTCTCGGAAAGGCGACCACGTCGTCGCTCTCGACTACGCGATATGGAAAAGTGAAACACAATCAATAATAATTTGTAACAGATATTCAAACAAAGTATGCAAAGTCACACACATGTCCCTGCGCGGATACAATTCGATTTGGTACATCCAGCTGCGTGGCTAAACGCCGTGACAAACGGCGTAGGCCTTGGAAACGGGTACGCGGGTGTCCCAACCGGATGGACCGACAGGAAAAAGCGAAAAAAATGCGGAAATATTTTCTCAAACAACTTAAGAAACAATCTTGAACAGCAAAAAAACGAAGAGAATAACAGTCGCTTCGAATGAATGACAACTGACACTAATGACAGTTATCCATAGATGCCAACACAAAGAAATTCTTATCCAATATGTCTAGTCCGCCGAACGGCAAGCACAGCCCATATATTTCCAAAATCGAGGCAATAAAATCAATGTTCTAATTAGACGAAACTAATAATTCACATTTAACGGCGAGATAAATATGTAAAGTCGCGTTCGGAGCAGATCGCTACCCAGAATTCAATCTCTGATCCCGGGTGCGGGGAGAGAAATACGAGAGCCACACAGACGAGTTAGTAATAAAACGAAACCTTTTGACATCATAACTCTGCCATCATAAAACATGACATTAAAAATACGCTCTAATATTTCAGTCCCTCGGAGGGGAGTCGGTCAGTGGAAGATTGAAAAGAACGGGAAGCGTGGAAGAGCCGAGGGAACAACTGCAAAACGGGATCGGAAGCCACGGCGTTGTCAGATCTCTATTCTACAATATTCTATGATATTAGGTTCTATGTCTACGGCAACGTAGTTTTTTAGGTTGGCATCAATGTCAATCGTCTGTGATCTGTGAATGTCATTGAGAAACGAGAAGTCGTCTCTGAAATTATATAGTTTGAGTTTACTGAATACATTATTATTCCATTGTGTGTGATCAACTGACCAAACTCTTTTTCAGTTCCTTCTTTGAATCTCCCACTCTCTTTATCTCTGAAAGAATATTTTGAATAAAAATAATTTTGTGTTGGCACCCTTGAATATCTGTCATTAGTGTCAACGTCAATGTAGTTTTTCAGGTTGGCATCAATCTCAGTCGTCTGTGATCTGTGAATGTCATTGAGAAACGAGAAGTCGTCTCTGAAATTATATAGTTTGAGTTTACTGAATACATTATTATTCCATTGTGTGTCATCAACTGACCGAACTCTTTTTCAGTTCCTTCTTTGAATCTCCCACTCTCTTTATCTCTGAAAGACTATTTCGAATAAAAACAATTTTGTGTTGGCATCCTTGAATATCTGTCATTAGTGTCAACGTCAACGTAGTTTTTCAGGTTGGCATCAAAATCAGTCGTCTATGATCTGTGAGTCTCATTGAAAAACGGGAAATCGTCTTCCAATTTATATAATTTGAGTGTTCTGAATGAATTATTATTCCATTGTGTGTGATCAACTGACCAAAATCTTTTTCAGTTCTTTCTTTGAATCTTCCACTCTATTTATCTCAGAAAGAATATTTCGAATGAGAACAATTTTGTGTTGGCACCCTTGAATATCTGTCATTAGTGTCAACGTCAACGTAGTTTTTCAGGTTGGCATCAATGTCAGTCGTCTGTGATCTGTGAATGTAATTGAAAAACGAGAAATCGTCTCTCAATTTATACAGTTTGAGTTTACTGAATAAATTATTATTCCATTGTGTGTGACCAACTGACCAAAATCTTTTTCAGCTCTTTCTTTGAATATTCCACCCTCTTCATCTCAGAAAGACTATTTCGAATAAAAAT
Source organism: Aphidecta obliterata (assembly GCA_963966015.1). NCBI lineage: Eukaryota > Metazoa > Arthropoda > Insecta > Coleoptera > Coccinellidae > Aphidecta > Aphidecta obliterata. The sequence continues at coordinate 5,474,608 of OZ014431.1, forward strand.
AAGTTTGTGTTGGCCCCCTTGAATATCTGTCATTAGTGTCAACGTCAACGTAGTTTTTCAGGTTGGCATCAATGTCAGTCGTCTGTGATCTGTGAATGTCATTGAAAAACGAGAAATCGTCTCTCAATTTATACAGTTTGAGTTTACTGAATGAATTATTATTCCATTGTGTGTGACCAACTGACCAAAATCTTTTTCAGCTCTTTCTTTGAATATTCCACCCTCTTCGTCTCAGAAAGACTATTTCGAATAAAAATAAGTTTGTGTTGGCACCATTGAATATCTGTCATTAGTGTCAACGTCAATGTAGTTTTTCAGGTTGGCATCAATGTCAGTCGTCTGTGATCTGTGAATGTCATTGAAGAACGAGAAATCGTCTCTCAATTTATACAGTTTGAGTTTACTGAATAAATTATTATTCCATTGTGTGTGACCAACTGACCAAAATCTTTTTCAGCTCTTTCTTTGAATATTCCACCCTCTTGATCTCAGAAAGACTATTTCGAATAAAAATAAGTTTGTGTTGGCACCATTGAATATGTGTCATTAGTTCAACGTCATTGTAGTTTTTTAGGTTGGCATCAATGTCAGTCTACTGTGATTTGTGAATGTCATTGAAAAACGAGAAATCGTCTCTCAATTTATACAGTTTGAGTTTACTGAATAAATTATTATTCCATTGTGTGTGACCAACTGACCAAAATCTTTTTCAGCTCTTTCTTTGAATATTCCACCCTCTTCATCTCAGAAAGACTATTTCGAATAAAAATAAGTTTGTGTTGGCCTCTTGAATATCTGTCATTAGTGTCAACGTTAACGTAGTTTTTCAGGTTGGCATCAATGTCAGTCGTCTGTGATCTGTGAGTCTCATTGAAAAACGAGAAATCGTCTTCCAATTTATATAATTTGAGTGTTCTGAATAAATTATTATTCCATTGTGTGTGATCAACTGACCAAAATCTTTTTCAGTTCTTTCTTAGAATCTTCCACTCTCTTTATCTCAGAAAGACTATTTCGAATAAAAACAATTTTGTGTTGTCACCCTTGAATTAGTGCCAATTGTCACTGTCATTGAAGATTTTGAACGCCCCCAACACTTCATTTAGTAAATTTGATTGTAACTTAATGTCACTCAGGGATGCCAACACAAAAATAGCAAATGTCTGAATACCGAGGAGAAAACGCGATAATGTGGCAACGCCGGGACGCGAAAACCGTCGGAAAATCAGGGAATCCTCCGGGAACGCGTCGAGGTGGTCCGCTGGATTTTCTTTGTAGACATGAGTCCTGCTCAGCGGAGCGCACAGTGCATTTAAACCACTTATCCACTCACGGGGTATTCTCTGCCGCCATCAGTTCGACTCTAGCACCCTAGTTTTTCCTTCCTTCCACACTTCAATGTGCGTGATGCGGATTTCCACGGGCTTGATCTCGTTTCGCGGTGAAAATCGCATTAGGAAATTTTTCACTTGGACAATCCCGTTTCGGCTCGGTAATAGCTGCACGTCCGGGGATGATGTTTAAGAAAACGGAAACGGAGGGCGGTTTTAGACGCTCACTTTCGATTTTCCACAATGGAAAATTCAGTGGAGGCATGATTTATGGAAATTTGTGGGTTCTCAGGAATCATCAACAATGAACTTTCAACGTTATTTATTTTTATTATTTGATAATAGTAATGCAATAAAGTATTTTGATATAGTATTATTATATGTAGTAATAAATATCGTACCTCGAGGAAACAGCGCGCTTTGTGAAGGTTGCGTTTAATCTGGCAAGATACAACATATTTTGCCTGACCGAAAGAGCACGCGAAGCTCATGCAAATTAACTTGTTCGTATGTACCATTTCTACGCCCTTAAAAAAATCCGTTCAGATTTATATGATACCAGATAACAAAAAGTACATTGTTGAAGGGAAATAACTTCAAATATCTCATTATATTTCACAATTCAGTAGTGTAATTAAGGTGTTAATCTACATGTATATTCTCCAGGTGTCCAAATTGTTCTTGGTACCCTCTATGTTAAAATGGCCAAACTTATCTTTCCCCTAACAAAAACCATAAAGAAATCTATAATCTTACAGAGTTCCGTCAGGCCAACTTGAGCTACTCTCCGCTACGAGGCGCTGTCGCAGCTGTGCGCGTAGAATTCTATATCACTACACCCCATTCTCACAGTAGTTCAGTGAGAATGACATAGAGGTCGTTGATTCCAGTCGACCATTTGACATTCGTTTCAATAACACCTTTCCAATTGACAACATAAATCTTGACATTAGGCTAGTAAGACTGAACTTTATCGAGCATCCTAACGAATGTTTACATTAAACAACCAGTAACAACAGTATCATTAAACGGTGTTCAATTGACTCGAATCGTCAGTGATATCGAAGAATTCGCTGCGGTAACATAGGACCATCCGTATCGAGTGTTGTGTTTTGTTGAGTGCATGTTCTAGTGACTCCTATATTTTGGGGTTTTGTATCAGTCGATTCAGCCGTTTTTTAGGTGAGTAGAGTTTGCTAGAATTCATGAGAAAAATCTGATTGGGGAAGCTTCGATTTCTACAGAAAATACATCGTTTTAGTATTGGAATATTATAGGGTAGGTCGGTAATCACAGGTTTTAACCACCCCCGCTTTCGTTAGGGTTAGTTGAAATATATCGGCCATTTTTGCGATAACTGTATGGCAATTTTGCTACAATATGAATGATTTTCATGAATGAAAATTGATTAATGTTTAATATCATAGAATCGTTCAGTTCTCCATCGAAATTTCTAGTTTTTCTTCCTTCCTTGTATCGTTAATTCTCATGGAGTATTCATGTACATATTATGGTTTTTTTCAAGAATCAATGATGACAGATGAATGTCTGATTGTTGATTAATATTTTCTTCATACCTCTAATTTATTTCTAATTTATTTCCTAAAATGCAAATTTACTAACTAGAACTGGAATTTGGCGGGAGTTCAAGTTATTGATTGAGCCTCGGTGTAACATTATTGGATTTGTGTTGAAATATTTTCAGTTTCTAACCTCTACACATGACTTAGATAATTATAGACATTATTGTATTCCACCCATCAAGATAAGTAGCTTCTCATACACGATTTTCTCAATTTTGAAACACTTACGTTCGCTTATGGGGAAACTTTTCAAGCATATTATTAAATAATGGAAACCATATAAGATCTCAAATTCACTAAGTCACATCTTTGTATCGAGAAAAGCACAAAAGAATGGAAGTTGCAAAAGTGTTTTTTAATGATCAATGTCACATCAGGATGAAAAAATATTCAGAAGGGGTAGAGTAGGATCAAATTCAACGAGACTGAATATTCGATTGAAACTATCGTTAATATTAGATCGTTGGCGACAGGTGCTTGGTAAATGGGGTCAGTAGGTGATGATAAATGAAAATAAGGCCTGTTTCTGTGTAGATTGAACCTTGTAATGAAATTCGCAGAACATGCATTTTAACTGCTGAAGTAATGAAGCTAGAGGTGACGTATACAGGATGTCCCAAGTTCGAGTGCCTACTAGTCGTTTCTTTAGAACCTGACCTATTTGAAATCTGAAAATTTGTAATTTTGATATTGTTCGACTTTATGTACTGAGCTAAAATATTCTCGGAGTTTGAACACTTTCAGTTATACAGGGGGTGAAAATAGATTTCTCGAAAAATTTTTTTTTAGGACTGGTTCCCAAAAACCGTCTAGTAGGCACACGAACTTGAGACACCCTGTATTGTTATCGGAGTTTCCTAAATTTGTTTAAAAAAAAGGATGGATAAAAGAAAGAATACTCTCGCCGATATTAATGCAACCCTGGATATCTAACGGACGTTTAATCGCAACCGCAGGTCTGTCTCAACAATTTTTCATTTATGTATAACCTAAAATTACGAAACTCTTATATTTAGTGCTTGATCAATGGTCTTTGTGTTGATAAGAACTCCTTGTTTTGAACATTGTATCGAGGAATACACGTCACGTATTTATCCATGAAATACATGGAAATATCTGGTGTCAGACGGTCAACAACTCGGACACTCATTTATCTTTGTGTTAGAGTTCGTTCTTGGGAATAGCTCGAATAAACAAGTTGAGACTTCGTTTCTTGAGGTTTGATTCGTGCCCAGTTTTATTGTTATCCGTAACCGTTATATTATCTGAAGAAAGACCATGACTAGTTTTCAGGTCTTGAACTGTGAAATTTGGCCGAGCAAAGCTAATAAATACTCCTCATTGTCAGGACCTCCGATAATGTTGTCTTCGATGAATTCGTTCATGCGTACTTAGATGAGTATTCGACGATGAGGGCGCTGCGAACTGTAAACAAACATTTAGGAAAACGAGTACTTTGGTGTTTTTCAGGTTTTTCTTCGATTTTGTGAGTTTTAGGTGAAGACTTTTCAGTGAATGATTGGATTATTGATAGTGTAGTGTCAAGTGTATTGATTTTAGGTGAATAAATTGGTTTTTTCAATTTTAACTATATCGAAATTGATAATAATTCAACAGGAAAAATTGAGCACTATTTGAGTTTGAAGACAGTGTTCAATTATTTGGAAGCTACACTTGTATTAGTGACACAAACTGCTGAGGCATCTTTCTTATGAAACTTATGGAAATGTATAGCCCTCTTTTGATTTTTCTTCGAGGAGCAATTGAAGAACAACAATTACAATTGTAAACTGTTTTTTCTTCTAGTACTAAAACTTGGTTCACTCATCATTATACAGGGTGTCCGGGAAAATGTGGGAAATCTCTCGGATTCAGATAAAACATAAAAGAATAAGATGATAAGTTCCCATAATTTTTTTTCCTAGCGGCCCTCCCTACAGAGATACGGCCTCCTAAATAACGCCACTGGAAATTCATTTTACTGGAATAAATTTTAAACTACTTGATATAATTTAATGAAAATTTGATATGATAAACAATAGTAAGGACCTCTTAAAATACCGCCCTCAAATTTGAATTAGCTCGTTTAGTTCACCAGGGGCGGACTAGGTTGTACGTTTTAATGCTTTCATTTTTAACACCCTGTATGTTAAAGAAAACAAATTTGGATACCTTGAACATAAAGCTCTTATTCATTGTCGATAAAATGAACCGTTTTCGAAAAACAAAATAATAAGGGAAGTAACTTTTTTATTTCTATCAAAAAGAACCATAAATTCTAATTTTTTTTGTCTGTAAGAAAGTCTGATACAAAAGTTATTTGAGGACCAAAAAAGTTTTAGTTTACGTTATTGAATCCGATAAAATCACAAAGATTCTCAACAATGCAGTTTTGGCCCTTAACAAAAATACATACATTTCATTGTGATGTGATAAGAAAAATAAAATTTGTTGGATTCAATAACATAAACTAAAACTTTGTTGTTCCTTGAATAACTTTCGTATCACACTTTGTTGCAGACAAAAAAAATTAGAATTCATGGTTCTTTTCGATAGAAATAAAAAGTTACTTCCTTTATTATTTTGTTTTTCGAAAACAGTTCATTTTATCGACAATGAACAAGAGTGCCTATTCTTTAGCTTAATGTTCAAGGTATCCAAATTTTTTTTTCAACTCCTTATCATACAGGGTGTTAAAAATTTTAAGCATTGAAACGCACAACCTAGTCCGCCCCTGGTAAACTAAACGAGCTAATTTAAATTTAAGGGCTGTATTTTAAGAGGTCCTTACTACTGTTTATCATGTCAAATATTCATTGAATTATATAAAGTAGTTTAAAATTTATTCCAGTACAATGACTTTCCAGTGGCGGTATTCAGGAAAAAAATTGATGGAAACTTGTCATCTTATTATTTTAAGTTTTATCTGAGATATTCAGATAAAATCCGAGAGATTCCCCACATTTTCCCGGACACCCTGTATAATCCAATGTCCTAAAATTCATGTACATACATAAACAAAATCGTTTCATTCAGACTTCACCTTAAATATGGTTCTAATTTGTTCCTCACAGAAAGATTAAGTCACAGTCATTTGAAAAACGAAGATCAATTTCATAACACTCTTGTTGATAATTATTGAATAACATTTCTGAATCACCACTCGAACCTGTCTCAGAAAATTGGATTCAAACTCGTAACCTAAAATTCAATAACTTTGTTAACGTTTATCAACTGAATAACACTGACATAAATACCTTACCGACTATTTTTTTTAATACAAATTACTCTGCTCAGAAAACGATAAAAATTTCTAAATATCCCTCTGGAATACCTAGTTCCTGGATATAAAATAAAAATATCTGGCTTAAAAGCACGTGAAATATGAAAACAATACTCGTTTTCTAGGTTCGGGATTTGGCCGGCAGAGGGCGTTTAGACTTTTGGAATCGCGAATTGTTGGACGCCATTAGGGAAAAACCACGGAGTGGGCGACATCTAATTTTAATCGTTTGAACCACCCGAGAGATGAACAACAAACTGACGTGTGTGTGTTTATATGGGAAAAGTGTGAAATATTTGATTTTGGGTCATTTATGTATCGAAAGTGATATATTTAGATAATAATTTATGGACAATTGTTTCAAATGAACTATATACGAGCTGAAAATGCAGAGGATTGTAAGAGGTAATGTGGGGATAAGATCACGAAAAATGTGCTCTGTTCCTCAATGCTCATCACATAGTTTTTCTGAAATTTCTATGCATAAATTCTCGTTGAATCCCAAGTCAGTTAAAAAATGGCAGACAATCTTGAAGATTGGAAAACTATCACATTCACGTTCGCCCACATAATCAAAAATGTGTAAGTGGTTATCACGACTTTCACAGGCATTATTATTAACTCCGCAATCTTAAAAAAATTATTTGATTTACTTGTTATGAAAGACAGAATAATTTTGACCACTCTTCGGTCCGACATCTTGTGACTTTCAGCGCCATCTAGCGGTACGCGAATCGTTGGACACTCTGCGCAGATGACCACATTTATTTTGAAATAGTCGCTGTGTGCGCATTATTAGAGCTAGAAGATTGAAATAAAGCGCATTTTGTGGTGAAAATGTGGAAGTTTATTGGACATAAGTCAAATTATCGAGGAAATTATGGACGGTGGCGGACCCTTAAATGCTTTCAACTTGAACCCGCGCGTCTTAAGGTCGAGATCCATCAAGGAAACGGCGGCAGGATCTCGCCCATTTCCTACGAGCGGATTGATTGGAAAAGTGGCGACTTTTTTCTCGACCCCAAGGTTTCGCATTCACGGTCATCGATCGTTATTGGCGTTGGCTCGGATCTCCCGTTCAAATCTCAATTGCGACAGGATTTGACTTAATTGGTAATTGTGGAGAATTCGGGGGTAACGAGCGTTGCGACAGGTTTTTTTTCGCTCGGAAGCGATCGGAAGGTCGCTCATTCGATATTTCTCCACGTGGTTTCTCAAGATTGAGAAGATCCAGCCGTACTCTACATCGCGAAGGGAGGTAGGGCGATTATATTCGGCGTCAAGGTTGGAAATGCGGAAGTCGGGACGTCTCCATGGAAGCGCGTTATCATAGATAATTGTTCTTATCTTTCCTGGGAACGAGCTGCCGGGTTCACGTTTCTGATTAGACCGGAGGACGCGCCGAGAGACATTCGGACAATTTAGGAAGTGTTTCGAAAATATGAAAGTGCTGAAGTCTTGAACCTCGTCGAATGTGCCGATGCACGATCTCATTATGTAACGTCCGACGACGGGGATTTTACGCTCATTGATGCTCGGCGACAGGAACAATGATCCAATTGAAATTATTGAAATTGATGTGCGGACGAGACGCGATATGGTCGAGTGGAAGAGATTTCTGGTGGTCTCGTCAGTATATCGGTTTCGAAGCGACTGTATGATCGATTTGTGGCCTTCTCTGGAAGTTTTCGGAACCTGCTGGTTCGAGAACCGTTACAAGTCGACATTGACGGGCTCAACAAGGTTCATACCACAGTGATTTTAATTTCGAACGCGTATCATCACAAGTTTACAAGCCGCCTTGAACTTATTAACACAATCGATAGAACTGATAGCGACTAGACTTCGTTCGTGAACACATCACTGAATTCGAAGTAATATTGTGGGCTCCATATAGTAAACATCCCTTTGTTAGGATTTTTTTGTTGTGATGTCCAAATTGAGATTGTTTCGATAATGATGTATGAAGGTGTCACTTCCACGCTGGCAACACTGTATGAATTTCTATGTTTCTATGATTTTCTTTTTCCGAACTTATCTGATCATTATTTCCTACAATTTCTAGGATAAAATGTTCTCTTACTAATTATGAAATAGTCTTGAAAAGCACTGACGTGAAGGAGCTTTCGCAGTTTTTTTTTCTGTGCACCTTCAGGGTTTGTCAGTGTGGAAAATACTGTATTCTTTGAGAATTTTGAATTCGAAGTAAGGTTATAGGCTCCATATCGTAAACATCCCTTAGTTAGGATTTTTGTTGTTGTGATGTCGACATCGACATTAAGATTGTTTCGCTGGCAACGCTGTATGAATTTCTATGTTTACTTTATTCCTCAACTACAGACGCGTGCGAGTTTCTATTTCCAAATTTATCTGATCATTATTTCCTCTAATTTCAAGGATAATATGTTACATATCTCAATAATTATTATGAATTAGTCTTGTTGAGTTTTAAATGTTGATGCTACAAGGTTGAAAAGCACTGACATGAAGTAGCCTTTGCAGTTTTTTTCTGTCCACCAAAACTGCCTTCAGGGTTTGTCAGTGCGACCAATACTGTCATTTCATATCTATGAACTCCAAAAGATGGAATCATCGAATTATATTGAATACATCAGAAAAACTCAATTTTTTTGTTGATATCTCATTTAACTTCTTCAAGTAATGACATGGCAATATCGACAACTCGAGGAACGTGAATTCTAAATGGTAACTTGACCTTGTTATGTCAAATAAAATATCGAGGAATTTTTCGAAATCTGTAGAAAAAATCGATCGTGGGGCAGCGAAATCTTTGAAAAAACTTCACTTCCTCCCATTTTCAATTGTAAATATCCGCATTCTTTTTCAAATCCGTTTCACTGGCCACAATGAACGAATAATATCGAATATATCAGAAAAACTCAATTTTTTCATTAGTGTCCTAATTTACTTCTTCAAGTAATGGCATGGCAATAACGACAACTCGGGAAACGTAAAGTCTAAATGATTACTTTTTCATTATTGATCTGACCTTTTTATGTCAAATAAAATAACGGGAAATTTTTCGAATCCTGGAGAAAAATCTTTTATGGGGCTGGGAAATCTTTCAAAAAACATCACTTTCTCCCATTTTCAATTGTAAATATCCCTATTTCTTTCCAAATCCGTTTCACTGGCCATAATGAAAGGATAATATTGAATATATCAGAAAACTCAGTTCTTTCATTGGTGTACTAATTTACTTCAAGTAATGACATGGAAATTCGACAACTAGAGAAACGTGAAGTATAAAGTATAACTTTTTCATTATTGATCTGGCTTTGTTATGTCAAATAGAATATCGAGAAACTTTTAGAAACCTGGAGAAAAATCTATCGTGGGACTGGGAAATCTTTGAAAAAACATCAGTTCCTCCCATTTTCAATTGTAAATATCCATATATTTTTTTTCAAATCCGTTTCACTGGCCATAATGAACGAATAATATCAAATATATCAGAAAAACTTAATTTTTTCATTGGTGTCGCAATTTACTTCGTCGAGTAATGACATGGCAATAATACCAACTTGAGAAACGTGAAGTCTTAATGATGACTTTTTGATCATTTATCTGACTGGAGAACTTTTTTATGTCAAATGAATCATCCAGAAATTTTTCAAAATCTAAAGAAATATCTATCGTGGGGTTAGGAAATCTCTGAAAAAACTTCACTTTTCCCCATTTTCAATTGTAAATATCCATATTTTTTTTTCAAATCCGTTTCACTGTCCATGTTGAACGGAACTTTTCATTCATAATCTTTTACAGTAACGGGGTAGAAATTTTGATCGTAAAAACCTGCGAATGTAAAACGAACCATATTACATAAATAAGGCTAGAAAATAGTTGGAACTCATTACTCATCTCTATTTCTTTGTCCAATTAACTTTTCTCCATGTTCGATATCATCAATTTCTACTGCATTCTAGAAGGAATGAGCGAAATTGAATCAAGAACCAGGGCTACGATAATGAGACTACTCTGACAGTTAGACGCAAATATTTTCGAACGAATAACGATGTAATTTTTGCATTTATAATTTAGAATGTGGTGTCTAAGTATTCTTTTCTGTAACATAGCCATATTTGTGTTTAATCGAAATATTCTTCGATTCCGATTCGAAACAAAAGTTTCGTCATCATTTATGTTCAGTAGTTATTTCTAACATGAGAAATCAGGAGTATAAATAATTAAATCATAATATTACAATTCAATGCCATTGAGAAAACTAAAAAAAATTTCCCGATGTAATTATGTACACGAAACGTCGCTTCTTCAAGGATCAATCCGTGGAAAATTTCAGCGCCGATGATTGTGCCACGAATATTCTTCCTGGACATGACTCATTCGCGTCTTCGTAAACGGAGTGGTCGAAGAACTTCACTTTCGCTGCTTTTATGATTTTTTCGTCCGTTTCCATCGGATCAAGTACGAACGTTTCCGATATATCACATACCGAAGGTTCCGTGACCAGCCTCCGCAACTACTGTTCCAATCGATTTTCATGGATGCACATAATGATCACTATGCGCACTTGCATGTTAATGACCCCTCTTTATATATATTAATAGCTATCAGCGTGGTGGGTGATTGAATAGTAATTGTTCGCTTAGATTTGGCGTGGGATGATTATCGGCCATTTCGGATCCTGAAAGAATCAACCCAACAAGGCTACGATGGAGGGCATAAGACTATCCTGGCAGCGAGACACAAATTTTTTTGAACGTACTTATTTCGATGTATCTTTGCATTTACAGATCAGATTGAATGAAATTGAACGATTCCAACTGAATCTAGAGCGAAAACTACCTGACTATATTGGACCCCCCACGCGTTGGGGGGGGGCATCGAAACGAGAAATAGACTAACTCATTTTCCTCCTTGAGATGCCTCACATGTGCCGGCAAAACATTAATAAAACTCAACTAGGCCACGATGAAGGGCATGAGACTATCCTGGCAGCGAGACACAAATTTTTTTGAACGTACTTATTTCGATGTATCTTTGCATTTACAGATCAGATTGAATGAAATTGAACGATTCCAACTGAATCTAGAGCGAAAACTACCTGACTATATTGGACCCCCCACGCGTTGGGGGGGGGGCATCGAAACGAGAAATAGACTAACTCATTTTCCTCCTTGAGATGCCTCACATGTGCCGGCAAAACATTAATAAAACTCAACTAGGCCACGATGAAGGGCATGAGACTATCCTGGCAGCGAGACACAAATTTTTCTAAACGTACTTATTTCGATGTATCTTTGCATTTACAAATTAGAATGATTGTAATTAAACGATTCCTACTTTATTTGTTTTTGATATATTCCTGAAATTTTTAATTTTTTTTCTGGAATGTATCTAAGTCGCTATTAGTCCGCAAAAAACCTGTGTTATTTGAAATAACTGTGCATAATTTCCACTCACTTAAACGTTCGTGTTAGCATAAAAAAAGTAACTCGGTGAAAAAAAACTCGACAAATCTTCCATTATCGAGTGAGGTGAACGAAACAAACACAACAAAAGGTTCAACGAAACTGTATAACCGTAGTGTCTCAATAGAAACAACAGTTATTTCGTCAGGTCGAACAAATATGGTCTTTTTTTTTGGCAAATATGTCAACGTTTCTCAATTCGAGCGGAAGGTCAACGATGGTTAACCCACTCCTAACAGAGGAGATATTGATATCGTTAAAACGCCGATTATCTCGGCTATTATTGTAGAGTGCACGTTCGGAAAATGAGCGGCTCGACGTTCGAAAAGTATAAATAGAATTCGATATTGGATTGTTTGGACATTGTGAATATTTTTGCGTTTTTTGAGGTCTTCCGGACTAGCCGAAAAAATCTGGCAAGTACTTTTTTTTGCATCGAAATTTGTCGCTTATACATATTATTTTTTCTGAGGGTGGTTTGGAGGTTCTGAAATTGTCCTTTGGTCCTTTGGGATGAAAATTCGACCGCCCTTGAAAGGAAGAAGGCAACTTTTTGCGTTTTCGTCGTTTTTCGAACTTTTCCGATCGCCATTGTCATATATTTGCTAGTCGAAATAGGGACCGTTTTGGGTACCGTCGGAGAGCCCGTTTCTTCTCCTCGAACGACACGAGCGCTTGCGCAAACATCTGATCGAAAAAACTTATGGGAATAATCTGAAGACATCCACGAGATCTAATATTTACATAAACAGGGTGGTCCGGAAAAAATACCATTTCGAGGAACGATGAAATAATACGCGGCTAGAAAGCTGCCAGCAATCAATATCGGCAATCAGATATTCACCGAAGGACCATCAATTCGGTTCTTGAACGTGCACCTCGTGCGGTCGTCGGTGAGGAAACTTCGTATAACGACGAAACGCATCGTTCATTGAAGTTCGGAAACTGCCGCACCAGATAAAATCGATATCGATAGTCGCTTTAATTGGATTGCATCCGTAACCTCTATTATTAATAACCGCCGCCGACATAATGGACCCGCACGACCTTCGCATTATCGATAATTCGTCGTTTCTCTCCCGATATCGCGGACGTTCGGTATGGCGAAAATCGACCGGTTTCGGGAGCGGCGACGAACCGGATTGTTTCATGCGGTTATTTTTTTTCCCGAAAATGGAAAGAAGGATCCTGGGAATTTCCAGTTGAATGAAGCGCGACTATTGTTATTACAACAAGAAAAGACCGTTCTGAGAACAATCTGTACTTGGAATCTAACGTGCCGATTCCGGTTTAAGTGACTTGAGTCCAATGAACAGGAAAAACAGTAAGTATAGCAGTGATCAGGTACTTTTATTTCAAAAAGGGATATTTCCGTAAATTTTAGTATAAGTTTATAAGTATAGTGTAAGTATAACCCAACAATATTTGTACGACTAACAGTATGGACACATTAAATTCAACACGATTGGTATTTCTCACAGAAATTCAGATTATTCTACCGGAATAAATCTTGTTTAGCTAGGAAATACAAACAAGAAAAGAGGGTTATCATTATTCCACCGGAATAACTAGAAAAATTTTTCGCGACTAAGTTTGATGTTTTTCGTTTATTTCATAGTATATTTGTGCTCCTGTAAAAATTTCAATCGAACCCGAGTGTTGACCATATCCCACACCTTTACCGTAGAACGTACCGGGACGTAGTGACCTCAAAGTTGCTCTCGTGTCCAGATCCTAATGTTTATTAGGTGCCTCATTTCCTCGTAAAAATTCCGTTTCTACTCCCAATAAGCGTTATTCCGCCCACTCCTCTTTACCCAAAAGTTGAGTATCTGGTAATTATTCACGTACAAGGAACGGACCCGTCATGCGTGTCGCGTTGGTATCGAATGGCAGAAATGACCTTCTTGACGAATCGAGAGGTTGCCCTGTACTTAATCGTATAAACGTGTAATACAACGTTGATCGATGTTGGCACAGTTAGCTTGTAGATTAGGAGCGTTGTTAAAAAAATTTTCTACAACTGGTGCGATTACTTGAAATCAATAGTATGGAAGCTTTTTCTCGGAGAACTGACAATTATTTTGTTTTCTCATATTATTTTTGCTTGTGTTGAATTTTTTTGTTTATTTCATTCTTTTTTGTATATTGTAGATTTGTTCGGGGAAATACAATCTTTGGCGAATTAATTGTTTTCATTAGTATGTGGAATGTTCTCGACATTTTTATACTCTCAGAACAGAACAGAATTGGACAAGCTATTCTCAATTGTCAAAAAAAAGTGATACCAACACTCATGTTAGAAATTATGTAACAAAAACATTGAACTCTGGAATGTTGAAGACAAGTAGGTACGAAATTTGGACAGTGGAAATTCCCAACTTAGGAAATTGATCTTCGAGCCTCCTAAATCATGCAGAAAAAATATACAACGGGCAATTCCATAATAAATACGATGCTTCTCTCAGAGAATTTAATGGGTATTTCACTATTTTACACATATTTAAATCCGTTCGAAAATAACTCATTCTCGACGTGAAAACACGGATGTTTAACTTGGACTTTGCTGCAGTGAATTTTCCACTATAGGTTTCAGTCAAACTTCCACACTTTTATAATTAGACACTTACTGATTCGCGCCAATCAACTCGTCGAGCACCTTGAACGTATTTCTTCGACTTTGTGACAATTCCTGATGACGTTGATTGGGATAGGTCGCAGCTGCACTTCCCGGTTGGGATTTTTGTCGAAAAAGGTTGTGATTTATCTCGGAAAGCTTCTTCGTTAGAAATTCAACCCCCTACATATTCGCACTCCATATTTGTTGATTTCACGTGACAATTCCGGTCGTTCAATTCCTCTAGAAATAACAAGTTTTACAGTGGTTGATGCAACCAAACTGCAGTTTGTCATATCAACTGGAAAATAATACTGTGAATAAAACCGGAATATGCGTGACTATTTACAAGGATTTCCTGTTTAATAAACAAACTAGATAGTTGTATTCCAAGCTTCAAACTTCAGTTTCTACAAGAATCTCCAGTAATGAACACTAAACTACAACAGGAATTACTTCACTTATAACGGAACTGTAGCATCGATTTAACAGGAATTTTCTGTTGAATTAAAGAACTATAGTTTATATCACGGAACTAGTTAGTTGTATTCGAAGCTCATAACCAGAGGTGAAATATTCCTTCATTCGATTTCATTCATTATTTTAATTCAATTCTGTCATTTATTGATTTTTTTATTCATATTTTAATTGATAATAATTTTATTATATTTCATCATTCCATTCAAATTTTTATTTTCCCTGTATTTTATCATTTTGATCTTATATTATTATTCATTTCAATTCGAATATGATTTCAATATTCTTTTATTGTTCATTATTTTAGTTTGATTTTGTCATCTTAATTTTTATTATATTCTATTATTTTCATTGCATTTTATCATCAATTATTTGAATTTAATTTTATAATTTTTCAATATTCATCATTTTTTCAAATGAATTTCAGTTTTTCATTCGTTTCTTATTTCACGGATTTTCTCGTCATACAAACTTCCTCTTCTGTTTTCCTTCATTATTTCTATTTGAATCTATTGTTATGTTTCGTTGAAGATATTAACATTGAATTTTTGAAATTTCCGAAAAACCACTAACAATATTCAAATAATTTTGTTTTAATTATATATTTTTAATTTTCCTGAGACTCTATTTCAATGAGGGTGAACAATGAAAAGAAAATTTTCTACGAAATTATATAGTCAGCAATCTAATTCTGAAAACCAAACCCAACTATCAAAAGAAACTAAAACTAATATATCTGAACTCTAAAATATCGTTCAATTGGTGAGTGCACTCGCTATATCTTTTACTATCCCCAATTTCGCCGTTTCGATATCTCCTTCACTCCTTCACTCGCCAAATCAATTCTAACAATTCAATCTACGAATCTATTCTTGACAAAGTTCCAAATACTATTAGTTATTCTTTTCTTCTCGCAAAACCAATCTTTCTGCAAACTTTAAAAAAAGATATCGATTTTCCACCCTGACGTTTCTCTCAACTGTCCACTGGCCTGCTCCATTCCTTCCAAATTATTCAATATCGCATTCCCATGGCATGCCAAAATTCTTGATACATTTTCTTTCCACTTCTTCATTTCATATACATCATTATTTTGATATATGTACTTCATAAACATAACTAACTGAATTCACCTCCATGTTTGAAATTAACCGTTTTAACAAATTAATATTTTTGAATAATCTGAACCCTCTTTGAAATTACAATATTATAAGAATTTCTAAATTGATCGAATTTACTGAATTGACTAAGATATTTGAAGGTTCTTGAATTTTGGTGATATTATTTGAATTTATTTTATTCTAAGTTTTCTAAACTTTGAGGAATATGACCATGTTTTGATTTCCATAACACTATTATTAATTATTTCTCTATATTTTTTGAGATTAATCATTTTTTTTTCATTTCATTTTTTTATTCAATTCTTTATTTTTATTGTATTTTATCATTTTGATCTCATATTATTTTTCATTTCAATTCAAATATGATTTCAATACTTTTTCATTCTTTATTGTTCATTATTTTCATTTAGTTTTGTTAACTTCATTTTTTATTTATATTTATTTTTCATTTTTTCATAAATTATTCCAATTTATCTAAATTATTGTTCAATATTCACCATTTTTTCTAATTCATTTCATTTTTCTATTCAGAAAACTAGTATTGAGAGAATCCATAAAAAACATAAAAAAAAATTTTTTCCGGATTCCGGACTCATATCAGTGAATTTGTTTACAGAATTACTGTAATCCAATACATAGTTCCAATGCTCAAACCTTTTCTGTCGCCTTTCAATCCTTCGGGTAGTATCTTTTGAGTTTTGTCTATTCGGTGGCGCCCTCTGTTGAGCGGTTCGGTAAATGTTGAGCCGTCGGTGCAGATCACTGCAGATCTAATCTTTCTTCTGATCTGATCTAACCTGACCTTGACCTCTGTTTTCCTGTTAAACCCCTTTTTCTCTGTTCCTTCTTGCACCATGTTCTTTAATCATATACTAACCATCTTTCCTTTTTTTTTTGTATTTCCTACGAGTAATTCAAGATTTAATATCAATCGTAGATCGAAAATATTCAATTCTAGGTAGGAGGCCGAAAAATGCTAAAAATTATCGAATCGCTGTTTCATCCTGTTTCCGACGAAGGAACGAACCTTCGTCGGAAACCGATATTTTATTCCAAACAGCTTCAACCATATTAACACAGATTAAAATACTGTTAGCTAAACAAGATTTATTCCGGTAAAACAATCTGAATTTCTTTGAGAAATACCAAACATTCCTGTTGAATTCAATGTGTCCATACTGTTAGTCGTACAAATATTGTTGGGTTATACTTACAAAATTATTATATTTTTCTAGATATTCCTTCAACATTTACGGAAATTTTCCTTTTTAAATAAACGTACCTGATCACTGCTATACTCAAGTCCGAAATCGGCATGTTAGATTGCAAGTACAGATTGATCTAAGAACGGTCTTTTTTGTTGTGATGACAATAGATCAAACAACAGGAATTCATTTAAACGGAAATTACCGGGATTCGTTTTTTTTTCAGTGTAGAAAAATAAATAAATTTCGATGCACATTGACGAAGAAAAAGTGTACAAATGTGACGTCACAGGGACGGAACAGGAAGCCAACGAAAAGAGGCGTTATCTGATGAGCACCACCAGTTTTCCTGTCTGAAATCTTATATCTGCGATTGTAACAGTCGATACCTTCACTTTCTCACGATCTGGACGGAAAAATATCGTTTTATTGGGGGGCGAAAGTTTTCTCTCTATGTGATCTAGATGAGAGTCTGAAAATATCTCGACTACTCGACGCCGTCAATAAGTCCTTATCTCTGTTCTTCTCGATCTTCACTATTAATTATATTTTCATGTTATTGATTGCAGACCGATTAACCTCGGAACGACTTGTTTCTGTTTTGAGATGCTCACAATTACTTTCGCACCCCCCACATTCTCCAGATTTGCCTCCCAGCGACTGTTACTCAGTTAGTTCGAACTGTTAATTAAATCGAGAATTTCAAGACCGAAACATCCGATTACCCATTCTAAAAAACCGATTGAATTCCATCCTTCAATCGTGCCAGCGGAATTACCATACGCACTTGAATTTATTGGTCCGGTCCGGAAGTTCGGAAAAATTCTTGAATCGCCCATTTAAATTCTGAGGTCTCCGGTGTTATCAAATATACAGGTATTTCTTCTACGCTCCGCTAAAAATAGACCATGAAGTTTTCAATTAAATGTTTCATTCTTCCATAGTTCACTTTTCCGCCTATTCATGAAGTGAATAAATTAAAATTATTTTTTCATTGAGATCATCCAGGGGTATTGATCGTGGAGCTTCCATTCGACAGGACGGTTTTCAACAGTTCAGTTAGTGATACCGAAGTTGTTATAGTTAATAGAAAATTTTCGTTTACAGTGAGTATCGCAGATTTCATTAGCCCAATTTATTTTTGTCGAAAGAATGTGTTACGCCACTGTCAACGCGCCCTATGTATATTATATTTCCAATGCGCAAGGTGTTTGCGCATATTTATTGAGACGCGCGCAGAGACGCGACTCTGCCCCGTTTACAACTCGAAATATATTTTATGAAAGCTTCGATTATTGTTCCAATCTTTCGAAATTTTTTTTATATTTTCACTTTTTTTGTTGCAGTTTCCAGTGGGATAAACATTCCACGACAGGTGAGTTCACAAGCATTTATGTGTTATTTAACTCCATTTAAAAAGAATTAAAAAACAATAATAACTCGAACAAATTTTAATGTAACGACGGAACCCGCGCATACAAATGATACTTGAGAATGTTTACAAACAACTCTGGGGAGCTAGACGGGCCGAGATAGACCAACATCGAGAGTGTTACTTGGTTCTTTATTTTTAGATTGGGCGCGGAAGGAATTATTTAATTTTTCGAAGACCTCAATAATTATTTTCACGTTTTCAAAACGTGAGTTCTCCCAGCAACGTAATAGATGTGTTAATTTCGATTGTTGTAGATTTGTGATTGCAACCAATTAGCGGTTATGGTATCCTGAAAGTAAGATTGATTGATGTTTGTATTGTTTTTTTTTTAATATTTTTCCGACTTGTGGAAAAGTTTGTAACGATTTGGCCGACGTATGAAGGAAATGGTTTAATTGTTAGTTTCCTATTTCTGCGGAATATAAACAAATTCCGATATATTGAAGTGTGTAGGATTAACTGAGGACATTGGAGATACAATAAAAACAATAATTTTCACGATTCTACCTTCATTTGATAAATCAATGTAATGTTCAGTATGTTTCTACTGAACATAGAATTTACACTACTTCGAAAGTAAAATTCGAATGGGATCAGAACCTTTTTACTAAAATGGAAATACCTTTATCAACTAAAGAAAATAGCATCAAACAGAAAAACCAAAAATATTCACAGAAAAAATAATTTAATTCACGTTAGACTATGAATAGGGAATCAGATCAGTACACAAGAGAATAGAGTTTAAAATGTTGACGAATAGACACAAATAACAGTAAAAATATATTCGAAAAAAAAAACAATATGATTGAATAGAATTGGAGATAAAATAAAAACATTTATTTTCAGGATTCTACCTTTATTTTATAAATCAAATGTAATGTTCAGTATGTTTCTACTGAGCATAGAATTTACACTACTTCGAAAGTAAAATTCGAATGGGATCAGAACCTTTTTACTAAAATGGAAATACCTTCATCAACTAAAGAAAATAGCATCAAACAGAAAAACCAAAAATATTCACAGAAAAAATAATTTAATTCACGTTAGACTATGAATAGGGAATCAGATCAGTACACAAGAGAATAGAATTTAAAATGTTGACGAATAGACACAAATAACAGTAAAAATATATTCGAAAAAAAAACAGTATTATTGAATAGAATTGGAGGTAAAATAATAACACTTATTTTCAGGATTCTACCTTTATTTTATAAATCAAATGTAATGTTCAGTATGTTTCTACTGAGCATAGAACTTACACTACTTCGAAAGTAAAATTCGAATGGGATCAGAACCTTTTTACTAAAATGGAAATACCTTTATCAACTAAAGAAACTAGCATCAAAAAGAAAAACCAAAAATATTCACAGAAAAAATAATTTAATTCACGTTAGACTATGAATAGGGAATCAGATCAGTACACAAGAGAATAGAATTGAAAATGTTGACGAATAGACACAAATAACAGTTAAAATATATTCGAAAAAAACAATATGATTGAATAGAATTGGAGATAAAATAATAACACTTATTTTCAGGATTCTACCTTTATTTTATAAATCAAATGTAATGTTCAGTATGTTTCTACTGAGCATAGAATTTACACTACTTCGAAAGTAAAATTCGAATGGGATCAGAACCTTTTTACTAAAATGGAAATACCTTTATCAACTAAAGAAAATAGCATCAAACAGAAAAACCAAAATATTCACAGAAAAAATAATTTAATTTACGTAAGACTATGAATAGGGAATCAGATCAGTACACAAGAGAATAGAATTTAAAATGTTGACGAATAGACACAAATAACAGTAAAAATATATTCGGAAAAAAAACAGTATGATTTAATAGAATTGGAGATAAAATAATAACACTTATTTTCAGGATTCTACCTTTATTTTATAAATCAAATGTAATGTTCAGTATGTTTCTACTGAGCATAGAATGTACACTACATCGAAAGTAAAATTCGAATGGGATCAGAACCTTTTTACTAAAATGGAAATACCTTTATCAACTAAAGAAAATAGCATCAAACAGAAAAACCAAAAATATTCCCAGAAAAAATAATTTAATTCACGTTAGACTATGAATAGGGAATCAGATCAGTACACAAGAGAATAGAATTCAAAATGTTGACGAATAGACAAGAATAACAGTGAAAATATATTCGAAAAAAAAAACAATATGATTGAATAGAATTGGTGATAAAATAATAACACTGATTTTCACGATTCTACCTTTATTTTATAAATTAAATGTAAAGCTTAGTATGTTTCTACTGAGCATAGAATTTACACTCCTTCGAAAGTAAAATTCTAATAGGATCACAACCTTCATACTAAAATCAAAATCTTCATTTTTATCCCTAAAGAAAATAGCATCAAACAAAAAAACCGAAAATATTCGTAGAGAAAATAATTGTATTCAGGTTATATTTACTATGAATAGGGAATCAAATCAGTACACAAAATAACAGAATTGAATATATTGACAAAAAGACACAAAAAACAGTGAAAATATATCTGAAAAAAAAAACAATATGAATGAATAGAATTGGAGATAAAATGATAACACTGATTTTCACGATTCTACCTTTATATAAATCAAATGAAATGTAATGTTCAGTATGTTTTCACTGAGCATAGAATAGAATTAACACTTCTTCAAAAGTAAAATTCGAATGGGATCACAACCTTCATACTAAATCCAAATAACTTTATCAATTAAAGAATAAAGTATCAAACTGAAAAACCAAAAAAATTCTTAGACAAAATGATAGACTATGAATAGGGAATCAGATCAGTAGATAAAACAATGGAATTGAATATGTTGGCAAAAAGACACAAATAACAGTAAAAATACATATGAGAAAAAACAATGAGTGAATCGATTCGAAAAATAGAAGAATGAATGAATAAATATAAATGAACTTATTATGTTTTATTTTCGTGTTGTATATAAAGGGTGTTTCTTAAGGTGAGGCTTTTTTTTTGAAAGGTGCTAGAACTCATCAAGAGATCATTTCGCCGGAAGTTGATCATATAAAATATTCAATTTGAAAAAAGTTCAAAAAATCTTGGGCATCATCATCTTCGTCAGGAAATCTGATATATATTATTCTTGAAGATCAAACTAAGGATAGGAAAGATGAAAATACCTGGCTATAAGTGCGAGAAAGATGATAAATTCGACAATCCCGCGCTGACAACGCTGTGATAAATTCTTTGTTTACGTCTTTCCTCGCTGCTGATTGTTTTACTCCCATTGGTTATGTCGTATTCCAAACGCAAATTCATTATGTTTTTCTTAACAGGGCTATCCTCAAATCTTTTCCTATGGAATCTCACCCTTTATTCGAAATTACCTCTCTTTAGATGACATGAACCTGTAATGAATCAACCTGATAGATAATTCAGGAAGTTTTGTCATGCGGTCTACGTTTTCCTCGAACAGAAATCTGCCCTAATGAAGTCCCATTGAATTCAATTAACCTCTGCCGTCGCTGCCATCATCAGTTGATTTGCACCACCTCCCAAGTTTCTCCTCGTCGCCTGTGTACTGTACCACATCGAACGAAAAGTATCGGTTCACCGAAAAAAGTCCTGGAAAGCTGCCAACACAATTAGATTGATTTACATTCAAATGCAGTTTGAGAATATTTGGAGGGGTCATCAAAAAACAATTTACTCGTCGTCATGGCCAAGAAAATAGTCCACCTGTCACTTTCCCTAAAATGATTCTTAAAATCCAACCCACTAGAACCTGATCATTACACATACCATTAGGTATATGTATATTGTTCCAGCACAGTGTGTCTCAAATTAACCGTTCATTTATTCTGAATAAGCGAATAAGGATCGAGTAATTTGTTCTATATCTGGTAACACATGTGTGACTCCACAATTCAAACATCCACGGTAATCTATTCTAAGAAGAGATGAACTGCAAGGCTGCTGGGGAAAATGTTTGTTTAACGCGAAAGGAAAAGTTCGATTTATTTTTATCGCGTTATCGATATCGAGAACACAAAGAAAACGAATCGGTCTTATCCGATGATCAGCCTGTACGTCCTGACCGTCGATCCGAAGGAACCACCTTACAGGAATCGGACTGCACCTGTTGTGGCGAAACGCCCTACGAGACTTTGTTTGTTTCGTGTGTGGTCCCCGTTTAAACTTTAAACATTGCCATAGCGAGTCTCCTCGTCGTCGACGTCGTCACATGAACAACGAAGACCTCCGCGAAGAATCCCAAGCGAACGACAGGCCATCTAGTTGGGAGTGGTGGAGGTAAGAAATGTCGCGATTATGGCGACATCTAACGTAGGAGCCAAACGGAGTACTTACAGTTTTCTGTAAGTGGTCTTAGTATTACAGTTTTCTATAAATGTTCTAGGTATTACAGATTTCTGTAAATGTTCTTGGTATTGGAGATTTCTATATGAATGCTTGCGGAAATATCCGCTAGATGACACCGGTCGTCGCCATCGTATCTATCGATTATAACTTATTAATTGGATCATATTATTCGATGGTTGGATTAATCATTTTTACTGCTTTCCTAGAGCAATACGAATTATTCAAACTTGGTAAACACACGCCACACGCGAATTATTCGAATCTGGCCGCGTTTTCGCGTATATAAAGCCTCCTGTTCTCATTAAAACTAATTAATTTTACCGAGATGCGTGAGATTAAGTTTGAAAAATTCAACGTAATTTTACTTTACATTAATTTTTCAATTCGCGTACAAAATTTGGTTCATTTCGAAAGTTACAATTTATGTCTCTATGTGCTTGTTATACTTCTCTATCCAACAAATATTTCATCAAATTTCGGGTTTGGCGGGTGTAAAAAAAATGTGGGAGCAAAAAATTTCTCTTGTTATGAATTATAGACTTGTTTCGATCGATTTTTTTCTGAGGAAATTCCATGCACGCCAATGGATCCGTTGCTGATTTTCGTGGAGGCTCTCTCCCTGTCGCGTCACATGCAAGGACTTTTCTATCGATTCGGCAGGATCTGAGTAGAATGATGCCAGTAGCAACCCCTCGTGTCGTTGCCGACCCCAATCGACAGCCTTCCCTGCTGCTGCTGTATGCAACCGGGGTAAGGGGAATGTCCACCGAATTGTCCGTGGAACATATTAAATCAATAAATTAAGAAGTTTTTTTCATGGTACAATACCCTCAAAATTCGATTTTTTCCGCTTTAAGTGAAGTCCTCTTCGAAAAAACTTGGTACAGTTGGCCACACTGAAGGCGATTTGTTTGACCTAAATTTATTTGAACTACTAACTAGCGACAACTGTCATTATGGTTTCAAATTTCGAGGTAATACAGTGTTATGTTTGTATCTAATGACTCATCTTTATTAACTATCAAAATAATTTACATGGCAGGTCGTAAATAATCAGTGACACAAAACAATAGAATTAAATTATTTCGAATAACAGTTAAAATATATACATATAAAACAAAACAATATGATTGAATCGACTCAAAAATAAAAGAAGAATTGATGAATTAAATCCACCCATATTAAAGTATTTTCCTTCTTGTATTTATCGAATGACGAAATATAAATTAATCGGAGTAGATAATAATGAAAATCACAAGAAAATTTCATTATCATTGCAAATATTGTAAAATGTTCGCCGATTATTGCCTTTGTGTGCAACGGCGCAGAAATAACACTCCTCTATGGATATTCGTTCTGTTGTGACGCCAACATAGAAAGACGAAAAAAATTTGACACTTCTGCGCTGGCAACGCTGTGTTGAATTCTTTGTTTACGTTATTTCTCAACGCTGATTGGAGCTCCCGTACCTTCGTTATGTCGTATTCTCTGTGTGTAAACATACAATTTGAAACTTTTTCATCAAGTACGTTCGAATTGCAATTAAACCGCCGTTGCTACGAGCACATGCATAGTGCGTCAGGATGAATCTAGTGGGGTCTTACATCCCTGAGGATTATTCGAAAAAAAAAAATCCCGGTGGTGAAATGTGTTCGTGTTTATTCCCATATCGGGGATCCTCTTTGCGCGTTTGTTTCTCTTTGTAGATGGTTGTAAAATAACGACACGAAGGTTCATGTGGAATTTTTTTAGGATCGTATCAGTAGAAGAATTTGAAGAAATTATTTTCAAAACTTCGGAAACCGTCCGCAATTTTATGAAATGACATATTTGTCACACTGATACCCGATTTGGTTTGCATAATGTGTGTTATGTGATCGATTGTCTCGCGACAAATGAAATGATCATAGATTTGTGACTTTTTTTCTTAACCACCAATTTCAGTTATTTCCAGTTAGGAATGGAAGTATCTGGTGGAATATCTACGAAATAAGAATTAAATTAAATGCTGAATCACAACAATGACATGCACGCAATTCGGAAAGAACTGAGAAAATCGAATGATGAATGAAAAAAAGTTCGCTGCGGACAGGATTCGAACCTGTGCGGGTAGAACCCAATGGATTTCAAGTCCATCTCCTTAACCACTCGGACACCGCAGCTGTGTGTTTAATCGGTTTCTGAGTCATAGAGCATAAGTGGTAGTTCTTTCATTTTTTGACAAACATAAACAAGTCGGAAGATCACAGATGACGTTTATCGTAAAAAAAAATGGACCTATCTGAGCGGTGAAACGAATCTTTATTTTCTTCAACACCCACGTGCAGTCTTTCAGGAATTTCCGATCTATTTTGTTGAGTTGTCAACATAGTGTAGTCGAAATTGATTGGGTCGAAAATCGTCGAGTGAAATAATTTGGTCGAAAAATTGAGGTTAGTTATGATTTCTAAAGATTTTCCTGCCTCATAATATGTTTTTTTCAGATTCTAAACGATTTAAGATAAGAAAAATTATAAAAAGCACTGCCGTGAAGTCAGGAGCTTTCGAGCGCTCGTTATTCCACCTTTCAGGTGGATTGGCATCTCCGAGTTTCAGAAATCAATTAAAAAAATTTTTGACAGCTGTAAAAAATTGAAGAAATTTTTGACAGCCTGGCTTTAGATGGTTTTGGTTATGCGATCTGGACAAAATTTCCCAAGTAGTTTGAGTACATTATTCTTTATCTATGTGCAAAGTTTCATTCCAATCCAATCAGTATCAGGAAAAAAATATTTAGAACGTCCATATTTACGGAACCCCTAGTCTAATTTTGCTCATTGGTGAACGTGACCGCGACATCCGCGATCCAAACCTACCTTGAAAATTTCAAGTCCATAGGCCTTTCCGTTCGAAAGTTATAATTTTCTATGGTTTTTATAGTTCTGGTCATGCGATCTGGACAAAATGTAGCTTGAATATACCATTATCAATCAAAATACAAAATTTCGTCACGATCGAATCCGTTGTTTTGAAATTATCGAGAAAACTAAATTTCAAACGACCATATTTACGAATCCCCTAGTCAAATTTTGCTCATTGATGAACGTGACCGCGACATTCGCGATCCAAACCTACCCTGAAAATTTCAAGTCCATAGGCCTTTCCGTTCGAAAGTTATAATTTTCTATGGTTTGTACGGTTCTGGTCATGCGATCTGGACAAAATGTAGCTTGAATATACCATTATCAATCAAAATACAAAATTTCGTCACGATCGAATCCGTAGTTTTGAAATTATCAAGAAAACTAAATTTCAAACGACCATACTTACGAAACCCCTAGTCAAATTTTGCTCATTGATGAACGTTACCTCGACATTCGCGATCCAAACCTACCCTGAAAATTTCCATAGGCCTTTCCGTTCGAAAGTTATAATTTTCTATGGTTTCTATGGTTCTGGTCATGCGATCTGGACAAAACCCGGAAAATCATAATGACGCTTCCACCAAGGTGAGCTTTGACAGATCGACTGACGTTCGACATGATTGACAGTTTTATCGATGATTCTTCTATGCGAATGTGGGGATTTGGAAAAAAAGGCCATTCATGTTCTCGCCGATTCGAACAACTGGGAAGTTCCCTTTCCCATACATCAAACCCAGATCCGGCCGATTTGCCGTAACCATTTCCAATCGTTTCGAACACGATCCCGGACAACCTAAAACGGGCAATCTGTCACAACCCAACTCCCGTTCCCTCCCGAAGTTTTTGTTTACGGTCGGGAGGTCTGTACACTGTGCATCGACATCCATCGAACGCGATCCCGATATACGGCCCCATTAGGCTCGCGGGCCCTTTTCCATACGTCAGGCGACCACTTCGACTAATCCAGTTCGGATGTCAGAGAGCTGTCGTTACCGGATCCTCTGGTAAAGCCGCCCGACCGACGTCCTGGAGCGATACTTTCGAGGTTTTGGAGGACGTAATGCCAGAGCCTAATCCGGATTGACATTCCACTCGACGTTCGAAGCTGTTCGGACATAACTACGACCTTATTGTTGGCATCACAACAATTCCTATCCCTATTCTGATATTTGTTTACATTATGAATTGACGCCAACATTCCCTGGTTCATTATTCTGATGAGGTAACAAAGCTTGTGTTGCCATTACCATAACTTCATTCGAATTTCTGATTTTCTTTTCGTTAATATGCAATCTACCTTGAGGAATAACTCGAATAAGCAGCTTATGGCAACGTTGCCAGAGCGGAAATGTCAAATGTAATCATCTCTGTCGCACTCATGGGCATATTTATCTTTGTCCAAACGATCTTAATGATGGCATCAACACAATTCCTATCCCATAAAGTCTCTTTGTGATGATAAGCCTATGGTATTGATATTTGTTTACATTCTGAATTGACGCCAACATTTCCCGGTTCATTATTCTGATGAGGTAACAAAGCTTGTGTTGCCATTACCATTACTTCATTCGAATTTCAAATTTATCTTTTCGTTGATATACAATCAACCCTGAGGAATAACACGAATAAGAAGGTTTAACAACGTTGCCAGAGCAGAAATGTCAAATTTATTCATCTCTGTCGCACTGATGGGAAGGTTTATCTTTGACCAAACGATCTTAATGTTGGCATCACAACAATTCCTATCCCATAAAGTCTCTTTGTGATGATAAGCCTATGGTATTGATATTTGTTTAATTTCTGAATTGACGCCAACATTCCTTGGTTCATTATTCTGATGAGGTAACAGAGCTTGTGTTGCCATTACCATAACTTCATTTGAATTTCTGATTTATCTTTTCGTTAATATCCAATCAACCTTGAGGAATAACTCGAATAAGGAGTTTGTGACAACGTTGCCAAAGCGGAAGTGTCAAATTAATTAATCTGTGTCGCACTCATGGGTAGATTCATCTTTGTCCAAACGATCCTAATGTTGGCATCACAACAATTCCTATCCCATAAAGTCTCTTTGTGATGATAAGCTTATGGTATTGATATTTGTTTACATTCTGAATTGACGCCAACATTCCCCGGTTCATTATTCTGATGAGGTTACAAAGCTTGTGTTGCCATTACCATTACTTCATTCGAATATCAAATTTATCTTTTCGTTGATATACAATCAACCTTGAGGAATAACACGAATAAGAAGGTTTAACAACGTTGCCAGAGCGGAAATGTCAAATTTATTCATCTCTGTCGCGCTGATGGGAAGGTTTATCTTTGACAAAACGATCTGAATGTTGGCATCACAACAATTCCTATCCCATAAAGTCTCTTTGTGATGATAAGCCTATGGTATTGATATTTGTTTACTTTCTGAATTGACGCCAACATTCCCTGGTTCATTATTCTGATGAGGTAACAAAGCTTGTGTTGCCATTACCATTACTTCATTCGAATATCAAATTTATCTTTTCGTTAAAATCCAATCAACCTCGAGGAATAACTCGAATAAAGAGTTCTTGACAACGTTGCCAAAGCGGAAGTGTCAAATTTATTCATCTCTGTCGCACTGATGGGTAGGTTTATCTTTGTCCAAACGATCTTAATGTTGGCATCACAACGATTCCTATTTCATAAAGTCTCTTTGTGATGATAAGCCTATGGTATTGATATTTGTTTACATTCTGAATTGACGCCAACATTCCCCGGTTCATTATTCTGATGAGGTAACAAAGCTTGTGTTGCCATTACCATAACTTCATTCGAATTTCTGATTTATCTTTTCGTTAAAATCCAATCAACCGAATAAGGAGTTTGTGACAACGTTGCCAAAGCGGAAATGTCAAATTTATTCATCTCTGTCGTACTCATGGGTAGATTTATCCTTGCCCAAACGATCTCAATGTTGGCATCACAACAATTCCTATCCCATAAAGTCTCTTGACGCATTAATGCGTGGTTCCACGTGGGAACGCGTGGTCTTACATGGTAATGCGTCAAATGAAAAATTCCTCATTTTCATTCTAGATGCCACGTAGAATTGTTCTGTTCCAGAACTAATTACAAATCCAACTCATTCAAAAATCTTTCGAATTCCCAATCGAGAAGGAGAGCAATGTCAAATCGGATCATCCCCGAGGTGACATGTCATCACGACGGAATCAAGGTTCCCGCAAAATATAATTTTATCGCCGTTCCTCCATCAGGATATGGTCCTTCAGTCGCACAATGGAATCGGCGGAAAGTCGAGTCCCTCAATCCGACCGGAGTCGGAGCTTTTATTGGAGCAATATACGTCAGCCCGGAGAGCGACCCTTCAAAGAGAGATGATAAGGAGTTCAAACCTCGGCTGGATATTGTTGTAGGCGCCTTTTTACGAGATCGTCCTACATTACCGGGGCCGTTCCAGGTCGAGGAGGCGGTTTACGCAACTTTCCCAATCATTAGGACTGCGGCGTTTGGGAAAACTTTCCAAAGCGGGAATTGCTCTTTCTGAAAACGAAAGTGGAGATCTCATATTCATAATTCAAGTCTGGAAACTTTCGTTAATTTAGATTCTTTCGCTTTGGCTGTTTACTTGAGACACGTTTCGGTTTGGTACCACCACGAATGTCCATTCATGTCCCTTGGCCGTTCGCCCGGAGACCGAAGTTCCTTGAATGGAATACCAGTCCGTCTGTGTCGGCCTATCGGTTTTTTGGCACCAGTTTGCGACGCTCGAACAATGAGAGGATCCTTTCACCGTCGAGCACCAGACGAGAAAGGTCGGTACGTTCGGTGGTAACGACCATTTCAGGGTTAAGCGCGCGGTGCCGTAGACCGCCCGAAGAGACCTTGGTCGGTTCGTATTTTTAAGGTGGACACGCACCTCGAGGTTCTGCTGTAAGGGAAGAATATTTGTTTACATTCTGAATTGACGCCAACATTGGCCGGTTCATTATTCTGATGAGGTAACAAAACTTCTGTTGCCATTACCATAACTTCATTCGAATTTCTGATTTATCTTTTCATTAATATCTAACCAACCTTGACGAATAACTCGACTAAGGAAATTTTGACAACGTTGCCAAAGCGGAAATGTCAAATTTATTCATCTCTGTCCAAACGATCTTAATGTTTGCATCACAACAATTCCTATCCCATAAAGTCTCTTTTTATGATGATAAGCCTATGGTATCGATATTTGTTTACATTCTGAATTGACGCCAACATTCCCTGGTTCATTATTCTGATGAGGTAACAGAGCTTGTGTTGCTATTACCACTCATTCGAATTTCTGATTTATCTTTTCGTTAATATCAAATCAACCTTGAGGAATAACTCGAATAAGGAGTTCAGGACAACGTTGCCAGAGAGGAAATGTCGAATTTATTCATCTCTGTCGCACTCATGGGTGGATTTATTTTCTTCCAAACGATCTTAATGTTGGCATCACAACAATTCCTATCCCATAAAGTCTCTTTATGATGATAAGCCTATGGTATCGATATTTGTTTACATTCTGAATTGACGCCAACATTCCCCGGTCCATTATTCTGATGAGGTAACAGAGCTTGTGTTGCCATTACCATAACTTTATTCGAATTTCTGATTTATCTTTTCGTTAATATCCAATCAACTTTGAGGAATAACTCGAATAAGGAGTTTATGACAACGTTGCAAGATCGGAAATGTCAAATTTATTCATCCCTGTCGCACGCGTGGGAAGATTTATCTTTGTCCAAACGATCTAAATGTTGGCATCACAACAATTCCTATCCTATAAAGTCCCTTTATGATGATAACGACTATGGTATTGATATTTGTTCACATTCTAAATTGACACCAACATACCCTGGTTCATTATTCTGATGAGGTAACAAAGCTTGTGTTGCCATTACCACAACTTCATTCGAATTTCTGATTTATCTTTTCGTTAATATCCAATCAACCTTGAGGAATAACTCGAATAAGGAGTTTATAACAACGTTGCCAGAGCGGATATGTCAAATTTATTCATCCCTGTCGCACTCATGGGTAGATTTATCCTTGCCCAAACGATCTTAATGTTGGCATCACAACAATTCCTATGTCATAAAGTCTCTTTATGGTGATAAGCCTATGGTATTGATATTTGTTTACATTCTGAATTGACGCCAACATTCCCCGGTTCATTATTCTGATGAGGTAACAAAGCTTGTGTTGCCATTACCATAACTTCATTCGGATTTCTGATTTATCTTTTCGTTAATATCCAATCAACCTTGAGGAATATCTCGAATAAGGAGTTTATGACAACGTTGCCAGAGAGGAAATGTTGATTTTATTCATCTCTGTCGCACTCATGATGGGTAGATTTATCTTTGTCGAAACGACCTTAATGTTAGCATCACAACAATTCCTATCCCATAAAGTCTCTTTATGATGATAATCCTATGGTATTGATATTTGTCTACATTCTGAATAGACGCCAACATTCCCCAATTCATTATTCTGATGAGGTAACAAAGCTTTTGTTGCCATTACCATAACTTCATTCGAATTTCTAATTCATCTTTTCGTTAATATCCAACCAACCTTGAGTAATAACACGAATAAAGAGTTTATGACAACGTTGCCAGAGCGGAAATGTCGAATTTATTCATGTCTGCCGCTCTCATGGGTAGATTTATCTTTGTCCATACGATCTTAATGTTGGCATCAAAACAATTCCTATCCATAAAGTCTCTTTATGATGAAAAGTCTATGGTTTCATCGCTGGCTAAATTTAGATCTGATATCCTCCGCGGAAAAAACGGCTTTCGCCCCTCCCTCGGCCTTCCTCGTTTCTGCACATCGACCTGTTCAAGTGCTCCAAATCGAGCAATGGAGCGAGGAAGGAGTCCCAAGCAATCCGACCATGAGGCTTGGGCAATATTCGCCGTCCTTCAACCCGACAGACCCCAAGTTTAATTTCTTATCGTGTGCCGCTTCTCTCTCGACTCGACGTTGTGTGTTAAGCGGAGTGCAGACGAGCAGACAGGCAATCGGCTCCGCGAGAGAGGGATCCAGGGATGGCCAAAACGGTTTTCGAATATCGTGGCATACTTCCGCAACGACGACTTGTCCCCTCTTGTCGCACCAAAAGAATCCACGCTGTATAATTTCTGAGAATTTCTATCGAAATTTCCTTGAATTCAATTGATCATATACAGGGTTTTCCTTTAAACTTGGCCTATTAGAAATTTGTAGAGAAGAAGTGAATATTTCGTTTTGGAATTTTAGGTGGAGCCTTGGGGATGAGGGAACTCTTCGCCTAAAATATTTTCAAGTCGACAGTGTTGTCACATCTATCTTAAACGCATATCTACTTTCTTATTTCAAATGGAACTACCTATATTTTTATTAAGGTATCGATACAATACCAAATTCCAAGTAAAACCTACTAAAAAAATTTCTCTGCCATGCACTGTTGCCAAGTTATGCACTAATTCTTGAAAATCTTGATATCTGCATTTTCAGTTTGGAAATACAATATCTCGATTATTTCGAATGCGAACAAAACCAAACTCAGCAGTCTTATTAGGATAATCCCAGCATTCATGTGGTACGCTCGGTATTTTGATGAATCGAAAGGTTTTTCGAAGATTTTGCTCCGAAAATGTGGAACTTAAAATGGAAATATTTCGAGATTTTTGCCATGGCAACCCCAAATTTGTTTCACACCATTCGATTCGAAATGAAAAATGATTGGTAGTCTTCCTTTAAACCAATCAATTATTTTGGATAGGTTTCGAATGAGATGAAAAATACTGAATTATTTCAGTATTTATAGTCATGATCTATGGTCATGTTTACGATTAAATGGATCTGTGATTATGAGGTAAATAATTGAAATAGATTTTATGGTTTAGATCATATAAAGTGTTCGATGATTATGGATGCCATAGAAAAAACTGTTAATTGTTAATCAAACCACGATTCAGGTGGTTTAGTTTGTTGCATTTTTTGATTCATTGGTTGCAAGATTTTGAAGTGATGTCTTATACTAATGAAAAAATTTTGGACCTTTTCACCATTTAAGGAGAATGCCAAGAAATTATCGAAAGGACCTATAGGACCCGCAACAATCGTTACCCACATGTAGCAAGAATGACTGGAAATAAATTCCGAAAACTGCGGAGAAATTTTTTGGCTTCCGGTAATCCTGACCCTATAGGTCCTTTCGATAATTTTTTGACATTCTCCGTAAATGGTGAAAGGGTCCAAAATTTTTTCATAAGTATAAGACATCACTTCAAGATCTTGCAACCGATGAATCAAAAAATGCTACAAACTTATCCACCTGAATCGAGGTTTGATTAACAATTAACATTTTTTTTTATGACATCCATAATCATCGAACAATTTTTATGATCTCAACCATAGAATTTATTTCAATTATTCACCTCATAATCACAGATCCATTTAATCGTAAACCGGACCATAGATCATGACTATAAATACTGAAATAATTCAGTATTTTTCATCTCATTCGAAACCTATCCAAAACAATTGATTGGTTTAAAAGAAGACTACCAATCTTTTTTTATTTCGAATCGAATGGTGTAAAACAAATATGGGGTTGCCATTTGAAAATCTCGAAATATTCCAATTTTAAGTTCCACATTTTCGGAGCAAAATCTTCGAAAAACCTTTCGATTCATCAAAATACCGAATGTACCACATGAATGCTGGGATTATCTTCTATAAGACTGATGAGTTTGGTTTTGTTCGCATTTGAAGTAATCGAGATATTGCATTTCCAAACTGGCAATGCAGATGTCAAGAATTTCAAGAATTAGTGCATAACACGGCAACAGTGCATGGCAGAGAAATTTTTTTTAGTAGGTTGTACTTGGAATTTGGTATTGTATCGATACCTTAATAAAAATAAAGGTAGTTCCATTTGAAATAAGAAAGTAGATATGCGTTTAAGATAGATGTGGCAACACTGTCGACTTGAAAATATTTTAGGCGGAGAGTTCCCTCATCCCCAAGGCTCCACCAAAAATTTCAAAACGAAATATTCACTTGTTCTCTAAATACTTCCAATAGACCAAGTTTGAAGGAAGACCCTGTATATCCAGGTAAAAACGGATTTTGGATTTTTGACAGAATTGCGATATTGCTACTTTGTTTGAGTGTTTGACAAAATCCCTCGAAGTGGTCGTGTTACAGTAAATAAAACTACCTAAGAAGCCAACAAACACATTCTTTCTATATATTTAATTCTTCTTTAACTAATTCAGTACATGATAAAGGATTAACCCTCCACACCTGGAAAGTATCCCCAGTTTGCGTACGGCAGGAACGCGCCATAAATATCACTACTAAAAGTTTCAAGGTGCTCGGATAATGAGGATTCATGGGGCCGTCGTCGCTGCGACGTTCATCACCATTTGGACACCCCTGTTCGCCGGCTAGCAGGAGTGTACACGCACACGCGGGGGTAATGAAATTACTGAACGTCCCGAAAACGTTGATCATCAGTGTTTTGTTTCGGAGTCTGCCTATTCTCGTTTCGGGTGCCGGGCTCGGAGGATCCTCCGGTGGCTGTCTCAAGAGGACCTCGCCGACATTACCAATTTAACTGCGTTTCCAGACAGCTACGTTATTTATGGAAGGACCTGGGTCGCTCGGGATGATCTCGTTACTGAAATTGTACATTTTGTTTGGTCTGATTTGTGGGCCGAAGGGATGTCGCTTACCATCCGTTGTTGGGTCGAAGAGAGGTGCATGTAAGAAGGATCACTGGACTCATTCATAGTCTTGTTTCCTAAACGTCCACTCGTCGTACAACTCTTCGAACCGTTCACTAGTCAGCTCGTCATCGAAGATTATTGGAAAGGAACTAGGTAGATACAACACTAAGTAGATTGCAATAGCGTCTTGCACAACTGCTTTGAGATATCTAACTCGATACATCGTGTCCATTCTATTGATATATAATAAATCTGAAACAGATGAAAAAAGAACATATTAGGGATATCGATTATTCAACTAACTCATGGAAAAATTTCGAAAGCTTGGGATAATTTAGACGCAATTAAAAGAAAAACATTTAAAGACAAATAATGATACCAAGTTCATAAATAAGTAGCAAAAAAACTTGAAAGCGAAAAATTATTTCAATTGTTGACGGCTCGCTTCAACTAGTCCGCAACGCGTTTCGATTGGAACTGATTCATAATCTCGACTTTACACTGGAAAAACGAAATCCGGGAATTTCTGGTTGAACGAATTCCTGTTGTTTAAACGCAACTGTTCTTATCATAACAAAAAAATACCGTTCTCAGAACAATCTGTGCTTTCAATCTAACATGCCGATTGTGTTTTGGAGGGTTTGAAATACAACTCATTTTTGAGCGCTCGTACTACTTACACGAGGGCTATATCATTTCGTCACGATGTCTGTATTTTTCGAATTTTGAGCCGAAAATGGTCTCAATCGACTATGTTCGACTCACTAATGACGAATCCGTCGGAAAATTCGAGTCTGTCCGTCCGTCCGGCCGTCCGTCCGTCCGGCCGTCCGTCCGGCCGTAAGCACGATAACTCTCGAACGGATCAACCTAGAGACTTGAAATTTTCAGTGTAGGTTCAGATCCCGAATGCCTCGGTTAAGTTCGTTAATGGGCCAAATTCCACCAGGGGTTCCGTAAATATGGCCGTTCAAAGTTTTGTTTCCCTGATTACTTGAAAACTACAGATTCGATCGAGATTAAATTTTGCACTCAGATGGAAAATGAGGTGTTTCAGCTACATGCGAAATTTTGTCCAGATCGCATGACCAGAACTATAGAAACCATAGAAAATTGTAACTTTTGAACGAAAATGCCTAGGGACTTGAAATTTTCAGGATAGGTGTGGATCTCGAATGTCGTGATCACGTTCATCTATGAGCAACATTATACAAGGGGTTCCGTAAATACGGTCGTTTGAAATTTTGTTTTCTCGATAAATTCGAAACTTCGGATTCGATCGAGATGAAATTTTGTATTTTAATCGAGAATGATATATTGAAGCAATATTTTGTCCAGATCGCATGACCAGAACCATAGAAACCATAGAAAATTGTAACTTTTGAACGGAAAGGCCTAGGAACTTGAAATTTTCAGGGTGGGTTTGGATCGCGAATATCGCGGTCACGTATATCAATAAGCAAAATGAGACTAGGGGTTCCGTAAATATGGCCGTTCAAAATATTTTTTTCCAGATAGTTTCGGAACTACTGATCGGATTGGAATGAAATTATGCATCTAGCTGAGGAATAATGTATTCAAAGTACGTGCAAAATGTTGTCCAGACCGCATCACCAAGACCATAGATACCGTAGAAAATTCTAGCGAATTATCGAAACAAAATTGATCAGCTGAAGCAGCGACATGAAGTCTGGAGTTTCGCCTAAGTTTCAGAATTTTTTTGACAGCTGTCAAAAATTCCTTCAATTGGTTTCTAAAACTGGAAAATGCGAATCTACCTACAAGGTGCATGTACGAGCGCTCAAAAGCTCCTGCCTTCACGGCAGTGCTTTTCGTAATTTTTTTTCAAAATTTCATATATGGACTTTTGAGTACCGTCAGGAATAATGTCGTTCATAGTGTCAATAAAATGCTCTGTAACTGAAATATTGTATTCCTCATTGTCATTGAAATTTTTCACATAATTGAGGATAACTACTTTTATTGCTAGGTATCAACCAAAAAAATCAAAAAATATCTATATAATCTATAGAATCGTTATTCAAATCAGGATCCGCAGTTTCCGAGTCACTTGTATAGCAGTGATCAGGCACTTTTATCTCAAAAGGAATATTTCCTTAAATTTTACAGGAATATCCAGTAAAATATAAAAATTTTGTAAGTATAAACCAACAATATCTGTACGACTAACAGTATGGACAGACTGAATTCAACAGGAATGTTTGGTATTTCCCACAAAAATTCAGATTATTCTACCGGAATAAATCTTGTTTAGCTAACAGGATTTTAATCCTTGTTGTACCATGCGGTTGAAGTTGTTTGGAATAAAATATCGGTTTTCAACGAAGGAACGAACATGATGAAACAGCGATTCGATAATTTATAGCATTTACCTTACTATAATTGAATATTTTCGATCTACGATTGATAATAACTGTTGAATAACTTTTCCTAGGAAATACAAAAAAAAAGAAAAGAGGGTAAGTAAATGATTAAGAAAAATAGTATAGGAAGGAACTGGGAAATAGGGGTTTAACAGGAAAACAGAGGTTAAGTTCAGGTTAGATTAGGCCAGAGAAAGGCAGAAAGATTAGATCTGTAGCGCGATCTGCCTAACGTTACCGTACCACTCAACAGAGGGCGCCAGCGGATAGGCAAAAGTCAAAAGATACTAACTAAATGATTGAAAAGCGACTGAAAAGGTGTGAGCACTCGAAGACAGTATTTCTGTAATCAAATTCGCTAATGTGAGTGCGGAATCAGGAGAAAAATTTCCTTAAATTTATTATGGAGTCTCTCAATACTAGTTTCAAACGAATATCTCCCTAATTCGTTAGAATAATGGTAAGATACTCCTGAATGAAAGAGTGAATCATGAATATAATATAAATTCTTCCAAACACATATTCGCGAAGTCATCTTTAGATATGATGCATTACTACAGAAAATTCCTGTAAAATCTCAGGTTTTAAGCTTCGAATACGACTAACACTGTAATATATGAAGAATAGTTTTCCAATTTAACGTAAAATTCCTGTTAAATCGATATTACAGTTCCGTTATAAGTAAAGTAATTCCTGTTTTAGTTTAGTGTTCATTACTGGAAATTCTTGTAGAAACTGAAGTTTGAAGCTTGGAATACAACTATTCAGTTCGTTTATCGAACAGGAAATTTCTGTAAGTAGTCACGCATATTCCTGTGTTCGTCACAGTATTATTTCCCTGTTGAAATGACAAACTGCAATTTGGTTGCATCAACTAATGTTATACTTGTTATTTGCAGAGGAATTAAACGACCGGAATTGTCACGTAGAATCAACAAATATTCCTGCTGTCGCTTGTATAGGGAAAATTTCTTGTAGAAGTAACCGAATTCCTGTTGTATATCCTGGAAATTTTCTTTGAGTGTGGGGCGTCTCCTAGTGCAATATTTGTCATGTCCGATGCCTCCTAGTTCGTTTTTAGAATTGCGCATGCGCTTTCGGAAACTCGAATAGACCGTTGATGTAGTTTGCGCTTGCGCATATGTTGGGTATGGATTTGACGAGTGCCTGGCGATCAGAGCTGGTTTATAACTCAGTTGTCGAAGAATTATTCCAAAACAAAATTCTTCGCTTCTGCTATCTTCTTATGTCTCTTATTTATTCCTCGTATTCTATCTAGATTTTAGAGTGGATCGGTTCCCCCCTCCGATTCGAAAGTATAACACCGGCAACATTTTATCCTCTGGAGTGGAGAACCTTGGGACCGGTCATCGCACACTGTTGACGGTGAAAACTACCTGAAGAAACCGGGCATTTCGAAGTGGCTGAAGCACGATGTCGGTTTGTATAGTATTGACGACGACGAGCACGTTGTTGGCTTCGTCGTCAGCGGGTCGAGGGCCCTTGGCGATGAACAATGGATGATGGAAACGTTGTCAGACCGCGTAGTATAGCGAGAACTGACGGAGACCGAGACCTCTCAGTGTTGATCTCATGTATGATGTAACTTTACATGTGGTTTGTATGCGTTTCTAACGCTTCGTGTCGAACACTCGGAATCGTGCTCTTATCGGCATTGAAGCCGAAAATTGGCAGCTCTTATATTGGTGGATGAATAGTGTTGGTTTATTGTTACCAATAATGAATTTTCTATGAGTACTGTCTGATAGAGGCGTTGTTGTAAACTTATCTTCTATTATCCTCGACAATCATATCGAAGTATCCTGGTAGGCGCAGGTATTGACCGCGTTCCTCCGCGGAGAATTTCCGGACCTTCTGTCGTTTTTCGCCGAGCGTTTTCGAGGCATCTGCCGGTCGTTCCACCGATCGCGATCGCCTTCCGGGTATTGACCTTGCGACAGGCTAATATTACTCATTATACGGGTCATTATGGCGTTTTTTACGGATCGACCCAGCGGGCACGATCGAAAGTGAGGCCGTCATTAAAGTGCCGCGGCAATTCGCGTGGTTTTACGTACAAGGAAATCGATACGTTTATTACGTTCGCGATTTTCGCAATCGCTGAAAATTAGGCCGCCCTCAATCGATCGATGAGGATTCGAGAAGATGGGGATGTTGGTACAGGGTGATTGTTTATATTTTACTCAAAAGCTATCTCAGTAAATATTGGTCCTACAATAGTATATTGTATAATATTCCCAAACGACTGTGAGTTGGAGCTCTTTCTTCTGATTTCAAATATATATATACTTTATTGAGGTTATCTTTGTCAGTTTTCGAAAAATATGGCAGCTATAGAACGCCACACGCCAAAAACAAAATACAACATGTGGATTGGCAGAAACAGAATCATTCTCTGGCCTCCTAACATTCCTGACTTGACCCCATTGGATACTTATGGGGATATTTGAAATCTGAAGTTTATATGGAACGTTCTCGAAATATTGAAGATATTCGAATCACAATAAAGGAAGGAATTGATAATCTCAACAACAAACCAGAAATATTAAGGAGAGCCCTCGAAAACTCAAAAAATTACGAAAAGCACCACCTTGTAGGTAGATTCGCATTCTTCAGTTTTAGAGAACAATTGGAAAGATTTTGACAGCTGTCGAAGAAAATTTCAAACAAAGGCAGAAATCAAGAGTTCACGTCAGCGCTTTAGGTGACCAATTTTTTTTCGATAATTCGCTAGAATTTTCTACGGTATTTATGGTCTTGGTGATGCGATTCCCACGTAGTTTGAAAACATCTTTCTTCATCTATGTGCGAAATTTCATTCTAATCCAATAAGTTGTTTCGAAATTATCAGGAAAAAATTTGTTCGAACGGCTATATTTACGAAACCCCAAGTCTGATTCTGCTCATTGATGAACGTGACCGCGAAATTCGCGATCCGAACCTATTCTGAAAATTTCAAGTCCCTAGGCCTTTCCGTTCGAAAGTTATGATTTTCTATGGTTTCTATGGTTCTGATCATGCGATCTGAAAAAATTTAGCTCCAATATATCATTCTCAATTTAAATACAAAATTTCGTCACGATCAAATCCATAGTTTTGGAATGATCAAAAAAACTGAATTTCAAACGGCCATATTTACGGAACCCCTAGTCTAATTTTGCTCATTGATGAAAGTGACCGCAACATTAAAGATCCAAACCTATCCTGAAAATTTCAAGTCCCTAGGCCTTTCTATTACAAAGTTATAATTTTCTATGGTTTCTATGGTTCTGGTCATGCGAGCTGGACCAAATTTTGCATGTAGCTTGAACAAGTAATTCTCCATCTCAGTGCAAAATTTCACTTCGATCGAATCTGTAGTTTCAAAGTAATCAGGAAAACAAAATTTCGAGCGGCCATATTTACGGAGCCCCTCGGCGAATTTTGCCCAATAACGAACTCAACCTCGGCATTCGAGATTCGAACCTACCCTGAAAATTTAAAATTTCTAGGACATTCCGTTCGATAGTTGTCGTTTATACGGCCGGACGGACAGACTCGAATTTTTTGACGGATCCGTCATCAGTGAGTCGAACATAGTCGATTGAGACCATTTTCTGCTCAAAATTCGAAAAATACAGACATCGTGACGAAATGATATAGCCCTCGTGTAAGTAATACGAGCGCTCAATAAAAGATATCGATTGTGTGTAAGTAAATGGGGGCCATTTGAACACTTAATTTAAATTTTTGTTAATAAATTAATTAAACAAATACCAGTTGTTCTATTATCCACGTCCACTTTGATATAAAAATCGCAGCAGTGTCACGTGTCGTTCTACAGCTGCCTTAGATTTGGACGAAAATCTATATTTTTTTGAAAACTGACAAAGATAACCTCAATAAAGTATATATATATATCCGAAATCAGAAGAAAGAGCTTTCTGATTAGGAAGATAAAATACAGAGTGTTCCATTTGAAAAATACCAACTTACATAAATCTTTTAGGTTAACGATCCTTTTTTGCATTTTCTAGTGCTGAATTCTGAATGCCCATGAAAAATAGTTCATATTTGCCCATTCAAACTTTTCTGTAGGACCAATATTTACTGAGATAGCTATTTAGTAAAATATAAACAATCACCCTGTACCAGTGTTGCCGCAGGCTTGGCGAGAAATTATGTTATCACGTTGCCAAAATTATCAGATTTCACTAGAAATTATGTTAAAATTTCAGATCGACTGATTATGCCTAATAATGACAACTAAAAAAAAAAACGAAAAGAGAGAATAAAATTTTTATAGCCTCGAAAAATACACAAACAGGTACAAGTGGAACTGAAAAATGCAAAAAATAGGAGAATTGTTTTAGAAATGAGAATAAACCAAGACAACATATAAAAACAAATTGAGAAAATAATATTAAGCGATGCTATTGAAAGATTATGTTTTAATAAGATATTTTTTCTTTTCACTGCCCAAGCTTGAAAACTTTCCTTGGGGGAAAATTATGTTAAAATAACGTTAAAAATTGAAAAAGGTACCAGAAGTGAATAAAATTATGTTAAAATCTGATAATTATGTACCAATCGGCAACGCTGCCCTGTACCTAGCTGGCTAAAGAACAACTCATGTACCCCAATATCTCCGACTACCACTCACGCAACAGCCAGATGTCCCAACCCGAAGGCATAAACTATCTCTCGAGAAATTAACGTTTCCAAATTTCCAGACTTCGTGTTCCCGGTGCCACACCCAGCAAACAACAAAAAATTGTCCCCTGCCGTCGTCCGGACTCCGGATAGCGCCCAGTCCGTAAGAAAGAGCACTAATGGGTAAAGGTGGTCCTCGTGGGACCGCAATATATCAGGAAGTCTGGGTCTTTTTCGCCGAGACGTAGCAGAGGGCAGAAAGAATATGGCCCTCTCCGCGGCGTCTACCTGGAGATTCAGGTGGCCAGGCCAGATCGATTGTCGTTTTATTGACTGCCAGAGACATTGTTGAAAAATATACATTCTTCTTGGGATAAAGAGACCAGACGAGGCAGGACCGTATCTGCGTTTTTGCACTCGAAGGAATTTCCAGGATGTACAACAGGAATTCGGTTTACCTCTACAGGAAATTCCCACTATACAGGGTGATTCCAAATTCGTTGTGAACCTTGAAGGAAATCTATATGGAAATCTATCTATCCTAAATCTATCTATCCTAAATCTGAAGGTCAATGTGGATGACGATATTGATATTTCAAGATATAAAAATTTAAAAACATTGTTGAAACGTTCTCCTGAGAAGAAGACGAAGATTTGTGAAAAGAAAGATGTTGAGATATTCTAAAAAAATTTTCCTAGAAAAGGCGCGCAAAACGAACACATGTACAGCACACTTCTCTATTTTCTACAATAATACAATAACAACCCGTCGTCATATACGTTGTTTCCAACCATTCCGTCCGGATGTTCGCGGAATCGAATAACACAAACACGTGCTTTTTTCTGCAGTACTTCGAGAAGAAATACCGTCGTCGGTCCGCCAGCGCTGCGCAGCGGGAGTTATGAAATTCCGCATAAATATTTCATATTCCGCGGTTTTCCCCCGCGAGGGGGATTTCGAC
The DNA here is from genome assembly GCA_963966015.1 of Aphidecta obliterata. Taxonomy (NCBI): domain Eukaryota; kingdom Metazoa; phylum Arthropoda; class Insecta; order Coleoptera; family Coccinellidae; genus Aphidecta; species Aphidecta obliterata. Next base: position 5,517,126 of record OZ014431.1, read on the forward strand.
GGACGCATCCAGAGAAGTTCTATCCAATTTAGCGCTCGCATACGACGACATTTGCGTATCCGATTTCGCGGAATTCCTTGGCGCGCCCACCGCCGCCGACGGCGGTAAGTGGCTAGGTGCATTTCCCGAAATAGAGTAGAGGCGTCTAAACGCGGCTTTTCCATCTCGCCTTGGTTTCGGGTTTGTTCTTAACGGAGGAAAACGAAGGATGCCAGGGGGGGGGGAGGCGAAATGAGGCGTAATAGACGACGATGACATAGTTGAATAGTAAATATAAGTCCACATAATACTCACTTCTCAGTAAAAAGTTTTCATCAAAACTCTTCAATAATACTTTGTGCACGATAAACACGTTCAATGAGACATTATCGAAAGTGAAAAAACCAAAATAAACGCTGAATCAATTAAGCAACAATAACAACCACGTCAACCTTGATCGACTGCGAAAGTACATCCGCAAAATTATGATTGTAGAAAGTCAACAAAAACAAGTCGAAATGGAACGACCGCCGAAATTTCCCATTCTACGTGTCGAAATATCGCAGGTGATAGTGTTCCTGCCGCAAGAAAACAACTAGCAATTCAAGTCGAAATTACATCAACTCATTCGGGTTCAATTCGAACAATCGCCGAAATGCCTAAAAATAGTTAAATACCAGAACAATTAGCGAGAAAAAGGGAATGATTAACGGCCTGTGGCAATTTCGGCCTTGCCCCTTATTAATCAGCCATCGTCCATATTAGGTAATGGCACATTATTCGCTCGGTTTGTAATTCCGTTGCTTATTCAAATCGTTCGAATTTTTCATCCGCCTGACATTTAATTTGGAATCATAATAAAAGCCATTAATAATCGATACTTAAACACTTTATTGAACAACGGGTATCTGCGATCTTGAAACCGCTCGGAATGGAAACAATGCAATTTGAGATTTTTTGGAATAACACCGTTGCGAAAATAGTTTGATTGTTGTGCATGCTGCATGACATTCAGTCATACATATTTATCCTTTCTTTCCTTTCCTTTCCTTTCTTCTGGAACATTTGCAGCATTTCCAGCGCAGGAATCAGGCCAGGACAAAATATGGTGTTGCCAGGATCCCTAATGAAAATATTTCTGAGCCCAACATTAACTTGGCTCTCAGTAATTTTTTCTGTCGATGGAATTTTTCATTATTCTTTATTACGAACTTTGTGATAAAATATGGTGGTGGCAGGACCCCTTATAAATTATTATTATACAATAATAATTATTGTTATCCCTAATGAAATATTGCTGATTACAACTTTCCCCGAGGATCGGTAATTTTCTGTCGATGGAATCAATATTTCGAACACTGTGACGAAATATGGTGATAGCAGGATCCCTTATAAAAATATTGCTGAGCCCTAATCCCTAATAAAAATATTAACATTAACCTGGCTCTCGGTAATATTTTCTGTAGATGGAATTTTTCATTATTCTTTATGACGAACGCTGTGACAAAATATGGTGATGGCAGGATCCCTATTAAAAATATTGCTGATCCCTAATAACAATATTGCTGAGCCCAACATAAACCTGGCTCTCAGTAATTTTTTTTCTGTCGATGAAATCTTCCATTATTCTTTATGACGAACGCTGTGACAAAATATGGTGATGGCAGGATCCCTAATTAAAATATTGCTGAGCCCTAATCCCTGATAAGAATATTGCTGAGCCCAACATTAACCTGGCTCTTGGTAATTTTGTATGTCGATGGAATATTTCATTATTCTTTATTACTAACTATGTGACAAAATATGGTGGGGGCAGGACCCCTAATAAAAATATTTCTGAGCCCTAATCCCCAATGGAAATATTGCTGAGCCCAACATTCACCTGGCTCTCAGTAATTATTTTCTGTCGATGAAATTTTCCATTATTCTTTATTACGAACTCTGTGACGAAATATGGTGGTTGCAGGATCCCTTATAAAATATTGCTGAGCCCTAATCCCTAATAAAAATATTGCTGAATCCAACATTAACCTGGCTCTCGGTAATATTTTCTGTCGACGGAATTTTTCATTATTCCATGGTAATTTTGTATGTCGATGGAATATTTCATTATTTTTTATTACGAACTCTGTGACATAATATGGTGGTGGCAGGATCCGTAATTAAAATATTGCTGAGCCCTGATCCCTAATAAAAATATTGCTGAGCCCAACATTAACCTGGCTTTCAGTAATTATTTTCTGTCGATGGAATTTTTCATTATTCTTTATTACGAACTCTGGGACGAAATATGGTGGTTGCAGGATCCCTTATAAAATATTGCTGAGCCCTAATCCCCAATGAAAATATTGCTGAATTCAACATAAACCTGGCTCTCGGTAATATTTTCTGTCGACGGAATTTTTCATTATTCTTTATGACGAACGCTGTGACAAAATATGGTGATGGCAGGATCCCTAATTAAAATATTGCTGAGCCCTAATCCCTGATAAAAATATTGCTGAACCCAACATTAATCTGGCTCTCGGTAATTTTGTATGCCGATGGAATATTTCATTTTTCTATATTACGAACTCTGTGACAAAAAATGGTGGTGGCAGGATCCCTAATAAAAATATTGCTGAGCCCTAATCCCTAATAAAAATATTGCTGAGCCCAACATTAACCTGGCTTTCAGTAATTATTTTCTGTCGATGGAATTTTTCATTATTCTTTATTACGAACTCTGGAACGAAATATGGTGGTTGCAGGATCCCTTATAAAATATTGCTGAGCCCTAATCCCCAATGAAAATATTGCTGAATTCAACATTAACCTGGCTCTCGGTAATATTTTCTGTCGACTGAATTTTTCATTATTCTTTATGACGAACGCTGTGACAAAATATGGTGATGGCAGGATCCCTAATTAAAATATTGCTGAGCCCTAATCCCTGATGAAAATATTGCTGAACCCAACATTAACCTGGCTCTCGGTAATTTTGTATGCCGATGGAATATTTCATTATTCTTTATTACGAACTCTGTGACAAAATATGGTGGTGGCAGGATCCCTAATTAAAATATTTCTGAGCCCTAATCCCTAATAAAAATATTGCTGAGCCCAACATTAACCTGGCTCTCGGTAATTTTTTCTGTCGATGGAATCTTTCATTATTCTTTATTACGAACTCTGTGACGAAATATGGTGGTTGCAGGATCCCTATTAAAAATATTGCTGAGCCCTAATCCCTAATAACAAGTTACGTCTACTCACTGGCTTCCTCACAGGACATTGTCGCCTTAGGAAGCATATGATGAGAATGAGCTTGACAGAAACAGACGAGTGTAGATTCTGTGGTGAAGAGGAGGAGACTCCTGTTCACCTGGTTACAGAATGCCTCGCCATTGCAAACCAGCGCAAAGAATGTCTTGGACAAGAGAATTACAGGAGGAATGAGGATCTAACCTCCTTGAAGCCCTCTCAGATACTGGAGTTCATTGGAGCTCTGGAGCTGGAGGGCGAGCTGTAGGTAGCGCATTTGCGAATACGGCTCTGATGGGGGGCACAATAGACCTTGAGGTCGCAGTGGAACGTAACCCCTTCCTAACTATAACTATAACTATAACTATCCCTAATAAAAATATTGCTGAATCCATCATTAACCTGGCTCTCGGTAATATTTTCTGTCGAGGGTATTTTTCATTATTCTTTATGACGAACGCTGTGACAAAATATGGTGATGGCAGGATCCCTAATTAAAATATTGCTGAGCCCTAATCCCTGATAAGAATATTCCTGAGCTCAACATTAACCTGGCTCTCGGTAATTTTGTATGTCGATGGAATATTTCATTATTCTTTATTACGAACTCTATGACAAAATATGGTGATGGCAGGATCCCTAATTAAAATATTGCTGAGCCCTAATCCCTGATAAAAATATTGCTGAGCCCAACGTTAACCTGGCTCTCGGTAATTTTGTATGTCGATGGAATATTTCATTATTCTCTATTACGAACTCTGTGACAAAATATGGTCGTTGCAGGATCCCTAATAAAACATTGCTGGTTACAACTTCCCCCGAGGACCGGTAATTTTCTGTCGTTGGAAGTAATATTTTCTATCACGAACACTGTGACGAAATATGGTGGTAGCAGGATTCCTGATAAAAATATTGCTGAGACCTAATCCCTAACGAAAATATTGCTGAGCCCAATATCAACCTTGTTTTCAGTAATTTTTTCTTTCCATGCAATCTTCCATTATTTATAATCACGAACTCTGTGACAAAATATGGTAATAGAAGGATCCCTAATAAAATTTTGCTGTTTCCTAAGAAATATTGCTGATTAATTTTCTGTCGAAGGAATCAATATTTCTTATCACGAACACTGTGACGAAATATGGTGGTGGCAGGATCCCTAATAAAATTTTGCTGATCCTTAATGACTCTCTTCAATTCTTTCTGTTGATGTTATCTTTTTTTATCACGAACGCTGTGACAAAATATGGAAAATATAGTGGAGACAGGATCCCTAATAAAATATTTCTGATTCCTAATGGACCACTTCCTCCGACGATCGGAATTTTTTTCCTGTCGATGGAATCTTTCATTATTCTCCATCATGATCGCTCTCATATAATGTGGTGGTGGCAGGATCCCTACTGAGAATATTGCTGATCTTTAATACAAATATTGCTCATATCCACACTTCCAACAAAAATATTGCTGAAGTAATTTCGGTCTCTAACTGTCCCAAAAAGAAGGTTGGACATGCACAGGAATTAGTAATCCTTCCAACACCGCCAATAGGAAATGAATGAATCCATTTCACAGCGGGGTTCTCTTTCGAAACTACTCATTACGCGACATTCAGACGCGCCCTGTACAGGCCTATCATAAATCCACTCTCGTTCACCAGCGATTTACTAGAGAAACTCCAAACGAAACGTCGTTTGAGGTGGCTCGAAAAAGGCGAATGTGGGCGAAGGACATGCCCAATGACAAGGTAAAAGAAAGCACGCCAACGAGATCTGATTACGCAGACATAAACACCGTCAACTACTATTACCGCTGCCGGACAATACCAACACCAACCCAGGTCTTAATTTCATAATTAGGCTTTTGTGCACATGCGAACGCGCCATGTACGGATACATTATGTTTAATGACCTGAATTGCGGATATTTATTTCGATTCCGTAGGAAAAATCTCCGAAGAAGTGAAGGGTTCTCGTGAACTATTGAATAATTAATGGTTATTTCGAATGTATTCATTGGAATCTAAATCACTGGAGGTCTACAAGGTTTATTACCTGTGTGGATTATTGGGATTTCTAGAAAATATACTTTCAACACTAATTCGTGGGATTTTTTTTTTATTTGGATTTTCAAGAGAATCTTCAAATTGCTGCTTTGCTCGAGTGTTTGACAACAACATGAACTCGTTATCCTTATTCTTAGTGTCGATCCTTCTAAACTACCGAAATATTAATTATTAATTTCTGGGGGAGGTTGAATAATGTTTACCCTCCCACGATTCCAAAAATTCATTACCGGCAACGATAAACCAATATTGACTGATCTATTCCGTTCTGTAAATTAACATTCCCGGAACTGGACAAAGTTAAAACCGGATTTATTTCGGGTTCAATTATTTCATTTTCCACGTTCGTAAAATCGCTAAAACAAAACGTTATTTCGAAACGTCGATACCCCGTGAAACGGAACAAAATATCAAGCGTCACTTTGTTTCGAAACGGACCAGCTGTCCAATTTTCCATACTCGATACAGAGGACGAATATCGAACGGAGGTTTATCCAACTCGAAAAAAATAAAACCGGCAAAACAAGACGAAATTGGTCCAATGATCAGGCATCGTTCGGATGGTAACGATATCGCGGATGGCGAAGAGAAATGTAAAAACAGAACGGGGCGATTCCTCTTTTGCTACACTGAAAAAAACGAATCCCGGGAATTTCCGGTTGAATGAATTCCTGTTGTTTGAATGCAACTATTGTTATCACAACAAAAAATTGAGAAAAGCACTGCCGTGAAGGCAGGAGCTTTTGAGCGCTCGTACATGCACCTTGTAGGTAGATTCGCATTTTCCAGTTTTAGAAATCAATTGAAGGAATTTTCGACAGCTGTCACAAAAATTCTGAAACTTAGGCGAAACTCCAGACTTCATGTCAGTGCTTTAGGTGACCAATTTTTTTTCGATAATTCGCTAGAATTTTCTACGGTATCTATGGTCTTGGTGGTGCGATCTGTACAAAATTTGGCACATAGTTTGAATACATTATTGCTAAGCTAGGTGCAAAATTTCATCCCAATCCAATCAGTAGTTTCGAAATTATCAGGAAAAAAATATTTTGAACAGCCATATTTACGGAACCCCTAGTCTAATTTTGCTCATTGATGGACGTGGCCGCGATATTCGCGATCCAAACCCACCCTGAATTTTCAAGTTCCTAGGCCTTTCCGTTCGATAGTTACAATTCATCTTCTGAGTATTTGATGTTTTCAAAATTCAATCAAGTCTCCTATCTCTGTGATATTTCAATAAAGTCTTTATGATTTGTAAAACTTTCATTGAGTTTTGTGAGAACATGTAGAGATATGAAATGTAGAAAATTTTATTTTGTTTTGCCAATGTTGGCATTATATTTGCTGCGACTAATTCATTTTAAGTTCTATTATTCATTTGATTGTTACTTTTAATTCAAGTATTGAGTTTTTGAACCTAAGTTTCAGTTTATCGTTGTTTCACATTTTCTGTAATTGCGTTCTGCCTGTTGGAAATAAATCCTCATTATTATCTACTTATCCGTCAAAAAATTCAATGCATTAACTGATGAAATGTTCGTTTCAGATGAAGAAGTCTTCGGCAACAACATCGTTCTCCTGCAGATAAGGTGAGTCACGCCACGAATTCGTCGATTCTGAAATGATGGGAATTAACGGTCGAAGAAAGTTCGAATTTAAAATGCGTGACCGAACGTTTTTTCCAAGTTGAATTCAACGATCACATTTTCGACAGTGATGTATGTTTTTCAGTGATAACCTCATTTGTTGGGTCTATTTTTGAGCGATATCAACGGAAGAGATATTGTCACTATTGCGCAGAGTTTATTCATGGAGTGATTATTCTGTATGTTCGACAACGCACTCTTTATTCGAATTTACCTGATCCTCCACCTCAATACACGATTCCATTCCGTCCACTCTCCAATATAATTCTGTTACAATCTGCACCGAATGAAATTAACGTTTGCATTCATCGAATCCGACATTTACACAAATTCCGCGAATTACGTCCATTCTTGTTAATCGACCGCTGTGTTACGTTGTCGAGAGTAATTTTCGGTTATTCTGCGGAATAAATACATATTTTATAAGCGGTAAAACGGATTCGGCGCTACGAACAAGTGCGCAAATAACGAAATGTAACTTTCGGCGAAGCGATCACGAATGCATGAATATTAAACCGAGAGGGCCCTATAAATTAGTTTACGCATAGAATTTGCGGTGTTTTGTAACGAAGCCGACCGGTCGAGGGCCCGGCGAGGCCCGAATCCGGGCAATTATCGGGCCCGGGAATAATTTATTTCGATACGATTTTCGACTATTCGTTACCACTGGGGGTTTTGGGGATCGTTTGGAAAACGCTGCTCGGGCTCCAGAAATCCAACGATCACAACCGCCCTCCGATTTGGTAATTGGATTACCCGGGCAGACGTTGACTTAGTGGGGAAGGATTCTTTTGGATGATATCAGCGTCCCCCAAGTTCTCGCTTTTGAACCTTAGTTGGAACCGGCTGAACTGAACATGAAGAAATAACACACAAACCAAAAACACACAAACCAAATTTCAATTATTCCCGAAAAGCGGATTTAAAATTAAACACAAACTCTCGGAAAGACGCCGGAGCCGGTGTAATGTCCCAAATTTATTGGCGAGGCCCTGCCTCATAGGACAAGTCAGGAATTTCGGGTTGAATGAGTTCCTGTTGTTCAAACGCAAATATTGTTATCACAACAAAAAAATTACGAAAAGCACTGCCGTGAAGTCAGGAGCTTTTGAACGCTTCTACATCCACCTTGTAGGTAGATTCGCATTTTCCAGTTTTAAAAATCAATTGAAGGAATTTTCGACAGCTGTCACAAAAATTCTGAAACTTAGGCGAAACTCCAGACTTTATGTCAGTGCTTTAGGTGATCAATTTTTTTTCGATAATTCGCCAGAATTTTCTACGGTATCTATGGTCTCGGTGAAGCGATCTGGACAAAATTTGGCACGTAGTTTGAATACATTATTCCTCAGCTAGGTGCAAAATTTTATTCCAATCCAATCAGTAGTTTCGAAATTATCAGGAAAAAAATATTTTGAACAGCCATATTTACGGAACCCCTAGTCTAATTTTGCTCATTGATGAACGTGACCGCGATATTCGCGATTCAAACCCACCCTGAAAATTTCAAGTTCCTAGGCCTTTCCGTTCAAAAGTTACAATTTTCTATGGTTTCTATGGTTCTGGTCATGCGATCTGGACAAAATATTGTTCTAATATATCATTCTCGATTGAAATACAAAATTTCATCTCGATCGAATCCGTAGTTTCGAAATGATCGAGAAACCAAAATTTCAAACGACCGTATTTATGGAACCCCTAGTATAATTCTGCTCATTGATAAACGTGAACGCGACATTTCAGATCCACACCTATCCTGAAAATTTCAAGTCTCTAGGCCTTTCCGTTCGAAAGTTATATTTTTCTATGGTTTCTATGGTTCTAGTCATGTGATCTGGAGAAATGTAGCTTGAATATATCATTCTCCATTAGTATACAAAATTTCGTCACTATCGAATCTGTAGTTTTGAAATTATCAAGAAAACTAAATTTCAAACGACCATATTTACGGAACCCCTAGTAAAATCTTGCTCATAGATGAACGTGACCACGACATTCGAGATCCACACCTATCCTGCAAATTTCAAGTCCCTAGGCGTTTCCGTTCGAAAGTTACAATTTTCTATGGTTTCTATGGTTCTGGTCATGCGATCTGGACAAAATTTCACATGTAGCTTGAACACCTCATTCTCCATTCGAGTGCAAAATTTCATCTTGATCGAATCTGTAGTTTTCAAGTAATCAGTGGAACAAAACTTTGAACGGCCATATTTACGGAACCCCTGGTGGAATTTGGCCCTTTAACGAACTTAACCGAGGCATTCGAGAACTGAACCCACACTGAAAATTTCAAGTCTCTAGGTTGTTCCGTTCGAGAGTTATCGTGCTTACGAACGGCCGGACGGACAGACTCGAATTTTCCGACGGATTCGTCATCAGTGAGTCGAACATAGTCGATTGAGACCATTTTCGGCTCAAAATTCGAAAGATACAGACATCGTGACGAAATGATATAGCCCTCGTATAAGTAGTACGAGCGCTCAAAAATGATCAGCTGAAGCACTGACATGAAGTATGGAGTTTCGCCTAAGTTTCAGAATTTTTTACAGCAGTCGAAAATTCCTTCAATTGATTTCTAAAACTGGAAAATGCGAATCTACCTACAAGGTGGATGTACGAGCGCTCAAAAGCTCCTGAGTTCACGGCAGTGCTTTTCGCTTTTCTCAATTGGTGAATGTTTTGAAGGGATAGTGGGTGTTTTTCTCCCCTACTTCTACGCTTATGGAAAAAGTACGGCTTTTAGACGCCCTTCTTTACCTCCAATTATTTCTACACAAAAAAGGCACTCTTGGACATACGCTCTGAAGTCGACCGTTTTCGAGAAAAATCAACTTTTATATTGAAAAACATAGTTTTCACAAACTGTCAACAATTTTTTTATACGTCAAAAACATCGGGTCAACAATTCAAAATTATTTTCTGAACCTCTGAACAATCTTTAAAAGAACTCTTTACTGAATACACTAATCCTTCTTCGATTTTTTCTTCAATTTCAACACCCTGTATCTCGAAAATGGTGCATTCTAGAGGGTAAGTTAATAAAAACTTTCTTTCATATTGTTGGACGAGCTATCAAATCCTGAAACCTTGCGCATATATTATGAAACACCCTGTATACAGGGTGATCCTGAATTGGAGGTACAAACGAAGATGGGGGATTTCTTGAGTAATTTTAAGAAAAATAAGTCCCATAAGCATGGGATCACAAACGGTTCGTTTTCGAGATACAGGGTGTTGAAGTTTGAATTTTTTTCAAGTTTTTCTCTCATAGTATCTACACTTTACAAGATATTCAACTGCAATCTGGCATAGATATGTGACATGCCAATTTCGATAGCAAATCTACAGGGTGATATTTTTTCTGGAACACTGTCCTAGAACTTTTTTTTTGGTGAGCCACTGTTCATTTGAAAGAATGTAAGAAACAGCTTTGTTTTTATACTGAACTTTATGGTCTCTTGTTGTTTTGTCGTGTATGCTACCGATTTCGAGAAAAAAATTTAGAACGATTCTCTCGAAATCCTCAGAAAAATCCAAATTGTCATAAAAAATCCCTTAGTTAGCTGTGGTGAATTGCTTCATTGTTTGTTTCGACACATTAAATTGAACTTTTTCAGTTGAATCTTGTGAAGTGTGATTACTATGAATTTCAAACTTTATCACCCTGTATCTCGAAAACAAAACGTTTGTAATCCCATGTTTTAGGACTTTTTTTCCTAAAATTATCTAAAAACCCCTTCGTTTGTACCTTCAATTTAGGAACACCCTGTATATTATGAAGTCTTTCATTACTAGTTTTTAATAAACGTCTCTCTAATTCGTTAGAATAATGTAAAGATACTCTAAAATGAATATAATATAAATTCTCCCCATTCCAGACACCTATTCGCGAAATCAATCTTTATCTTTAGATAGAATGCATTACTACAGAAAATTCCTGTAAAAGCTCAGGTTATAAGCTTCGAATACAACTAACTAGTATTGTAATATATGAACGATAGTTCTTCGATTCAACGGAAAATTCCTGTTAAATCGATACTACAGTTTCGTTATAAGTAAAGTGATTCCTGTTTTAGTTTAGTGTTTATTACTGGAAATTCTTGTAGAAACTGAAGTTCGAAGCTTGGAATAAAACTATGTAATTTGTTTATCAAACAGGAAATACATGTAAATAGTCACGCATATTCCGTTTTTCGTCACAGTATTATTTTCCTGTTGAAATAACAAACGGCAGTTTGGTTGCATCAACTACTGTAAACTTTCTTATTTCTAGAGGAATTAAACGACTGGAATTGTCATGTAAAATTAACAAATATTCCTGCTGTCTCTGATATAGGGGGAATTTCCTGTAGAAGTAACCGAATTTCTTAGAATATTACTTTGAGTGGTTTCTCAAGAAGAAATAACCGTGCAAAAATTCAGCTGTCAGCATTGTCAAATTCTCACCACTGAACTCTATAATTGGCACTTTTAGGAATTCTTAACCAAATGGAGAATTAAACCGTTGCAAAGGATTAACCAAAGCTATAATTCGCCGAAAAAAAAGATTGTGCGTTGAAACAGACCTTGACCTTATATTCATCAAAGTGAATTCTCGTTCAATATTCCAACAACACAACCTGTCCAATATCCCATCTACCAATAAGAATCAAGTCCATTCTTCAACCCGAGAGAGAACAAAACGAATGGTTTTTCCGGAAGACGTGCCAGCAGCGTCTCGGAAAACCACCCGTTACCGCCCAACGGCGTTTTTCACGTTTTCCATATAGGTTTCATTCAGGTCGCGCGGCTGCCTCGCACGCGCCCCATATTTCGTCCCGCACGTCCGCCCGCCGCCGACCCGGAAGGCGGCGGGATCGTTAAACGGAACCTTTGTATGCGAAACAATACGCGCGCGATACTCCGACCTTCGTGGCTCGTAACTCTTCGTCCCTCGATATCGCGACCGACCGACCGACCGACCTCGGTACCGAGTCCCACCCCCCCGTTCGAATTAAGTTAATTCGCATAATTCCCAACCCTTTGGCGAGGCCCGTAGATTATCCTGGCCACGCGCCCGTCGACCCTGGCCGAGAGGGGGCGGTCGGTTTCGATAAAAGCGGTCCCTTTCGCATGGGGCTGTGTTGGCTTGACGATAAGACGGAGGTTGCATGAGATGACAGAGGAACGTAACCCTGGCTACAGACGACGTTGGCTCTAACGTTTGCCCCAACGATAGCCTATGTTTTGATAGGATTCGCTTTGCCACAGACATCCAGGGACGCTATTCCTACCATGTCACAGAAATATCACAAAAAGAGCGCGGATACAGCGCTGCGATGTAGCAGAAACAAATCCTCAATTGTAACATCACAAACATGCCTGAATGATGGAGTCATATATACGAGACGCCTCCCTAATTGAAATGTGGTTGTGATCTTGTTACATCGCAGCTATTTATCTGCGCTCTTCTTGTAATATATCTGTGATATGTGCTGTATGATTGGGTTACGTTAAGATCAAGGATAAAATAAACAATTCCCACGCCGTACAAGAATCTAAACATGTGAAATTTAACGCAATGTTAGGTTTAAGCTCGAAGAATTTGCATTGCCACAGACATCGAAGGACGCTTTTCCCACAATGTCACAGAAATATCACAAGGAGAGCGCGGATACAGCGCTGCGATGTTCCAGAAACAAATCCTCAATTGTTATATCACAAACATGTCTGAATGGTGGAGTCATAAATGCGAGACGTCTCCCTAATTGAAACGTGGTTGTGATCTTGTTACATCGCAGCTATTCATCCGCGCTGTTCTTGTGATATATCTGTGATATGTGCTGTATGATTGGGTTACGTTAAGATTAAGGGAAAAATAAACAAATCCCACGCCGTACAAGAATCTAAACATGTGAAATTCAACGCAATGTTCGATTTAAGCTTGAAGGATTTGCATTGCCACAGACATCGAGGGACGCTTTTCCTACAATTTCACAGAAATATCACAAGGAGAGCGCGGATACAGCGATGCGATGTACCATAAACAAATCCTCAATTGTTACATCATAATCATGTCTAAATGATGGTGTCATATATACGAGACGTCTCCATAACTGAAACGTGGTTGTGTTCTTGTTACATCGTAGCTATTTATCCGCGCTCTTCTTGTGATGTATCTGTGATATGTGCTGTATGTTTGGGTTACGTTAAGATTAAGGGAAAAATAAACAATTCCCACGCCGTACTAGAATCTAAACATGTGAAATTCAACGCAATGCTCGATTTTCGCTTGAAGAATTTGCTTTGCCACAGACATCGAGGGACGCTTTGCCTACAATGTCACATAAATATCACAAGGAGAGCGCAGATACAGCGCTGCGATGTTCCAGAGACAAATTCTCAAGTGTAATATCACAATCATGTCTGAATGATGGAGTCATATATGCGAAACGTCTCCCTTATTGAAATGTGGTTGGGATCTTGTTACATAGCATCTATGTATCTGCGCTCTTCTTTCGATATATCTGTGATGTGATGTGCTGTATGATTGGGTCACGTTAAGAGTAGAGCGAAAAATAACATGTGAAATTTAACTCAAAAAAGCTCTAATGAAAGCTGGCAATGTTAGATTGAAGCGTTTGTTGGGACCTCGAGTAGTTCCACTACCACCCCCCGACGTAACAGCATTATCCGCACTTCTTCATCCGTGTCGGGGCGAAAATGTGCCTGTGGAAAACGGAAAGAAAACCCCACGTCCTATTCCAATTTCCTTCCTTCATGTTAATGAATGACTTTCGTGTGGATGAAGTTGTTGAGCTTTTTCATCTCAAAGGAAATTAACGTTCGGGCGGAGCAAAAATGGAGTAATTCGCTTGATTATTCCCCGGAGAAAATGTGGAATTAGTTTTCCCGGCTTGTAGTCGGTGACGTGGAAAATGGGGAATTTCTATATGAATTTCACCGGGTTCTACATCTCTCACGTTAGTCGACTTACACCTACACGGTGGATCAATTTGAAACTATTCATTTTCAGATTGTCCATGGAATCCGAGCTATTTTAAACGTATTATTTAGTTCCACTAAGTGGTTTCTTCACGCTTTGTTACCATCAACTACGCAACAGCCTTCGAAAATTTTGGAGGAAATTATAATACTCTGCCTAATGGCGTGTTTTATTAAAATTTGGCAGAGGTTCGAAGGCGGACAGGTATAATTTGACATGCGTTTTTTTTTGGCGACCACTCTGTAGGTTGGAAATTCCTGATGTTAAAAATCTCTGCTGTATTAGAACAAGAGTTTCACAGTTGAAGTTTTCACAGGTGAAAATTTTTTTTTTGTGATCGAGAAATCAAAATTTCGGACGACCGTATTTACGGAACCCCTAGTATAATTCTGCTCATTGATAAACGTGAACGCGACATTTCCGATCCACACCTATCCTGGAAATTTCAAGTCCCTAGGCCTTTACGTTCGAAAGCTATGATTTTCTATGGTTTCTATGGTTCTGGTCATGTGATCTGGAGAAATGTAGCTTGAATATATCATTCTCCATAAGTATACAGAATTTCGTCACGATCGAATCTGTAGTTTTGAAATTATGAAGAAAACCAAATTTCAAACGATCATATTTACGGAACCCCTAGTATGATTTTGCTCATAGATGAACGTGATCACGACATTCGAGATCCCCACCTATCCTGATCCCTAGGCGTTTCCGTTCAAAAGTTACAATTTTCTATGTTTTCTATGGTTCTGGTCATGCGATCTGGACAAAATTTCACATGTAGCTTGAACACCTCATTCTCCATTCGAGTGCAAAATTTCATCTCGATCAAATCTGTAGTTTTCAAGTAATCAGGGGAACAAAACTTTGAACGGCCATATTTACGGAACCCCTGGTGGAATTTGGCCCATTAACGAACTTAACCGAGGCATTCGGGAACTGAACACACACTGAAATATTCAAGTCTCTAGGTTGTTCCGTTCGAGAGTTATCGTGTATACGGCCGGACGGACGGACAGACCGAATTTTTCGACGGATTCGTCATCAGTGAGTCGAACATAGTCAATTGAGACCATTTTCGGCTCAAAATTCGAAAAATACAGACATCGTGACGAAATGATATAGCCCTCGTGTAAGTAGTACGAGCGCTCAAAAATTGAAAAAGAATATACAAATTTGCGATGAAATCCAGCACTTTATTTACTTGCTGGAATGCATATGGCACCGTGATTCATGGCAGATATCTTAACAGAATTGAATTGAGATGATGATGTCCAAGATTTTTTCGAATTGAATAATTTATATGATCAACTTCCAATGATCTTTTTGGATGCAAATAATGCATTGTTATAGGTAACTATTAAGATTTGTAAATAAAGTTCTTTCTCTGTTCTTGTACCTTAGTATTTATTGTTATAGTCGTAGATAAAGTATAGTATTCAGCTTGCGGTAATGGTCATAACTCACTTCATCTGCGTGAGTTATGACCTACATTACTACTCCTTAAATAATTTACTATTACATCACATAATAAATATGCTTCTCAAGGAGGTGGATGATTCGAAAATAGAGATTCAATTATTTTTATTCAAACAAAATTGTTTTCGAAAACAACAAACAATTATTATCAAATGAAGCTACATCATCAAAATACATAATACAAAAACCATCGAACAAAACACCTTAACAGCATGAAACACACAATTTGATAGTTTGATGTTGTAAGAACCATAGAGTACATTATTTTCATCGAAAACTACGATTTTTCAATGGGGGGAGAGTGTTACGATTCCGAAAGCTCAAAATCGAAAGGACACGATCTGTTTCGACGTTTTCGTACCCCCAAAACCGTCAGGCGAGTGCCAAACTGTGGCAACTCCCGGAATCACGCTCCGGACGTGAATCACCCCGAATACACGACCCGGTCTTTTTTCCGTACTTGATTACATGGAAATACCCTCCGTAAATTTCCATATACAGGCCTCGTCCGACCATCGATCCGTCTCGCCCGCGCCACCCCGTCATTAATCCGGTGCCGTCAAAATTTCGATTTTCATCGAATCAAGCACACCTCCATTACGCCTAATTGGGGAGCGGAAATCTGCACCGGCCGCCGCCGGAGGGCCGCGAGGTGGGTACGAGTTCGGGGTGTGCGTACACCCCCGAAGAGGGTTGCGCGCTCGACTAATATATGTGGGTTAATATTTGAATTTACCGGGGGTCGATGACCGGCGTTTCTATAGAGTTGTAAAAATGCGTCCCCTCCCGACCGACGACGCCCGTTTCAAATTGGGGATCTGGGGGATTAACGATTTTCGGAGAAGGGTTGTGAATTGGAAATAGTCGATTTTTACGAACGCTGTTTTCATTTCGGATTTCGAGGATTGGTTGTCGTGTTGTTTGTTCACTGGTTTAGGAAGTAGAGAGGTGCCGGTAAATTTCACCGATTGATTAATTTTTAGATTGAGCGACCCACCCCTATTTGCGTTTCATTCGTTACGATGACAATCGTATCAGCAATGAAAAAGTGTGTTTTGTATTTACCTCTCATTTATGCAAAACACGAACTTTTTGCTTGAATGAGAAGTAAATAAATGCAAATATGCTCTGAAAGAAATTTTCTGGGATATACAACAGGAATTCGGTTACTTCTACAGAAAATTCCCCCTGTATAAGCGACAGCAGGAATATTTGTTGATTTTACGTGACAATTCCGGTCGTTTAATTCCTCTAGAAATAACAAGTTTTACATTAGCTGATACAACCAAGGTGCAGTTGGTCACTTCAACAGGAACAATAATAATACTGTGACGAAAACTGGAATATGCGTGACTACTAACAGAAATTTCCTGTTCAGTAAACAAACTAGATAATTGTATTCCAAGCTTCAATCTTCAGTCTCAACAAGGATTTCTAGTTATGAACACTAAACTAAAACAGGAATTACTTTACTTATAACTGAACTGTAGTATCGATTTAACAGGAATTTCCCGTTGAATTAATGAACTATCGTTCGTATATTACAGTACTAGTTAGTTGTATTCGAAGCTTATAACCTGAGATTTTACAGGAATTTTCTGTAGTAATGCATTCTGTCTAAAGATAAAGAGTGACTTCGCGAATAGGTTTCTGAAATGGGGAGATTTTATATCATATTATATGTATTTATTATAGAGTATCTTCACATTATTCTAACGAATTAGAGAGACATGAAAACTAGTATTGAGAGACTACATAATAAATATGAACAAATTTTTTTCCCGGATTCCGGACTCATATTAGCGAGTCAAGAAGAATTTATTTGAAAATTTTCTCATATACAGGGTGTTCCTCAATTGGAAGTACAAATGAAGAGGGGAGATTCCTCAAGTAATTTTAAGAAAAAAAAGTCCCATAAACATGGGATCGCAAACGTTTCGTTTTCGAGATACAGGTTGAACGTTTTTTTCTCATAGTATCTTCACTTTACAAGATATTCAACTCAAATTTGGCATAAATATTACAATTGAGAGTATACACCATGTGACATGCCAAATTCGATGGCAAATCTACAGGGTGATATTTTTTCTGGAACACTGTCCCCTGTTTTCCTCCAGAATTTTTTTTGGTTAGCTACTTTTAATTTGAAAAAATATGATTATCTGATCTAACCTGACTTTACCCCTGTTTTCCTGTTGAATCCCTTTTCCCTGTTCCTTCCTACACTATTTTTTTTGGTCATATACTAACCCTATTTCCTTTTTTTTTGTATTTCCAAGAAGAACTTATTCAAGAGTTAGTATCAATCGTAGATAGAAGATATTCAATTCTAGGAAGGAGGCCAAAAAATGCTAAAAATTATCCTTCGTCGGAAACCGAAATTTTAAACCAAACAACTTCAACCATATGTTACAACATGGATTGAAATACTGTTAGCTAAACAAGATTTATCAGATAGAATAATCTGAATTCTGTGAGAAATACAAAACATTCCTGTTGAATTTATTGTGTCATTACTGTTATTCGTACAAATATTGTTGGGTTATATTTACAAAATTATTATATTTGTCTAGATATTCCTGTAACATTTACGGAAATATTCCTTTTTGAAATAAAAGTACCTGATCACTGCTCGACCGTTTTTACTGTTCATAGGACCCAAGTCACTTAAACCGGAATCGGCATTTTAGATTGCAAGTACAGTTTGTTGTGATAACAATAGTTGCTCTCAAACAACAGAATTCATTCAACCGGAAATTCCCGGGATTCGTTTTTTTCCAGTGATGTTTATTGACGACCATTGCCCCGAATTGGACGAGCCCCACCCTGTATTCAAAGTGGCCGTTCGGGCGTGTGAAACCGCGTGTAAACGTTACCGGGAAACGGGACTGAATTGAGCATTTCAAATTAACATCCCTTGTAACTACTGGCGACTATCGAATTGATTCCGGACCGCATCAGAAACGCGAAGCGGCATGTTCGGCATTCCCGCCGTTCGAAAACTCGAATTCCGATCGGGGCGTCGCGACGCCCGAGGAAATGTTTGCGCTCGAGGGGTGCGATGAGGATGCGTTTTTTTCCGGCGGCCACTCCCGAAAATTCGATAATTCGGTTCTTCGTTTTGCGGTGGCGGAAACCCGAGTGAACACTCGAAGAAATTTTCCTGGATATACAACAGGAATTCGGTTACTTCTACAGGAAATTCACCCTATATACGCGACAGCAGGAATATTTGTGAATTTCACGTGACAATTCCGGTCGTTTAATTCCTCTAGAAATAACAAGTTTCACATTAGTTGATGCAACCAAACTGCAGTTTGTCATTCCAACAGGAAAATAATACTGTGACGAAAACCAGAATATTTACATGTATCTCCTGTTCAATTAACAAACTACATAGTTGTATTCCAAGCTTAAAACTTCAGTTCCTACACTAATTTCCAGTAATGAACACTAAACTAAAACAGGAATCCGTTACTTATAACGAAACTGGAAATGGAAAGTGCAGTTGGTATTTTTTCCGTAATCATCACAATTGAAACTCCGATTGCGACTGAAGTCTCGGTGCTGTCAAGATTCGTCTTTTCATTTCGTAATAATAAACCGGAAATGTAATGAAAAACGTATTATTACGATGAAAAAACGTTTTGATCACTTACTCATCTAAATCCGTCTCTTTTATTTTCTTTAATCCATCTTTTTCGAGCACCTTCAATTTCTTTCCGTTTCGAGCTGAGTGTAAACAAACCGATGATGATCGAATTTACGTTCGTCTTTTCGGATACCTTCGGAAATTCGAATATGCCCTGCGAATTTACCCGGGGGTATCAATTTCTCATCCTATGTATTCGAATCAATCTCGAATTGACCGAGTTTCGAGAAATTTCGATGTCTTGTCAAAATACGATTTATTTATTTCCGCGAGAAACGTCACGTTATATCTATGATCGACGTAAATTATTTCGGACTTTCTTCATTTTATGTAGTAATAATAATACCAGTTTTCATAATTTCAAAGCGCTCCAATAAAAAAAATAGCGTAGAGTATTCGTGGATAACTGGTCTTTAAAAAACTTGCTCTATTTCGAGCACTCCGGCTTCGCCGTTGCGCTCGAAAAATCGCGAGTGTTTCAAAGACCTTTTTATCCACTTATACTTTATTAACAATTTTAATTTTATACAAAAACACATATATTTTTGAGCGCTCGTACTACTTACACTAGGGCTATATCATTTCGTCACGATGTCTGTATTTTTTCGAATTTTGAGCCGAAAATGGTCTCAATCGACTATCTTCGACTCACTGATGACGAATCCGTCGGAAAATTCGAGTCTGTCCGTCCGGCCGTCCGCAAGCACGATAACTCTCGAACGGAACAGTTCCCGAATGCCTCGGTTAAGTTCGTTAATGGGCCAAATTCCACCAGGGGTTTCGTAAATATGGCCGTTCAAAGTTTTGTTCCCCAGATTACTTGAAAACTACAGATTTGATCGAGACGAAATTTTGCACTCAAATGGAGAATGAGGTGTTCAAGCTACATGTGAAATTTTGTCCAGATCGCATGACGAGAACCATAGGAACCATAGAAAATTGTAACTTTTGAACGGAAACGCCTAGGGACTTGAAATTTTCAGGACAGGTGTGGATCTCGAATGTTGTGATCACGTTCATCTATGAGCAAAATTATACTAGGGGTTTCGTAAATATGGTCGTTTGAAATTTAGTTTTCTTGATAATTTCAAAACTACAGATTCGATCGTGACGAAATTTTGTATTCTAATGGAGAATGATATATTCAAGCTACATTTCTCCAGATCACATGACCAGAACATAAGAAACCATAGAAAATCATAACTTTCGAACGGAAAGGCCTAGGGACTTGAAATTTCCAGGATAGGTGTGGATCTGAAAGGTCGCGTTCACGTTTATCAATGAGCAGAATTATACTAGGGGTTCCGTAAATACGGTTGATTGAAATTTTGTTTTCTCGATAATTTCGAAACTACGGATTCGATCGAGATGAAATTTTGAATTTTAATCGAGAATGATATATTGAAACATAATTATATCATAAAAGCCCCCTTCTACGACATAAGATACATACAACTTGAATGATATTATGAAACGCAACAAACCCACCCTTCTCGAAAAATCTTCTCGCCACCACGAAGAACCCGCGCGTCTTCCGCAGGACGAAACGCGATCCCGTCGAAGCGAGGAGCAGACACTGCAGGACGGAAGGATGATTGATGAACGAGCCTCCGAAATTAATCATCGTAATCTGAAGTGAACTGTTATTAGCGTGGGTTTTCTCATTATCTCCCGATTCGCGTTAAGGTGTTCCTAAAGGTCTCGCCGATATTAAGCCGAAATCGGGGAAATCGAATGAGGCTTGTTAGGTGGAGATGCGCGCGGGAAAACTTTCGAATCCGCACGCGAACGGAACCTTCATCTCTCGGCGATTCATCGAGCACTTGTCGGTAATTATCCGAGTAACCTTTACGCGGGGATAATTGCGATTTTAGACAATGGACTCGACGATTTCGGAAAAATACCGAGGTCGTTTTGATTACTCGGCGTTTCTGGAATATTCCAGAGATTAAAAAACGTTTTTTTATAAAACTCATCATCGTGAATCCAGCATCAAACAGTGACACGTTTGATATGGCATATGAAAAATATGCACGAAGAAGAACAAACAAAAATGAACGTAAAGCAAACAAACAAAATGCGGAGTTTAATTGAATGCATCAGTTGAATTTAATTCTTTCCGAACAATTCTCGAGTACCGCATCGGCCGCAATCGTTTCGCCGACACGCGTTAATTGAAAGAAAATTGCGCTTTTTCCAGAGACGAGTCGTTAAACCCGCCCAGGTTTCGGCTTCCGGAAATTCGGGACGTTTAGGGGGCTTAATCAAGCGGGAAAACAGGGAATACAGTAGGAAATAACAACGCGAACGGTACGGCGATAATTCGGGCGGGAATGGCATCGCCATTACCGGAGTCGCCCGTATTTTTGCCGGAACGAGTCGAGGATTCAAATGAGCGGACGTAACGCGTAGACGAGCCACGTAGCCCGCCGTTTTTCCACGTTTGCCTCGGGAAATTGAGTGTACCATCGGTGGAACTGCAGAGTCGCCGAACAGCAACGCTAGGCTTTTTCGCAAGGGGGTTTGCATTTTGGACTTGTGACCAATACAATGTTATTTTGTACAACTGTTAAAAAAAATTGACTTTCCTCATCACTATGGATGCGTAAATGACTACTTCTTTTTACCGACAGAAAAATGTTTTCACCGTTGAAAAAAGACTTTTTTCACTGCCAGATTAATTCACACAATAAACATGAAATATTACTTTTTGAAAGATTTATTAGTCAATTATTGATAATTATTTATTAAAATAGAGAATAATGGATCAAACATTTTAATTTAATATTATGTTTGAAAAAACATGATTTGAACAATGTTTTTTTCTAAGTTATCTTTGTTTAAAACACAAAATTGAAAAACAAAAAATTACGAAAAGCACTGCCGCTTTTGAGCGCTCGTAAATTCACCTTGTAGGTAGATTCGCATTTTCCAGTTTTAGAAATCAATTGAAGGAATTTTCGACAGCTGTCGAAAAAATTCTGAAACTTAGGCGAAACTCCAGACTTCATGTCTTCAGCTAACCAATTTTTTTTCGATAATTCGCTAGAATTTTTTACGGTATCTATGGTCTTGGTGATGCGATCTCGACAAAATTTCGCACGTAGGTTGAATACATTATTCCTCAGCTAGGTGCAAAATGTCATTCCAATCCAATCAGTAGTTTCAAAGCTATCAGGAAAAAAATATTTTGAACGGCCATATTTACGGAACCCCTACTCTAATTTTGCTCATTGATGAACGTGGCCGCGATATTCGCGATCCAAACCCACTCTGAAAATTTCAAGTCCCTAGGCCTTTCCGTTCGAAAGTTATGTTTTTCTATGGTTTTTATGGTTCTGGTCATGTGATCTGGAGAAATGTAGCTTTAATATATCATTCTCCATTAGTATACGAAATTTCGCCACGATCGAATCTGTAGTTTTGAAATTATCAAGAAAACTAAATTTCAAACGACCATATTTACGGAACCCCTAGTATAATTTCGCTCATAGATGAACGTGATCACGACATTCGAGATCCACACCTATCCTGAAAATTTCAAGTCCCTAGGCGTTTCCGTTCAAAAGTTACAATTTTCTATGGTTCCTATGGTTCTGGTCATGCGATCTGGACAAAATTTCACATGTAGCTTGAACACCTCATTCTCCATTCGAGTGCAAAATTTCATCTCGATCGAATCTGTAGTTTTCAAGTAATCAGGGAAAACAAACTTGGCACGGCCATATTTACGGAACCCCTGGTGGAATTTGGCTCATTAACGAACTTAACCGAGGCATTCGGAAACTGTACCCACACTGAAAATTTCAAGTCACTAGGTTGTTCCGTTCGAGAGTTATCGTGCTTACGGCCGGACGGACGGACGGCTATCCAGTTTGTTCATTAAGCAGGAAATGCCTGTAAGTATTCACGCATATTCCGGTTTTCGTCGAAGTATTATTTTCCTGTTGAAATGACAAACTGCAGTTTGGTTGCATCAACTAATGTAAAACTTGTTACTTCTAGAGGAAGAAAACGACCGGAATCGTCACGTAAAATCAACAAATATTCCTGCTGTCGCTTATATGGGGTAATTTCTTGTAGAAGTTACCGAATTCCTGTTGTTGTATATCCTGTAAATTTTTTTTTGATTGAAACAGTAATAATCGGTGTCGGTTGGTCAGTACTTGTTACGTCTCATCAGGACAGTGTTCAAACAGAAACAGGATTTTTTACGGCAAATCATTTCTCTGGAGGTTCTGATATTTTTCCAGGAATCGTGAACCCCGCCCATTTCCGAGATTCCATCCCTGTATACTATATATGTTTCGAATCGCATTCAACAAACAAAATTAATCCTATCGGACGGACCTCGAAACTCGTATAAATCACATTTTGCGAAATTACACCGTGAACTCCATTCCCGGAAACTGATGCGGTTGTTGAAAGCCGGGAGTGTCCGAAGCCGCGGTCCGAATTGGCGAAATAAGTTGACGGACTGCCGGCCGCACGAACTGAAGTTAGTCTAGTTGGACTTTCGTATGGTTGGCGCGCCCCAAGGCTAGGAAACGCCATCGCACTCGAAGAAAATTTCCACGATATACAACAGGAATTCGGTTACTTCTACTGGCAATTCAGAAGGAATATTTGTTGATTTGGGTGACAATTCCGGTCGTTTAGTTCCTCTAGAAATAACAAGGTTTACATCAGTTGTCATTTCGACAGGAAAATAAGACTGTGACGAAAACCGGAATATGCGTGACTATTTACAGGAATTTCCTGCTTAATAAACAAACTGAATAGTTGTATTCAAAGCTTCAAACTTCTTTTTCTACGAGAATTTCCAATAATGAACAATAAACTAAAACAGGAATTACTTTACTTATAACGGAACTGTAGTATCGATTTAATATTATTATTATTATATATTACAATACTAGTTAGTTGTATTCGAAGCTTATGACCTGAGCTTTTACAGTAATTTTCTTTGAAGTATTTCCTATCAAATTAACCACGTGGTGTTGGGAAAAACCGAGCATGTTTATATCGGAGATTAGAAAGACTGCCTGATTACTAGGCCCGTCTTTAGGGCAGCCAGGAACTCCCTAATTCTTAAAGCAATCTGATGGTTTTCTCATGCGGATAACTTCCTACCCTTCGCGAAATTTCCGTCGTTGACGAACCTTCCTCGGATATTCCTGGAACGTTCTCTCGGCGCGCAATATTTGCAGAAGGATAGTATAGGATCGGCGGATTCCTCGTTACGGAATTCGGAGGACGACGCGGATTGGGCGGGCGGCGCCCGCCAAAAGCGTCCTCTCCGGTCTCGGAGGTAGGGGCGAGTTTCGCGAGAGCCGTCGCGACGCTCTCCGTCGCAGGATCAATACGGACGCGGAACAGGGGAGGGCTCGACGTTTTTACGCGGCCGTTTCGAGAGCATCCTCCGCGGAGGAAGTCGGATTTTTATCGTTTCCTCAAGAGGAGAACGGCCTTGAGTCAACAAAGGAGGAATGATGTCGGGTTGACCGGGGGGGGAAACTCAATATTCAGCTGATTTGAGGGGGTTCCAAGAAACGTTATACTACTTCTGGAATATATTGCTCCACAAAAGTTAGTGAAGCTCAGAAATTTTGAGACTGTTTCAATTTTCGAATTCGGTTACTTCTACAGGAAATTCCACCTGTATAAGCGACAGCAGGAATATATGTTTATTTTAACGTTAGAATTCCGGTCGTTTAATTCCTCTGGAAATGACAAGTTTTACATTAGTTGATGCAAACAAACTGCAGTTCGTCATTTCAACAGGAAAATAATACTATGACGAAAACCGGAATATGCGTGACTACTTACAGGAATTTCCTGTTGAATAAACAAACTAGATAGTTGTATTCCAAGCTTCAAACTTCGGTTTTTACAAGAATTTACAGTAATGAACACAAAACTTAACCATGAATCACTTTACTTATGAAGTGTAGCCGACATTTGTATCCTTGGAATTTTATTGGAAGTTTCCGGTTCTACCGTAAAGCATCGTTGTAATTTGGGATACTTTCTGTCAGTATTCAAGTGCAATTTTGTAATTTTTGTAAAGTATTTTTTTTTATTTCAGTTTTTTGATCTTATCGATTGCAAAATTCAGTCATCATCTCAATTTTTCTTGTTGTAATAACAATAGTTGCGTTTAGACCACAGACATTCCCGGGATTCGTTTTTTCCAGTGTGGAATCCAAGATTTTTTTCTAATTTTTTCAATACTGTTTTTGTTTCCTCTATGGACGATGAGCGCCTTTAATTGAAGTCCTGTAGTGGTCTTCGAACATCAGAAGTATCAAGAATAGAATCGCTTGAAAAAACCCTTTTCATAATATGTTCTATTTCACATTTTCAGGTTTTTACAACCAAAATTTCTGCAATGTTTATTGAAAGAACAAATTTGTTTTGTATATAATTTATCCTTCATTTTTTGTGCAATGTTTTGAGCCATTATTAAGTTGTTGATCTTATCATTTGTTTGATATATATTTACTTACAATTTTGTTTGCTTTTTTCATATACCAACTGTCTTTCTGTTGAGTATACAGAGTGTTTCTTGATATTTTTTCTTATTTCCCGTCAAAATGTTTCCTCATATTCGAATATGTTGTTGCTTTTGACGAGAGATAATTTTTTCAACCTAACCTTACCTAACGTAATATCATGCATTATTTTATTTAATTTAGAGACCATTTTTATATTTTATAACAGTGTACTCATCGAATACTTTGCACAATCAATACCCAAGATCTTCTGTTTCTGAAATGAATATCCATAGAAAGCGCCTTTCTATTTTCCTATACTTACGCATTTCGAATTGTATGTTGTTGGTCTTCCTTTATGGAAATGGAACGATTCTGAGGGCTGTGAATTTTTTTCATTCTGGCTTCATCCTTGAGCTACAAAAAGGCATCAACACAAGTTCCTTGAAACGTTCCTACAACGTTTCATGATTTTTTTAGGCATATAACTCGTTTTTTCCAAATTTTCAACGTATGTAACAACGAAACCTCTATGAAAATATGCAAATAAAAAAATTTTTTGGTCGCTACTGTAATTTCAAGGTCTTCCTATATGGAAATGGATCGATCCTGATAGGTGTGGCTTTCTTCCCATTTTGGTTGCATCTTTGTGCTATCGAAAGGTATCAACGCAGGTTTCTTAGAACGTTCCTACAACGTTTTATGATTTTTTCAGGCAAATAACTCGTATTTTCCAAATTTTCAACGTATGTAACGACGAAACTATGAGATGTATAGAAAAAGCAAGTGCATATTCAGAATCAGCGTCATCGAATTGAATATAGACGAAGCTTTCATGAAAATCCGAATTAAAAAAATTTCAACAAAAAAAATTTCGACCATATACAAGGAGAATTTGACAAAAAATTAATTCTTCGATATAGGAAAATAATACATGTACTCTATTCAAATCAAAGGTAGATAATTGGAATATGTTGTTGCTTCTGACGAGAAATTGATTTTTCTCGTCGCCACTGCAATTTGAAGTTGTTAATTTTGAAAGTTTTCATTTTTGGATGTCCAACTTTGAGGTCTCGCTTTATGGAAATGGATCGATTCTGATGGCTGTGGTTTTTTTTTCATTGTGGTTGCATTCTTTGGCTACAGAAAGTCATAAACAAAAGTTTCTCAAAACGTTCCTACAACGTTTTATGATTTTCGTTAGGAATATAACTCGTTTTTTCCAAATTTTCAACGTATGTAACGACGAAACTATGGGATATACAGAAAAACCAAGTGTATATTCGAAATAAGCGTCATCGAATCAGATGATGAGGAAACTTTCATGAAAATAAGCAAATAGAAAAATTTTAACAACAAAATTTTTCGACCATATACATACAAGGAGAATTTGACAAAAAATTAATTTTTCGATATAGGAAAATAATACATTTACTCTATACAAATCGAAGTTAGATAATTGGACTATGTTGTTGCTTTTGACGAGAAATTATTTTCCTGGTCGCCACTGCAGTTTGAAGTTGTAAATTTTTAAAGTTTCTATTTTTGGATGTCCAACTTTGAGGCCCTTCCTATGAGGAAATAGATCAAGCCTGATGAGTGTGATTTTTTTTCGTTTTGGATGCATCATTGTGCCACAGAAAAACGTCAACACAAGTTCCTTCGAACGTTCCTACAACGTTTTAAGTTTTCTTTAGGAATATAACTCGTTTTCTCCAAATTTTCAAGGTATATAACGACTAAACTATGAGATGTACAAAAAAACCAAGTGCATATTCGAAATCAACGTCATCAAATTAGATGATGAGGAAACTTTCATGAAAATATGCGGATAAAAAAATTTTAACAACAAAATTTTTCGACCATATAATGGAGAATTTGACAGAAAATAAATTCTTCGATTCAGGAAAAAAATACATATCTATACAAATCGAAGGTGGAGAATCCGAATATGTTGTTGCTTTTTCTGGTCGCCACTGCTGTTTGAAGTTGTAAATTTTGAAGGCTTCCATTTTTGGATGTCCAACTTTGTGGTCTTCCTATATGGAAATAGATCGATTCTGATGGATGTGGATTTTTTTTCATTCTGGCTGCATACCTGTGTTACAGAAAGGCATCAAGACAAGTTCTTTCAAACGTTTCTACAATGTTTTATGATTTTTTTAGGAATATAACTCGTTTTTTCCAAATTTTCAACGAATGTAACGACGAATCTATGAGATGTACAGAAAACCCAGGTGCATATTCGAAATCAACGTCATCGAATCAGGTGATGGAAAAACTCTCATGAAAATATGCAAAAAAAAAAAATGTCAACAACATTTTTCGGCCATATACATACAAGAAGAATTCGCCAAAAAAATGATTCTTCGATATAGAAAAATAATACATGTACTCTAAACAAATCGAATTTGGAGAGTTCGAATATGTTGTTGCTTTCGACGAGAATTCCTTTCTGGAAATGGATCAATCCTAATGGGTGTGGGTTCATTTCATTGTAATTGCATCCTTGTGCTATCAAAAGGTTTCAACGCAGTTTATTCCTTTTTATGACCTTTTCTAGGCATATCCAATATGAGCTTCATACGCTCTAAATTCTCGAACTTTCCACCCTTTCCCCCCGATTTATTTCTCTCAGCATGCAAGAAAATCGATACCTGAAGGTGATTGTTATAGATAGCTTCGGGGCTGCATTTTCGTATTCTGCCACCTTCGCTTCCATTCTATCCTCTTCGTGTCGGATCGGGCCCCCTTCTCGTTTCAAGGTGAAAAAAGCGAATAAAAAAAAAAAATTCGCCGAGCGAGGGAAATTTATGGGTCGCGTAAAGGGCTTTTAGTCACGCGATAGATTGAACCGATACGCGAGAGGTTCCGAACGTGGAAACGCGAAAAATCCGTCGGGCTCGTGAGGAATTAGTCTACTTCCTTCCGCCTCACACTGCCGACTAGATTATTCACAATGATCCGAGTTTAAATTCCGCTTCAACGGCAAGGCAAATTCTGTGAATAAGGACGACGGAAATCGATTTTTCCCAAGGGGGAACGTCGGTCGGGTGGAAGTATGGAGGAAAACTTCGCCCACCCCCCGACGTTTGGAATTCCGCCGATTTTGTAACTGTTGGAAAAACAAATTTGTTATCTTCTGGTTTATTAATTGTTGAAATGATCTGGGAAAGTTTTTCCAACTCCCCGGATTTATTCCTGGTTATTAAAAGAATCCGTCGGAAACGAAGGGAAGCAGCAACAACAGCAGATGATTCCATAATAAAAATAATAAAATGAGACGATTCGTGCCGAAAGTTTCCAACAGCCCACCTTGCAACGCGAGTTTTCGGGCCCGGGAAACATCCCTTAATAAGACACAAATTAGATCATGGAGTATCGTACGCGAATAACGTAATTGCCGAATTTGCATGTTTTCCCTGTTTCCCCAATATAACTTCCAGCCTAATAATGTACCCTTGGCGTTCACATCTTTACGGTCGAATTTGTGTAGTGTAGGGATGAAAAATGCAGGGTGGGCCGTATCTCATTTCGGTAGTTGAGTCGCAGTGGGTCGTCCGGCCCTCATCAAATATGTAGACTGTGAAGGTTTCGAGTTTCTCGGACACGAGGGGACGGGTGAAGTGGACAGTTTTCCGATGTTTATTCGGGACTTCGCGGAGTATTCCTGTTGACAGATGCCCAATTCGTGGAACTTGGAAGCGGAGGCTGTTCACGTTCCATTCCCCGAATAATATGAAGTGAGAACCGTAGATCCGAACTTGCTTCGAGAAAGAAGCTCAGTGTTGAGGCATTTTTTTTACCAGCAATAGAACTCATCAAAATAAGTCGATACACCAAAAATCGTTCATATAAAATATTCACCAGGGCCGTGTATTTCGAAATCAAAGTTACCCTCGAATATGAGAATTTCCTAGCACGGATCTGTATGTGTCTTTTTGTAACACAAGAATGCAGCCAGAATGAAAAAAATCCACAGCTATCAGAATCGATCCATTTCCATATAGATAGAAGACCTCACAGTTGGACTTCCAAAAATGGAAACCTTCAAAATTTACAACTTTAAACTGCAGTAGCAAACAGAAGAATTATTTCCCGTCGGAAGCAACAACATATTCGGATTCTCTACCTTCGATTTGTATGGAGTACATATATTTTTTTCTTATATCGAAGAATTGATTTTGCGTCAAATTCTCCTTGTTATCGTCGAAAAATTTTTTTGTTAAAATTTTTTTATCCGCATATTTTCATGAAAGTTTCCTCATCATCTAATTTGATGACGTTTATTTCGAATATGCACTTGGTTTTTTTGTACATCTCATAGTTTCGTCGTTATATATGTTGAAAATTTGGAGAAAACGAGTTATATTCCTAAAAAAAATCATAAAACGTTGTAGGAACGTTTGAAGGAACTTGTGTTGACGTTTTTCTGTGGCACAATGATGCATCTAACACGAAAAAAATTCACACTCATCAGGCTTGATCCATTTCCATAAAGGAAGACCTCAAAGTTGGACATCCAAAAATGGAAACCTTCAAAATTTACAACTTCAAACAGCAGTGGCGACCAGAAAAATTATTTCTCGTCAAAAGCAACAACATATTCCAATTATCTACCTTCGATTTGTATAGAGTAAATGTATTATTTTCCTATATCGAAGAATTAATTTTTTGTTAAAATGTTGT
This sequence comes from Aphidecta obliterata, assembly GCA_963966015.1. Classification (NCBI taxonomy): domain Eukaryota; kingdom Metazoa; phylum Arthropoda; class Insecta; order Coleoptera; family Coccinellidae; genus Aphidecta; species Aphidecta obliterata. The sequence continues at coordinate 5,547,360 of OZ014431.1, forward strand.
TAAAATTTTTCTATTTGCTTATTTTAATGAAAGTTTCCTCATCATCTGATTCGATGACGCCTATTTCGAATATACACTTGGTTTTTCTGTATATCCCATAGTTTCGTCGTTACATTCGTTGAAAATTTGGAAAAAACGAGTTATATTCCTAAAAAAAATCATAAAACGTTCTAGGAACGTTTTGAGAAACTTGTGTTCATGATTTTCTGTAGCCAAAGAATGCAACCACAATAAAAAAAATCCACTGCCATCAGAATCGATCCATTTCCATAAAGGGAGACCTCAAAGTTGGACATCCAAAAATGAAAACCTTCAAAATTTACAACTTCAAATTGCAGTGGCGACGAGGAAAATCAATTTTCGTCAAAAGCAACAACATATTCCAATTATCTACCTTCGATTTGTATAGAGTACATGTATTATTTTCATATATCGAAGAATTAATTTTTTGTCGAATTCTCCTTGTATATGGTCGAAAAATTTTGTTGTTAAAATTTTTCTATTTGCTTATTTTCATAAAAGTTTCCTCATCATCTGATTCGATGACGCTTATTTCGAGTATACACTTGGTTTTTTTGTATATCCCATAGTTTCGTCGTTACATACGTTGAAAATTTGGAAAAAACGAGTTATATTCCTAAAAAAAAATCATAAAACGTTGTAGGAACGTTTTGAGAAACTTTTGTTTATGACTTTCTGTAGCCAAAGGATGCAACCACAATGAAAAAAAACCACAGCCATCAGGATCGATCCATTTCCATAAAGGGAGACCTCAAAGTTGGACATCCAAAAATGGAAACCTTCAAAATTTACAACTTCAAATTGCAGTGGCGACGAGAAAAATCAATTTCTCGTCAAAAGCAACAACATATTCCAGTTATCTACCTCCGATTTGTATAAAGTACATGTATTATTTTCCTATATCGAAGAATTAATTTTTTGTCAAATTCTCCTCGTATATGGTCGAAAAATTTTGTTGTTAAAATTTTTCTATTTGCTTATTTTCATGAAAGTTTCCTCATCATCTAATTCGATGACGCCTATTTCGAATATACATTTGTTTTTTTTGTATATCCCATAGTTTCGTCGTTACATATGTTGAAAATTTGAGAAAAACGAGTTATATTCCTAAAAAAAATCATAAAACGTTGTAAGAACGTTTTGAGAAACTTGTGTTTATGACTTTCTGTAGCCAAAGAATGCAACCACAATGAAAAAAAAACCACAGCCATCAGGATCGATCCATTTCCATAAAGGGAGACTTCAAAGTTGGACATCCAAAAATGAAAACCTTCAAAATTTACAACTTCAAATTGCAGTGGCGACGAGGAAAATCAATTTTCGTCAAAAGCAACAACATATTCCAATTATCTACCGTCGATTTGTATAGAGTACATGTATTATTTTCCTATATCGAAGAATTAATTTTTTGTCAAATTCTCCTTGTATATGGTCGAAATTTTTTTTGTTAACATTTTTTTAATTCCGTATTTTCATGAAAGTTTCCTCTATATTCAATTCGATGACGCTGATTTTGAATATGCACTTGGTTTTTCTGTACATCTCATAGTTTCGTCGTTACATACGTTGAAAATTTGGAAAAAACGAGTTATATGCCTGAAAAAATCATAAAACGTTGTAGGAACGTTCTAAGAATCCTGCGTTGATACCTTTTGATAGCACAAAGTTGCAACCAAAATGGGAAAAAAGCCACACCTGTCATGATCGATCCATTTCCATGTAGAAGGACCTTGAAATTGCAGTAGCGACCAAAAAATTATTTTTTTTTCTGTCCTCCTAAAATAAATCACCAAAGAAATCTTCCTGTTCAAACAATGCGCAAAGCACGTCGGTATCTCCCAGAAATAACCATGCAGACATAATATTTTATCGCCATATTTCATACAAGCACCAAATTTACGCGATTGCGATCTCCCCCCCATTGTCTCAACCGTCGCCATAATGAGACCAAAGATCGTAACCAGAAGCTCCCCATCGACGACCCAATAAACGAGAACGAAGTGACCTCCGGAACACGCCAGCATCCCCGAACTTAACTGATAGAACCTACGATAACATCCGGTTCCCCACATCGAACTAACAACGTGTCCCACCAATTGCCAGAAATTTTCGCGACACCGAGAAGACGAACGACCAAACTTCCTCCATTTCCCGTAACTAAAGCCCCGTTTCCAGTTTACGACGGCACTTAACCAACTTCACCGGAACGTTTACCCAAATTTAAGAACTATTCGAGGATGGGAGAGGGGGGGGGGGCATTCTTCGACAGTGGAGATCAAAGCCGGGAGTTTCAGCAGGAGGACGCACGTGCCGGTATCGCAAAAATGTAATTTTGCCGGGACAGAGGTCGCACAAAGGAGATGAGACCGGTGTAAATGGTACCTATTAGTGCCGCACCGAATGCTTTTTTTTTTAATTATTCACTAACTGCCTTTGTAGTTTGGAATGGAAGTGAGTGGGACTTTTTCGTTTCGCACTCTGGGATCTGCTCAATTGTTGTGGAAAATTCAGAGAATTTTTCATGGAAGTTCATCGTTTTATATTAGCGTTTTTTTTGTTATCCGATTAGTCTCAGGTGTTTTGCAAGTAGTGAGGTCTACACAACGCACGCATATACAGGGTTACAGGGAGAGTCGTACTGAATACTGAAAGCCATTTTTTTTATGTAACTAGTTGGAGGGCATGTCATTTAATGAAAGTGATCAACAGAAACAGAACAACGGATTCAATAACGTAAACTAAAACTTTTTTGTTCCATGAATAACTTTCGTATCCCAGTTTGTTGCAGATAAAAAAAATTAGAATTCATGGTTCTTTTCAATAGAAATAAAAAAATTACTTCTTTTATTATTTTTTTTTTCGAAAACGGTTCATTTTATCGACAATGAACAAGGGCACCTTTTCTTCAGCTTAATGTTCAAGGTATCCCAATTTGTTTATTTTAACTCCTTATCATACAGGGTGTTAAAAATGTAAGCATTAAAACGTACAACCTAGTCCGCCCCTGGTAAACTAAACAAGCTAATTCAAATTTAAGGGTAGAATTTCAAAAGGTCCCTACTATTGCTCATCATATCAAATGTTCATTAAATTATATCAAGTAGTTTAAAATTTATTACAGTAAAATGAATTTCCAGTGGCGTCATTTAGGAGGCCGTATCTCCGTAGGGAGGGCCGCTAGGAAAAAAAATTATGGAAACTTGTCATCTTATTTTTCTATGTTTTATTTGAATCCGAGAGATTTCCCACATTTTCCCGGACACCCTGGATATTGTTGTGGAAATTGAAGATGGTTATATTTCTCAAAAGTTTTAAGAATTTAATATAAAATAAATTCAAATAATATCACCTAAAATTCAATAACCTTAAAGTCAATTCAGTAAATTCGATCAATTTATAGATTATTGTAATATTATATTCTCAAAGAGAGTTCAGATTATTTGAAAATAAGAAAAATACGAATTTATTATTATTAATTTTAAATAGTTTAGTTTAGTTATGTTTATGAAGAATATCAAAATGAAGATGGGCATGTGAAGATGGAAAATGTATCAAGAATGTTGGCATACCAAGGGAATGCAATACAAAATAATTTGGGACGAAATAAAGGAGGCTAGTGGACATTGGAGAGAAACGTCAGAGTGGAGATGGATGTTTCAAAAAGTTTGCAGAAAAATTGGTTTGAGGGGAGCTTTGTCAAGAGAAGAATTAATTGTTTGAATCGATTTGGAGAGTGAAGGCGATATTAAAACGGCGTACTGGATATAAGAAGCAGAATTGAAATTTGAGTTAGTTTAACATAGTGAGTGCACTCACCAATTAAACGTTATTTATAGTTAAGATATATTAGTTTTTAGTTTCTTATGATAGTTGGGGTTGTTTTATAGAATTAGATTATTGATTGTATAATTTTGTAAAAAAAAATTTTCTTTTCTCCGATCGTGGGAAAAGTGACACTATTTTGACCTGTTTTCTATGCGCAAAGCTGAACATTCCAGAATAGTGGGCAGTTGCTAAGCAATTAGAAAATAACAAAGCGGTAATATTCTTACCGCACTGCTGTAGCGTGCGGTAATGTTACAAATGGATTATTACAATGAAATGAAACAAAGTACATTCTCAGAAAAGGATACACTGTTGTTTTTTGAGCGCTCGTACTACTTACACGAGGGCTATATCATTTCGTCACGATGTCTGTATTTTTCGAATTTTGAGCCGAAAATGGTCTCAATCGACTATGTTCGACTCACTGATGACGAATCCGTCGGAAAATTCGAGTCGGTCCGTCCGGCCGGCCGTAAGCACGATAACTCTTGAACGGATCAACCTAGAGGATTGAAATTTTCAGTGTAGGTTCAGATCTCAAATGCCTCGGTTAAGTTCGTTAATGGGCAGAATTCCACCAGGGGTTCCGTGAATATGGCCGTTCAAAATTTTGTTCTCCTGATTACTTCGAAACTACAGATTCGATCGAGACGAAACTTCGCACTCAAATGGAAAATGAGGTGTTCAAGCTACATGTGAAATTTTGTCCAGATCGCATGACCAGAACCATAGAAACCATAGAAAATTTTAACTTTTGAACGGAAACGCCTAGGGACTTGAAATTTTCAGGATAGGTGTGGATCTCGATTGTCGTGATCACTTTCATCTATGAGCAAAATTATACTAGGGGTTCCGTAAATATGGTCGTTTGAAATTTAGTTTTCTTGATAATTTTCAAACTGCAGATTCGATCGTGACGAAACTTTGTATACTAATGGAGAAATTTATATTCAAGCTACATTCCTCCAGATTCCATGACCTCAACCATAGAAACCATAGAAAGTCATAACTTTCGAACGGAAAGGCCTAGGGACTTGAGATTCTCAGGATAGGTGTGGATCTGAAATGTCGCGTTCACGTTCATCAATGAGCAGAATTATACTAGGGGTTCCGTAAATACGGTCGTTTGAAATTTTGTTTTCTCGATCATTTCGAAACAACGGATTCGATCGAGATGAAATTTCGTATTTTAATCGAGAATGATATATTCAAGCAATATTTCGTCCAGATCGCATGACCAGAACCATAGAAACCATAGAAAATTGTAACTTTTGAACGGAAAGGCCTAGGAACTTGAAATTTTCAGGGTGGGTTTGGATCGTGAATATCGTGGTCACGTTCATCAATGAGCAAAATTAGACCAGGGGTTCCGTAAATATGACCGTACAAAATATTCCGGATAGTTTCGAAACTACTGATCGGATTGGAATGAAATTATGCACCTAGCTGAGGAATAATGAATTCAAACTACGCTAAATTTTGTCCAGATCGCATCACCAAGACCATAGATAAAGTAGAAAATTCTAGCGAATTAAAGAAAAAAAATTGATCAGCTGAAGCATTGACATGAAGTCTGGAGTTTCGCCTGAGTTTTAGAATTTTTTTGACAGCTGTCGAAAATTCCTTCAATTGATTTCTAAAACTGGAAAATGCGAATCTACCTACAAGGTGCATGTACGAGCGCTCAAAAGTTCCTGCCTTCACGTCAGTGCTTTTCGTAATTTTTCTGCAAAAATCCATGAAGCGTTGGAACGCAAATTCATAATTCTCTCTGGATTTCGCCGAAAGTAAATTAACTACTAGTTCAGGAGACGTGCAAGGTAACAAATAATCACTATCAGTGTCCATGTTTACTGATTCTTTTTTAAGTCCTCATAAATTATAACGAATCAAACAAAACCGGCTTGAAAATTATTTTACTTTTGTCATAATAAAGTTATATCCACTTCTATATTTCAATATGAACATAGAGAAACCTATTTAAACTTACTTGATTACATCTTGAATGAAATATTTTTTAATTCATTTTTTAAATGTAAATCAACGATCGAAGAAAAAATAGTATGTATAATTCGTGGGAAAAGCATATTCCCAAACTCCTGTGTTACCAGACGAGGAGCGTAGCGACGTCTGGTAATTATCACAGTGGTTTGGGAATATTATGCTTTTCCCACTAATTATACATACTATTTTTTCTCCTTTTCTTGAATATATATAATTATTACAAAAGTCTCAGTATAATGTTAGTGTTTTTCATAAATTTCAAAATAACATGATTATCTTGAACGAACCATAACAATATATATGGTTGTTGGTTTCGTACCACGTTCTCCGAAACGCAACCGATCGTCTCCTTTCGGAGAAAAAAAAAGTTGGCGCCAGCCTCCGCGCCGTCGCGTGTGCAACGGATCGTCGCCAGAGGTTCCGCAACTTGAACGAACATACAGTTGCACTTGTGCACAGTTTACTAACATATTTCCAGACACATATGATATCTATAAATAACCCGACTGTTTATAAACATCCGTTGCCGTGAACGGAGAACGGACGTAGGAACCCCCTGCGTCGCCGAACGGCCGAATCGAAACCGGTCGCACATTCGAATTTCGCGCCTCGCGCCGATTGGTCGGGCGGTGCAACGCGCCGCGCCTCGTCGTCGCGAGATAGATCGAGATGAGCCGAACGACCGTTGTGGCGCCCGAATTCGTCCACAGTCAGTGCTGTCGAGCAGCGGACATGATAGCTTCGCCCCGTTACGGACTCTGTTGGTTGCCTAATAACAGTGTTCTCGGTGTTCACCACAGCAACAGCGGGGGTGTTAGCAATCACCACCACAGGCCCGGCATCTCTTCCGCGAGCGCGAACGCGGCGTCTGCGAAGTATTTCGGCCGTTTGGTGTGGAATCAACAGTGTTTTTTGACCATAGGACAAACGCAATCGTACACCACTCCGTATGTCGGAGTTTGGAATAGTTTCGCTATATTTCAGCCAACCACCCAACCCTTTACTATGGAAACAAGGTATATGTCAATTTTGAATAGTTGTATGCCTTAGAAACTTCCTTGCTAAGGTTCCAAACCAGCTGGGCGTTTTCGAGAGTAGAAGCTATAGAGTTCGAAATTTGGTGACAAATGCTTTGGGAGTCTCATTGGGGGTGCTGACAAAAAGAAACAATCCCCGATGAACTTTTCTGCGATTTGATCCTGTTTGCTTCAGATGTCAATATAGTAGAACAGAAACATTCTACTGATTCCACCAAATACAAACATTTTGTCTCACAATAGATATAATTTTTCTTCGTGTCTTGATCACGAAACAAACTCGTTATATCGATATTGGTAGCAATATTTCTGCCAACCACCCAACCTTTTACTATAGAAACGAAGTCGTCTTAGTTCGCCTTGGAATCTTCCCTGCTGCCTCTTCCCCAAATGCCCCCATCTGGGCGTTTTCGAGAGTATAAACTTCAAAGTTAGAAAATTAGTGACAAATGCTTTGGTAGTCTCATCGGAGGTGCTGCCAAGAAAAAACAAACCCCGATGAACTTTTCTGCGATTTGATCCTGTTTGCTCCGTATTTAAATAAAGTAGGACATAAATATTTCACTGATTCTACCAAATACAATTTTTTTTTTCTTAAAATAGCTATGATATTTCTTCGTGTCTTGGTCACAAAACAAGCATCACTCGTTTTATCGATATTGGTAGCAATATTTCTGCCAACCACCCAACCTTTTACTATAGAAACGAAGTCGTCTCAGTTCGTCTTAGAATCTTTCCTGCTGCCTCTTCCCCAAATGGCACCATCTGGGCGTTTTCGAGAGTATAAACTTCAGAGTTAGAAAATTGGTGACAAATACTTTGGTAGTCTTATCGGGGTGCTGCCAAGAAGAAACAAACCCCGATGAACTTTTCTGCGATTTGATCCTGTTTGCTCCAGATTTAAATAGAGTAGAACATAAATATTTCACTGATTCTACCAAATACAATTTTTTTTTCTCTAAATAGCTATGATATTTCTTCGTGTCTTGGTCACAAAACAAGCATAACTCGTTTTATCGATATTGGTAGCAATATTTCTGCCAACCACCCAACCTTTTACTATAGAAACGAAGTCTACTTAGTTCGTCTTAGAATCTTTCCTGCTGCCTCTTCCCCAAATGGCACCATCTGGGCGTTTTCGAGAGTATAAACTTCAGAGTTAGAAATTTAGTGACAAATGCTTTGGTAGTCTCATCGGGGGTGCTGCCAAGAAGAAACAAACCCCGATAAATGTTTCTGCGATTTGGTCCTGTTGGCTCCAGATTTGAACAAAACCAAAAACTCAACCCTTCACTTCAGAAGAAGGTAGTCAATTTTGGAGAGCTGTATACCTTAGAATCTTTCCTGTTATGATTCCAAATGGCACCAGCTGATGGGGTGTTTTCGAAGAAGGAGAAACAACACCGTTCGTAATTTGGAGGCAAATTTTTTGAACGATATAAAGAATGTTTCCAAGAGGTAAAAATACACTCATAGGTATTTGATTCTTGCGATTCTATCCTCTATTTGAGAATTTGAATGAAGTTAAGACCAATGATAAAATAAGTGCTCTAGAATCAACTTTCAAAAGAAGGGGCAACATCAGTTCTTATTTAGATTCGAAATTTGAAGGCAAATTTTTTGAACGACATAAAAAATGTTCCCAAGAGGTAAAAATACACTCAAAGGTATTTGTTTTTGCGATCCGATCATCTATTTGCTGTAGATTTGAATGAAGTAAACACCAATGGAAAAATAAGTGCTCTAGAATCAACGTTCAAAGAAAGAGGCAACATCAGTTTTTATTTAGATTCGGAATTTAGAGGCAAATTTTTTGAACGACATAAAGAATGTTCCCAAGAGGTAACAATACACTCATGGGTATTTGGTTCTTGCGATTCGATCATCTATTTGCTGTAGATTTGAATGAAGTAAACACTAATGAAAAAATAAGTGCTCTAGAATCAACGTTCAAAGAGAGAGGCAACATCAGTTTTTATTTAGATTCGGAATTTAGACGCAAATTTTTTGAACGACATGAAGAATGTTCCCATGAGGTAAAAATACACTCATAGGTATTTGGTTCTTGCGATTCGATCATCTATTTGATCTAGATTCGAATGAAGTAAACACCAATGAAAAAATAAGTGCTCTAGAATCAACTTTCAAAGAAAGGGGCAACATCAGTTTTTATTTAGATTCGGAATTTAGAGGCAAATTTTTTGAACGACATAAAGAATGTTCCCAAGAGGTAACAATACACTCATGGGTATTTGGTTCTTGCGATTCGATCATCTATTTGCTTCAAATTTGAATGAAGTAAACACCAATGAAAAAATAAGTGCTCTAGAATCAACTTTCAAAGAAAGGGGCAACATCAGTTTTTATTTAGATTCGAAATTTAGAGGCAAATTTTTTGAAAGACATAAAAAATGTTCCCAAGAGGTAAAAATACACTCAAAGGTATTTGTTTTTGCGATCCGATCATCTATTTGCTGTAGATTTGAATGAAGTAAACACCAATGGAAAAATAAGTGCTCTAGAATCAACGTTCAAAGAAAGAGGCAACATCAGTTTTTATTTAGATTCGGAATTTAGAGGCAAATTTTTTGAACGACATAAAGAATGTTCCCGAGAGGTAAAAATACACTCATAGGTATTTGGTTCTTGCGATTCGATCAACACCAATGATAAAATAAGTGCTCTAGAATCAACTTTCAAAAAAAGGGGCAACATCAGTTCTTATTTAGATTCGAAATTTGAAGGCAAATTTTTTGAACGACATAAAAAATGTTCCCAAGAGGTAAAAATACACTCAAAGGTATTTGTTTTTGCGATCCGATCATCTATTTGCTGTAGATTTGAATGAAGTAAACACCAATGGAAAAATAAGTGCTCTAGAATCAACGTTCAAAGAAAGAGGCAACATCAGTTTTTATTTAGATTCGGAATTTAGAGGCAAATTTTTTGAACGACATAAAGAATGTTCCCGAGAGGTAAAAATACACTCATAGGTATTTGGTTCTTGCGATTCGATCATCTATTTGCTGTAGATTTGAATGAAGTAAACACCAATGAAAAAATAAGTGCTCTAGAATCAACGTTCAAAGAAAGAGGCAACATCAGTTTTTATTTAGATCCGGAATTTAGAGGCAAATTTTTTGAACGACATGAAGAATGTTCCCATGAGGTAAAAATACACTCATAGGTATTTGGTTCTTGCGATTCGATCAACACCAATGATAAAATAAGTGCTCTAGAATCAACTTTCAAAAAAAGGGGCAACATCAGTTCTTATTTAGATTCGAAATTTGAAGGCAAATTTTTTGAACGACATAAAAAATGTTCCCAAGAGGTAAAAATACACTCAAAGGTATTTGTTTTTGCGATCCGATCATCTATTTGCTGTAGATTTGAATGAAGTAAACACCAATGGAAAAATAAGTGCTCTAGAATCAACGTTCAAAGAAAGAGGCAACATCAGTTTTTATTTAGATTCGGAATTTAGAGGCAAATTTTTTGAACGACATAAAGAATGTTCCCGAGAGGTAAAAATACACTCATAGGTATTTGGTTCTTGCGATTCGATCATCTATTTGCTGTAGATTTGAATGAAGTAAACACCAATGAAAAAATAAGTGCTCTAGAATCAACGTTCAAAGAAAGAGGCAACATCAGTTTTTATTTAGATTCGGAATTTAGAGGCAAATTTTTTGAACGACATAAAGAATGTTCCCGAGAGGTAAAAATACACTCATAGGTATTTGGTTCTTGCGATCCGATCATCTATTTGCTGTAGATTTGAATGAAGTAAACACCAATGAAAAAATAAGTGCTCTAGAATCAACGTTCAAAGAAAGAGGCAACATCAGTTTTTATTTAGATCCGGAATTTAGAGGCAAATTTTTTGAACGACATGAAGAATGTTCCCATGAGGTAAAAATACACTCATAGGTATTTGGTTCTTGCGATTCGATCAACACCAATGATAAAATAAGTGCTCTAGAATCAACTTTCAAAAAAAGGGGCAACATCAGTTCTTATTTAGATTCGAAATTTGAAGGCAAATTTTTTGAACGACATAAAAAATGTTCCCAAGAGGTAAAAATACACTCAAAGGTATTTGTTTTTGCGATCCGATCATCTATTTGCTGTAGATTTGAATGAAGTAAACACCAATGGAAAAATAAGTGCTCTAGAATCAACGTTCAAAGAAAGAGGCAACATCAGTTTTTATTTAGATTCGGAATTTAGAGGCAAATTTTTTGAACGACATAAAGAATGTTCCCGAGAGGTAAAAATACACTCATAGGTATTTGGTTCTTGCGATTCGATCATCTATTTGCTGTAGATTTGAATGAAGTAAACACCAATGAAAAAATAAGTGCTCTAGAATCAACGTTCAAAGAAAGAGGCAACATCAGTTTTTATTTAGATTCGGAATTTAGACGCAAATTTTTTGAACGACATGAAGAATGTTCCCATGAGGTAAAAATACACTCATAGGTATTTGGTTCTTGCGATTCGATCATCTATTTGATCTAGATTCGAATGAAGTAAACACCAATGAAAAAATAAGTGCTCTAGAATCAACTTTCAAAGAAAGGGGCAACATCAGTTTTTATTTAGATTCGGAATTTAGAGGCAAATTTTTTGAACGACATAAAGAATGTTCCCGAGAGGTAAAAATACACTCATAGGTATTTGGTTCTTGCGATTCGATCATCTATTTGCTGTAGATTTGAATGAAGTAAACACCAATGAAAAAATAAGTGCTCTAGAATCAACGTTCAAAGAAAGAGGCAACATCAGTTTTTATTTAGATTCGGAATTTAGAGGCAAATTTTTTGAACGACATAAAGAATGTTCCCGAGAGGTAAAAATACACTCATAGGTATTTGGTTCTTGCGATCCGATCATCTATTTGCTGTAGATTTGAATGAAGTAAACACCAATGAAAAAATAAGTGCTCTAGAATCAACGTTCAAAGAAAGAGGCAACATCAGTTTTTATTTAGATCCGGAATTTAGAGGCAAATTTTTTGAACGACATGAAGAATGTTCCCATGAGGTAAAAATACACTCATAGGTATTTGGTTCTTGCGATTCGATCAACACCAATGATAAAATAAGTGCTCTAGAATCAACTTTCAAAAAAAGGGGCAACATCAGTTCTTATTTAGATTCGAAATTTGAAGGCAAATTTTTTGAACGACATAAAAAATGTTCCCAAGAGGTAAAAATACACTCAAAGGTATTTGTTTTTGCGATCCGATCATCTATTTGCTGTAGATTTGAATGAAGTAAACACCAATGGAAAAATAAGTGCTCTAGAATCAACGTTCAAAGAAAGAGGCAACATCAGTTTTTATTTAGATTCGGAATTTAGAGGCAAATTTTTTGAACGACATAAAGAATGTTCCCGAGAGGTAAAAATACACTCATAGGTATTTGGTTCTTGCGATTCGATCATCTATTTGCTGTAGATTTGAATGAAGTAAACACCAATGAAAAAATAAGTGCTCTAGAATCAACGTTCAAAGAAAGAGGCAACATCAGTTTTTATTTAGATCCGGAATTTAGAGGCAAATTTTTTGAACGACATGAAGAATGTTCCCATGAGGTAAAAATACACTCATAGGTATTTGGTTCTTGCGATTCGATCAACACCAATGAAAAAATAAGTGCTCTAGAATCAACTTTCAAAGAAAGGGGCAACATCAGTTTTTATTCAGATTTTAAATTTAGAGGCAAATTTTTTGAAAGACATAAAGAATGTTCCCGAGAGGTAAAAATACACTCATAGGTATTTTGTTCTTGCGATTCGATCATCTATTTGCTTTAGATTTGAATGAAGTAAACACCAATGAAAAAATAAGTGCTCTAGAATCAACGTTCAAAGAAAGAGGCCACATCAGTTTTTATTTAGATCCGTAATTTAGAGGCAAATTTTTTGAACGACATGAAGAATGTTCCCATGAGGTAAAAATACACTCATAGGTATTTGGTTCTTGCGATTCGATCAACACCAATGAAAAATAAGTGCTCTAGAATCAACTTTCGAAGAAAGGGACAACATCAGTTTTTAATTGTTTAAGTTTTTGTTTAAATGGCAATAAAATACACTGTTTTTGAAAGGTATATTATTTGTTGGTGCTCATTGGAATTTGATAAAACATCTGTCTCGATGAATTCCTCCCAAACCAAATGGAGTTTGCGAAATTCAGAATACTCTCGATATAAATCAGGGAAATTCGCTGCCAAAAGCACGAGTTGTAAATCTGAACAAATGCCAAAATGATGAATCATTCTCCACTTCTGAACTGTCGCTGCGAAAATGTAGAATTTGAGATTATTTGAAAATTTTCAGAATTATGCCACAATCAAGTAAATAAAACTCAAAAATTGATACTGTTCAACAACATCTGTTTGAATAACTCGAAATGAATTCCTTTCGATATCTGAAAATCATTTGTCCATGTACATTTTTTTGTGTTCGTACACAGTGAGCCACTAAAAAACGATTCTCGTCATGATATAACCGTAGTTTTGTGAATGCCTCTAACGGATTTTTGTTCCCCCTCTTCCAACCCCATCGGCCGAAAATTTCCCACAGGAATAAAGGGATTTTCCAATCTACCCTCATAGAGCACGTTTCGATGAAGAATGAATTGTTCGGACCTCCATTCATCGCACTGTCCAATATGCAAATTTTAAAACCAGCAGAAAACTGAGCGTCATGTTCACGGCCGACAGAAGTATTGAAATTTTGTAGTTTCTTATTTGTTAATGAATTAAAATATAAAGAATGAAAATGAAGATAATCTATATCGTCTCAAAAAGGTTGCTGCGATGTATAATAGTCGTATCAAACAATTTTTTTGTTCCATAAGTTACCGAAAACCTACAAAAGTGGTGTGCAAGTGTTGCAAGACGATCTATTCGAACGTTTTAACCTCATTTCAGACCCTGAAATGGTATTTTTCGGTTTTTGGACGTGGATTTCCTATCATCCCAACGTGGAATTTGATTCATGACTTCCTTAAAATCGTCAAAAATCTATAAAAATGTCGTGGAAAAAATTCAAGAGGATCTATTTAATCGTACCTCATTTCAGACCTCGGTGTGATATTTTCTTGGAATTAAGAAAGAATATTTCAAAAGGTTTCAGGTCTGTGTGAATTGCTGAAAATATGAAAAATGCATATTCGATTTTGGAAAATCGACCCGACCACGGATCTTATCGGTATATCCCAAAATTTGTCTCGTTTCGTACACCGACCACGCTACCGACACAACTATTTTCTCGTTACCAGGCGGAGATACCTAAGCGTGATTACGAAATTGGGTAGTTAACAATGAAGGAGAAAGGGCTTTGTTCACACAAGACGCAACAAAGGCGATTTATGTATCCCGCATTGTCTCTCCAGTCGCACAATATTCTCTCTTCTTTCGGAACACAATCCGATGATGACACACACGCCAACGACGAGTCGTCGAATCGTAAAAGGTTCCCAGAAGTGAATAATTTTCCAGCGGCACGCTGTTTATCTCGGCGGCGAACCGCATCCCGTTTATCGAACTTTGGCGGTTGATAGTGACGGGAGAGATGACCGACGTTTCTTAATTGATGGAATTGGACTTTGGGTCCTCTCGTTCGCCTCGTGAACGTGATTATTCCAACGTAGAGTCCGGAACTCGTTCGGAATCGATTCGCGATCGGTTTCTCTTTCATCATTATCTGTAATCGGTATGGTAACACTAGCCTTCCGCTTTAGGGTGATATCACGAGTGCGAACTTCCTCGGACGTTTTAAGGCTTCCCTATGGGAACTCGACATTCGATGAATCTCCCGACTGCACGACACTTTGTGGTTGACGGACGATCGTGCAGGGTCGAAGAACCTTCAAGGTCCCGTTCGATAGATCGAACGCGACAAGGTTCGTTCGGAATCGAACAGAAGGTGGGAATATCTTTCTTGGAACATCCGGAGACGACAAGTCTCATTTTTTTAGTCCCTCTCAATCAACCTGCTTACGCAGTGAAATAAAACCACCACTGTTATATGCAACTTCCATAGGATTGTTTCTCGTCTTAGAGTCATTTTCATTTCAAATGACTCGAGTCCTATGAACAGGAAACACGGTAAGTATACTAGTGATCGTACTTATTTTGAAAGGAATATTTCCGTGAATTTAACTGGAATATTTAGTGAACTATAATGATTTTGTGAGTATAACCCCACAATATTTGTACGATTAACAGTATGGACACATTAAATTCGAAAGGAATGTTTTTCTCACAGAAATTCATATTATTCTACCGAAATAAATCTTGTTCAACTAACAGTATTTTAATCTATGTTGTACCATATGGTTGAAGTTGTTTGGAATAAAATATCGGTTTCTGACGAAGGAACGAACATGAAGAAACAGCGATTCGATCATTTTTAGCATTTTTTGGCATCCTACCTAGAATTGAATACTTTCGATCTACGATTGATACTAACTCTTGAATAACTTTTCCTAAAAAATACAAAAAAAGGCAAAGAGGGTTAGTATATGATTAAGAAACATAGTGTAGGAAGGAACAGGGAAATAGGGGTTTAACAGGAAAACAAAGGTTGATGTCAGGTTGAATCAGATCAGAGGAAGGAAGAAAGATTAGATCTGTAGCGATCTGCACCAACGGTCCCATTTACCGTACCGCTCAACAGAGGGCGCCACCGAATAGACAAAACTCAAACGATACTACCCAAAGGACTTTGGAACGACAAAAAAGGTGTGAGCATTTAGAGCAGGATTACCAGTGCTACAGATTTTTCAGTAGATTAACTGATTTGCATATTTATCTACTGATTTACTTGATCATCTACTGAAAAAAAAATATGACACTTATTTATTATTACAGTTACCTTTTATTATAAATATCTTGCGAGATAATTCGGCGCGTGCTGTTTGAATGAATTTTTGGGCGCCACTGATTATAAAATAGAATGCGTCTCAGCGTCTAAGCGGTATGGACCAAAAAAACAACATTATTCATCTGATTCAGATTGGATTACATTCTTCATCACCTCTCCTATAACAGTTTGTTAGGTTTAATATTTTTTTGTTCTGTATTTGTTGCTGTTTTTTCTTCTATTTGTTCCTGTTTTTTATACAATTGAATCTGTTAAGTACAAGTTTATATTTGACTTCATTTTGTGATATTCATGAGTATTTTTAAATTAATAATAGGTTATATGTTTTTTTTTATAGAAATGTTACTTTCTATTTTGTTGAAAATAGGATATTTTTTTGTTTAATGAAAAAACATATTTTTTTGGCGTCATACGTTCATTACTGAAATCAAGTGAATTTTTGACAAGATATCCATCTACTGAAATCTATGTACCGCTGATATGAGTCCGGAATCAGGGAGAAAAATTTCTTTATATTCATCATGCAGTCTCTCAATACTAGTGTTCCACGAATGTCTCTCTTATC
This sequence comes from Aphidecta obliterata, assembly GCA_963966015.1. Classification (NCBI taxonomy): domain Eukaryota; kingdom Metazoa; phylum Arthropoda; class Insecta; order Coleoptera; family Coccinellidae; genus Aphidecta; species Aphidecta obliterata. Next base: position 5,563,713 of record OZ014431.1, read on the forward strand.
CATATTATTCATATAAGAAAAAAGTTTAAGGATAATCTTCAATTTGAGGCAGGCTGAGACTTGTAGAGGTGTTTTTGTTGAACACAATATTTCTGCAGTGTACAGCCTCTTCATATATGAATATAAAGCATATGTGATCAAAAATTATTATGATTCTAAAACCTTGCTCCTCAAGCTTGAATATAACACGAGAGGCAGAGATTATCTTATACAGAAAAAATTGCGAAAAGCACTGCCGTGAAGTCAAGAGCTTTTGAGCGCTCGTACATCCACCTTGTAGGAAGATTCGCATTTTCCAGTTTCAGAAATCAATTGAAGGAATTTTCGACAGCTGTCAAAAGAATTCTCAAACTTAGGCGAAACTCCAGACTTCATGTCAGTGCTTCAGCTGACCAATTTTTATTCGATCATTCGCTAGAATTCTCTACGGAATCTATGGTCTCGGTAATGCGATCTGGATAAAATTTCGACAAACATTCTTCAGCTAGGTGTAAAATGTCATTCCAATCCAATCAGTAGTTTCAAAATTATCAGAAAAAAAATATTTTGAACGGCCATATTTACGGAACCCCTGGTCTAATTTCGCTCATTGATGAACGTGACCGCGACATTCGCGATCCAAACCTACCCTGAAAATTTCAAGTTCCTAGGCCTTTTCCTTCAGAAGTTATGATTTTCTATGGTTTCTTTGGTTCTGGTCATGCGATCTGGACAAAATGTTGCTTTAATATATCATTCTCGATTAAAATACAGAATTTTATCCCGATCGAATCCTGTGTTTCGAAATTATCGAGAAAACAAAATTTGAAACGACCGTATTTACGGAACCCCTAGTATAATTTTCTCCTAGATAAACGTGATCACGTCATTCGAGTTCTACACCTATCCTGAAAATTTCAAGTCCCTAGGTGTTTCCGTTCAAAAGTTACAATTTTCTATGGTTTCTATGGTTCTGGTCATGCGATCTGGACAAAATTCCACAAGTAGCTTGAACACCTCACTCTCCATTTGAGTGCAAAATTTTGTTCAAATCTCTAGTTTTCAAGTAATCAGGAGGACAAAACTTTGAACGGCCATATTTACGGAACCCCTGATGGAATTTGGCTCATTAACGAAGTCAACCGTGGCATTTGAGATTCGAACTTACCCTGAAAATTTCAAGTTTCTAGGACATTCCGTTCGAGAGTTATCGTGTATACGGCCGGACGGCCGGACGGCCGGACGGACGGACGGACGGACGGACAGACTCGAATTTTCCGACGGATTCGTCATCAGTGAGTCGAACATAGTCGATTGAGACCATTTTCGGCTCAAAATTCGAAAAATACAGACATCGTGACGAAACGATATACCCCTCGTGTAAGTAATACGAGCGCTCAAAAATAGAATATAATGTATGTACAAAGAAATGCCAATTATATAATTCTTAAAATTTTGAATAAATTACCTTAAAATTTCAAAAATAAACATGCAGCAATACAAAAAAAAATACTGAAAAATTTTTTAATCAAAAAATGTTACTATTCCATCAAAGAACTCATTTGTGAAAAATATTTTCAGGGACTCTAGTTTTAGGTTAAACTTTCAATCTCAACTAGTTATTGTTATTTTCGGTTTGTTTTCTTGTTTGTTTTAATCTATTTTCTTTTACGTGATCAACGCCTGAAAGAAATTATAGATCAAATAAAGATTTATTATTATCATTTGTTAGAATAATGTAAAGATAGTCTGAAATGAATATAATATAATATAAATTCTCCCCACTCCAGAAACTTTTTCTCGTAGTGACCCTTTTTCTTTAGAATACATTACTACAGAAAATTCCTATAAAATCTCAAGTTATAAGCTTCGAATACAACTAACTAGTACTGTAATATTTGAACGACAGTTCTTTAACTCAACGGAAAATTCCTGTTAAATCGATACTACACTTCCGTTATGAGTAAAGTAATTCCTGTTTTAGTTTAGTGTTCATTACTGGAAATTTTTGTAGCAACTGAAGTTTGAAGCTTGGAATACAACCATCTAGTTTGTTTATTAAACTGAAAATTCCTGTAAATAGTGACGCATATTCCGGTTTTCGTCACAGTATTATTTTCCTGTTGAAATGACAAACTATAGTTTAGTTGCGTCAACTAATGTAAAACTTGTTATTTCTAGAGGAATTAAACGACCAGAATAGTCACGTAAAATCAACAGATATTTTTGCTATCCCTTAAAAAGGGGCGAATTTCCTGTAGAAGTAACCGAATTCCTGTTGTATATCCTGGAAATTACTATGACTGCATTTCCGATTGAATAAAAAGTTATTCAAAAACACAAGTCAAAACGGAGAAAATCGTGTCAACAATGTCATCCGGCGTTACGCCAGTCTCACGAAACGATTTTCCTCGAAGGATGTTAAAAATTAAAAGAGTGAATGTAATGTTTTTCAAGTTCGTTCACACCCACGTGGCACCCAGATACGGTTGTCGTTATTTATTAATACGTTTTTTATAACCCTTTGTTGAGGAACCGCACCAGATGTCGCAATTGAACCTCCAACGCGCGCGTCGTAATCACGAACGAAAATAGTCGACGATCCCGGGATGTGGCCTGTACCACCAGACAATTTACGGCGTTAATTTCGAAACGGCATTCTCCGAAGATTTCTGGTGCATTGGTCTCTCTGATGGCGATGTGGTATTTTCGATGCCTACACGTGTTTTTCTTCTACGCCGAAGCGACGCGCTTTGTGTGCGTACGTTTCTCTCTCTGCGTGTGTGTGATGATCGAGTCTGTCGACCTCGTTTTTTTTTCTTTTACTTCATGCACGAGTACCGACCGCGGTCTTTGTCTGCCGAGTCGAGGACGTCGGGTATTTCGTCGTGTACCTTTTTGAGAACGTTAATCGGTTCTGCGGAATTGAGGGGTTTTCAGTGGTGTCGAACATACTTTTGATGTCCGAATAACGCTCTAAAACTGAAGATCCTGACTTGTCATAATTTTTTTATGGTCAAATAAACGTTTATCTTCGAGAAAACCAAGATAACTGCACAAATCGCTAAGTAAACATCAAATATTTTGACGCAAAAGGGCGGTTTATTCCACGTGACGGGGACAACCAATCAAAAAGTGGACATCTATTGTCGCCACTGTCCTGTATAAAGTCACTGTATGTTCCACTAACAAGAAACGCCGATAAGGATCACGGCCCTGCCGTGGAAATTCCACGGAAGTTCCCCGCCGTGACTTCCTCCAGCGGGGCACGCCCTTTTCCCCCGTCGAAGAAAGTGAAACACACACAAGTCGAAGGCAGACACAAACCGCCACCGCGGGCCCCGAAAACAATGGGCGATATTCCTTTGTCTGGCGCTCCCAGGGTCAATAATTCCACGCGCTCACGGCCGCCGCTACAACGGGGCACGAGTACGGGCCATTTCGGAACCTCGCGGTGCGTTGGCACTGAAGAACCCGTTTCCACGAAAAGAGCACCATTCTGAAATTTCAGACTGCATTCCTTACGTGCGGAGTCGAGGCGGACGCTTTTCGAATCGGGGGAAACGTAAATGGCGAAGCGCGTTTTTCCTGTGCGGTAAGTTCCAAACGCCTCAAAACCGGATTTCCTCCTCGTTTGAATATATTTGAATCCCGCGAAGTTTTCGCCCTAATTATCCGACACTTTGATTCATGAACTACGTTCAATTCCCACTGAATATTTCATCAACACCAAGCTCCGCCGTCGCTTAATCCTCAGGTCACGACCTGGGCGTCTTCGACTATGAGAGTTCGTGGATAATTTAACATTTCTGACAGCCGCTGCCGCGTAAGAGAATGGGGGGAATTCTCATTTCCTCGAAAAGTAATTACCCCTTTCGTCAGTTTTGGCAGGGAAAGAGCAGAGGAAAACTTGAGTGGTGTTTTCGCAGATCACGTGTGGATGTTGTGGAACACTGAACGTGTTGGGGAATTTTCTGTTGAATTGAAGAACTATCGTTCATATATTACTGAACTAGTTTGCACTAGAATGCATTCTGAAGAAAAGGGGTCACTTCTAGAAAAGGTGTCTGGAGTGGAGAGAATTTATATTATATTATATTCATTTTAGAGTAGGTATATCTTTACATTATTCCAACGAGAGACATTCGTTGAAAACTATATCCATAATAAACATAAAGACATATTTTTCCTGATTCCGGACTCCATTAGCGAATTTGATTACAGATTTACTGTCTTCAAATCAGGGTTGCCAGTTCGATTTTCATGTCATCAGTAGATAGACTTGGTCAAAAATTTAATAGATTTCTGTAGAGTCATTTTATGCTCTACAAATTTCAGAAATGGATAATGACATGTACCTATAACGCCAACAAAATATGTATTTTCATTGAACGAAAGAATAACCTATTTTCAACAAAATAGAAACAAACATTTCTATAAAAAAAATTAACATATAACCTACTATTGATTAATAATATTAATATTAATGACGATTTAAAAATACTCATGAATATCACAAAATAAAGTTGAATAGTAACTTGTACTTAACTGATTCGACTATATAAAAAATTACGAAAGGCATTGCCGTGAAGGCAGGAGCTTTTGAGCGCTCGTACATGCACCTTGTAGGTAGATTCGCATTTTCCAGTTTTGGAAACCAATTGAGGAAATTTTTGACAGCTGTCAAAAAAATTCTGGAACTAAGGCGATAATCCAGACTTCAAGTCAGTGCTTTAGGTGACCAATATTTTTTTCGATAATTCGCTAAAATTTTCTACGGTATCTATGTTCTTGGAAATGCGATCTGGACAAAGTTTCGCACGTAGTTTGAATACATCATTCCTCAGCTAGGTGCAGAATTTCATTCCAATCAAATCGGTAGTTTCGAAATCATCAGGAACAGAATATTTTCAGAAAATTTCAAGTCCCTAGGCCTTTTCGTTCGAAAGTTATGATTTTCTATGGTTTCTATGGTTCTGGTCATGTAATCTGGAGGAATGTAGCTCGAATATAAATTTCTCCATTAGTATACAAAATTTCGTCACGATCGAATCTGTAGTTTTGAAATGATCAAGTAAACCAAATTTCAAACGACCATATTTACGGAACCCCTAGAATAATGTTGCTGATAGATGAACGTGATCACGACATTCGAGATCCACATCAATCCTGAAAATTTCAAGTCCCTAGGCGTTTCCGTTCAAAAGTTACAATTTTCTATGGTTTCTATGGTTCTGGTCACGCGATCTGGACAAAATTCCACGAGTTGCTTGAACACCTCATTTTCCATTTGAGTGCAAAATTTCATCTCGATCAAATCCGTAGTTTTCAAGTTATCAGGGAAACAAAACTTTGAACGACCATATTTACGGAACCTCTGGTGGAATTTGGCCCATTAACGAATTTAACCGAGGCATGCGGGAACTGAACCCACACTGAAAATTTCGAGTCTCTAGATTGTTACGTTCGAGAGTTATCGTGCTTACGGATGGACGGCCGGACGGACAGATTCGAATTTTCCGACGGATTCGTCATCAGTGAGTCGAACATAGTCGTTTGAGACCATTTTCGGCTCAAAATTCGAAAAATACAGACATCGTGACGAAATGATATAGCCCTCGTGTAAGTAGTATGGGCGCTCAAATACTGTTAGCTAAACAAAATTCATTCCGGTAGAATTATCTGAATTTCTGTGAGAAATACCAAACATTTCTGTTGAACTCAATGTGTCCATACTGTTAGTCGTACAAATATTGTTGGGTTATATGTACTACAAAATTATTTTATTTCACTAGTTATTCCTGTTATATTAACGGAAATATACCTTTTGAAATAAAGGTACCTGATCACTGCTATACTTACCGTTTTTTCTGCTCATAGTCACTTAAACCTGAATCGGCATGTTAGATTGCAAGTACAGATTGTTCTGAAAACGGTCTTTTTTTGTTGTGATAACAACAGTTGCGTTCAAACAACAGGAATTCATTCAACCGGAAATTCCCCGGATTCGTTTTTTCCAGTGAACTATAAGAATAAATTTGGGTTTTCAAGATCTCACCCTGTAGAGCCTGGAGAAAAACAATGAGCCAGATCTTATCCTGAGACTGGCAGAATCACCATGTGGTGTCCCATGGTGGCTTGACATTGGAATAATTTGTCGACTGGTCCATGATAAAGCACAAACTCGCGACCATCCTGCGCCGCGCCCCGTATTGACCAAACCAACTCGGGGCGTTTAACTGAGAGGAATTAAACTCTTTATCGTCCCATATAAGCCCCAAATCGATAATCGACCAGATACAAGAAAGCCAATTACGTTTCGCAGGTATTGAATGCAATCGTAACGCGCCAGCAGCATCCAATATTCATATCGCGCGCATTATAACATCGTTCGTACGGTCCAGACCGCGCCCTCTACAGATGGCGCTGCATCCGACATTCGTCTACGCGCCCGCATCGTGTCGGGCGTGTTGTCATTTGTCGCTATTAAGTCTTAATCTGGAATTACGACGTCTAACGCAATAACGCCCAGATACGGGCGTTAGATGTTGGTGGTGGTCGGATACTGGTAACGATATATGAAGGTGGAGGGGAGATGTTTATTGAGCTGGAATTTATGCGAGGGTGTCGCATCATATGCACATATTCAGATGTTTCTTCCTCAAACCTTCGAACATCTATTTCTCGTCGATTTTATTCAAAATCATCTCGAGATGATTGATTTTCGAGAAATTTCGGAGCCCGAGATGTTGCGGTTTAATATCCTAGATCTGAGCTTCTGAGGGGTCTCAGGAGAGTCGGGATATAAACAAAAAAAAACGCAAACACAAACATAAGTGTAATATTTGTGATGATGAAATGAAATAATAATACCAGAATACCTATAATAATCCTTCTCAGAGCGTTGAAGTAAAATCGGCGAAAAAACCGAGGATTACCGAAAATACGAAACGGCGAAATAACGAGCAAATAAAACGCGATAACCCATTCGAGCAAATAAAGAAGAACAACAACAGAAACGAAAACACCGAAATAACAAATTCCGGCAAATAAAACCCCCGCATCGATCGCTCGGGGGAACGTTGCTGTAACAATCCTCATCCCTGGTACGTGTGGAGCGGGGGACGAGATAAATATTGGAATATTAGCAGGATAAACAGCGCCCAGACCCTGCCGGATCCGTGCATATATACAGGCGCTGGGGGGGCCGTGACTCCGGCTCAAAATTGATTTAACATCATTTTCTTGTCTAGCAGACAGGCTGGCATCGGGTTTAGACAGCTTATTATCAATTCATATTCGGAAACGCAAATATCAGACTGACGCGTCGGATGCATTCGTTGCGAGCGTTTCGCAGCTCGGTTATGGACACAACTAATTACGGTTGCCTCGTCTAGTTTCGCAGCGGGGAGGAGGCATTGAATGACGGGCGGTTGGAGTGATATCGAAAATGTAAAACTTCAAATTTGGAATGTTTTCTTGCTTCAACATTCTCGAAAAACACTGACGATTCCCAGTTTGCCAATAGACGCCGAGTCTTGAGTCCTTTTTTTCGCTCAGCATTTTCTTTCTTTCGGAACTCGACATAATTTTTTTATAATTTACTCCTGAAACTAATTAAATACTGTCATTATTCCAAAGTAAAATTTCACTCTCGTACTAATGGGTGGCTCAAGCTCCTGAATTCACGGCAGTGCTTTTTATAATTTTCTTTCAAGAAACTTGGTTTTCCATTTCAAAAATATAGTTATATATACCTGAAGCTCTTCAATTTCAGGAAGTCGAAGCCGAATATCATTCGTATCGACCGCATCTGGCTTGTATCATGGCAAAAAATTGACCTTTACGAAAATTGATATGAAGAAAAAAAAAACGGTCAAAAGAGACCGGCTCAACCTGTCACTCTCGTAACGACAAGGCACCGGGTACGATCACCTGTTCTATGATCTAATCTTTTCAGATCGTGTTAGTGATTCAGCTGCGTATGGTTCAAGGATTTTTTTCCTCGAAGCCCGGAGCAACAATGCGCATAGTTTATATTATGCGAACCTTGATATTTGCTTCCTCGATGTCGAAACCGGCGGTGGGTTGGTTGGGCAAAGATGAAGATAATTAGCCGAAACTAATTCGTCAATTTTCGATATGTCTATAATGAGGAACTTATTAGTATTAAATATGGGTAGGTTTGTATTCAACATTCTAACTTTGGCATTTAGCCGACGATGGTGACGGTCGAGTATCGTTTTTGAAATTTACATTCTATTATACGACACGCAACGGTAACGTAAAACGAGAAACAGAATGAATTTATTCGAATTTGATACCCCAATTTCTTTAGGAGAATCGATGCCGGATAGTTACAGAATTTTAGTTTCGGAAAGAAGTGCTGGACGGTTTTAATTAACTCATGAAGCAAATATGAAGTGTACATAAATATCCCAGTAACATCACCATTGCACCTACTAAAATATTCAATCTATTTTATACAAATGCCCCCAAATTTATCGTCATAATTGACATCAATTTTTCATACGACAATTATTTTCTTCATTATAACTGACTGGAAAAACATACGTTTTGGATATCACATCATAGAAGAATTCTCCATACTTGAGATAATTTATTAAGAAAATTGGAAGTGTCCATAAATTTTCTATCGAAACCATGAATAATTCATATTTTATACGTCAAATATACATTTCTCCTTTGAAAAATATCATGTGAAATTATTGAGGAAATTTTCTATCGAATCCTCAAATAATACGTATCATATACGTTTTTCCTTTAAAACATATCATGTGATATTATTGAGACAATTTCCTATTGAAACCTGGAATAATACATATTTTATACGCAAATAAACGTTTTTCCTTTGAAAAATATCATGTGAAATTATTGAGGAAATTTTATTTCGAAGCTCAAATAATACGTATCTTATACGTCAAATATACGTTTTTCCTTTTGAAAAATAGCATGTTATATTATTGAGGCAATTTTTTTTTCAAATCCCCAAATAAACGCATTACCTATATACGTTTTTCCTTCGAAAAATATCATGTGATATTATTGAGGAAATTTTATTTCGAATCCTCAAATAATACGTATCATATACGTTTTCCCTTTGAAACATATCATGTGATATTATTGAGACAATTTCCTATTGAAACCTGGAATTATACATATTTTATACGTCAAATAAACGTTTTTCCTTTGAAAAATAGCATGTGAAATTATTGAGGAAATTTTATTTCGAACCTCAAATAATACGTATCTTATACGTCAAATATACGTTTTTCCTTTTGAAAAATAGCATGTAATATTATTGAGGCAATTTTCTTTCGAATCCCCAAATAAACGCATTACCTATATACGTTTTTCCTTCGAAAAATATCATGTGAAATTATTGAGGAAATTTTAATTCGAATCCTCAAATAATACGTATCATATACGTTTTAGCTTTGAAACATATCATGTGATATTATTGAAACAATTTTCTATTGAAACCTGGAATAATACATATTCTATACGTCAAATGAACGTTTTACCTTTGAAAAATATCATGTGAAATTATTGAGGAAATTTTATTTCGAACCTCAAATAATACGTATCTTATACGTCAAATATACGTTTTTCCTTTTGAAAAATAGCATGTAATATTATTGAGGCAATTTTCTTTCGAATCCCCAAATAAACGCATTACCTATATACGTTTTTCCTTCGAAAAATATCATGTGATACATATTATTGAGGAAATTTTATTTCGAATCCTCAAATAAAACGTATCATATACGTTTTTCCTTTGAAACATATCATGTGATATTATTGAGACAATTTCCTATTGAAATCTGAAATAATACATATTTTATACGTCAAATAAACGTTTTTCCTTTGAAAAATATCATGTGAAATTATTGAGGAAATTTTATTTCGAACCTCAAATACTTCGTTTCTTATAAGTCAAATATACGTTTTTCCTTTTGAAAAACAGCATGTGATATTATTGAGGCAATTTCCTTTCGAATCTTCAAATAATACGTATTATATACGTTTTTCCTTTCGGTTGCAGTGAAAGGAAATCGAATGACATTGTATGAATCCGTAATAGCATTGTTCCTCCTCCTTAATGATTCCATAGATACCTTAATGTTCGAAATTACTCACATACAAATGAAGAAACAAACAGCCATTATTCCGGAGCGATTCATTATGAATCATAATGGTCGTTTTAAATATTCACACCGTTTTTTAACCGGTTGCATAACGACACATTAGCTCCAACAATGATCATTGAAATCTTGGGAGGAAAAGGAGATTGTAATCTAGAAAAAATTATCCTCTTCACCCACAAGCGCACAATGGAAAAAACTCAAGGTTGGTTGCCGACACACGAACATTTTAATGAATAACTGGAGGTACTTTGATGCCTCGATTATTTTTGAACGGACTGAAATGACCGTCATTTCCTCGATTTTACTCGCCGAAGGAAACGCGTTTCGTTGCATCAATTCAGGTCTTCCTGCCTTATTATTCCACATCTTTTATTCGTGAAAAAACATAATCTCGAATTGTAAACAATGATTGGAAGTGAACATATCATCGCGATTCGATCGAGGGATTCTCGTTATTGGACGTCCACCAAGAATGCAGGTCCGCCGTCACAACAAGGGGTCCACGACTGCGGAATCTTGAAGGACAGCGTTGCTCCCGCCGCTCGGTAAAAAATCGAGGAATGCGATATCGTAAGGCGATTGTTATTAACGTGCCAGAACCGGTCAGCCCTAAATGGACCCCTTTGTCCGTTGTCGTGCGGTTCTGGAACGGAGATTATAATCGTCGGGAGGTTTTCGATCGCCTGGTATGGCGAGAATGCCGATGCGGCGTTGCCGCGCAGGATACCGCGAATTCCTGCGAAGGAAACTTGTCGAGTTCGGAATGTATTTGCCTATGCGTCAATCTGTCCAAGTGGCAATGACTTTCCAGATTCAACCTTGAACCACCAGCCATGAAGTTACCAATCTGCGAGGATGGTCGAGAAACACTACTATCTTTCTAAGGATATTCCGAATGTTACGTCGTGAACGTAAACGCCCACCTATATAGTGGTATCTGCGTATATCAGTATTGTCTTTCACATTTAGTGTTGATTTCAGCATCGAATATTCTGGCCATAAACTTGCTAGATGCCCCTTTTCTGCAATACCCGTAAAGTATGCCAACAAAACCGTTTCCGTAAAGTTCCGAACCTTCTTGTCCTTGCACCAAGATCTGAATTCAGCATAGGTTTTCTCATATAAATGGCGGCTCTTTTCAGGAGGCAGACTCAAAGTTGCTGCTGCTGCTGCAGTTTTTGTCACATCTGGCGGTGTCAAAGGGATATTTTCTTCGTTATTCATTATGTAGTAGCGTAACGGATAAAATCAGATTCTGATCGAAAGCGAATAAATAAATTTGAAAGCTCGATCGTGCTCCGACATAGATGCATCTATGCTCCGACTGAATATTTTATAATAGGTTACCATGATAATCATGCATTAATACAAGAAAAAATCATGTATTAATAGGGGTCATCAATGGATGATTTCGAGTGCGTTAAAATGAGCTTTTATTCTATGGTCGGCGGAAAAGTATGTTATTCTTCTCAATAAATATCGATGTCCCAGTTCGTCCCTGTTTGAAGGAACCCGATACGAAGACACGGAAAATGGCAACTAGAACTAATGGCCTAGGTCGTTCCCGTCGCGAGACGGCATAATTGAAAAGCTCGCACCACCCCCGAAACCTCGTTTCGCCCACCCCGTAAACTAAGGCAACGCCGCTGATTAGTGCCATTTTTCAGGCTCGAATTACGTCGCATCTTGGAAGTTCTGAAGTTGGTCTGCGCCGAAGGCGCCTAATGAACATCGGATAACAGAGATAGATAATGGGCTTTGTAGGGAGACGAGGCGTGTGATATGCAGAATTGAATGGTCCTTACCTCGACGAGAGAGAGATAGAGAATTCTGATGTAGGAGTCGAGAAGCGACCATTATTTTTACATGATCGCATTTTCATCTTCGACAACCCTGTTCTCCAGTAAACCTTCCGAGATAAAAAGGCACGAAAGTATTTTTAGAAAAATGCCTGAAATAGGCAATAGGACAATTGGTATGATCGAGGCGAGACGTTATCACAGAGATGTTGCGAAATTCTTTTCCAAGTTAGTGTAAGCGTAGTTTCCTGGCTAGTCCATCGATATCGAAAAACTAGCAATGTGACTTCTGCACAAGATCAGTTTCTGACTGTGTCTACCCGTAGAGAGCCTTCCAGTACTTGTCGAATCATACAACAGCGGTTTTCGAACGCTCCTGGTGTTCGGGTTTCGATTGAAACAGGTCGTCGACACACTCGAGTTGAGAATCCCCTAGGTAATTTCCGAGAAGAAAAAATTTCCTTTGTCCTTCCTCTCGTGAATTCCTTCGATGTACCCGTGAAACATCCCGAACCCGCATACTCGAGAACTCCGATATCATCCGTCGAAAGTTTCTCCGGGATAAAATCCTACTCCCGCAATCAACCCACCTCCTCTATCATCAATCCTTCTGCGGATCGCTCGGATCTTCATTAGAACAGATCCCCGAGATCTATTGAATGCAGATTTATCCCCCGCGATATTGAAGGGTACCCGGACCGTGAGGGAGAAAATCGAGGATTTACCGAGCCGGAAAATGCGGCCTCTGCAAGACGCCCGATTGGATCTGTGACAATGTCTCACTGGCTGGCGGAAATACATACGGTTGGATTCTGGCAGAGAGTTCTCTGCTAGTAGGGAAGGGATGCTGGGACGTTTGGGCGGACGAATTTGCCCGTAAACTCCGAACTGATTGCACGGAATGCCACGATTCAATCCTTTCCTTTCAGTTAGGGGGTATTCGGCCGGGATTTTATTCGACGGCGGACCATCTCCGATAGAAATGATTCTGCCGGGTTGGAGTGAACGCCGACGAACCTCGGGAATAACGAGTCGAGTTTATTAGGATTCGGAAATGTTTTCCACCCAATATCTGCGAAATATATGAATCGCACAGAAGTTTTACATACATTCCCTAGGGAATTCATGAAATCGCCGGGAATTTCATACAATAACTCTAACAGATACCAGGGAATGTATGAAATTCTGAAGACAAACAAAAATTTGGGTTTTTCAGGAAGCTGTTCGAAGTGGACATCAATCGATGAAATCCATATTGAGTAAGAGAATCAGAAAATTGACGTTTGGAGCCATCTGTTGAAATCCTCAACGTCCGCTTCCAATCGCATAACGAAAAATCGAACAGTAACTCTTGGAATCTAAGAAATATATGAGTGACACAGATTTCGTACAATTACTATAGCAGAAATTATGAAGATAAGGAAAACTCCCGTTTTTCTGGAAACCCTTCAAACTGGACATCAGTCGAAGGAAACTTCATTGAGTAGAAGTATCAGATAATTGACGTTTGGAGCCATCTGTAGAAAACCTCAACGTCCCCTTCCAATCAATGAATCACAATATCCCTCTAAAACCGAAGAATCGAACAATATTCCTCTGTATCTAAGAAATGTATGAGTGACACAGATGTTTCACATGAATTTCCTAGGGAATTCATGAAATCGTTGGTAATTTCGTATAATGCCTATAGCAGATATCAGGGAATGTATGGAATTATGAAGATAAAGAAAACTCCCGTTTTTCTGGAATCCCTTCAAACTGGACATCAGTCGAGGAAAACTTCATTGAGTAGAAGTATCAGAAAATTGACGTTTGGAGCTATCTGTAGAAAACCTTAACGTCCCCTTTCAATCAATGGATCACAATATCCCTCTAAAACCGAAGAATCGAACAATATCCCTCTAAAACCGAAGAATCGAACAATATTCCTCTGGATCTGAGAAATGTATGAGTGACACAGATGTTTCACATGAATTTCCTAGGGAATTCATGAAATCGTTGGTAATTTCCTATAATGCCTATAGCAGATATCAGGGAATGTATGAAATTATGAAGATAAAGAAAACTCCCGTTTTTCTGGAAACCCTTCAAACTGGACATCTGTCGAGGGAAACTTCATTGAGTAGAAGTATCAGAAAATTGACGTTTGGAGCCATCTGTAGAAAACCTCAACGTCCCCTTCCAATCAATGGATCACAATATCCCTCTAAAACCGAAAAATCGAACAATATTCCTCTGGATCTGAGAAATGTATGAGTGACACAGATGTTTCACATGAATTTCCTAGGGAATTCATGAAATCGTTGGTTATTTCGTATAATGCCTATAGCAGATATCAGGGAATGTATGAAATCATGAAGATAAGGAAAACTCCCGTTTTTCTGGAGAACCTTCAAACTGGACATCAGTCGAGGGAAACTTCATTGAGTAGAAGTATCAGAAAATTGACGTTTGGAGCCATCTGTAGAAAACCTCAACGTCCCCTTCCAATCAATGGATCACGATATCCCTCTAAACCGAAGAATCGAACAATATTCCTCTGGATCTAAGAAATGTATGAGTGACACAGATGTTTCACATGAATTTCCTAGAGAATTCATGAAATCTTGGTAATTTCGTATAATGCCTATAGCAGATATCAGGGAATGTATGAAATCATGAAGATAAGGAAAACTCCCGTTTTTCTGGAAACCCTTCAAACTGGACATCAGTCGAGGGAAACTTCATTGAGTAGAAGTTTGGAGCCATCTGTTGAAATCCTCAACATCCCCTTTCAACCAATGCATCACAATATGCCTCTGAATACGATGAATCGAACAATAACTCTTGGAATTTGCCCACGTATTGTCAACAACCATCATCCAGACGTATTGTGGCACTAAACTTTGTAGTTTTACGACGTAAACAGAATGGACCCATGGTCTGGATGTTGCGACCTTCGGCCATCAAGTACAATCCACCGTTTTACGAGATACGGATCTCATATGCCCAACGTTGGTATACAAACGTTTTATGTGCCCCTGTCTGGGCAGGACAGTTGGCTGGTGGTTCGACAGTGGCGTACGCATACGTCTGATTCTCCACAGCGACTCGATCCTGTTGTGATACCTTCCCTGTCATTAGATCACGTCGCCTTTACTGCTATCTGGTGGCAATGGCATGATTGATTTAATAACAGATAATAACGCTGTATCTACTGCCATCCGAACTGATTGCACCCAAGTAGCGCAGCTCGAATCAAGCTAATTACCATTTATATATCCAATTATGTATTAGCATCCCATTACTCCAAACGCGAATGAGAAGTGAATATTCATGCGCGAATTTGAGCGATTTCAGGCGGGATTATTAAGACGTGCCTTTATGGAAGGGTATTTGCGATTTATACTGTTGTCATCTTGCACATGACACAGAATATGGGTCTAGGAAGGATTAATTGAAATAATTCCTTCAGGCACGCCTCTGGTTCACCCGAGAGGGATGCACATCCATCCTTTTCCTGCCAAGTCAGGCAGGAGTGCCGTTTTGGACGCTGCACTCTTGTTCTGGCCAGACCAGCCGTATCGTACCGACCATACCGCGTTCCTGACGAGACGATGATGATGACTCGTCTGGTCCAGCCCAGACTTCTCGTTTCCTTTGTCTGAACCTCCAGCCAGCCGTCGTAGGCCCCCGGGCGGGAGACGTCAGGGGAGCCGGCGTGAAAATCTTCTTTCTGCCAACTTAATGTCCGATCCGAGCTATTGGTATTCACTCGAAAGCGGCCGATACTTCCACGACAAGAAGTATTATTCGAGAAATAGCGCCCTATTCAACTCCGGACCATTTATCGTCTATAAATTTGGCTTGAGGGCGTGAGTTTCTGAACTAAACTGGAGTCGATCCGCCAAATTGATGTTAACGATGAAGTTGACGGAATCGCTCTCAGATTATTTTTTTAAAGGGAACAGTCTTTAAATTAATTAATAAGAATATTCGTTCACTGATTTTCCATATTATAGCGTGTTCACAATGATCTTTTCATCCGGGTTTCCACAAATTGATGAACGATAGCTTGATCGTGTCAATGAAATCAACTCATTTCGAGGCTAAAATATTCCCATCGAGCATCATATTACGCTTAAGGTGCAGAATACGGTCACCACTCGGATTTTGATGAAATTCTCACAGAAGCAGACATATGCTATGAAATTAATGAAAAACATGAAACTTACCGAGGAAAAATGTATAACGTTGCCCACTTCGAGACACATTGTTGAAACGGATTGTTTCACATATTTCTACCATTTGAAGGCACTATATCGAATAGATTTCGCTTCAACTACACAAAAAAATACAATTTTCAACACTGGAAATTCTTCAACTTAATTGTCTGTTGTGCAGCTGGTAGAAATTCATAGCCATATTTCCGCCATTCATCGTTCGTTTTGATCTTATTTTTTTTTGTGTAGTAAAAGTGAAATCTATGCGATACAGTGCATTTCAATGAGAGATATGTGAAACAATCCATTCTAACAATGTGTCTCGAAGTGAATAACGCCATACATTTTTTTTCGCAACCATGTTTTATGCTATTCATTCATTTCATAGCTTATTTCAGCTCCTGTAAAAATATTGTCGAAAACGAAGAGTTGACCATATTCTCCACCTTTCTCTTGTTAGTAATTTTACTAACCTCCAGATAAAAAGTCAAGGAGAAAATGAACTCTACCGTGAAAAATTTCACCTAAAACTAGAAAATGGACGATGCTCACCTGCAAAAAAGTCAATAATCAGTAATCACATCGACAAGAGTTCATCCAATTTTGTCGTGACAAAACCAATAATGGAACATTTTCGGTAGCGTCCCGATCTGGAAATTGCGGGTTACATCCTCCGCTGAAAAACTTTCCTCGGATTGTATCCAATCAGCAAGTTTTCATTCGATGAGAATTTCCCGACACGTGTTTTCCGGCGGACGTCAGGAAAGTTGAGGGATGAAAGAAAATTCGTTATTTTCCCGGCGGATACCGTGGAAATTATCTTCGTGTAAATAAAAGGAAAACGTGAAACGGGATCCATTGTTGGGGGCGATGCGGCCTGAAAAACGATTTTTCTTGGGAAACTACGTTTTTTTTTTCGATTCGAACTCCGACGAGGGATTGTTGACGTTGGAGAAACACTGGAAGTTTCAATTGAATTGAATTCCGAGGAATTCGATTCGAACAGAGAATCATAGTCTAGTATCAGTTGAAACCAATATACTAACTCAATAATAATAATAATAATAATAGTATCTTTAATAATGATAATAATAGTATCTTTATTTGAAAATCAGAAAAAAAAGAAGAGCGAAGTCTAGCAATCAGCTACTCAACCCCTGATAAATAAAAAGTAAAATACATGAAAAAAAAAAAAGAAAAAGTACCTACACAAAAAGAACAAAATTAACGAAACCTACACTGAACTGAAATGAATATGTGCAAAAAAAAAATATATTTATATAATTACTTTTTAAAATGGAAAACCAAGTTTTCAAACGAAAAACTTTATTTACAACAGATGAATATCCGACCTATCTATTCATCTCGAAATGTTTGAGTTTCGAGAAATTTCGACGTCGTGTCAAAAGACGATTTATTTAATTCCGGGAGAAACTTCCCGTAATTTATTTTGGGCTTTCTCGGGGTGTCAAAAACTGGGCATTCAGTTCGAGTTCTTGTGAAAACTGTAGAAAAGTAGGAGACGCAACATAGTTATTTGAGACCTCACGTCCTTCGAGCAAGTTCTTTTTAATATTGACGCATATCATTCACAGAGGTATTTATAACCTGATCTTATCTAGAAGGGAATTAACGAACAAATAAGAATGAAAGTTGAACACATGCAAGTACGTAAATGCTCAACTGCAATCTTGCATAATATTACATTGTTATATGTGTTCCAAATGAATATGAGATAAATGGCTCATTTAAGGGATATTGGGGTTAGGATTATGTAATTATATTATCAGAACAGAACTCTGACGGATATGTACCGGGTGTTTCACCATTCGTTCAAAATTTCCTCTTATTTAACAAAAAAAAAATAAAGAGTAATTTCGGAAAAGGTGTAGAATATGGTCAACTCTTGAATTTCAATAAAATTTTCACCGGAAATAATTAAGTCAATTTCGGTGCTGACGTTAAAACTCGAAACAGGGAGGGGCAATAGATCGTCAGGTCGCGGTTCAACAAACTCCCTGAAGGAAGAAAAAGTCCAGGGAAGTAGCTGAACTGTCTGAAACTGTACCCTTTTTTTCTGAAAACATTGCGCGGAAGTTAACGAATAGAACACAAACGGAACAAAGTGCATTTTCTACTGGTGAGAACTGTAACAATCCCAAACTATGGGAGAGAAATTTTCTGGTAGTTAGCGCTATACCCTCCTCGTTCGGAGATGCTGTGCGAAGTTGAACAGTGTTAGATGTAATTCAACAAGACAATGTACACACAACGCCCCACGTCTGTCTGTGTGCACAGTTCCGACACATTGATCCGACATCCCAAGTTATTACTCGATTTGTTGTTCAGATATAGGTCATGTCGATCCGTCCGACAGCGGGTAGACGACTGGAAAAGGCATATCCAGAGGGCGCGAGTTACTAATTGGCTTGTCTCGATATTTCACGATAAACTGAGAGAAATACGGTTCTAGCATTTCAATCAGGAACTGAACATATCGTATTTCCTTGGAACTGGATGCGGAAACTGGTAAGATACAGGAGGCGGAGGATAATGTGCTTTTCCGATGAACAAGGGTCTTTTGGTTTGGTAACTCTAAATGATTGTTGTGTGAATTTCTTAAGACATTCCATTGAAATAATTGGACTTTCGTTTTGTTTCAGGTATGGGAAAAAACCAAGCAACGTTAACACACATACCCGAAGGTAGGAAAGTCGTATTTCGGCTAAATATACATCGAAATTCCCCTCAGGTGAAGGTTTTTTATTGAAGGTGTAGAATACGGTCACCACTTGGATTTTGAAGAATGTTCGGTTTTTTCGTGGAAAAATGACGTTACTCATATTGCTATAATAAAAGCACTGTATCGAAACGATTTGGCTATTACTACAGAAATAAACAATTTTTGTGCTTTAAAAACTCGAGATGCATGAAATTTAACATTATTTTATTCGGAACACGATATATCACTGAGATGCATGCAATTTCTACCAGCTGCACAACAGACGACTGAATTGAATGATTGCGACGTTGTCGATTCTATTACATCGAATATTTCACTTCAAATTATATCAAATGTGGAATATTTTCGCCTATCAATAAAACGCATAATTCAAAGAATGAATGCTGAAAAATCATGAAACCTTGTATGGTTGTCAAAATAAGAAGAAAAATAATACCTTGCAATCCGTATAATAACCAATATTTTCTTCCAATCCATTCATATTTAGGTTAGGATAAGTTACGACAATTTCGAAAAAACAATAAGAAAACAAACAATTCGAAAATACAAAAAAAAAATCTAGTCTGTTGTGCTATTGTGAAAATATACTGAAAAAAACCAATCCTGAGAATTTCCGGTAAAATGAATTCCTGTTGTTTGAACGCAACTATTGTTATCACAACAAAAAAGAACATTCTGAGGACAACCTGTTCTTGCAATCTGACATTCCGATTCCGGTTTGAGTGACTTGAGTCCTATGAACAGGAAAAACGCAGTGATCGGGTACTTTTAATTTATAAGGAATATTTCTGTGAATGTTACAGGAATAACTAGTAACATATTATAATTTTATGAGTATAACCCAACAATATTTGTACGACTAACAGTATGGACACATTAAATTCAACAGGAATGTTTGGTATTTCTCTCAGAAATTCAGATTATTCTACCGGAATGAATCTTGTTCAGCTAACAGTATTTAACGAACATTTACCGTACCGCTCAACAGAGGACGCCACCGAATAGACAAAACTCGATAGATACTACCCAAATGATTGAAAAGCGATAGAAAAGGTGTGAGCATTTGCAGACAGTAATTCTGAAATCAAATTCGCTAATATACGTCCGGAATCAGGGAAAAAAATTTCTTTGTTTTTATTGAGGAGTCTCTCATTACCAGTTTTCAACATAATGAATATTATACAATATAAATTCTCTCCATTCCAGACACCTATTCGTAAAGTCACTCTTTATCTTCTGATAGAATTCATTACTACAGAAAATTCCTGTAAAATCTCAGTTATAAGCTTCGAATACTAATCAGCTAACTAACTAGAACTGTAATATATTGTAACGAACTTATGCCGGACCTGTCGCTCGCGAGCCTTCTAGATGCATCCACGCCATCCTCGACGTTCCAGACCCATCGAGAACTATGAAGCGGATATAAAACGACATCGGCCCGAACGAGAGGAGTAGTACTGTATAGGACTTAATAGCGCGTGTAGATAAATTATTGAGTGGTGTAAATAAATTAGTATTAGTGAACTGTAAATAAATTATTCAGGAAGAATTTGGACTATATTCATTACAATATGAACGATAGTTCTTTGATTCAACGAGAAATTCCTGTTTGATCGATACTACAGTTCCGTTATAAGTAAAGTAAGTCTTGTTTTAGTTCAGTGTTCATTACTGGAAATGCTTGTAGAAACTGAAGTTTGAAGCTTGGAACACAACTATATAGTTTATTAAACAGGACATTCCTGTAAATAGTCACGCATATTCTGGTTTTCCTCACAGTTTTTTTCTCCTGTTGAAATGACAAACTGCAGTTTGGTTGCATCAACTAATGTAAAACTTGTTATTTCTGAGGAATCAAACGACCGGAATGGTCACGTAAAATCAACCAATATTCCTTCTATCGCTCATATAGGGGGAATTTCCTGTAGAAGTGACCGAATTCCTGTTGTATATCCTGGAAATTTTCTTTGAGTCAAGTTTGATGATTATTCTGGGGCAAGTAATGACGATTAAATCGAGCCTATCCGCCTTCGTCTCAGACGCCGATCACCCTCATACCAACGTGACGAATTGATACAGGCGTTCCGACGACCGAATGAATTTGTCACTTTTATCGGCGCCGCACGTAACCCGCGACCATTGATAAAGGTGAAAAATTAACCCATAAATAACGGCCATAGAATCCGGTTTCGGGGAACTACGAAAGGGGGGGGGGGAGGGGGTCCGATTGCTGACCGCAAACGGCCTGTCACGCGCATAATTGTTCTTCGCGCGCGCGGCGTGTGCCGGAAAATGGGTCGCAGGAAAAATGGTCACCTGGTGGCGATTAATCCCAGGAGATGGATGGACCGTGCGGTTGTCGCGGAACAAGCCGATTTTTCAGCGAGGATTAACTTTTCACGTTGATGAACTTCGTCTGTAATCTCTTCGATAAATATTTTTTAAATTATTATACGGGTCTCGGTTAATTTGAATCACAATTTTCAAGGTATTGTATTCGTATCCAGAAGATCAATATAGGTTAGGTTAAGTTAGGACAGTGTTGAAACAATCCTTAGAATAAATCAATATTTAGGTAAGGTTAGGTTAGGACAGTGTTGAAACAATTCTTGAAATGAAAGAATATTTCATGCTTTCAAATGGCACAAAATACGCGACACGAGTTTCTAGTACATCTATAGTTCCTTTGGATCAAACTTATCCGCTGAAGTTCAATAATAACGTCTTGGAATTGTTCGAAAAGAATTTTATAAAATCGGTTATTCGTACTACACTTTTCATTTTCAATGAAGGTAAACAACGTGGCAACGTTATGCGCGGCGATAACCCAGATTCTAGACTAACATCTGGAGATTAAATGCGTCGTTGTTTATTGCTCAGTATAGAAATATCCTCTACGTGTGTTATTACTGTGCAGTTTGAATGTAAGTAACTGACGCAACTTTTCTATCATAATTTCAATTTTTGGATATTTTCAAGGTGTTGTATTATTTGTATCCAATATTGGGAAATGTTTTGTCACTTCGAACGACCATAGTCGTACCTCTTTCCGCCCCGCGACCGACCATCTGTTCCGCCGTCCATAAAACCCGTCAAGGACGGCATCATTACACCTTTGTTGTCTCCTTCCGAGCACTTCGCCGGCGGGCATTGTTCCTCAATTCAGCGCAGAGTACCGAGTCGAGTAAAGACGCGAGAGCGGTATTCAATGAGCGTATGACGATGAATAAGAGATGAATAAACTTTCAATGGCGAACCGCGAACGTACGTGGTGCGGGCGCCGTCGAAGACGATATTAGATCCGTGTACTCCTGGATGTCGGTTTCATACGGGTGAAGATTATTGCGCCCTTGTTCTTGCGCGTCGTCGGCTTTGTTTCGATCTGTCGCGACTCTTCATCTCGGGATTTTATTTCTGGGAAGGACTTGCAGATTCCGCTATTGAAGTACCCCACGTGGGGTACCCATCTGATAACCTCATAACAACCGGAGAGAATCTCCGCCATAAATAATGTATCAATTAATTTCGACGTAACGCTCACGTGTGACGTTTGACGTTGTTTCGACTCCCACGAAACTAGAATCAGAAGACGGATCTCTGCCTGGCAAAACACTCGAAATATGTTGGGGAATGCCTCTCTACATCCGGCAATTCTGGCCGGTGAACGTACTCGAAAGTCGAAACTCTTGGTGACGGTTCTACCTTCTACCGCCTTCAAGGACGTCGAGGTTCAGAAGGTGCAGGTGGGTCAAAATCTCTCGTATTCAGATAAAACATAGAAAAATAAGATGACAAGTTCCCATAATTTTTTTTCCTAGCGGCCCTCCCTACGTAGATACGGCCTCCTAAATGACGCCACTGGAAATTCATTTTACTGGAACAAATTTCAAACTACTCAATATAATTTAATGAAAATTTGATATGATAAACAATAGTAAGGACTCCTTTAAATACTGCCCTTAAATTTAAATTAGCTTGTTTAGTTTACCAGGGGCGGACTAGGTTGTAAGTTTTGATGCTTACATTTTTAACACCCTGTATGATAAGGAGTTGAAAAAAACAAATTTGGATACATTGAACATTAAGCTAAAGAAAAGGTACTCTTGTTCATTTACGATAAAATGAGCCGTTTCCAAAAAACAAAACAATAAAAGAAATAAATTTCTTATTTCTATTAAAAAGAACCATGAATTCTAATTATTATTATTATTATTTTTGTTAAGGTGCCTAACTGGGCCAAAACTGCGTTGTTAAGAATCTTTGTAATTTTGTCGGATTCAATAACGTAAACTCAAAATTTTTTGTTCCTTGAATAACTTTCGTATCACACTTTGTTGCAGACAAAAACAATTAGAATTCATGGAACTTTTCTCTACAAATAAAAAAATAACTTCTTTTATTATTTTGTTTTTCGAAAACGGTTCATTTTATTGACAATGAACAAGAGTAATTTTTCTTTAGCTTAATGTTCAAGGTATCCTAATTTGTTTTTTTCAACTCCTTATCATACAGGGTGTTAAAAATGTAAGCATCAAAACGTACAACCTAGTCCGCCCCTGGTAAACTAAACAAGCTAATTTAAATTTAAGGGCAGTATTTAAAGGAGTCCTTACTATTGTTTATCATATCAAATTTTCATTAAATTTTATCAAGTCCTTTAAAATTTATTCCAGTAAAATGAATTTCTAGTGGCGTCATTCAGGAGGCCGTATCTCCGAAGGGAGGGCCGCTAGGAAAAAAAATTATGGGAACTTGTCATCTTATTCTTTTATGTTTTATCTGAATCCGAGAGTTTTCCCGGACACCCTGTATAATATAGAAATTTTTACTTCACTACAATTTTCATTATTTCAAAATACATATTGTCTATAAAAACATTATTAAAAACAAAATTATTATATTTTACTAGATATTCCTGTAACATTTACGACCTACGTATGTTTCATAGTCGTGGCTTGTAAATATAGCAAAATATTATTTTATATACACAGAAAATATTCCTTATAAATCAGAAGTAACTGATCACTGCTATACTGACCGTTTTTCCTGTTCCTAGGACTCAAGTCACTTAAACCGGAATCGGTATGTTAGATTGCAAGTCCAGATTGTTCTCAGAACGACTTTTGTTGTTATGGTAACAATAGATGCGTTTCAATCAAATGTCTTTCAATTATTCACTTCTGAAAAATCAATTTGAAAGACCCTATAGTTGGAAGAAAGTGCCATCTTCATGAATCCCAGTGACGCCTTCGATCTCCCCCAGGGGCATTATCAATGGATTTTCCATTAATTCGCACCTGAAGTATAATCAAAACGCGTCCGTTCACCAAACTTTACACCTTGCGTTATGAACGGAAAGATAAAAAAAAAGATATTACGACGTGCCGACCGCGCTTATCCCTTATCTCGTCGTTAATTCTCGGCATTCCGGAAAACCTAAGGAATTTCAATTCGCGCCGCCGACTTTTCCCATTCATTTTCCGCAATGAATATGCACGCGGTAGTCATCGTCGCGGCATTAATAACTTTCCCCCACGATCTGGGGGGGGGGCGGAAAGTTGCATGTGTGCCGCGCGCGCTCCCGGATTAATTGCCGCTTTTTGTCGGAACGCGAAGACTCGGCTGCTTTACGATATTAGGATAGAATTGAACCGAGGAGATAAAGGTGGTTCATTCCCGAAGTACGCGTTAATTCAATGTTACAGGAAGGGTCGCTTCTCGAACAGGTTATGGACCCTTTTACAAACGTCCAACTGGCCAGACGGTCGTCCGATGGGGGCAAAAAATAGCGAAAACGACCGTCGAAGGAGACATCAACGACCGACCTGGCGCATCCATGAATTACACCACGGACGGCTCATAAATATGCAGGAATCGCGGCAAGAACTGGTTCTGCCTCCGGAGAGACGTCTCTCCCGATTTCGGACGACAATAACGGTACATTTATTTTTTTCGCGCGCGGGCAAAAACGAAAACAAGTGTTTTGCGATGATATCCCACAGCCTGCTGTCGAGCATATGGCGGACGAAGAGGGGCGATTCTCGACGACGAAGGGTTGTAATTGGGTTAAACGGTCGGAATCGGTCCAGCGGTCGAGAAAGCAGCGGAATGACACATCTACGAAGAGATCGCCATATGCTTTACAGGAATGTATGGTTGTAATGATTGAACTTCTTTCGTTACTCGTGGTTCCTTAATGAATATATCTGAATTGAGCAAATACATATCGCGAAATGGAAGGCTGTGTGGACTCGAATCTAACCATGAACGTTGATTCGCAATTTTTTCGCATAAGAACGAGGACTAGTGTGAAGGTGAGCAGTTTCGAAATCTTCCCATCGGGAAATCGTAGGATAAATCACTTATATGTTGCGTTAACTGGCGATGATCGAAACCGTGAGCAATCTCGCAACTCGACACCTTGATGGTTAGTTACTATTTCACAAGTCGACCTTCCATTAGGAATACAAACACATAATCGGCAATTATCAAGCAGTAATAGCTCACCTTTGGCTATGTTGCATCGACGACGACCAACCGACAAAACCGTATTGCTCGTATCGACGTGGCGACGGGCGAATCGTTGGTATGCAAAGAATACATCGATGGTGTCACATGCAAATCGCTATATTGTTCCATGGAGGAAGTAGGGAATCTGCGGTAGTTTGGTACCATAGCCGGAAAAACCTTGCGCGCCTACAAGGCGATCGGAAAAATCGCCGAGGTCGAAGATGGAAGCATAGATAGGAAAATGCGGTGGGCTACGTGTGATGAGGTTCTTAGATTTATCTACTTCTATTGAATTATATATTAATTATTCAACTATTTTGATCAATTTATATCTGTAAACAAACAACGTGAGTTATAATAACCGTTGATTGAAGTATTTTGAAAGATATCCAACCAATACCCATATATTTACAGTTCCTTTTACCCTCTCATCCCCAGCCTTACATTTCTCAACCATATTGTTGGGACCTCTTCAATAACTAACAACTAGAGATTTCTGTTTTTGAAATATCAGACAATCTGGAGACTGAAGAATTCACAGCTGAGACATAATTAATGCCAGATGTTGAATTATTCAACGTCTGCAGATATTCGAGTATTTTTTCATACTATATATGAATTTTGTTCACGGACACTAAGCGCGATATTTGGTTGATTTGATTTTAAAAATAATTGGGATTTGGGATACTTGCATCTTAGTATTTATTGTTATAGTCGTATAGTATTCAACTTGCGGTAATGGTCATAACTCACTTGATGAATTACAGCACTCGCCTGCGGCTCGCGCTGAAAACTTCATCTGCGTGAGTTATGACTACATTAACGAATATAACTCGTAATTGCGGGACGCCAACACCCTAGCCAACCCGAATAACCGTCCTCGCAAGTGGTCAATTCGAATATTAATAGCTCAATGAGTGGACCTCGATCAAACCCGCGTTCCAATCAACGCGTGAGAGCCGAACAAAGAAATCAATCACGCACGGCATTGTTCGTCGAAAAAAAACACGATTCCCGCAATTATTCGACGTCCGTCGATGGCGCGGCGCGCGTTTGTGTGCACAAACCCCCCGGCCGTATTGAAATTTTGCAATTTTCGATCCGACCGCGGACAAACCGCGAGCGAA
Organism: Aphidecta obliterata; assembly: GCA_963966015.1. Taxonomy (NCBI): domain Eukaryota; kingdom Metazoa; phylum Arthropoda; class Insecta; order Coleoptera; family Coccinellidae; genus Aphidecta; species Aphidecta obliterata. The sequence continues at coordinate 5,590,245 of OZ014431.1, forward strand.
CGGACCGCCATCGCTAAACAAACATAATTAATTCTAATTACGGATTCGGTATCCGCTCGTCGAAAAATCGACCGATAGGCAGAAACCGCCGCGCGGCGGCGACACGAGACGGCGGCCGTAAATCGGTTGATTCGACAGTCGGACGCGTTAATTTCTCATCCGGTTATTTATCGACGGCGGTTCGACGGGTCCTATGGGGAAATCTGGGCCGGCGGTGGGATAGAGCCAGTAAAATTGAGGATGGAGAACGTTAATGCCGGTAGGCACCTTCAAATCCCAGAAAGGAAGAAGTCGAACACTCGAAAAAAATACCGTTCTGAGAACAATCTGTACTTACAATCTAACATGCCGATTCCGGTTTAAGTGACTTGAGTCCTACAAACAGGAAAAACGGTGATCAGGTACTTTCATTCTAAAGGGAATATCCAGTAAAATAAAATAATTTTGTAAGTATAACCCAACCATATTTGTACGACCAACAGTATGGGCAGATTAAATTCAACAGCAATATTTGTTGTTATAAATCTTGTTTAGCTTTTAATCTATGTTGCATCATATGGTTGAAGTTGTTTGGAATAAAATATCGGATAATCATCTCGATGATATCAAACGCACTGTTGCCGATCTGGCCTTTTTAATCTTTTTTGGAATTTTTGGACCTCCGACTTAAAATTGAATTTTTTCGATTGATACTAACTCTCGAATATCTAACTTTTCCTAGGAAAGGCAGTGAAACTTCCCTAACTCGAATCTCCGAGGGCCAGTACGTTCACTTCGGGTTATGCAAATTCAAATTCCAGAAAAATGCACTGAATTGAGGGTTTTATATTACCAAATGTATTGTTGAAAAATCAAAACATAGTTATTTTTTTCTTTCACGATTTAAGAATAAGCTCAAATGATCCAAAAAAAATGCATGAAATTTGTAATATCTTATAAATATACAAGCGGAAATCATAAAATTGAATTTTCCGTAAGATCCAATAATAATTAAAGAAAATATATTTCGAATTTTTAGTCTATTCTGGAAATTTAACCTCTAATATCAATTACTATTATTTTTTTCGAAGGGGGTTCACATCATAAAAAATATGAATTGTTGAAATCATTAATTATTCAACTGTAATTTATGCAAGAAAATTCGTAAAAATGCAATTTGGAATCATAAACATTTGACTGAAAAGTTAATTTGTGAAAGTTGAGATAGTTGATCGAGAATTCATATTCAAAACCTTGCCAAGAAGAAATACAATTGCAATTTGAAAGCACGAAAATTAAATTTCCAAGTTTCAAGAATACAAGAGTTCCAGTATTCTCATAAAGGAAAAGTGAAGAAACATATTTTGGACAAAGTTTTCCTCCGTGAGTGCACTCATTGATCATTCGTTAGATTCATTAATTTTAGTTTCATTCGATAGTTGGAGTTAGTCTTATAGAATTTAATTGTTAGTAAAATAATTGTCTAAACATTTTTTTTTTAATTATTCATCTTAGAACCTTCCTTGAGGAAGAGTTTCGGGCAAATCAATTAGAATATTGAACGAAATTATTGAAAATTGTTATCAGATTTGAATTATTTTCAATATTGAAATAAACCTCTTTAACCTCCACATAACAGCCATAACAGTATATTTACATATGTATTGCAGATGTATTACAAAAACACGGTTCCATATACATTATGTAATACTCATACTATGCCTATATGTAATGAAACAATTTTTCCGAAGAAAAATTGTTCTATATAATCTAATAAGCAGGCCAAAAAATCAACCCATGTAACCCCAGAGAACATCAAATCCATCATTCGCAACTAGTTTAGTTTTAGTTTAGTGTTCATTACTGGAAATTTTTGTAGAATCTGAAGTTTGAAGCTCGGAATACGACTATCTAGTTTGTTTATTAAACAGGAAATTCCTGTAAGTAGTCACGCATATTCCGGTTTTCGTCACAGTATTATATTCCAGTTGAAATGACAAACTGCAGTTTGGTTGGTCAACTAATGTAAAACTTGTTATTTCTAGAGGAATCAAACGACCTCTCTGTGTATGAACTGGTTTACCAATCTCAAGATTAATGACAATTTTGTCTCAAAACGATCCGTTTCAAACTGCAAAGGTTCGGCACTACGCCAACAGATGGTCCCACCCATCATAATGACCTTTCGTCTAATTGTAGTTCTGCAATCCGCCCACCCTGTACAGAAGGAGAAACAACTATGTTTTGGGAATGAAAGGCATAACACATTCATGACGATCAATTAGCATTATGTTAATTCCACGTTTGTCTGTTACGTCTCTTATTGTTCCCCGCAGATATCTGCATCTGAAAGACGCGTGACGGCGCACAGAATGTGGCAATAATAAGTGATAATGGGTTCGACAGTCTGTGCCTCCGAGTTATAATCATAAAGGACCCCGCTTATGAACGGACACGGACGAAACAAAAAGGGCAGATGACAACGGTGATAACGGAGAAACAGGCACATGTCCGTAAAAAATTCGGTGTACGCGCGCCACTGCGTTCCGCGGCGCGCGAATACAACAATGGGGCAAAGATTTTAATCGCCAAAAAAAAAGGGGCGACAGATGTTGCGACTCCGTTGACTTCTACTCTGCCGAGCCGGCAGAGTGGAAAGTTGAATTATTCAATGAACATTTCGACGATGCCGCCGGCGGAATTTCAGGGGGGTTAACGGTCCCTCCAATGTTTCTCCATTCGAACAGCTGTATCGACGAACAAAATCGCTATCGCGTCGCCGTTGCGTCGCCTGAACGGTGCGACCGCATATGAGAAATAGCTTCTCGTTCGGAAAATTGAATGGCCAGTTCGTAACGCCCTTATAGTGCCAATAAAATTCTCCGCGGGCTTATAAAAATTTTCGAGTCAGCGTCGAAGGACAGAAAAACCAATTTCGTAGCCCGCCGTCGCCTATTTCGGACGCTCGGCGTACCCGTAAATTTCGGCAGATGCTCGCGTATATAGATCGCCGTACCTGCCGCTATAAATATTCATGCTTTCATGCATTTATGAAGACGTGAATTATATTCAGAGGCGTTGTCGTTGTAATGTCCTCGGGATAAGTTTTTGGCGTCGGGCGATTAATCATGAACTCTTGTTTTAATGGAAAATTTCGGGCACTCTGATTTAAGCCATGTCCTGTAGCCAGCCAGAAACTTTTTAGAATGTAATATACAATATGATGAGAATAAAGATCCACCCTATATATCGGACCACCACAAATGGAATTCGGCGAAACGGGCGGAATCCAATAAGCGGGCTCAGATATCCGAGATTATTTCTGTCGAAGAAATATCGATTTCTTTTTTGCTTGAACTCTGCCGTTTCTTCCGTTTGTTCGCTAGATGTTTAGATTCACACCCGTATCTCGCTTAATGTCAGAGTTCATCCCGTCCTCTTCAGCGGCGGGAAACAGGAACTGCGTGTTCGGGAAAACAAAGGGTCGCAACGCGAATGATGGAGTGCACGCTGAAACGTTTTGATCCATCATTGACTCCATTCTCTGGAGATGTAGCGGGGCGTTTTTTGTGTCGTAATGAAACCGGGAAAAATTCCGACTCAATCCCTCTCCAACGCCGTAAACATTACAAGCATAAATAGTCACACAAGGAATTCAACAGATTCAATTTTCATTCTTGAATTCGATCAATTCAGATAAACAGTCGTATATTATTCTTTAATTCGTTTATTTAAAATCTGCCCTAGGAAATGAGGTCGCAGCTGTACTGAAAACCTGCAAGAGCTCGAGTATAGAAGCCATGCGAGGGCTTATAGAATTGGAATTCCTCACGTACTTGTTCATGGGAACCACTTTTCCTATGGACGTTATTTATCCAGCTGCGATGTCCGTTCTAATGACAGTAATGAATATCATATCGTATTACCAACCAACGGTTAACTGAAGACATCCATCCCCATATGAGCGTTTGTGATGGTACTCAATTAAACTTTCCTATTCGCATTAAATACCGATTCCCAATTGACAAATTTCAGATGGCAATCAAACTTCCCTCGGAAAGTTCGGAAAATCCGTCGCGCATCAATTTCCGTACGTTATCATTTTCTCGGCAAGGTTGACATTAAGGATGATCGATGAGAAATTACTTCGGAATCCCGAGTCCTTTCTGGACTCGGTTGACATACGCCGAGATCATTATTCATGGCGGGTTTTCGACGAAAGTTCATTACTTGGTATATAAGGCTTATACTGAAATACTAAGTGGCATCCGCTATTGAGACACGATCTGTTTTTCACCAGCCAGTCAGTTTGTCAGCTCCTGACTACGCGACATGTTTTATTTACACAAAAGTTTCAGTACAAAATGCGTTATAAATTAGGTGTTCAATAAAATCATAGTTTTAATATCGTTGTATCCACTGTTTTGTTGAGCTAGAAACCAACAGCTGTATTTTTTAATTAATTCTCTCGGCCAGAAGGATTTATACGACGCCTAATTGATTGAAAAATAGCCCCGTCCAATTTATTCTCGTCTAATGAAAACATTTGTGCTTGAGGAACATCTGCCAGACATTGAATTTATGAAGGTAGTAAGTAATTATATTCATGAATTATTACTTTTTATAATTCATACCCAAGTCAGTTGTCGGAATAAAGGGTGAACTCAAAAATATAAATTTTCCACAAAATTTTATTTTCGAGTAGCTTTCTTTTCCCGAGTGCGGTTTTTGCACCCAAATAATCATAAATCATGAGCTTTGCTTTGTGCTTTGTCTAGTTAAGAGTTCAAGGTCCAGTGTCGGTCACGTTCCGAGAGTATCGAGTTCTCGAGTGTTCTTAACTTAGGTTAATTACGGTCCCCCGACAACAAACACTTCAGAAAATGTTATCGGATAGGTTCAGTTCATTTGCCTACCTATTTGGCCACTTCCTACCCGAAGATTGTCGGATGCTGGAATCTCCCTTTGATCTGCACCCAAATCCGAAACCCGAAGCTGTCAAAGTAGAAAATTGTAAATACTTCAGGAAGTCTGTACTTGCCAAATTATAGCAGAATTGATCAAAGTGGATATTATTCATACTTTTCAACTATTTTATAAGTATGGAAACTTTCCAATTCAGACACTATTTATTGAAGTGTAATCAATATAAAAAATCTAGCTATTTTTTAAAATATCCAGGAAGACTCAGATAAAGTAGTGGAACACAATAAATTCATCTTTTCATTTACTTCATCAAGTCATAATATCCAGCAATTATGTATAATTACTGTATAATCACATTGTCTGTATCAGTTATAGCCGAATTGATCAATGTGGATATTATTCATACTTTTCCAACTATTTTACAAGTATGAAAACTACACAATTCAGACAGAGTATTTATGGAGGAAGAAGTATTTAAAAAATCTAGCTATTTTTTAGAATATGCAGTAAGACTCTGATGAATTAGTAAAACACAATAAATTAATTCCTCATTTCATTTACTTCGTCCAGTCATTATATCCAGCAACTATGTATAATAACTGTTTAATCACATTGTCTGTATCAGTTATAGCCGAATTGGTCAATGTGAATATTATTCATACTTTTAAACTATTTTATAAGTATAGAAACTATACAATTCAGACACAGTGATTATTGAAGAAGAATTAATCAAAAAATCTAGCTATTTTTGAAATATGCAGTAAGACCCAAAAAAATGATAAAACACAATGAATTAATTCATCGTTTCATTTAATTCATGGACTCATAATATTTAGCAATTATGTATAATTACTGTTTAATTACATTGTCTGTATCAGTTATAGCCGAATTGATCAATGTCGATATTATTCATACTTTTCAACTAGTTCAATAGTATAAAAACTATTCAATTCAGACACATTAATTAATGAGGAAAAATTAATCAAAAAATCTAGCTATTTTTCAAAATATGCAGTAAGACTCAGATAAAGTAGTAAAACACAATGAATTAATTTATCATTTCATTTACTGCATCAAGTCATAATATCCAGCAATTATGGTTAACTACAAAATATATAAATAAACATAAATACAAAAAAATTTAGAAAAGCACTGCCGTGAAGGCAGGAGCTTTTGAGCGCTCGTACATGCACCTTGTAGGTAGATTCGCATTCTCCAGCTTTACAAACCAATTGGAAAGATTTTGACAGCTGTCAAAGAAAATTTCAAACCAACACGAAAATCCAGACTTCACGTCAGTGCTTTGGGTCCATTTTTTCGATAATTCGCTAGAATTTTCTACGGTATCTATGGTCTTGGTAATGCAATCTGGACAAAATTATACATTATTCTTCATATATGTGCGAAATTTCATTTCAATCCAATAAGTATTTTCGAAATTATCAGAAAAAATATAGTTTGAACGGCAATATTTACGGAACCCCTAGTCTAATTTGGCACATTGATAAAAAGGATCGCGAAATTCGCGATCCGAACCTATCCTGAAAATTTCAAGTCACTAGGCCTTTTTGTTCGAAAGTTATGATTTTCTATGGTTTCTATGATTCTGATCATACGATCAGGAAGAAATGTAGCTCGAATATATAATTCTCAATTTAAATTCAAAATTTCGTCGAGGTCGAATCCATAATTTTGAAATGATCAAGAAAACTGAATTTCAAACGGTCATATTTACGGAACCCCTAGTCTTATTTTGCTCATTGATACACGTGAACGCTACATTCACGATCCACACCTATCCTGAAAATTTCAAGTCTCTAGGCCTTTCCATTACAAAGTTATAATTTTCTATGGTTTCTATGGTTCTGGTCATGCGAGCTGGACAAAATTCTGTATGTAGCTTGAGTACGTAATTATCCATCTGAGTGCAAAATTTCACCTCGATCGAATCAGTAGTTTCGGAGTAATCAGAAAAACAAAATTTCGAGCGGCCATATTTACGGAACCCCTTGGCGAATTTTGCCCAATAACGAACTTAACCGCGGCATTCGAGATTCGAACCTACCCTGAAAATTTCAAGTTTCTAGGACATTCCGTTCGAGAGTTATCGTGTATACGGCCGGACGGACAGACTCGAATTTTTCGACGGATTTGTCATCAGTGAGTCGAACATAGTCGATTGAGACCATTTTCGGCTCAAAATTCGAAAAATACAGACATCGTGACGAAATGATATAGCCCTCGTGTAAGTTGTACGAGCGCTCAAAAAAAGAAAAGAGGGTAAGTATATGATTGAAAAACAAAGCGTAAGAAGGAACAGGGAAATAGGAAATTTCATATAAATACCTTCTTACCCTTTCTTTTGCACAAGTTGCCTGCGAAAGAGTTTTTTCTAAATTAAAAATAATTTCGAATCGTTTGAGATCCTAAATGGGACAACAAAAGCTAGAAGCTTTCATACTTTTGAGAATGGGAGCAGATTTGTTGGGTGATTTAGATCATAATGTCATCACCATTGCAAAAAAAAAACTTCTGATTCAGGTTGACATTATTCCTTTCCATTAGGCAATGATATGTCAATTGATGTTATTTCGAATTTTATTTTTGATTACTGTGTTAATTTTTTTGAATCGTTATCTATTATTTTTTGATAATTTATTCACACTTATTATGGCATAATTGTTGTTATTTTGTATGAATTATAAGTAAATATATCAATCAGAAAACATTCTCTTCATTATAACCCAAAATTCTGGAGAAAAATAAATGTGGCCCCTATCCAGAGGAGGGGTGGCCCTTGATATTTCGACGATGTGTCAAAAGACGAATAATTTAATTCCGGGAGAAACGTCACGAAATACCTATGATTGACGAAATTCATTTCGGATTTTCTCGAGGTTTCAAAATTGATCTTTTTCAAATCGAATTTTTCGACGTTTTTCGACATTTCCGAACGTTATTTCCATAAGTTTGGAAATCGAAATAGGGGGCGTTTCGGGTACCGTCGGAAAGCCCGTTTTCCCCAGTCCGACATTGTTTTAGACAGAATGCAGTACTAGAAGTACTGTAATATTTGAATCTTTGATCCAACGGAAAATTCCTGTTAAATCGATATTGAAGTTCCATTATAAATAAATAATTTCCTGTTTCAGTTTAGTGTTTATTACTGAAAATTCTTGTAGAAACTGAAGTTTGAAGCTTGGAATACAACTATCTAGATTGTTTATCGAACAGGAAATTCCTGTAAATAGTCACGCATATTCCGGTTTTCGTCAAAGTATTATTTTCCTGCTGAAATGACGAACTCCAGTTTGGTTGCATCAACTAATGTAAAACTTGTTATTTCTAGAGGAATTAATAGACCGGAATTGTCACGTAAAATCAACAAATATTCCTGCTTTCGCTGATATTGGGGGGATTTTCTGTAGAAGTAACCGAATTCCTGTTGTATTTCCTGGAAAGTTTCTTTGAGTGAAGTTCAAGTCAAATGCCAAGCGATCTAGTTGAATATTTTATTACCTTTCCCGTATAATCTCGGTTCGATCGAGCGTCCCCAAAAGTTCACCGCTTAACTCCAAGCCTAGACCTTCTTTGTCGCGAGGGTTCATCAGGGAGCACCCTAATCTTTCCCCGCTGATCACTAATTCCGCCCTGACGTAATGAGCTCCAAACTCCTGAAACACTTCAAAATATTGCCCCCGATAGATGTTATAATGAGGGTCTCGGAGGAAGGGAAAGAGAATACGCCCGAGTCACCGCCAGGTACCGTCTCGTAATGAGCCTTTCCGAAGGCATTTCCGTGGAAAACACTCTCCGTTACCTCTTCCCAGGCGGGTTTCTACCTCGAAACCGGTTCGTCTCGCTTTTTCGGTAGGTTATAGGTTATTCCATACCGACTGGTCTGGCTCTTTTAGTCTCTTGTGTACCTACATATCTCTGGGGGCCGTGGAATGTACGAGCTCCAAACGCTGTGTTTGAGTTGCAGGTAGATGTTTTTGAATTGATAGTGTTCTTAGGTTGATGAAAAAAAGGTACGACGTCGGTTGTCAGACGACCACGAGGATTATATCTGATTCAAAACTTCGTTTTAATATTCGAATATACGGCTTGTTATTCCCCAGGGTCTTGTTCATGGCCCACAAATTCATATGCGGAAGACCACCACTGGATTCAGTTCAAAGAGGTTGAAATATCTGGTAGTGAAGGCAAAAAAGATATTCACCAAAAATCCCCATCCATATATCTCCGTTTTTCTCAACTCCATCATCCATCTTCGAAATCTAGGATGTCGGATCGAGTTCCATAAAGACCATAAAAATATAACCTCATCACCGAGAAAAACATTGGTCCTGAAAAACTTCGATGGCACTTCTGGAGAATTTCAAATATATGGACTCATCTCCGCACAGCTTCAGCAGAAATTCCCGAACAGTCAGCGATAACCGCCCTCCTCCCCGTTCCGAGACTCCCCCTCTGCGCCGAGTATTGATTGAAAAACTTCGTTGGGAAACTTCGCGCGCCAAAGGCCCCTCGCACAGCTGTGTCGCCCTCACAACCGGAGGTTCCTCCACGGCAAAAATGGGCCATTATCCTATCGATTTTTCATCTGGCTGAAGTACTCGAGGTTTCGAAATGGAAAAAGTACAAGAGGTTCATTATATTGTAGCGCTTATCTTTTTATTGTTCCGGTGGAAATTCTCCGCGGAAAAGATCGAGGGACGCGGCCTCGGGGGAGACGTTGAGATAGTCTAAATGCCAGATGAGTCGTTTTCATACCTCGGTTGAATAACGGAAAGTGTCCAACTTTCCGACAATACAGATAGCGAATGAAAGATGTATCGTATATTTCTTTCCATCTTGAAATCCGCTAACACAGTGCCACGAAATACAGCATGATATATTTCTGGCGAATATACGTATAATAAACGTATATTTTACGTATAATAAACTATATTTTACGTATATTATACGTATAGTGTACGTATAATATACGTATATTGTAGGATGTGTAGAGTACGTACAATATTTGTTTATTATAGGTATGATATACGTATATTAAACGTATAATATACGTTTATTGTACGAATATTAGATGACGTATAGTATACGTATAATATAGGAATATTATAGTACACAATATATCATATAAAATACGTAAAATAAACGTATATTTTATGTACATAAACCGTACATCATACGTACAATAACGTTTATTATGCGTATATTATACGTTTATTGTACGTTTATTAGATGACGTATAGTATACGTATAATATAGGAATATTATAGTACACAATATATCATATAAAATACGTAAAATAAACGTATATTTTATGTACATAAACCGTACATCATACGTACAATAACGTTTATTATGCGTATATTATACGTTTATTGTACGTATATTAGATAACGTATAGTATACGTATAATATAGGAATATTATAGTACACAATATATCATATAAAATACGTAAAATAAACGTATAATTCATGTACATAAAATGTATATCATAGGTACAATAACGTTTATTCTAGGTATATTATAAGTTTCACGTAAGCGGGTCACTGGATTTTGGGGCTTTTCCTTTGAGCAAAACTGAAAAATGACCCATCAATATTTCTCAAGGGCTATCCAAATATTTTAAAGGAAAAACTGTCGAACCAAGGCATGAAAAGTAATTGAGGAAAAACCGTTTTTCCAAAAAAAAAAATTTTTTGCAAATTTGACTGATTTTCAAAATGAGAAGGTATGAAGACAATTTCTCACCAACTGTTTCCATATTCGGAAAATATATCCATGTTGTCTGCGGTTCAATCAATATTTGATTGTCAAAATTTGAAGTTTTTATTCTCGATTATAAGGGAAGCGAAAACATGAAGACTGAATTTTCATTCAAATCTCATTTTTTTTTTTTTAAAACGTTTTTTCCTCACTAACTTTTCATGCCATGTTCGATAGTTTTTCCGATAACATATTTGGATAGCCCTCAAAAAATACTATCATACTGATAGGTCACTTTTTAATTTTGCTAAAGGGATAAGTCACAAAATCCAGTGGCCCTCTTACGTGACACACCCTATAATACCCCCGTATAATAAACGTATATTTTACGTATATTATACGTATAATAAACTTATACGTATACTATACATATGATATAATTATATTGCAATAAACGTATACTATACGTTTATCTCGAAATCAGTTTTGAGGATTGTAGGAGCTACTTCAGAGCTTTTCGTTAATTCGTTAACAACGTATGAGCTGGTTGGCTGAAATTCGAAACGTTTATCGTTCGTCATCCAGAAAAATCTATTTTCAATTTTCTTTTACTTGAAAATTTGGGGTGTCCTCTTCAGGTGTTATGTGGTTCACGAAAAGCATTGACGTAGGTAATACAGGTCCCAAAACTGAAACAATGATAATTTCGAGGTACACGTATAATATACGTATATTGTACGTATAATATATGTATATTGTACGTAAATTATACGTATGATATAGGTATATTATACGTATAATACGTATAATATATATTATACGTATGATATACGTATATTATACGTATAATATACGTATAATACGTATAATGGATATTATACGTATACTATTCGTATACCTTGAAATTGTCACAGTTTGAGTTTTGGAAAATGTAGAACCCACGTCAATTGTCACTGGATTTTGTGACTTATTATTTGAGCAAAATTGAAAAGTGACTCATCAATATGATAGTATTTTTTTACGGGCTATCCAAATATAACTATCGAACCAAGGCATGAAAAGTTATTGACGAAAAAACCGTATTACTGAAAACAAATTTTTTTTTGCAAGTTTGACAGGTTCTCGAAATGAGAAGGTCTATAGACAATTCCTCACCAATTGTTTCTTCAGTTAAACTTCTGCTCTTCACGAAAAATTTTTCTTGCAAAATATACTTCATAATAATTGCCCATATTTTCTGAATGCCCAATCGATTCTGAATCTGAATATTGTGTGTGAATGTGAATTCAATGGAAGTTATATATTTATTTCAAGCAATTCCAATCAAAATCAACCTGAGGAAATTCAGATTCCATATTCGGAAAATATATCTATGTTGTCTGTGGTTCAATCAATATTTGATTGTCATAATTTAAAGTTTTTATTCTCGATTATGATGGAAGCGAAATATGAAACCTAAATTCTCATTCAAAGCTATCTCTTGAAGAAAAATGGGATTTTTTGAAATGACTTATTAAAAGTAACAAAAATGCTATTCGCAGAAACTGTTGAAAGTGCCTGCCTCTCACTTCTTCGCACTTTCTGAGACAATCCGAATTTTCTTCAAGAGAACATATTGAGGTCTTTGAATGAAAATGCAGACTTCATATTTTCGCTTCCAATATAATCGAGAATGAAAACTTCAAATTTTGACAATAATTAAATTGCTTGAAATAGATATAAAACCACCATGATATAAACATATTCAGATTCAGAATTGATTGAGCATTCAGAAAATGTTTTCTAGGAAACCGGAGGTTCAAATGAAGAAACAATTGGTGATAAATTGTCTTTAGACCTTATTTTGAAAACCAGTCAAATTTTCAAAAAAAAATTTTGTTGGAAAAACGGTTTTTCCTCAATTAGATAGCTCCTCCTTCAAAATATTTGGATAGCCCTCAAAAAATACTATCATATCGAGGGGTAATTTTCCAATTATGCTCAAAGAAAAAATCACAAAACCCAGTGACCTGTTTACGTAAAACGTATGATATACGTAGAATAAACGTATATTATACGTGTAATATACGTATATTTTATTTAACGTATAATAGACGTATATTATACGTATATTATACGTATATTATACGTAAAATAAATGTTATTGTACTTATAATACACGTTTATAGTATACGTATATATACATATACCATACGTCATCTAATATACGTACAATAAACGTATATTATACGTTCATGTGTTCATGTTCAACTTAAACATTAAGGGTGTCCCTCGTGGCTCCTTCCTTGAGTTGTTTTTATATGGAGATGCTATTTGAGACTATCTGTTAATTGTTTGCTTATAACTAAATTCAATACCAGCCCGATAAGGTGCCTGCATCGTCGCCTTCACCTACGGTCAATGTCTCGAATTAAAACAAGAGTAAAGATGGACATGGCAGAGTGAACATCGGGGGCAGGGTTACGAATTTCTGTCGTAACAATGTAAAACTAATAAAAACATGGTTATTACAATTTCCACGAGGCGATTTCGCATTGCGTCGATTTCTTTATCTCGCAAACGCAATTCCATTGAATGGCTAAAAACAGTTCCTATACCCACGTTTATCGTTATTTTTCGACCTACATAGGTTGATAAAACACATTTCAACAGAAATGTTTCGCTTACCTGTGTGTATATTTGGAGTTTCACATCGAACAGGTACAAAGGAATGATGTCTGTCTACCTGTATGAGCGCTGCAGCTGTTTTTCCGAGAAACTACAGATACAATAGACTTTGATATCTAAGCGTTCCTTTATGGGACATCTATGTCTGTGCTCTACAGGGTGATAAAATACATATATAAATTTTTCGACGTCCACTATCTGCTTGACGAATTCAACACAGTCACGGTCGTAACACTTGAATGATGATTCGTACCCGAAGGCTCTCTACGGGTAGACACAGTCAGAAACTGATCTTGTGCAGGAGGACAAAGTTATCAAACGAAGAGCAAAAAAAAACCATTCGGCAACTTCTGAAACGGTCACAAAATTTCTGAACCTCCTCATCTTTTGTGGAGCAGTATACAGGTTGTGCCAAGTTCGAGTGCCTACTAGACGTTTCTTGAGAACCGGACCTATTTGAAATCTGGAATTTTGGATTATGATATTGTTCGACTTCATCTACTGAGCTTAAATATTCTTGAAGCCTGAACACTCTTAGTTATAACACCCTGTATTATATCCAATGAGAAATTTTAATCGACGAAGAAATGGAACTTCGTTGAATGAAAACAAAGAAAAAGGAGTTCATTTTCCGGCCTTTTCGTGCTATCAAATCTCCAATTTCCGTATTGCCATTACTCCACTAATAACTATTTCTTTTTCAGGTACTTAACCCACTTTCCCGATCTGATCGGATTACGGTAAGCCTTTCGAAGGAATTTTTCGTGCAGAATGGACCGACTGAAAGATTAGATTTTTTTTTTAGTTGCCGGTGGTGATTTTTTTCCGCATTAAATCTCTCTTTAACTTCAACCTGCCTCCAGTCGCATTCATTGAACCATTTCTTGGAAGTTTGAAACAATAAGCTTCTAAATGGAGAATTGTTAGTCAGGATTTACTATGTTGCCGGATTTCCCTGTAGGTTCATTCATGTCGTACTCGTTTAGAAGAAAATATTTGTGTTTCAGTGTCAGAATAGTGTCAATTTGATTGCAAAGTCAAATTTTCCTCAGTTTATATAATCACATTTCTTCAACATCTGTAAGATATAACTTATAAGATATTTTACCGAAGATTGTGAAGAAAATTGGAGATATATTTCCTGACATTCTGACAGAAAAAAATCAGGAATTAACTCATTTTGTGTGATATCATTAGCCATCCTATCCACGTTTTGCAATTATCCGAATACTCCGTATTCAGCCGCCGTTTGGCAACGTCGCCGCGGGGTGCACGCCTTTGTTTGTACCGGAAACGCCAGAATTCTAAATGTAATCACGTCGTCGGCGGCGCTAACATCCCGGACGACGACGACGACGGCGCAAATATATTAATTTTTCACGAACTTATTTCAAGTTTTAATGAAGGAACGGCTCGGTAATTAGACGTTGCAGGGCGACTCGGACTCGAGTTCCCGCTCTTTTCGCATAACTAATTGGAGATAAACGTCGCGAAAAAGTCTTCGGACACGGAAGAGCGTCGTCTGGCTGCAACGTTTCAAACAACCGCGAGTTACTTATTCGAAAGTTCCGCCGTTTTTATCTACGTGAGTTATAGGAGTTGGGTTAGGTCTGAACTGTTAACCCCTTGGAGTTGGATATTTCGCGTTTTTTTCCGGGCGACTGGGAGGAAATTTATGCAGATGTGTTTTGTCCCTAGGGCGGTTGAAATCGTTGCATAAATTCTTCCCGGAATTTTATCTCAGTTCGATATTCCCCAAGCTTGAATAAATGAAAATTTTGAAAGTTTAGGTGATTTGGGTCGCCAGAGAAAATATTTCCACCAATTTCAAGCTAGTTGGGCATTATCACTTTTGCCCTACCAGTCTGAATCTGAAATCAAAAATTAATCGAAAAATGCGGATATTCCTATTGTTATCTATGCAATTTAATAAAGAAGTATTGTCGTGAAATATTCGATTGCCAACCCTGTTTTAATCCATAAAGAATCGCTAATTGCCCTCTCGGGACCTTTGTGGATCGGCGGCGACTCTAGTCGGACTTTTTTTTTGTCGGGATTACTAATTATTGGAGATGAACCCGAGTCCTCGACTGGCGCAAAAAAAAATCCGTTTCGCTGATGAGAGCCAAGCAGTCCAATTAGAGTCGGATTATGCGCCGGTAGACGCCGATGTTGCGGCCGACTGTAAATAACCCGATTTGCATATTTTTCGCTTCGCGCCCACGCCGAAAGTGAAATCTGGCTTCATCTTTATTCATTGTCGGTGGAGGAAACCCGCCGTTTTCGCCAAGAAATGTTAGAAATCGCAATTGGGCGTGGAGAAGTTCAGAAGTTTTCTGTACCAGTAAGAAATAGTACATGGTTATAGAAGGCTTAGACGTCAGCAGATATCGCAGAAATTTGGTATCCTAAACAGGAATAGTGAGTTAAGATGAATTGTTGGATAAAAAACCGAAAAAACTTCAGATTTTCGAAGACCACTTCTTGGGTGGCATCTCCTATCATAGGTTGGATATCAAAATTGCTGTTTTCACTTTATTTGCCGCCACTGTGGAAAGTTTTATTTAATTAAACCAATCTCTTAAATTTCACAACCACGAAGACCACCATAGCCTCAATTAAAGGCAATCATCTCCCATAGACTAAACAACACTCACAGAAATCTTCCAGGATATGCAACAGAAATTCGGTTACGCGTTTATCTCCTTATTTTTCAACGTGATTCAATCTAGAAATAATAAAGTTGCGGCGTTTTTTCATCGATGTGGCGCAAAGCGCCTTAGTGTCCAAGCAATCAACTTTTTATGTTGAAAAAAATCGAAGGTTCCCCTAAACCCCGAATAACAGTTTTCCGCTAGATGCACAATTGTCCAATATGGCAGAAAAAAATGCCTCCGATGAACGGCCACGCAATTGTAACAATCGTGGGCAGTTCGACATTGATCAATTGCGCCCGTCACATCCTACGCGCGCTTTCTCGTCCATTGTCCGCGAACGGCGTCGGGTGTCGCACAAAACGATAATCCAGCACTGAACTTCACCCACAAACCCGAAAAAGGCCCGACCGACGCCTCCTCTCGCGATCGCAGTTCGAATCCAGGTCAGACGCGCGATTTTTCTTTCGTATTTCTTCAGTTCTCTCGCGGGTTTGAAGTTCGGCGTCGTAAATCGGTCCGTTTTACACAATTGTCGGGAATTATGAAACGGTCAACCTTACTCTGCGTCGCCTTGGCCCGTAAATTCGAGACGTGTCGCAATCGCTGGCTGTTGCGGCACGGCGCGAAGAAACAGAGATCATTTATTTGGGACACCCAGTACATTTGGAAGAAAACGTAAAAACGATGGGCTCGTACTTGAAACCATTTGCACAAGATAATTACGCCATCTCCGTTTATTTTCCGAACAAACATCAATTGATTGCTGGGCAAACACTGGCAGGCATTCGTTTTCCGTTTTCGGTCAGCAAAAGCTCGTGGCGTCGATTACGCGAATCGCTATTGTGTTGGAAGAAATGTCGAAAGAAACAATTACACTTTGATGGCTGGTTTTTCTCAATGCCGAGAGACACGCTGGCGCTGAAGAGCGCCGATCCAACCTTTCGGAATGTCGTTACGATAGCCGAAGATCGCCTTATATTCAGCCAATTTCACGTTTTTCCGTCTAAAAAATTCACGAAAGCGTACTGTATCAAGAAATCATTCAAAGTGGTCGCCGAACTTTTCATAATATCTCATGCTCCGCCGAGGGTCGAATTTCCAGCTCGAAGGGTGTGAGGTCTCAAATAACTATGTGGCGTCTCCTACTCTTCTACAGTTTTCACAAGAATTCGAATTGAAAATGCCCAATTTATGACACCTCGCACAAGCTCTGAGCTTCTGAGGGCTAGGAGAGTCGGGATATAAAAAAAAGATATAAGAAAATAAACATTTGATTCCTAATAAATGAACATTTGGTGAACAATAATCGGCAACTTTTGAAAACAGTCTAAAAATTCCTGAACTTCCCAAGTTTTGTGGAGCAGTATATTTCCCAACTTTACGAGCTATCACTTTTGTTGATTCAGAAATCGCCGTTAGTTTACATGCAGATGAAGTGGTTTGGGAATATTCCAAAAGGCAAGGAATTGAATCGGCTTCGAGCTATATTTATTTCTCCGATGTTAAAATACCAGGAGATTCGCCTCCATTCATCCAAAAGATGTAGGGTCGAAATTGTTTACTACTACCGGCTAATTTCGTTCGGATTTTTCTTTTTTCCGAACCCGTGGAGTTATACATAGTTGAAAATATTTTGGTATGTCGAAAACGAAAATAACCTCGCGTCGGCATATTTCCCAGAATATAATTCCGACTCGACATGATGCACACATTCGAATTAAAAATCATCATTACTGTTGGATGGGAACAGCTCGAGAATCTCATTTCTGACAACATTTGATTGAGGTTCTCGATATTTCATTCTCGCCGTTCGTTATGTTGGAATTACTGTATAATTTTATTATGCACCTATGGTATTTTTAGTATGGCTGTACTTCAGTGAACACCTGTACATCAGGTATAAGGGGAAGGTCTATGGGGATGGGGACAGAAAGTAATGGGGATACTCGAATATTTTTAACGCGCCAGCCGTTTTGAAGATATTTTTCTGGGTGGAAGAAAATGACTTTGGAAAAAATGCGAAAAAAATCATGAAATTTTGTGAAAACGTTTTATGGGGCTTACGACGATCCCTTTCGGTAGCTGAAGGATGCAGTCACATGGCAAAAAATCCACACCGACCAGAGTCGATCCATTTCCATATAAAAGAGTCTCAAAATTGCACATAAAAAATGTGGATCTTTGAAAGTCTCAACTTCAATCTGGTGTAGCGGCCAAAAAAATTATTTCTTTTGAAAACCAAGTACATTTTCGCAATCCACACCCTCCTATTATTTCGATAACATGTATTTATGCTCTTTATTGACGAATTTTTTTTTACGAAATTTTCTTTGTGAGACCTGTATCAGGAATTTTTTTGATGAAGAATTTTTGTTCGTCAATCCTCTTGAACTTTTTGATATCAATTAATTCGACCAAAACCATTTCAATTATGCGGTTGGTTTCTTCATAGACCCTATCGTTAAATCGCAGTGTACGTGGAAAGTTTTGAAAAAATGAGTTGTTATGCGAGAAAAATCATAAAATTGTGTAGAAACATTCTAGAGACCTAACGATCATCCTTTTTGGAAGCTAAAGGATGCAGCCACATGGTAAAAATCCACACCGACCAGAGTCAATCCATTTCCATATAAACGAATCTCAAAGTTGGACATCTAAAAATGTGGATCTTTAAAAGTCTCAACTTCAAAAGTAGCAGCCACAAAAATCATTTCTCTCGAAAACCAAGTACATTTCCGCAAACCACACCCTCCAACTATTTCGATAACATGTACTAATGCTCTTTATTGAGGAATTTTTTTCACGAAATTTTCCTTGTTATATGTTTGGGAATTTTTTTGATGAGATATTTTTTGTTCGCCAATCGTCTTGAAATTTTTGATATCAATTAATTCGACCACTTTCATTTCAAATATGCGGTCGGTTTCTCCATAGACCTTCTCGTTTAGTCGCAGTTTATGTGGGAATTTTCGAAAAAAATGAGTTTTTAAGAGAAAAAAATCATAAAATTTTGTAAAAACATTCTAGAGACCTCACGATGGTCTCTTACGGTAGCTAAAGGATGCAGCCACATGGCAAAAAATCCGCACCGACCAGAGTCGATCCATTTCCATATAAAAGAATCTCAAAGTTGGACATTCAAAAATGTGGATCTTTAAAAGACCCAACTTCAAAGTTGGGTAGCAGCCACAAAAATTATTTCTCTCGAAAACCAAGTACATTTTCGCAATCCACACCCTCCAATTATTTCGATAACATGTACTAATGCTCTTATTTTGAAGAATTTTTTTTTACGAAATTTTCCTTGTTATATGGTTGGGAATTTTTTTAATGAAAAATTTTTTGTTCGCCAATCGTCTCGAAATTTTTGATACCAATTAATTCGACCACTTTCATTTCAAATATGCGGTCGGTTTCTCCATAGAAGTTTTCGTCAAGTCGCAGTATATGTGGGAAGTTTTGAAAAAAATAAGTGTGGAAATGTGGATCTTTAAAAGACCCAACTTCAAAGTGGTGTAGCAGCCACAAAAGTTATTTCTCTCGAAAACCAAGTACATTTTCGCAATCCAAACCCACCAACTATTTCGATAACATGTACTTATGCTCTTTATTGAAGAATTTTTTTTCACGAAATTTTCCTTGTTATATGGTTGGGAATTTTTTTGATGAAAAATTTTTTGTTCGCCAATCGTCTTGAAATTTTTGATATCAATTAATTCGACCGCTTTCATTTCAAATATGCGGTCGGTTTCTCCATAGACCTTTTTGTTTAGTCGCAGCATATGTGGGAAGTTTCGAAAAAAATGAGTTTTTATGAGAAAAAAATCATAAAATTTTGTAAAAACATTCTAGAGAACTCTAGATGATCTATTTCAGTAGCTAAAGGATGCAGCCACATGGCAAAAAATCCGCACCGACCAGAGTCGATCCAATTTCATATAAAAGAATCTCAAAGTTGGACATTCAAAAATGTGGATTTTTAAAAGTCTCAACTTCAAAGTGGTGTAGTGGCCAAAAAAATAATTTCTCTTGAAAACCAAGTACATTTTCGGAATCTACACCCTCCAATTATTTCGATAACATGTACTAATGCTCTTTATTGAAGAATTTTTTTTTACGAAATTTTCCTTGTTATATGGTTGGGAATTTTTTTGATGAAAAATTTTTTGTTCGCCAATCGTCTTGAAATTTTTGATATCAATTAATTCGACCACTTTCATTTCAAATATGCGGTTGGTTTCTCCATAGACCTTTTCGTTTAGTCGCAGTATATGTGGGAAGTTTCGAAAAAAAATGAGTTTTTATGAGAAAAAATTCATAAAATTTTGTAAAAACATTCTTGGTACCTTACGATGATCACCTTCGGTAACTGAAGGATGCAGTCACATGATAAAAAATGCTCACCCATCAGAGTCGATCCATTTCCATATAAAAGAATCTCAAAGTTGGACATTTAAAAATGTGGATCTTTAAAAGTCTCAACTTCAAAGTGGTGTAGTGGCCAAAAAAAATATTTCTCTTGAAAACCAAGTACATTTTCGGAATCTACACTCTCAATTATTTCGATTACATGTATGTATTCTCTTTATTGAAGAATTTTTTTTCACCAAATTTTCCTTGTATGGTGTGGAATATTCTTCATCAAAAATTTTTTGTTCGCCAATCGTCTTGAAATTTTTGATATCAATTAATTCAACCACACCATTTCAAAAATGTGGTCGGTTTCTTCATGAACCATATCGTTCAGACGAAGTATACGGCGAAGGTTTTGAAAAAATGAGTTGTTTGCAAAAAAAATCATAAAATTTTGTGAAAACGTTCTAGGTACCGTACGATTATCCCTTTCGGTAGCTTAAGGATGAGGCAACATGAAAAAAATTCACACCCACCAAAGTCGATCCATTTCCATATAAAATTATCTCAGAGTTGGACATCTAAAACTGTGGATCTTTAAAAGTTTCAACTTTTAAGTGGTGTAGCGGCCAAAAAAATTATTTCTATTGAAAACCAAGTACATATGTATTATGTTCTATATTGTAGAATACATTTCTTTTGAATAATTTCATTAAATCCGATATTCACATATCCGATTCTAATATTTTTCTTCGATTTTTCAACGATCCCTAGTACATAAGCCGAAAGTTTGCGCGTCTGACGATGGGACACCCTGTAGACGTACTTAAAACGATTGAAATCCCAGAGTGTGCAGCTGAATACCTGGAGATTTCGATCCTCGCCGAAGCAGTTGTCGTATAGTCCTCTCCCATACACGAAATTGTATAAAAATCCACCACACAGAACAGAAAATCGACCTGGACGTTCCTTTCTCGTCGATATTCTCGTGCAGGAAGTCAGTTTCGACATTCTCAAGGCCCCGTCGAGGGTACAGACCTGCGACCGTCTTCAAAGCCCCGACTACCTACTGCTCTCCGTTCTCTACCTCCACACGTTGGGCTGGGAACCATACCCATACGTATTCGCTGACACAGAAACTCACAAAAAAGGTTTCTTTGCCTGCCTGCCGGGTGCCACGAAATCGACGGTATCCGAAACCTTGTAGCGAAGGAAACTCAGTACGTTTTCGAATCCAAAGAAGTAAACAAGAGGCACGATCCACCCGACCCGAGGGATCTAAGTACGTTCGAGTTTATTTCGCGTTCGCGGGTGTCGCCGTCGAATCCTCGTGTTATGGATTTTCAAAAGTTATGGATACGGCCTGCTACACATGGATGAGTTGGTATTATCAATTGTGGTGTTTGAGCGGTTATCTTCAGAGCGGGTCAGAGGTGTGGAACGCCCTTAGCAAGATGATGGAAGTCGACAGTCAAATAGAAAAGTAAGTGAGGGCTCGAATTGATCCTACCTTGAAAACTATTTCTTCACCATAATCAAAGATTCATTTTTGCTTTCACTTTCTTCGTGTCCCGGATTTCCTCTCGTTCCTGAAATTTTCGAAAATGAAGGAAAATACGACCGCGTAGCGGTAGTGAGTGTGCCGACGATGGAAAAGCTCGAACAATGAATGATTTTCTCGATCAATTCGAAGGGTTGATTGAAAAACTAAGAAAATATTCATCCCTTCGCTCGAAAACGAAAAAGAATAGAAACTTTCAGAGTCGAGACTATTAATTAATCAGTTTCCATAAACTGTCCATTTCACGTTACCTCAATAATTTTTTTATCGTTATATCCAATTAAAATTTATGTATACCGAAAAATAATTCTTTCATGATAGTTGAATAATATTATTGAAAACTATTTCTTCACCATAATCAAAGATTCATTTTTGCTTTCACTTTCTTCGTGTCCTGAAATTCCCTAGTTGGTCCAGGATTTGTGAGAGGAATAATGCGGCCCTCTTTCAACATCTGCGCCATATATCATTAGACTCTCACTTGGGGGGGACTTTGTCTTTAATGAAAAGCCACTGACTCATGGTTGCCCTTGAACTAGTGAGATCAGCTTTCTCTTCAGTCTCCAACGAACATTAGTAGGTTTTTTTTCTATTTCGAAACTCATAACGGTAGACGAATTGGTCGTGGAACCCGTTCTTCGGCAGCTTGTGCGTTGTGGTTCCAACGAATTTGTTTTTATGACGTCATGAAATTAATTCCAATTTTGAAATCGTTCCTGAAATTTCCACAGTCTAAGGAAGTGTGAAATAATGAAGCTTCAAAAAAATCTTTTCTAAAAATTAAGAATCATTTTTTTTCTACATCCAATCGAGTTTTATATTCGAACATCTCTTGATGTTTATGGAAAAAAATCACATGGATATGTGTGGATTTGAGATAAAGCAACTATACAAAGTATAATATCATAAAATCTGTAAAATTGGTTGGTATGGCGATACTTCAAAGGGAATCTTGCGGTCCTCATGGTAATCCCTTCACCTAAAGGCTCCCTTCCATTGAACTGGATCCGGATAAATCTCCAGGATACGGCGGGCTTTGCGATCTACCCGACCTCAACAAGAAAACATGCGGAGTGGGCATTCAAAAGTTCAGGATTCCTAGATGCGAGTTCGTTATTTCGGATGGGCAACTTTTGGGAGCGTCCGAGGGAGGAAATGTTCGACCCTTCCTGAAATTCTCACGTTTCACGTTTTGGAGAAATCGAGGTCTGAATTGATTTACATCGCTCCATAAGGTCTTCACTTTTTCTTCACAAGAGATTTTTCTCAGGTAAAACTTTCTTGTTGCTTGAATCGAAAAAATCTTCTTTTTGACCATCTCGTAAGAAGAGAAAGGAAGATAGTTTCTACTTCAGTGCCCGACCAAAATTCAGTATTTTTCTACCTGAAAATATTTCCAAAGGCTTTAGAAGACACAATGTTGTCTGCTGACTGTCCAGAATATACACGCTGCTACCTGGCTAAGAAAATATATTACCACATTAAATTAGCTTCAGTCTTCATCAGTTTTTTTTTGTCTTTGACAAACTACTGATTATTTCTCTCAGATAGTTGTATAATATTGAATATATTACCGTAGTTTTCATTTTATGAAGTTTTCTTCCTGAAGATTCTGGATATTTCAAAAAATAAAGGAAAATACGACCGCGTAGCGGTCGTGAGTGTGCCATGCCCTCCCGCGTTTCTTACAAGAAGAAACGACGTCCGACGACGTCCATACGTTCTCTTAAGCTCGTTATTATTATGTTATTATGGAGAATTCAACGGGAAAGCTCGAACAGTGAATGGATATTTTGGATTTTCGATCAGTTCGAAGGGTTGAATGAAAAACTACGAAAATATTCATCGCTTTGCTTAAAAACGAAAAGGAATAGGAACTGATAGAGTCAAGACCATTAAGTAATCAGTTTCCACAAACTGTCTATTTCTCGTAACCTCAATAACTTTTTTATTATTATATCCAATTGAAATGTACACCTGAAAATCATTTATTCATGATAGTTGAATAATATTGAATATATTACCGTAGTTTCCATTTTACGAAGTTTTCTCGCTCAAGATTTTCGATATTCCAAAAAAATAGAGCAAAATACGACCGCGTAGCGGTCGTGAGTGTGCCATGCCCCCCGCGTTTTTTACAAGAAGAAACGGGCTTTCCGACAACGTCCATACGGTATGTACTTCTAGCTCGTTATTATTATGTTATTAGGACAATTCAACGGGAAAGCACGAACAGTGAATAAATATTCTGGATTTTCGATCAGTTCGAAGGGTTGAATGAAAAACTACGAAAATATTCATCCCTTCGCTTAAAAACGAAAAAGAATAGAAACAAACAGAGTCAAGACAATTAATTAATTAGTTTCCATAAACTGTCCATTTCACGTTACCTCAATAATTTTTATTATATCCAATTGAAATTTATTTATACCGAATAATCATTTTTTCATGATAGTTGAATAATATTGAATATATCAACGTTGTTTTTATTCAATGAAGTTTTCTTTATAAAGATCCTAGATATATCAAAAAATAACTCTCAAACAAGTTTCACATTTTTCGATAAACCTCGTATAAGAGTAAAAAAAATTGAAATCTTATTTTTCCATTTTGCAATGATGGCTATGCAGAATTTTTGATCAAAAACAACTTTTTTCCATAAAACAAATAATAAAAAAGTTTTCCATATGTTGTCGAATATTGTTTGTAGTAGTTGATTCTCACTTATTTTGAGAAAAAACAAAAGGTTCAATAAATTATACATACATAATTATAATATGTATGTAATATACTCGAAAAAATAAAAATGTAGTATAAACTGCGATACAAACAATAATTATAAACGAATTTTATCACAAATATTGCTAAAACACTAATCATAATAATCTACTCGAAAAAGTAAATAGTTGAAAACTACGAAAAAAATTAAGACGTCTATAACAAATATAGCTAAAATGAATTCTACTGATTATAATAATCTACTCGAAGTAATTATTACAAATTATTATGAAAGAGAAAAATCAATAAAAAATCAATTGTGCCTATTATTTCGAATATAGCTTAAATGGATTAAACTAATTATGATAATCTAGTCGAAAAAATTAATAACCGAGAAGTAGAAAACAACGACACAAATGATAATTAACAAACAATAAGAAACGAACAAAAGAATAATTGTATCTATTATAACAAATATAGCTCAAAGATTTTATAGAATCCAGGAATTTAGCAGTTACGCATTCTCGGGAATACTTCACATAGATTTCGTGGGTACCTCAAGGCTCCATCTCCAGTCCCCTGTTATTTTTAGTCCCAACATAAATAATACTTTTGATAGATTCTCAGATATTTCAACTGGGGGATAAAAACGTCAATTCAGGGGGAGAATAAAAGATAAACAAATGGGAAGTCATTCTGGTGGTAAATATTCTTTACCTGCAAATCTTTTTATCATTTATTTACCTAAGATTTTAAAAAGGGGCAATTTTTTTATACACCTAGGAAAGAACGGAATTGGGTACCTGAGTATCGACTTTTTCGTTTCATTCGATATTCAAAATAATAAAGCTTGATTACATCGCAACAATCGATAAAAACTTCGAAATATAAAGATATGAGAATTAAACACTGGCAAGAACAAAGAAAAATAGAATGGTTATTTTCCATCGTCAAATGTTGTAATGGAACAAGTTTTGTTTCAATTGTGTAAATAACTATTCAGTTATGGAACCTTCCACCTTCACCCATAATTTCTAAGGGATGCTCCTCGAAGAAATTCGAGACCAACCATCTTCCCTCTTACCCTCGCACCACGCCCATCGAACGCGCCATTTCAGGTAGAACCGACCATCCATCTTCACTACGAAAAAATTCCACCGGTTCTATCCCAACAACCATCATCCCCCCCTCTCGCCCCGGTTGTTTTATCTACAAACCGAGTTCGAGGATCCTCCATTAGAAGGAACCCCAGTCTGCCCCTTTTGTCGGTCATTGTCCTCTATATACGCGTTGATGGTTATTCCCCGGTTCCGTCATAGTCAGCTGTTCGAAGGAGGGTTCCCATTTTTGTAGGTGGTTGGTCGGACCGACAGGGTCGCATCTAGGGTAGGGCGACGATTCGAAATTGTCAGTACGTACACTCGAAGCAATAAGAGGCATAGAATCAAACCAGGCAGATAAATCCCGCCTACCGTTGAAATCGATGAGGGGCACGTTGGGATACTGAAAATACGACCGCGTAGCGGTCGTGAGTTTGTCATTGTGGAGAATTCAACGGGAAAGCTCGAACAGTGAATGAAATTTCGATAAGTTCGAAGGGTTGAATGAAAAACCACGAAAATATTCATCCCTTCGATTAAAAACGAAAAAGATGATCTAGATGAAGAAAACTACCACTTCTGGCTGAGCCGGCCCTGCCCTTCCAAACTCGGCACAGTGAACGCACATAATGGGGGTCAATATACCGCCCACCCTCGAGGCTCTCCGCGTTCTTTCCAGTCCCGTTGATGATGAACCAGGGGTTGAACGCGCAGGAGGCGCCCCCTCGCCCCTCGGCCCCAGACCGCGAGCTATGATTCATGTGTCTGCCACGGGTGTATACAAAGTGTTCCAGACGTCCCGATGGTATCTGCGGCCAACTGAAGAAGACTTCGAGTTGGTCCAAGACCCGCGGCGAGAGTCCTTGGAGGGGGGCGTGTAATAATCCTCGCGTTCTCGGAATGAATATAAATGCCGGTCGAGGGAGTCAGATGGCCTGGGTCACACCTCGGGGGGTGCTTTAATGCCCGATGCTTAATATCCGATTGTCGTCTGAGCTCCATTTCTCCAAGATTTTAACGTTTCGAAGGATTTTCTCGTTCAGAACTGGCTCGGAATTGGTCTGAGCATGCACGGTCCTTATTCGTAGGACCGATTAAGAAATTCAACGGTTCGTCAATTTATTTCGTCTATATCAACTTTTGCTTTGTAGTTTCTCATAACTAATAATTTCTCTTTTTTTTACAGGTAAGTCGGCAACTATGGAAGAAGTCAGTTTTAACACAACAGTGCCCATCGAAATTATATGAGTTTTATTCGAGTAATGGTAAGATAGATAAATAATTTTCTGCTGAAGAAAAAAATAAATGAACACTCATGAATTTGACACTCGGTATCAATGATTCGAGTTAAATCAAAAATAAAAGTTTGTAATATTTTCATAAATTATCAACTCTGAAAATTATTTCATTATTTGTTTTACCAGGTAAAGTTCGGCGGTATGAATAATCACCTATTAATTTTTGCATTCCTATACGAGGATTTCCTGAAAATTTTCTCAAGAGTAGACTACTTTTTTTTTAGTATTTTTAGATAGAAAATTTTGTTCTTTTTTACTACTTCTCTTCTGTATAATGTCAAAAGTTCGTTATTTGAATCTAAGAAGACCTACCAATGAACCGAAAGGTTTTTCAATATTTTTCGAGCGCTCGTACAACTTACACGAGGGCTATATCATTTCGTCACGATGTCTGTATTTTTCGAATTTTGAGCCGAAAATGGTCTCAATTGACTATGTTCTGATGATGAACTGATGTCGAATCCGTCGGAAAATTTGAGTCTTTCCGTCCGGCCGTAAGCACGATAACTCTCGAACGGAACAACCTAGAGACTTGAAATTCAGTGTGGGTTCAGTTCCCGAATGCCTCGATTGAGTTCGTTAATGGGCCAAATTCCACCAGGGGTTCCGTAAATATGGCCGTTCAAAGTTTTGTTCCCCTGATTACTTGAAAACTACAGATTTGATTGAGATGAAATTTTGCACTCAAATGGAGAATGAGGTGTTCAAGCTACATGTGAAATTTTGTCCAGATCGCATGACCAGAACCATAGAAACCTTAGTAAATTGTAACTTTTGAACGGAAACGCCTAGGGACTTGAAATTTTCAGGATAGGTGTGGATCTCGAATGTCATGATCACGTTCATCTATGAGCAAAATTATACTAGGGATTCCGTAAATATGGTCGTTTAAAATTTAGTTTTCTTGATAATTTCAAAACTAAAGATTCGATCGTGACGAAATTTTTTATACTAATGGAGAATGATATATTCAAGCTACATTTCTCCAGATCACATTACCAGATCCATAGAAACCATAGAAAATCATAACTTTCCAACGGAAAGGCCTAGGGTCTTGAAATGTTCAGGATAGGTGTGGATCTGAAATGTCGCGTTCACGTTTATCAATGAGCAGAATTATACTAGGGGTTCCGTAAATACGGTCATTTGAAATTTTGGTTTCTCGATAATTTCGAAACTACGGATTCGATCGAGATGAAATTTTGTATTTTAATCGAGAATGATATATTAAAACAATATTTTGTCTAGATCGCATGACCAGAACCATAGAAACCATAGAAAATTGTAACTTTTGAACGGAAAGGCCTAGGAACTTGAAATTTTCTGGGTGGGTTTGGATCGAGAATATCGCGGCCACGTTCATCAAAGAGCAAAATTAGACTAGGGGTTCCGTAAATATGGCTGTTCAAAATATTTTTTTCCTGATAATTTCGAAACCACTGATTGGATTGGGATGAAATTTTGCACCTAGCTGAGGAATAATGTTTTCAAACTACGTGCAAAATTTTGTCCAGATCACACCACCAAGACCATAGATACCGTAGAAAATTCTAGGGAATTATCGAAAAAAAATTGGTCACCTAAAGCACTGACATGAAGTCTGGAGTTTCGCCTAAGTTTCAGAATTTTTGTGACAGCTGTCGAAAATTCCTTCAATTGATTTCTAAAACTGGAAAATGCGAATCTACCTACAAGGTGGATGTACGAGCGCTCAAAAGCTCCTGACTTCACGGCAGTGCTTTTCGTAATTTTTTCATTAAAGTTGAATAATATAGAATATATTACCGTAGTTTTCATTTCATGAAATTTTCTTTCTGAAGATTCTCGGTATTTCAAAAAATAAAGGAAAATACGACCGCGTAGCGGTCGTGAGTGTGAATTATTGTCGTGGAAATGGGGATAAATTAATCCTCAATATTTTTCCAAGTCCTATAATGAACAATCACAGTAAATTCGAGTCGATCAGTAAAAATGATTCAGACAACCTACATCATATTTGACGAGCTGAAACGACGAAACTCAATCAGGATCCTGTCTCAAGTTATTGAACCTTCCAAGGTCTCGATAGAAAGGAGCCTCTCGACTACAACTATTCCCATTATGATAATACAGATCATATTCGAACCGACGAACGTCTACCAGAGTCGTGAAGAACGATTCAGATGCTGACTTAACTTAACCTTCGCTTCATTGTCATAAAATATTCTTTCAAATATTGTAATTTCGATTCGAAAAATATGAAATTAAATAATGCCTTCTGAAACAATATTGTTGGTGGTAGTGGTAGACTATATTGGCGACCGTGCTGTCAGCTGTCGAAGATAACCTAACTGTCAACTGTCAAATATAACGTAGCTGTCAACTATCAAAGATAACCTAATTGTCAACGGTCAAAGATAACCTAACTGTCAACTGTGGATAACTGATCGTGCCAAATTTTTAGAGTGCCCTATATCTTTCGCTCCCAACTTCGAATTCGGGTCGTGCAGGTTGCGCCGGAAACACCGAGGGAGAAATATCAACCCCGTCTTTGGTCCTGCTGCAGTGTCGCCGGCCTCTTTTTGTCTCCCTTCCTCCTCCTCTTTTTCGCGTTCGGAACTCCCGCGAAGCGTGAATCGAATCGGGTTTTTTTTTTTTTTTTACTTTCGGTCGCGTCGACGGAAATGCAATTTGCGAGGCGCAGTCTAGCTCTGTTTTCGTTCGCTAAATTAATAATTTGGCCGGAAGGCGTGGAGAACTGCCGGAAAAACGGCGGCGGCTTCCTCTCCGCGTTTCTCCAGTGATTACTCTTCGTTAGGAGAGGAAAGAATTTTCCACGTTTTCAAATGAGCGATCTCGCCCTCGTCGCGTAATCATGTTTGGCGCGATTGGCGTAGGTAGAACAAAGGGCGGCTCTTGAAAAGAGAACGTTGAGTGAATTTGGCGGTTTGAAATCGACTACTTACCAATTCGACCGAGAACAACTTATTTTTGTTCGGTGAAGGTTGATGTGCGTGTGTGTGTGGCCGCTTTAGCCTCTCGAAACCGGCTTTATCGACTGGGAATTACCTGGACGATGCGCATTCCATTAACTGCTCCATTCTATCAAAGCGGATTTCAGAATTAACGACTGAATCAGGTACAAAACCCGAAATTGTCGCGGTTTTGGACCGATCAAATTTGCCCGCCAATGGCAATATACCCAGATTTATTATTCAGAGGATTTCTCGCGCATCGAGTGAAATATGAAGTATGAAGTTTAGAAACTGCGATTCATGAGTTTGACCTTGGAAAATAGGCCAAGGTCAACCCTAAATTTTCATGGATTCCCTAATTTCATCCAGAAATATTCTACTTTGGCGTACTTTCAAGGTCTAAGACCTAGGAATATCTATAAAAATTTGGGCTAACCTTGACTCATTTTTCAAGGTCAATCGCCAAAAATCGTAGTTTTCAATTTTGAAAACTGCCGTTTTGGAAATAGATCAAGATCGAAATCCGAATTCTTTGACTATCCTTGGAAATTGGTTCAAGGTCATCTAGAATATTGAGGATCCGCTAATCTACTAAATTTTTATAGATTCCCTGCAATCAAGAAATATTCTACTTTGGCGTATAGTTCGAAGGGAATCTATGAAAAATTGGGGCTAACCTTGACTCATTTTCCAAGGTCAATCACCCAAAATAGCAATTTTCAATTTCAAAAATTACCGTATGGAAAATACAATGATCAATATCAGAATCCGGATTCTTTGAATACCCTTGAAAATTGGGCCAAGGTCATCTAGAAATATTGGGGGAGACTCGAAAAATGAATCTGCTAATCTACTAAATTTTTATGGATTCTCTCATTCAATCAAGAAATATTCTATTCTGGCGTATATTTCAAAGGGAATCTATGACAAATTGGGGCTAACCTTAGCTCATTTTCCAAGGTCAATCACCCAAAATAGCAATTTTCATTTTAAAAAAATTACCGTTTTGAAAATACAATGATCAATATCAGAATCCGAATTCTTTGAATACCCTTGAAAATTTGGCCAAGGTCATCTAGAAATATTGGGGGAGACTCGAAAAATAAATCCGCTTATCTACTAAATTTTTATGGATTCCCACATTTAATCAAGAAATATTCTATTCTGGCATATATTTCGAAGAGAATCTATGACAAATTGGGGCTAACCTTGACTCATTTTCCAAGGTCAATCACCCAAAATAGCAATTTTCATTTTCAAAAAATTACCGTTTTGAAAATACAATGATCAATATCAGAATCCGAATTCTTTGAATACCCTTGAAAATTTGGCAAAGGTCATCTAGAAATATTGGGGGAGACTCGAGAAATAAATCCGCTAATCTACTAAATTTTTATGGATTCCCACATTTAATCAAGAAATATTCTATTCTGGCGTATGTTTCAAAGGGAATCTATGACAAATTGGGGCTAACCTTGACTCATTTTCCAAGGTCAATCACCCAAAATAGCAATTTTCATTTTCAAAAAATTACCGTTTTGAAAATACAATGATCAATATCAGAATCCGAATTCTTTGAATACCCTTGAAAATTTGGCAAAGGTCATCTAGAAATATTGGGGGAGACTCGAGAAATAAATCCGCTAATCTACTAAATTTTTATGGATTCCCACATTTAATCAAGAAATATTCTATTCTGTCGTATGTTTCAAAGGGAATCTATGACAAATTGGGGCTAACCTTAGCTCATTTTCCAAGGTCAATCACCAAAAATCGTAGTTTTCGATTTTGAAAATAGATCAAGATCAAAATCCGATTTTTTTTTATAACCTTGAAAAAGTCATCTGGAAAAATATTGGGGGTAAAGAATAAATCCGCTTATATATGTACTGGATTTCTATAGAAATCTCATTTCATCAAGAAATATTCTGAATTGGCGTATTTTCAAGGTAAAGGTAATCTATAAAAATTTATAGCTGACCTTGACTCATTTTCCAAGGTCAATCACCAAAAATCGATGTTTTAATTTGCCGTTTTGAAAATTGATCCAAGATCAGAATTCGAATTTTTCGAATAACCTTCAAAATTGTGTCAAGGTCATCTAGAGGGGTGACTCAATTACTCTATACTCTATAGGATGAGAATCTTCCAAGTCATTTGGGAAAGACCCAATAAAAATTCAAGCAAGGGTAGCCGATAGGACATTCGTGGTAAACCGTTTTCTAACCTTGCATTCAAAGAAAATCGTCTTGTTGCTTTAGTGTTCATGCTATCTGCCGATTTAATGCCGGTAGTTCGGAAGGCCTACTACTACAGCTGAACTATAGGCTATCTAATTCAGTCGAATGAAGGAACCTGTAGAACTGCCAATGTGGCATAACAGCGTCGAGTTTCTAGTGACTTCAGATAATCCCTATGGTACTAAAATCAGGGGGAACGGAGCAGACCAATGGGGCTCTCGGATTAAAAAAAAAAACGCGGGATTTACCGGCGCATCTGCACCACGTTCCTCTCGGTCAATCGGCACCGCCAGATGCCGGTTACGTTGAAGACGTCCTTACGTCACGCGGGACGTAACATTGACGACGGCCGAGGCGAAAAGCGGCAGAAAAAGTACACAATGAAATTTCTCAATCGAAATAGAAAGTGAAATCGCCACCGCGGTATCGGCGTCAGTCCGAACCTAGCCGCGATACGGACCCGACGTTTCGTGGTCGTCCGAAGAGTTCCTACCATTATTTCCCCATCGCCATCACGCTCCGTAGATTCGTGTGTAGACCACGTCGAGCGAGCGCGTTCTCACGGACCCCCGTTTCGGCACTCGGCTCAGTCGGCGAGCGGCAGTTTAGGTCTGTGGTTGTGTGCGTGTGAGTGCGCGGCCAGATAGCCGTGAGCGGTTCACATGTGTCGCGTTGTGTCGTTGCGTACCCCTATTGCACGTGTCTCAGTTCTGGTGCGCACAGCTGTTGTGCGAATGTTGTGAGTCCAACCCGTCCCGTTCTATCTTGGATATTTTGGCCCTTTTGGATTACTATGAAGGCTGTGGTGTTGAGAAGGTGAGTCCCTACGGAATGACAGGTGTCACCTACAGCTGCGGCTGTTGGGTCGCTAACGCTGGTTCCATCGGCGAATTATACTTTCTAATTTCGTTAGACGTGTGCGAAATAATGATCCTCGCGTCCTTGTTCGCGTGTGTGTGTGTGAAACTGCCAAATTGTTGCAAATTTTAAGCGATTCCGCGATCAATGTTACCAGTTTGCGAAATTCCCCTCGCCGCTCTGTCGAAATTAAAAATACACGGTGTGTCCAAACAAGGTTGTTTCGAAATTGCGGCAATCGAGTCGAGGTTGTGGCTGAAAAAGTCGACAAAGTGAAACATGCGAGTATCCTCCCGACGCGAAAACGACGAATCGATGACAATGAACCCGAGGATCCCCTTCTTGGAGGGTTCCAAACGCAGAGGGTTTGTACGGAAATCAGTTGTTATAGCAACGCTTGTTGGTCTGTCTATTCAGAAGCTCGTAGCTTCTCTAGACAAAGGATTGAACGTATATTCTGTACGCCAAAAGGTTCCGTCCGCCCCTATTCGGAGGGTTGGTGCGAGGGAACTTGAAACCACAACTGGGTGCACCTAGAAAAACGAAAAACGCTAGTTTCCCGTGAAGAATAAAGAAATAACGAGGGAAATAACTCTACTTTGTATCCTAGTCAAAATAGTTAAAGCATAGAAAAAATGTTCAGTATAATTTTTAGGAGAATTTCCTTTGGCACTGAGGAAAACATCTACCTGAAAGATAAACAAAAGATAAACAAAAAGAACATGAACTGTTATACCAAAACAGAAACCTACACCCAAATAGTATTTGAATATATAATATATTAATACCAACCAGAAACAACACAAAAAAAATAGTATTCAACAATCGCATGGTTTGTGATGAACTTATTGTGAAATTGAACACTTTAAGCAGAGCAGTCTCGGCGAATCACCACGGGCTGGTACTGAAGTAGGGTTGAAGGATAGGAAGCAGAGGATGAACCTTCTTTCTGCACAGTTCCGGGGCTGTCACCTAGTTTTTGAGAAGCCAAAGGCACTTAACTAAAAGTTGCTCAATATAACTTCAACAGAAGATACGATGGTGCGATAAAAACGATCAGACGACCCGGTCTACCCTGGTTTCCGGTTTGACGAATGCAATACCTTAAAACATCAGGAGATGGAATTAAAAATAATCGATTTCTGGTGAAATCAGTTTCGACTCGATGGAGGAATTTTTCCATGGAATGCCTTTTCTGCGAATCCGTGCGTTGTTTCCATCGGTGAGTCATGTTTTCGAACGTCGTCGTTCACGAGAGAGGAATTCTGGCGTAATGGATTCGCGGAAAAGGTTGCGTCAGTCGTCAGTTAACATCGAGAAATATGAATTATTTTAATCGGAGTTAATTATCATCGTTCGCTTTTCAAACCAGTCCGTTGGAATCGCGAAGTAATCTAATCGTCGTTTACCTCTGCCAACCCCAAGAGCTGAAAAAAACGAATCCTGGTGATTTCCGGTTAAATGAATTCCTGTTGTTTAAATGAAACTATTGTTATCACAACAAAAAAATAGTAGGTGAATGAAACACTATTCACATATAAATACTCAGATGATTTTAATTAATACTCAACATGTTTCGACCTAATACAGCTCATCCTCAGGAGAAAATCACACAAGTGAAGCTGAAAAAACGAGAAAATCATGCAGAAAACGTAAAGATACTCAACGACGAAATACAAAGCATATCGAGCGAAATTATTAAAACTAACATAACAAAATAATGAAAACAAAATGCAAAATTAAATCAGAGGGGTAAAAATATGTATGAATAGTAGAAATTTTGAAAGTATGAAAAAAGTGATAAAAAAAAATTATTTTATCACTTTGTACCTTCTAAATTTATCAATTATTTTTACTGTTTATACTGATGACCTTTTAACTGTTTCATTTTTGACATTTTCAACTTTGTTTAACTGTTCTATATTAATGTCTTTTGTTCAACCGAATTTCTTGTTCTATTCTCAGGAGAAAATCACACAAGTGAAGCTGAAAAAACGAGAAAATCATGGAGAAAACGTTAAGATACTCAACGACGAAAGACAAAGCATAACATCGAGCGAAATGATGAAAACTAACATAACAAAATAATAAAAACAAAATGAAGAATTAAATCAGAGGGGTAAAAAAATGAATAAATAGTAAAAATAATTGAAAAATTTAGAAGGTACAAAAAAAGTGATAAAAAAATTATTATCATCACTTTTTTTGTACCTTCTAAATTTTCCAATTATTCTTACTGTTTATACTGATGACCCTTTAACTGTTTCATTCTTGACATTTTTAACTTTGTTTAACTGTTCTATATTAATTTCTTTTGTTCAACCGAATTTTTTATTCTATTCTCAGGAGAAAATCACACAAGCTAAAAAAACGAGAAAATTATGGAGAAAACGTAAAGATACTCAACGACGAAAGACAAATCATAACATCGAGCGAAATGATGAAAACTAACATAACAAAATAATAAAAACAAAATGAAGAATTGAATCAGAGGGGTAAAAAAATGAATAAATAGTAAAAATAATTGAAAAATTTAGAAGGTACAAAAAAAGTGATAAAAAAAAATTATTTTCATCACTTTGTACCTTCTAAATTTTCCAATTATTCTTACTGTTTATACTGATGACCTTTTATCTGTTTCATTCTTGACATTTTTAACTTTGTTTAACTGTTCTATATTAATGTCTTTTGTTTTATTCTCTATTTTCTGTTCTATTCTCAGGAGAAAATCACACAAGCTAAAAAAACGAGAAAATCATGGAGAAAACGTAAAGATACTCAACGACGAAAGAAAAAGCATAACATCGAGCGAAATTATGAAAACTAACATAACAAAATAATAAAAACAAAATGAAGAATTAAATCAGAGGGGTAAAAAAGGATAAAAAGTAAAAATAATTGAAAAATTTAGAAGGTACAAAAAAAGTGATAAAAAAAAATTTATTTGTATCACTTTGTACCTTCTAAATTTTCCAATTATTTTTACTGTTTATACTGATGACCTTTTAACTGTTCAGTTTTTGACATTTTTAACTTTTTTCAACTGTTTAACTATATCAATGGATTTTGATCAACCGAATTTTTTGTTCTATTCTACTTATTTCTTATTTCGCTCGATGTTATGCTTTGTCTTTCGTCGTATATAATATATTATGTTGTCTTTCAATACTACTTTACAACGAATGTCCCTCTAATTCGTTAGAATAATGTAAAGAAGTAAAGATACCCTATAATGAATAAAATAAATTTTACTCATTCCAGACACCTATTCTTTATCTTTAGATAGAATGCATTACTACAGAATATTGCTGTACAATCTCAGATTATAAGCTTCGAATACAACTAACTAGTACTGTAATATATGAACGATAGATCTTTAATTCAACGGAAAATTTCTGTTAAATCGATACTACAGTTCCGTTATGAGTAAAGTTATACGACCTGTTTTAGTTTAGTGCTCATTACTAGAAATCCTTGTAGACTCCGAAGTTTGAAGCTTGGAATACAACTATCTAGTTTGTTTATGGAACAGGAAATTCCTGTGAGTAGTCACGCATATTTCGGTTTTCGTCACAGTATTATTTTCCTGTTGAATTGACGAACTGGTTGCATCAACTAATGAAAAACTTGTTATTTCTAGTGGAATTAAACGACCGGAATTGTAACGTAAAATCAACAAATATTGCTGCTGTCGCTTATATAGGGGGCATTTCCTGTAGAAGTAACCGAATTCCTGTTGTGCATCCTAAAAAATTTCTTTTGAGTGCAGGAAATTAACGAAACGGTAATAATTTCACCACCCTGTCAGCGTGTGGTTTTAGTGCGACGGCGACGCGACAGCGATTTCGTCCACTCAAACTACAGGTGGTGAAAGATTCTCTCAAAATCGAAATTGTGGCGGCGTAACGCAACGTTCTGTTCGCGGCACCGCGGGATACACGTCGCTGATTCACGTTTCCCTTCTCAGAACTCCCGTATCCTGCGACACGGATACCGTTTCCGTTTCCACGTATTCTTCCCGCGTGTATCTCGTCGGTTCATTCTCAGGTCTGATGATATTATTCGTGTATTTCCCGATGTCGAGCCCCGTTATCGTCGTCACTTCACGATTTCGGTTCGCGCCGGGAATGCCGTTTTATCGTTTCCTGTCTCGAGGTTGTATCGTTAGTCCGAGGAGAATATCAAGCGCTGCGAATAAACTTTCGTCGATGTTGTGGCGCCCGGGCGAGTACGAAATAAGGACATATGGAATTATGAACTGGCGATGAAACGATAATCGTGCTCGTGGCTTTTTCCACTGAGGAGAGACAAACAGTGGCGTGTCGCGATTTGGCTTCGCAATGAGTGAGAAATGAGTGTTCGAGTTATGAGAACGAGAGGAATCTTGAAATTTTCCTTGGAACAAAATCAAATCGGTAGACAGTTGAGCTCATAATGCGCAACCTAACGGCGCCGTTCGATGCGACGTCGATAGCGTCGATTCTCCCAAACATGCATTAACGGGGGAATGTTCGCCAGTTTCGTTCCTCCTCGATCGTATCTGGCGCGCCGTATCGTCTGGCTTGAAAAGAAAGCAATTTCTATAGGAATCAAAGAGGGGTCACAAAAGGAACGAGAGAGATACGCTTCGATTCCACGTGGCCCCTCGAATCTAATGCTACGGGGGGTGCTTATCAACTTAACGACGGAGTCGGGATGGGATAAGGCCGAGTCCGGAAGGCCAGTATTAAATTTGACGGCTGTGTTTGTTCGATGGATTCTCGATAAGGTTTCTATGCCAAGTCTACAAATAGGAATAGATAATAAAATGGGACGATTGCCGGAGAATTGTCCCTATTCAATTCGAAAATAATCTCGCTAATAGGCACTCGATACTAGGGTTTTGTTCGGGAGCGGAAACGCGAAAGCGTTAACAAATTGGAAGAGCGCAGACGTGATGTCTGGAGCTTTCGCGCGCTCGTTTCTGTGTACCAAAAAAGCCATCAATGTTCATTGTCAGTATGACATGAACTGTCATTTTATTTTTATAAACTTCAATAGATGGAATCATCGGATTATATTGAATATTTCAAAAAAACTCAATTTTTTTTTCCTTTCCAAACGGCCTTCAATGTTCATTGTCAGTATGACACGAACTCTCATTTTATTTTTATAAACTTCAATAGATGGAATCGCAGAATTTGATTGTAGATATCAGAAAAATTCAATATTTTTCTTTGAACCAAAACGGCCTTCAGTGTTCATAGTTATATGACACGAACTGTCATTTCATTTTTATAAACTCCAAAAGATGGAATCGCAGAATTTGATTGAGTATATCAATCAAATTCAATATGTTTCTGTGAACCAAAACGGCCGTCAGTGTTCATAGTTAGTATGACACGAACTGCCATTTCATTTCTATAAGCTTCAATAGATGGAATCAAAGAATTTGATTGAATAATCACAAAAATTCAATATTTTTTTGTGAGCCAAGACGGCCTTCAGTGTTCATAGTTAGTATGTCACGAACTGCCGTTTTATTTCTATAAACTTCAATAGATGGAATCGCAGAATTTTATTGTAGATATAAGAAAAATTCATTATTTTTCTGTGAACCAAAACGGCCTTCAGTGTTCATTGTCAGTATGACACGAACTGTCATTTTATTTTCATAAACTTCAATAGATGGAATCACCGAACTATATTGAATGTTGATTTTTTCCAATCTGCACTTTTTATCATACTTTTTACCGCTTCAAGTTATTGTTTTTGCTCGATATTATATTTAGTTATAGTGAATGCATTGTGTGGATACTTTTTTCGGTTCGTCCTGTTTGTATCTAAAAGAGAAATAAATAAAAATAAATAAATTAAATATCATAAAAATTCGATTTTTTTCTTTCTGTACCAAGACGGCCTTCAGTGTTCAGTGTCAGTATGACACAAACTGTCATTTCATTTTTATAAACTTCAATAGATGGAATCACCGAACTATATTGAACGTTGATTTTTCAAATCTGCACTTTTTGTCATACTTTTTACTGCTTGAAGTTATTGCTTTTGCTCGATATTATATTTAGTTATAGTAAATGCAATATGTGGATACTTTTTTCGGTTCGTCCTGTTTGTATCTCAAAGAGAAATAAATAAAAAATAAATAAATTAAATATCAGAAAAATTCAATTTTTTTCTTTGTGTACCAAAACGACCTTCAGTGTTCATTGTCAGTATGACACAAACTGTCATTTTATTTTTATAAACTTCAATCACTGAACTATATTGAAAGTTGATTTTTCCAATCTGCACTTGTTATCATACTTTTTACTGCTTCAAGTTATTGTTTTTGCTCGATATCATATTTAGTTATAGTAAATTCAACATGTGGATACCTTTTTCGGTTCGTCCTGTTTGTATCCCAAAGAGAAATAAATGAAAAATAAATAAATTAAATATCAGAAAAATTCAATTTTTTCTTCGTGTACCAAAACGACCTTCAGTGTTCATTGTCAGTATGACACGAACTGTCATTTTATTTTCATGAACTTCAATAGATGGAATCACCGAACAATATTGAATGTTGATTTTTCCAATCTGCACTTGTTATCATACTTTTTACTACTTCAAGTTATTGTTTTTGCTAAATATTATATTTAGTTATGGTAAATGCAATATGTGGATACCTTTTTCGGTTCGTCCTGTTTGTATGTCAAAGAGAATTTTATATTTATAAACTTCAATAGATGGAATCACCGAACTATATTGAATATTGATTTTTTCCAATCTGCACTTGTTATCATACTTTTAACTGCTTCAAGTTATTGTTTTTGCTCGATATTATATTTAGTTATAGTAAATGCTATATGTGGATACTTTTTTCGGTTCGTCCTGTTTGTATCCCAAAGAGAAATAAATACAAAATAAATAAATTAAATATCAGAAAAATTTAATTTTTCCCTTTGTGTACCAAAACGGCCTTCAGTGTCCATTGTCAGTATGACACGAACTGTCATTTTATTTTCATAAACTTCAATAGATGGAATCACCGAACTATATTGAATGTTGATTTTTCCAATCTGCACTTGTTGTCATACTTTTTACTGCTTCAAGTTATTGTAAATGCAATATGTGGATACTTTTCTGAGTTCGTCTTGTTTGGACGCAGTGGCGGCGTTAAATGTTGATGACTTCAAAAGAAACTGCCTACGTGCATTCTCCGATTACACTCGCTCATTGTTTCTCACTCCTTGCTAAATTACGGCACATGTAAGTTGTTTTGAAACGGCGACTGTAGGAAGATCTTTCTCAACGGAAGAACGAGAGTCGTTACCCAACATTCGACTTTCCCGTATGTGGAAATGAAATGCGCGCCCGACAAAGGGAAATTGTGTGGGACGTATTCGTGGAAAATATGGTAATTAGTCGTTATCGAGCGATGGGGGTTTGGGAAGGTCGACGGAACCCCCGAAAATTTGGGATCACGCTATGTATAACCGTTAATTCATTCAGGAAGGTCTTATCTTTCGGCCGCAATGTTTTCTCGGCTTCATTATTTGTTGTCATGAATAACGTTTCAAAATTTTTACTCGCTGGTATAAGTGACTATATTAGTTTCTGGTACAAGGTCGATTAGCCAATAGGATTGTATCCAAGTTTTCCGTTATGAAAGAGCCATCGTTAACGGTGTCAAAAATCAACAGACCCGACATCAATTTTTGTTTAGCACCTTGTGAAACAATTTCGAGACAACTTTGTTGAAATAATAAACATTCGTGTGAAATCTCCCCGTTCCGACCCTGGAGTCAATTAAGTACCCTCTCAACTTTCGGCCTATTTCTCCCCCTCCCTCGTCGGTTAAGTGATCCATTTTTCGTCGATAAATCACTCCAAACAATTCTTTTTCCCATCTGGAACTTCGAACCCCGTTCGGAGGTGGTCTCGGATTTATTCAAGCGCATCAATTTTCCGGGACATTGAGAGAACGGCAACTATTTGTTTTATCTCCGCTGCGTTTTTCCCAAAGGCTTTCCGGCGACGAAAAAAAAAATTCCGATTGTCCTGCGAGCAATGGCAGAAAATCCTGCGATATCGTCGGCTCGTGGCGTTCTCAGGAGTTTATCTCTTCGTTCGCAGCTTTTTTTTGCACCAGAGTTGGACGACAATTTATTTGTTTGAATTTTTTACAAACATCCAGTAATAAACCAATTTTCGAATTTTTTTAAACTAAATATTTTCAGAACACATTTACCTAATTTGAGTTCAAAATTTAGCTCCGTTTTCTTACAACTTTAAGTTTTATCGAACCAACTTCAATATTATTATTTTTATGTTGGCAACATGATGTGAATCTTGGAATCTAGTTTTTTATTGTTATAAAAATATATAGAATTTTCGGTAATTTTATCTCTCCGTTCGCAGTTTTTTCCACCAAAGTTGGACGGCAATGTATTTGTTCGAAATTTTTACAAACATCCAGTAATAAACCAATTTTCGAATTTTTTTAAACTAAATATTTTCAGAATACATTTACCTAATTTGAGTTCAAAATTTAGCTCCGTTTTCTTACAACTTTAAGTTATATCGAACCAACTTCAATATTATTATTTTTATGTTGGCAACATGATGTGAATCTTGGAATCTAGTTTTTTATTGTTATAAAAATATATAGAATTTTCGGAAATTTTATCTCTCCGTTCGCAGTTTTTTCCACCACAGTTGGACGATAATTTATTTGTTCGAATTTTTCACAAACATCCAGTGATAAACCAATTTTCGAATTTTTTCATACTAAATATTTTCAGAACACATTTACCTGATTTGAGTTCAAAATTTAACTTCGTTTCCTTACAAAGTCAAGTTTTTTCGAATCAACTTCCATATTATTATTTTCATGTTGGCAACATGATGTGAATCTTGGAATCTCGTTTTTTATTGTTATAAAAAGATAGAATTATCGGGAATTTTATCTATCCGTTCGCAGTTTTTTCCACCAGAGTTGGACGACAATTCATTTGTTCGAATTTTTCGCGAACATCCAGTGATAAACCAATTTCCGATTTTTTTTTAACTAAATATTTTCAGAACACATTTACCTATTTTGAGTTCAAAATTTAGCTTAGTTTTCTTACAACTTCGAGTTTTATCGAATCAATTTCCATATTATTATTTTCATGTTGGCAACATGATGTGAATCTTGGAATCTAGATTTTTATTGTTATAAAAATATATAGAATTTTCGGAAATTTTATCTCTCCGTTCGCAGTTTTTTCACTAGAGCTGGATGACAATTTATTTTTTTCAAACATCCAGTAATAAACAAATTTTCGCATTTTTTCGAACAAAAACAATTTTGAGAACAAATTATACAATATTTCATTAATTATATTGATGAACAAATGAATTTATCAAAATCGTTTCTTTCTCTATCAATTTTTTTTTCAATTCTTTATCCAATCGAGTTTCTTCATTTTGCAGTAAAGGTTTCCTTCTCTATCTATCTTTTTCCTTCCCCCCTTTGTCATTGGAGCAGAAAATTTTTCTCTGAATAATTCATCTTCATTTTGGGATGAAAAACAACAAATCAACCAAAACAGTCAGAAATTGAGGTTATGAACATAATATTTTCGAAATTTCTGTCACGCATTACATATAATGTATGACATCTCTCAAATTCGGCCGATGTAGCCAGATATACATTCTTTCCACTTCTTTGTGTTCACTACATCTGGATAAATATGGGGGATACCCCTTGTGAAGTTTCGGACTTCACTTTCCAGACCAACTCGGCGTTCCGCCCGATCAACTTCGAAGATGAATTACTCATTTTCTATAAATAGAACATCTCGCGGCAGGACATTGTTCCCTAGTTAACACAGAATGACGCCATAAAAGAACCATCAAGTGCCTGGCGTGGCTAAAATTAAAACGAATTCCGTTAATTCAACAAGATAATTCCTTGAACACACACGAGGAGTCTTCGACTTTCACGAATATTTCGAAAATGATGGAATTGGCGTTACATCAGATTTCTGTACCGAGCGAAATGGCAATTTTCGCCATAGGTGTATTGCTCATTGTTCTTCGAGTGCGATTTGAAAGTCTTCGACGGTGTTAAAATGCGTGTTGCGTAGCTATTGACCTATAGAGGTAGGTGTTGGCCAAGTGAGAGGCTAGAGTTGTGGTACCCACCTAATAACGTCGAATGAAAGTTGAAAAATGTGTTAACAATTAAAAAACATTCCTCTAGATTTCAGAGCAGTACAAATCGCTTCCTGAATGTTACAGCGGTTCACTTTCAAATTTCACCAGGAATCAAAGTTGAATCTCTCTTCTTTTTCTAACGACGTTCGTTCTTGTGGAACCAATCCTAAAATGAAGAGTTTAGATTCCGAAGAGTTGTAGAAAATTTCGACCACTAAATGTAAAACAATGGAACGACCCGAATAAGCGAAAGGGAAAAGAATTCTACGACACGATTTTTACTACAATAAAATTGCCCA
Organism: Aphidecta obliterata; assembly: GCA_963966015.1. Classification (NCBI taxonomy): domain Eukaryota; kingdom Metazoa; phylum Arthropoda; class Insecta; order Coleoptera; family Coccinellidae; genus Aphidecta; species Aphidecta obliterata. The sequence continues at coordinate 5,633,756 of OZ014431.1, forward strand.
ACCAATTGAGCAAGACGTTGCTATAACAAAATAACTTTGTGAACGACTCACGATCTTCGTCTTCCTAATTGAACGTTAAATACTGGTTATCGACTCGGGGGAAAAGTCGCCAAGTTTGACAACGTCGCGCGGGGGCTCGCCCCCTAGCCGAGATCGAAGAAGTAAGCGGCGGCGATTTCGGATTCTCCGCCGTGTGGAAGGATTAGATCACCAGTCAAGGTCAAGATCTTGAGAGTCGTAACACTTGCTCATTACCATCGTCATTGTGTGCGTTCCCTCATTGTTTACGAACACATACATCACGCCGAAGGCAATGCAACAACGCCCATCCGCTTCACCGTTCCGTCGACATTTCGCATTGATAATGTTTCAATTATAATTATTTTCATCGTGAGTTACTCAATTGAACTTTATGCGCACAATAACGGTCGTTTATTGCAGAAAACTCTGTTGGTAACACTACTCGTTATTTATACCAAACTAATAATAACTATTGAAGAAAACAAGAATTGTGCAAGATGTTGATAAACAGACAACAACAAAATTCAAACGCAAAGAGCAGCAAGCAGAGAAAATATTTCCATTCAAAACTTAAACTCGACGAGTTTTAACAACTCCGCTAACCTTTCGACAACACAGACCAAAGCGAAATGCAGGTACTCCTCGCTGAGGCTCTTTTGAAAGCTTTTGTAAGAACTCGTTAAAATAAAATTTTGAAGTAATTCAAATCGAAAATGTCTTTTTCAAAATATTGAAAACCATATTCATACATAAAATATTCCATTTCTATTGAAAACAAAAATATAATAAAATACTAAATGATTCTCAACACATTGAAGTGAAGTAGGTACTGAAAAATAATAATCATTTGAAATGATCGAAATAAAAGCGCTATGAAATCGCTCGTCACAACTAAATAGCAATAAAAATCTGAATGAAAATATCACTATCGATGAGTGATTAAACTATAGTTACTTGGCAATTACGATTATCTACGCCATGAATGTCAACAACTGTTGAGATTATCTGGAATTTCAGTATGTAAAAAGTTTTTCGAATAACAAGATGATGACCCATATGGCTTCAATGATTCTACTTTGAAATTTTTTTTTCATGATGTGAAAAGTATATAAATTTACTCAACAAGGTATGTATTGGTATTTCGCGAACATCCATTTTGTTTTTAATTTCAAAAATATTTCAAACCATTATATTATTTCACTGTCGAACTGTTTTCTTTGCTTTGCTATTTAAAATATTTTCAAACTGTTCTATAACTTCAAAATAGTATTGCAAATCGATCGAACTATTTTCTAAAACATTACTTTAATTTCAAAAATATTTTCCAACCATTCTATTACTCCAAAATGAGAATATTGAAATTGGTCGAACTGTTTTCTTGAACATCGCCTTGATATTGAAAATATTTTCAAACTATTCTACACCTTTAAAAAAATATTGCAATTCGATCAAAATATTATCTAAAACATTACTAATTTAAAAAAAAAATTCAAACCTTTCTATCACTCCAAAATGAGAATATTGAAATTGGTCGAACTGTTTTTTTGAACATTGCCTTGATATTAATAATATTTTCAAACTATTCTATACCTTTGAAAAAATATTGCAGATCGATCAAAATATTATCTAGAACATTAATAATTTGAAAAAAAAATTTAAACCATTCTATCACTCCAAAATGAGAATATTGAAATTGGTCGAACTGTTTTTTTGAACATTGTCTTGATATTGATAATATTTTCAAACTATTCTATACCTTTGAAAAAAAATTGCAAATCGATCAAAATATTATCTAGAACATTAATAATTTGAAAAAAAAAATTCAAACCATTCTATCATCACTACAAAATAAGAATATTGAAATTGGTCGAACTGTTTTTTTGAACATTGCCTCGATATTAATAATATTTTCAAACTATTCTATACCTTTGAAAAAATATTGCAAATCGATCAAAATATTATCTAGAACATTAATAATTTGAAAAAAAAAATTCAAACCATTCTATCACTACAAAATAAGTATATTGAAATTGGTCGAACTGTTTTTTTGAACATTGCCTTGATATTAAAAATATTTTCAAACTATTCTATACCTTTAAAAAAATATTGCAAATCGATCGAACTATTTTCTAAAACATTGATGCGGAAATTTCTCGTTTTCCTCAACACTTGAGAAGACCGATTTGGTCTAGCAAAACCACGACTGAGAGAAAGAGTGTTACAAAAATTATGTCTATGACCAGCTTATATTGGGTCATAGAATATCCAGCCAGCATTCTCATTCTTCTTATTCTTCAGTACAAATATACTAACAAGAATATAAATTTGAGGTTATGCAACTCTAAATACACATTTGAGAATTGTGAGAAGTGTACAATTCTTCAACAAACATTACTATAATAAAAAAAAAATTACAAACTATTCTATTACTTCAGAATATATTACTCAAAATAATGTTGGAAATCGATCGAGAAATTTTCCAAAATAACACTTCAATTTCAAAAATATTTTCAATAATTCTAAAACGCCAAAATGGAGAATATCGCAAATCCGTCGAAATATTTTTCTTAAACACTGCAACATTAAGAAAAAAGTTCAAACCATTCTATCGCTCCAAAATGAGAATAATGAAATTGGTCGAACTGTTTTTTTGAACATTGTCTTGATATTAAAAATATCTTCGAACTATTCTATACCTTTAAAATAATGCAAATAAATCAAACTATTTTCTAAATCATTAATATAATTAGAAAAAAAATTCAAACCATTCTATTACTCCAAAATGAGAATATCGCAAATTGGTCGGACTGTTTTTTTGAATATTACCTTGATATTGAAAATATTTCCAAACTATTCTTCAAAATAATATTGCGAATCGATCGAACTATTCTCTAAAACATTGATGCGGAAATTTCTCGTTTTCCTCAACACTTGAGAAGACCGATTTGGTTTAGCAAAACCACGACTGAGAGAAAGAGTGTTACAAAAATTATGTCTATGACCAGCTTATATTGGGTCATAGAATATCCAGCCAGCATTCTCATTCTTCTTATTCTTCAGTACAAATATACTAACAAATATATAAATTTGAGGTTATGCAACTCTAAATACACATTGGAGAATTGTGAGAAGTCTACAATTCTTCAACAAACATTACTATAATAAAAAAAAATTACAAACCATTCTATTACTTAATAATAATAATAATATTTTCAATAATTCTAAAACGCCAAAATAGAGAATATCGCAAATCGGTCGAACTATTTTTCTTAAACACTGCAACATTGAGAAAAAAATTCAAACTATTCTACAACCTCAGAATAATATTGGAAATCGGTCGAATTAATTTCTAAGACATTTGTTTAATTTCAAAAATTATTTTATATTACTCCAAAATGAGAATATAGCAGTTTTTTTGAACATTGCTTTGCTGTCAAAAATATTTTCGAACTATTCTCTACCTCCAAAATTATGTTGCAAATCGATCGAGAAATTTTCTAATATATCACTTCAATTGCAAAAATATTTTCAAATCCTTCTAAAACGCCAAAATAGAGAATATCGAATTTAATATGTATTAAAAATACAACTGCAAAACGAGGCATGCACTCCAGGTTGTCAGTTTTATCTTATGAAAATACCGCTTTATCTCTCCACATTATTACCTTATTCGAGTTAATTACTACCATTTCAATTCAATTCTATAAACTTTCATCTAGCTAGATAAAACAGAGCTTTTAATCAGGAGTTCCTAGTACAGATCCGTTGGTAATTCCAGGAAATTCTAGAGGGGTACATTTCACTTATTATCTCCCATTATTGGGCACGTCCAGAATCTTATACCTGATCTCTTTGAAAGGCTTTTTCGCAGCTTTCATTCAACTTTCCTTGCTTATCTTTTCTATTATAGACAGATAGTACTTAAGGTCTCTCCCAACTCGAATCTCGGCAGAAAGACCAAAACCACCGTCGAGTAACCATCGTCGGGAATCGACCAAGAAATTGTAGATTTACCTATGGAAGACTTGCGCAGACAACTGTTAAACATTATCCTTTTCACTATTTTTTTTCTGTTGAGTTTACTCTATTTTCTAAATCGTGAATCGTCAATCAAGTGATGGATTTGGAGAGACGGTTCGTTCTTATAGACAGTTCTGTTTTTTGTGAAGACTGTCAGAACAACGGCCAATGGCTAAAGTTCAAGGAAAAATTGTGAGTATTTCAGTAGGGGTCAGACCAAATAAAGTACAGTTTGTGAAATACGTAGATTTCATCAGAATTGGGGAGAGATAACTATTTGGGCAAGTACAATCCTGTCGCTATTATAGTTATGGATGAAAGGGGCTCAAAAATGTTATTACTTCTTCGAAGGTATATTTCCTCATTAAATGTTCAGTGTTGGTTTTGAAGATCAACTCTCATCACCATTATATTATCAACATAACCTCAAATGTCTTTCTTATCAGAAATGTATGCATTCTGACGTCATACAATTGTTTATATTTCCATTTCAAAAATTCATCGTGTATTCCGATACTGATCTCGATTATTTTTTTTTTCCAGTCCCAGGTACAGAGCCCTCCGAAACCTCGTAAGAACCGGCAATTCAGCGAATATTAACAACGTCGGAGGCGGTGGCGGAAGCCCGGGCGGCTCCAGGTTGTGCGAAGTGAGGCGGGCATACAAATCGGCCGGCGTGCCGTGCAAGACGGCCCGCCGCAGGGCCCGGGGCATGAGCATGGGCCAGAAGGTCTCAGGAGGAGTTAAGGCCGTCAATCGGGATGCCGCAACACCATACAAGCCAGTCATACCTAGGGAGTTGGCACAGGTACGGACTTTTTAAAATCAACTTTTCTGATGGGAAAATGTAGACGCTTTCAGAAGTTATGATGCGAAATATTATAGGGGTAGATTTTTCTTAACGCCCTCAATGCATACTAATATGACAATATAGATTGAAAATTTCTGATCAAAAATATCACATCACACAAGAACAATTTTTTTTTTTGTGGCCAATATGACGATTTTATAAAATAAAGTCAGAACACGAAAAGTCTTAGATTGAATTAGACTTTACAATAATTTTTTCTGATAGAAAAATGTAGACGCATTGAATAGTTATAATGCAGAATATTATAAAGGTAGATTTTTTTCAAACCTCCCAATGCAATCAATTTTTTTGATATGGCAATATAGGTGTATTAAAAAATTCTGATCAAAAATATCAGTTCGCACAAGAACTATTTTTTTGGTGACCAATATAACGATTTTGTAAAATATAGTCGAAACATAAAAAGTCTCAGATTGAATTAGTCTTTTACAATAAACTTTTCTGGTAGTAAAATGTAGACGCATTGAATAGTTGATAATGCACAATATTATTTTATGGGTAGATTTTTTTTCAAACCTTCCAATGCAATCTATTTTTTTTTAATATGACCATATAGGTGTATTAAAAAATTCTGATGAAAAATATCAGATCGCACAAGAATTTTTTTTTTTTCGTGACCAATATGACGATTTTATGAAATAAAGTCAGAACTTGAAAAGTCTCAGATTGAAATAGTTTTTTGAAATAAGCTTTTCTGATAGGAGAATGTAGTCGCATTGAATAGTTATGATGCAAAATTTTATAGGCGAAGATTGTTTTTCAAACCCCTCAATGCAATAATTTTTTAAATATGACAATATAGATGCATTGGAAAATTCTGATAAAAAAAAATAGATCTCACAAGAACTAGTTTTTTTGTGACCAATATAACGATTTTATAAAACATAGTTAGAACATAAAAAGTCTCAGATTGAATTAGTCTTCACAATAAACTTTTCTGATGGGAAAATGTAGATGCATTGAATAGTTATGATGCAAAATATTATAGGGGTAGATGTTTTTCAAACCCCCAATGCAATACATTCTTCAAATATGACAATATAGATGCATTAAAAAATTCTGATCAAAAATATCAGATCGCACAAGAACTATTTTTTTTTGTGGCCAATATGACGATTTTATAAAGTATAGTCAGAACTATTTTTTTTTCGTGACTAATATGACGATTTTATGAAATAAAGTCAGAACTTAAAAAGTCTCAGATTGAATTAGTCTTTTAAAATAAGCTTTTCTGGTAGGAAAATGTAGACGCATTGAATAGTTATGATGCAAAATTTTATAGGGGAAGATTGTTTTTCAAACCCCTCAATGCAATAATTTTTTAAATATGACAATATAGATGCATTGAAAAATTCTGATAAGAAAAAATAGATCGCACAAGAACTATTTTTTTGTGACCAATATAACGATTTTATAAAATATAGTCAGAACATAAAAAGTCTTCACAATAAACTTTTCTGATGGGAAAATGTAGATGCATTGAATAGTTATGATGCAAAATATTATAGGGGAAGATTGTTTCTCAAACCCCTCATTGCAATAATTTTTCAAATATGACAATATAGATGCATTGAAAAATTCTGATCAAAAAAAATAGATCACACAAGAACTATTGTTTTTGTGACCAATATAACGATTTTATAAAATATAGTCAGAACATAAAAAGTCTCAGATTGAATTAGTCCTTACAATAAACTTTTCTGATAGGAAACTATAGCGCATTGAATAGTTCTGATGCAAAATAATATAGTGTCAGATTTTTTTTCAAAAACCTCTCAATGCAATCAATTTTATATGACAATTGGATGCATTAAAAAATTCTGATCAAAAATATCAAATCAGACCAATTAAAAATATTTTCAAACTATTCTATATCTTTCATGAAATATTGCAAATCGATTGAACTATTTTCTAAAAAATCACTATAATTTAAAAACCATTGTACTAATCCAAAATGAAAATTTCGCAAATTGATAGAACTGTTTTTTTGAACATTGCCTTGATATTAAAAATATTTTCAAACTATTCTATACCTTTCATAAAATATTGCAAATCGATTAAACTATTTTCTAAAAAATCACTATAATTTAAAAACCCTTGTATTAATCCAAAATGAAAATATCGCAAATTGATAGAACTGTTTTTTTGAACATTGCCTTGATATTAAAAATATTTTCAAACTATTCCATACCTTCAAAAAAATATTGCGAATCGATTTAACTATTTTCTAAAACATCACTATGATTTCAAACCATTCTATTAATCCAAAATGAAAATATCTCAAATTGATAGAACTGATTTTTTGAACATTGCCTTGATATTAAAAATATTTTCAAACTTTTCTATACCTTTCATGAAATTATCGATTAAACTATTTTCTAAAAAATCACTATAATTTAAAAACCATTGTATTAATCCAAAATGAAAATATCGCAAATTGATAGAATTGTTTTTTTGAACATTGCCTTGATATTAAAAATATTTTCAAACTATTCTATACCTTCAAAAAAATATTGCGAATCGATCAAACTGTTTTCTAAAACATCGCTATAATTTCATACCATTCTATTAATCCAAAATGAAAATAATCGCAAATTGGTAGAAATGTTTTTTTGAACATTGCCTTGATATTGAAAATATTTTCAAACTATTCTATACTTTCAAAAAAATATTGCAAATCGATCAAACTGTTTTCTAAAACATCGCTATAATTTCATACCATTCTATTAATCCAAAATGAAAATAATCGCAAATTGGTAGAAATGTTTTTTTGAACATTGGCTCGATATTTAAAATATTTTCAAACTATTCTATACCTTCAAGAAAATATCGCAAATCGATCAAACTATTTTCTAGAAAACAACTAAAATTGAAAAAAAAATTTCAAACTATTCTACATATTAATCCAAAATGAAAATAATCGCAAATTGGCAGAACTGTTTTTTTGAACATTGCCTTGATATTAAAAATATTTTCAAACTATTCTATACCTTCAAAAAAATATTGCAAATCGATCGAACTATTTTCTAAAACATCAACATTATAGGGGTTGATTTTTCTCAACACCCTCCATGCAATCAATTTCTTAAATATGACAATATAGAAGCATTAAGAAATTCTAATCAAAAATATCAGATCGCACAAGAACTATTTTTTTTGTGACCAATATGACGATTTTATGGAATATAGTCAGAACATAAAAAGTCTCAGATTTAATTAGTCTTTACAATAAACTTTTCTGATGGGAAAATTTAGATGCATTGAACGGTTATGATACAAAATATTATAAGGGTACCTTTTTTTTAAACCCCTTAATGCCGTACATTTTTTGAATATGACAATATAGATGCATTAAAAAATTCTAATCAAAAATATCAGATCGCATAAGAACTATTTTTTTTTTGTGACCAATATAACGATTTTATAAAATATAGTCAGAACATAAAAAGTCTCAGATTGAATTAATATTTTACAATAAACTTTTCTGATAGGAAAATGTAAACGCATTGAATAATTATGATACAAAATATTATAGGGGTTGATTTTTCTCAACCCCCTCCATGCAATCAATTTCTTAAATATGACAATATAGAAGCATTAAAAAATTCTAATCAAAAATATCAGATCGCACAAGAACTATTTTTTTTTTGTGGCCAAGATGACGATGTTATGAAATATAGTCAGAACATAAAAAGTCTCAGATTGAATTAGATTTCTACAATCAACTTTTCTGATAGGGAAATGTAGACGCATTGAATAGTTATAATGCAAAATATTATAGGGGTGAATTTTTTTCAAACCCCTCAATGCAATCATTTTTTAAATATGACAATATAGATGCATTGATAAATTCTGATCAAAAATATCAGATTGCCCAAGAACTTATTTTTTTGTGACCATTTGACGATTTTATAAAATATAGTCAGAACATAAAAAGTCTCAGATCGAATTAGTTCTTTACAATAAACTTTTCGGATAGGAAAATGTAGACCATTTTATCAGTTATCTTCCAAATTCTTCTATAGTGGAGGTATTAAGAAAAATATTTTTCCGCAAAGATCGAAGATTAGTTATTTGGAACAGAAGGAACAAAGAATTATATCCGGAGGTATTCATTAAAGAATTATCTACGTTCTAGACGTTTCCATCGCAATGTTAACAGCCGATGAATAATATCCAACGCCTATCATACCTGATTCTATGAACCGCTCGAATTGTTTATATTGAGGAAGGTGTAATCGCTCATTAATTTCCAATCGAAAAGAAGTACGCTTCGCCCCCCCCCCCCTCTCTCACTCCAGTCCTTCGCCGTCGTCAACGACTTCTCAGTCGTTCCCGCGGGTCAAACTGTAACAAAATGAACATTCCGCGATAAGTGCATCATCCCTGGGTCACTGCAAAGGCCTTTTGTGTGAATCCCCCCTGAGTTTAAATCTTCCGATTTTGATGGTTCCGAAGTTCCTTTAATCGAAACACGTGTCTTGTGAAATTTCCCGTGTTGTGGATCGACTCGGTTAGACACGAAATTTGAATTCGTCGTCGATGCGCCTTTGATGGACTACCTCTCCTGTTGTTCATCTCTGCTCGAATTGCTGTCAGACGTATGCTGCGCTATGGCCCGACGACGTGTCCGGAAAAAACACAACTTTGTCGTTAAATGGAGACTCAGGAAGTCCAAACGTAAGGTGAGCAGGAGACGTAAGGTGAGAAGATATAGGCTAATGTAAAAACATCAGGACAGCCTCTCCAAAACAAACAAAAATTATTTTTTATCAGTCGAGTAAAACTCATCCCCGTCTCCATCAGATCTCGATATTTTTTCGTAAAGTCAATTTTTCATGAAAAATCTTAGGAAATTTTAAGTCGAGTTGATCCTTTCAAAATTGGATTAATATTGTGATAATCTGACATTACAATGACAGATTTGACGTTTGAATGTCATATTAAATTGACAATTTCGACAGAACTACCAACGTATAGCCATGGAAAATTTAAACAAAGTTAGGACCTAAGCTTAACCAGTCCGAATAAAAATGTTTCCAGAACAATCATTTTTTATAAGTTTAGTGAAACTCATCCCCGTCTTCATCAGATCTCGGTATTTTTTTGTAAAGTCAATTTTTCATAAAAAATCTTAGAAAATTTCAAGTCGAGTTGATCTTTTCAAAATTGGATTAATATTGTGATAATCTGACATTACAATGACAGATTTGACGTTTGAATGTCATATTAAATTGACAATTTTGACAGAACTACCAACGTAGAGCCATAGAAAATTTAAACAAAGTTAGGATCTAAACTTAACCAGTCCGAATAAAAATGTATCCAGAACAATCATTTTTTATAAGTTGAGTAACACTCATCCCCGTCTTCATCAGATCTCGGTATTTTTTCGTAAAGTCAATTTTTAATAAAAAATCTAAGGAAATTTCAAGTCGAGTTGATCTTTTCAAAATTGGATTAATATTGTTATAATCTGACATTTCAATGTCATATTTGACATTTGAAGGTCATATTAAATTGGCAATTTTGACAGAACTACCAACGTATAGCCATAGAACATTTGAACAAAGTTATGACCTAAGCTAAACCAGTCCGAATAAAAATGTTTCCAAAACAATCATTTTTTATGAGTTGAGTAAAACTCATCCCCGTTTCCATCAGATCTCAATATTTTTTCGTAAAGTCAATTTTTCATAAAAATTCTCAGAAAAGTTCAAGTCGAGTTGATCTTTCCAAAATTGGATTAATAGTTATAATCTGACATTTAAATGTCAGACTTGACATTTGAATGTCATATGAAATTGACAATTTTGACAGAACTACCAACGTATAGCCATAGAAGACTTAAACAAAGTTATGACCAGTCCGAATAAAAATGTTTCCAAAACAATCATCTTTTATCAGTTGAGTAAAACTCATCCCCGTTTCCATCAGATCTCAATATTTTTTCGTAAAGTCAATTTTTCATAAAAATTCTCAGAAAAGTTCGAGTCGAGTTGATCTTTCCAAAATTGGATTAATAGTTATGATCTGACATTCAAAAGTCATATTTGACATTTGAATGTCATATGAAATTGACAATTTTGACAGAACTACCAACGTATAGCCATAGAAGATTCAAACAAAGTTATGGCCTAAGCTAAACCAGTCCGAATAAAAATGTTTATCTACTCCTATTGAATTATATATTCATTATTCAAATACTTTTGAGCAATTAATAGTATCTGTAAACCAACAACGTGAGTTATAATAACTCACTACAATAACTCCCTGGCTCTTTCCTTCTGAACAAGCCGATTGGCCGAAAGGGAACTGCCCATTATTGGTATTGAGGGGAGGTTTCTCGAATAATTTTTTTCAAATTAAGTTGATACCTAATCATTATTGTGAATGTTCTGCTGAAAAAGATGAATTCAGATAGTGAAGATGAATTATTATGTACACCTTCAGAAATAAGACAATCAGCCAATGTTACCATACAGAATTTATTGCCCGAAAAATCCCAAAACAAATATAAAGGTGTATACAACAATTTTCAAGATTGGTGTAGCAGTAAGAATATTGAGTCATCGTTTTTTTTCTTTTGGCATATTTGAGTGAACTTGGCACCATATATAAAGCATAGCCCTTATGGACTTTCTAATCCATGCTAAGTAGCACAATCAAAAGAAATAATGCATTGTTATAGGTAACTATTAAGATTTGTAAATTAAGTTCATTCTCTGTACTTGTATCTTAGTATTGTTATAGGCGTAGATAAAGTATTCAACTTGCGGTAATGGTCATAACTCACTTGATGAATTACAGCACGAGTGTGAGTGCGTGAGTTATGAGTGCTTGAGTTATGAGTGCGTGAGTTGTGACCTACATTTCCGCTCGTAAAATAGTATACGTTGAGAAACTCACTCCAAGATTTTCACTCAATCTTTCTTCCAGGACTTTGCACGACCGCCCAGACTGGACATGTTGCTAGACATGCCACCAGCACACAGGGAGACGCAATTGAAGCACAGCTGGAACCAGGACGACCGGTCGCTGAACATATTCGTCAAGGAGGACGACAAGCTAACGTTCCACAGACACCCGGTGGCGCAGAGCACGGACTGCATCAGGGGCAAGGTCGGCTTCACGAAGGGCCTGCACTGCTGGGAGGTGAACTGGTCGACCCGCGAAAGGGGCACCCACGCCGTCGTGGGCGTAGCGACGAAGGAGGCGCCACTGCACTCGGTCGGCTATCAGAGCCTCGTCGGAAGCACGGACACCTCTTGGGGATGGGATTTAGGTGAGAAAAATTGGACGTCCACACCTTCAGTATTTGCGAATAACATAACGTAACCTTGGAATGATTTTTCTTCTTCTTCTTCAATCAACCGAAGGTTAATGGACTCAGTCTATCCAGCCTCACACTTCGTTACATATATATTATTATGTAACCAATCAATCCAACACCCTCTTAATGACCTCTCAATACCTCGAATAAAGAAATTCATAATATTGTAATGAATCAGTGCAAATTCTTCTTAAAATAATTCATTTACAGTTCACTAATACTAATTTATTTACACCATTCAATTATTTATCTACACGCCCTATAAGTCCTATACTGTATTGACTCGTTACAATATAAAGTTGCAGTCAATATTTATGGTTATGTTAATTCTCTGTATAAATCTATCAAAACCGAATAGAAACGTTTGTGGTAGAACTGATGAAAAAATGTTATATATTCATATGTTATTCTGAGATTAGATTTAAACTGACTTATCTTTGCAGGGCGTAACAAATTGTACCACGACTCGAAAAACGCTCCTGGACAGACGTATCCAGCACTCCTGAAACCAGATGAAACCTTTATAGTGCCCGATAAATTTTTAGTAGTATTAGATATGGACGAAGGAACGCTTAGTTTTGTTGTTGATGGCCAGTATCTCGGCATAGCTTTCAGAGGCCTGAAAGGCAGAAAGTTGTACCCGATCGTCAGTGCAGTCTGGGGACACTGCGAAATTACGATGAAGTACATCGGTGGATTAGATCGTGAGTATTTTATTTATTTTTTATTTTTGTTGTAGTTCTTAAATCGTTTCATATTCTTAAATTTGATTGATTCGGTCGCTACTTGATGAAAATCCATATTAACTTAGTATTCACTAATTAACTCAGTCTACGATTTTCACTAATTGAGAGTGTAACGAAACCACTACACGTGTTTCGCCATACCATGGGCCATGGCTTCATCAGGTGACGAAATAAACTAACAATATTTGTAAATTTTCAATACCAGATTGGTATTCAGTTTTTTTCACTAGTGCAAACAACTCGAAACCCAAAAAAAATTCTAGAAATCCATTTCCACTCCCTGTATAACTGAAAGTGTTCAGGCTTCAAAAATATTTCAACTCGGTAGATAAAGTCGAACAATATCATAATCCAAATTTTCAGATTTCAAATAGGTCCGGTTTTCAAACAACGTCCCGAACTGGACACCTGTATATTTTTTTTCAACCTGACATGTATCCTAAGGGCGGGTTTCTTCACATCCGAATAAATAACCACTAACAGGAGAATAACTATCGGTCTCATAAATGAAGATATACTTCCTATTCCGAGAATAGCCTATTAGCGTCTTTTCACTTCCAGTTAGCTGATAGATAACTATTCGCAAAGAGTAACAGTCTAATCTTTGGTATTAGCCAGATTCGTCAGTTTTGCCAACCATTTAATATTGAAACTGGAAGTAATAGAGGAATAATATACATGGAAAGAAAACTTTCATTCTATTCTCTAGTCGGTGAACCATTGTTAACCTTGAATATCATCGACATAAACCTTAGAAAATTTTACATTTGAGATTTCATGTATTTTGAGTTAGGTTTTGGGTTCTAAGTAATTGTACAAGAGGTACAACTTATATGTGTGCCCAAAAGGAAAAGATGAGGTAGAAATGGGAATTCTCCTATATGAAGAGGAAATCAAAAGAAAACAATTAGAGAATATCAATTATGATGTAAAAAAAAATAAATTGATAATCCGTTATTAGGGTTTTTATTCACTAATTTTTTAAATTGTATGTACCATTCTTTTCATTGAACTTTGAATCATATCTATTGCTATTTACGATCCTCAGACTAAATTTTAAATATAAAAATATTTAATTGTTAATATAAAAAAAGTAACAATAAAAGTTGATCATAGCCGGTTATTGCACCCAAATGGCCTTATATTTGAGAAAACTGAAAGAAGTATTGAATTATGAAAATAATATCCATTCGACAAATTTTTAAAAGTTGAATACCAAGATATCAGAAAGATATTCTTATTATATGTGACGTATGGTTTTTTGCATATTCGAATTTTATAGTGGGATAGATAGCTAGCTCTTGCACCAATCGAAAGAGCTGCTCCTTTTTTTCACATATGATGGTATGGTGTATGTATATACAATTTATTTTCGACCATTTGATGTTTTTCTAGTTTTCGACAGAAAACTTTCATTCCTTTAATATTATTATTATCATAAAATTGATCTGAGTTGAGGCAAAGCCTATAAACACACAAGGGGAAATAAAAATTACATTATGTGGAAGAATATTTACTGTTTATACAAACTAGTGTTTCCATTAATGAATAAATTTGCAAAATAATCAAGAAAAAAACTACGAGGGTCACCATCTTCACTCATATCTTCATTATTTTGGTCTCCTGGAAATTCCCCAATGATATCGTCTCCCTTAAAAATTTCTTAATTCAAATCTATTGCTGTTTTGCACAAGCCACTTTAAGTTTCTGAGCAAATGCAAGCTGAAATCTTATTGCAAGATATATAATTAATATTGGAAATTCAAATTATATAAGTTGCCAAAAAATCAGAATCAGGAAAAAAAACTTGGTTCGATTACGTGGCAATTTTTCATTCTTCAATCAATTACATGCGCTACAGTTTCGAGGACAATTCTCCTCTTCTTCAGGCTACAACGAAAATGCACAATTACATTAGGGCAGAAAGAGTTATGAGAATACTAAAACTTTCCTTTTTGGGAAACTTATATTTCTTATATTTAACTCATTCAAAAAGAAAAAGAGAATATTTTAGTGTTTTCATAAATCTTTCTTCCCTAGTGTAACAATGAGAACACTAAAATATTCCTTTTTGAATGAGTTAAATATAAGAAATATAAGTTTCCCAAAAAGGAAAGGAGGAATATTTTAGTGTTCTCATAATTCTTTCTTCCCTAATGTAATTGTGCATTTTCGTTGTAGCCTGAAGAAGAGGAGAATTGTCCTCGAAACTGCAGCACATGTAGTTGATTGAGGAATAAAAAATTATCACGTAACTGAATCAAGTTTTTTTTCCTGAGTATTGGAAACTCCTTTTTCATATTCCGAACCTACGTTCGATGATATTCCTTGTTCGGATATGTGCTTCATTGAAAAGGACTTGGACTTAATTTTCTGTGTTTTCTAATGAAGTAATGATGTACTGTTTACATGCATAGCCTCGATCAGCAATTAAGAAACCATTGCTCATTTGCCTGTTAACAAGTCTCATATTCTGAGACGAATTTTCAAATATGTGGCTTTCATTTGCAGAACTAGGCCAACAACATACCAAATCTATAATTTTTAAGCCAGCGTTACAAGCAACATGGCAATTCAAAGAGAAAAAACTTTTGCGATTACGAAAAACTTCTGCATTTTCTCCTCCAGGTGATTGAATCTTTATATGTCTACAATCTATGGCTCCTACTTCTCTGGGAAAACAAGTTTTATGATAGAATTTTCCTTCTGCCTCTACCTGTTCTTCATCTGTTTGTGGAAGATGAACATAATAATCGAATAGTTCAGTAATCATCTATCACTTGTTTGATAATACGCCCTACAGTACTTTTATTAATTTCTCAAAAGTCTCCAATTGACATATAAAAATCTCCAGTTGCCAGAAACCTCAGAGTTTATCCATTGGACTACAGCACGACTTAAATTCCTAAAATCGAAAAATACTATAATAAAGTGAATACTAAATTTGAAACTAGAATTATTCAGGCACATGTGGTTTGAATACTTACCAAGTAGTCCGATTCTGAAGATTTGAATTTGAATGAACTGAGCTGTACGTTTTGAAATACGAATCTATTGTAGAGTTCATTATCATTCCATTTATGGAAAATCATCAAATCTTGTCCTCAATACATAGGTACTCTCGTTCCGGAATTACATATTCAAGTATGGAGAAATATACCTCGAAAACAACAATCGAAATCACAAAACGTATTACAACCTAACTTACCTAATGTGACAATCCTGACATAAATTTGTGCTGACGTATTTATTCTGTCGAATCAGTCGAATAAACCGTTAACTACGACTTTTGGTACCGAATAAGTTATTTTCTCAATAAGGATTTTTTATTCCAAGAATAGCAATAACTGGAAGTGAAGAGATGGAGATTTCTCTTATTCTGAGAATAAAACTTAACTATAGGATAAATTTATTTATTCGGATGTGAAGAAACCGGGCCTAACTGTGATTATGTTTCTAGCTGAACCACTACCATTGATGGACTTGTGCAGACGAGTGATCAGACAGCGTCTTGGCAAGCAACATTTAGAAGATAAAGTGATGAGCCTGCAGCTTCCTCAAGCCTTACAGACTTACCTATTGTACAGAGACAGAAGATAATATCATAAAAATAATTCAGTGTTGTGTGGCCGTGAAAGAACAAATGGAAGACTGGCGCTTTACTGGGTGTCAGGTTGAAATTACCAAAAAATATTCGATGTAGAAAAAAAAAAGGTTATAGATCGAGAGATAACTTAATTATGTACATCTGCGATTACATGGACATTTGCGCAGAAACCTTTTATGTCATATGAGGACCCGAACTTTCTTTTCGAATTTTCCCGCTTAGTGATTTCTTTCAACAATCTGTGATCAGTTTTGACATTCAAAGAATCTCCGTGAACTTTTATTTTTCCCCCTCGACAACCGTTAAATTGCCGAACAAGCCAAAAGTGAGTAGGAAGAGACAATTCTTCGAAAAATGCTTTTTGTGAATGTGTGATGATCCCGATGAGTTTTCGAAATCAGATGGAGAGATTGTTTGAACAGCTTTTTTAGAACTCTCAAGGAAAGTCAGACTGGAATACAGAATAGGTATTCAAAAAGTCGTAAAAAAATTATATTCTTCAAAGGTCGGTAAATTTATCCAGCTCTCACTTTCTATTGAGTGTTCTCTTTTGCAACGTCCTAATATTAGAATATTTAAAAGTTATCATCCTTGACTTTAAAAATTTCACCATTTGAATATGGTTGTTGTGAAAGAAACATAAAAACATGTTCAGGATGTTTAAATTCGAATTCCCGAATTTTCATCTTGTTTTCCGATCTCAAGTTGAGCCCTGTGTCTCATTTATTCGTCATTCAACAGTAAAATGAGAAATCGAGAAGAAACAATGCCATAAGTTGTAAATAATTGTAAACCCTTTCTCAGTCTTCATATTTATACATAATTGTAATAATTGGCACAGCTTCCTGATAAATATAGCTTTATAATAATTATTTTGGATTGTATCGAAATTGAACCATCTGAAGAATTTTACTAAACTAATTTCAGAAATTCGAGAGAGAAGAACATTCCTACAACATTTCACACTCATGAAAGCAATTCAACATATTTCAATAAATACGTCTTCCAGTAAACGTTTAGAAAAGTCAAATCTTCCTACCTGAAAAAATACGAGTTTGTAATTGTTTTTTATATATTTTATTTTTTATTATTTATTTTATATTTCTTAACTTTTTCTCCAATTCAAAAATTATTATGATCATTTTATTCATTCATGAGCAGAATGTTGTACCGATGTTTCTTCCTCAATTCGCTAATCACTTCCGATCGCGCGAATTGAACACTGTTATAAAGTTAAGTACAATATTTAAGAATGGAGTTTGTAAAGTTGAAAATGGAAGTCGCAGGCATCACACCAACATGTTGAATGTAAGAAAATTAGACTTATTTTTGTAAATATTACGTTGTAAGTGCCAGTTGATCTGTAATTTATTTCTATGAACGAAGACAATTCGAGTGTCCTGTTCGGCGAGATTTATTCGAATAATAATTTTAGATCTTTTTGTAGTAAATTTTTCTGTTTATTGTATCTTATTATAGAGTTTTTGGAATCTTTTTAAATGATTCTTGCGATTTATAGAATGTCAAAGAGTGTAAGTAAATGTGGTGACGTCTTAGTTTTAGCATTGTTTCTTATGAGAATTTTAACTTTCGCATACTACAAAGTGTTCATTAGGTAACTCTTTTATTTTCCACTGTTATAATTTCTGTTTGTCTCCTGTTTTAAGATTTCAATCGTTCACACTTTTCTAGTGTTGAAATGTTCAGTTCAGACAAATTGTCAATGATACTATTCCTATTAAATTATTCCTGTTATTGTTTTTATTTTTTTCGATAAATTCTCTAATTATTTTCTGTTTGAAATAAATACAATTTTCTACTACTCCCCCTTGTTTTGTTCATTTCGTTCTTATTTTATTCGATAGGAAAAGAAAGCAATCCCCCTAATTCCTTTGAAAAATTCAAGAAAAACAACGAATATTTTTATACTAGCCAAAAAGTTGTTATCGTTGAGATTTCAGGGTATCGTTGAACTGATTTGTCTCTACTTTGTTTTATCTGAAAGTCTTCATTCGTAAAAATTTTATAAATTTCTTCACATTCTGTTCGCTCTATATGACATTTCCGGGTTAGATTTGTTGACGTATGTAATTTATGAAAAAAAAAACTGCAATGAGTAGAGTGACCTGGACTACGATTATAGTAGTTATATTGTGTTTTTAAGTTTCGCTGTGAATGTCCAGGCGAATAAGTTAATCGATGTATGATTATGATAATGTAAGTAAACTCTTTAAACATTCGTTTATATTTATTTCGAACCTTCATCAAACTGATAGATTTCTCAGCGAATTAAAGTAATCACAGACTATTTTAAAAGAGGCTGGAGTAATCGATAAAATTTCGAACCAGAGAGGTTTGAGACTAAATAACTGTCAATATGTCAAACATGGCAGTGTGGCCAACTCCTAAATAAAACACTTCTATAAGAAAACAACAGACCCACTATTGGAAAATGAAGAACCCAATAACGTCAGATTGTTCATTATGATTTTATGGGATGTTTTTTCGAATTATTTCAATACAACTGAATTACTATGATTTCAAATCTATAAGGGTTGAGAAAGACATGAATCTCCGAAATAATGATGTCTCAATATTCGCGATTTCGTGTAGATTATGTCAAAAAAAATATTATTTGGTTTTCGCGGTTGGTTTAAAATCGAGATAAAACGACATCTTTCCATGATAAGGGAAATTCCACAAGTGTCACTTGTGTGAGAAAAGATCCTTGAAATAGTACCCAGTATAAAATAAACGATTTATATTTTTCCCGAGCCGTCCTTCGCAGATATCTAGGCCAATCCCTCAAAAATCTTCGTTCTACGCTTCAATTTAAATCTTCAGTAGACTTTTTGTGAGCTTGTTTCTATAAACAAGAACGTTATCATTTTGCCCAAATCTCTGTAATTTTTCAAATTTTGAGCTGAGAATGGTCTGAAACAATAAGGTTGTACTCACAGATGAAGAATTCGGGGTCAACTCCAATTATGTCCGTCCGACCGTAAACACGATAACTCTCGGAAGAAGGGGCCTAGTGTTTTGAAATTGAAACAAGTCCGAAGATCATCACAGATATCCTCTGACGTTTTTTTCGATAATTATTTCAAACTTCGACGGAGTCATGATTCCTTCCGAACCCGAGCAAATTTTCGAGAAAGTACACCGATTCCTGGGCTGAAATGGATGAAAAACGAATCCTTACACGTTTCTCCAACAACCACGTGCAGATTCCAGGAATTTCCGATCAATTTTGGCAAATTGTGAACGTTATTCCAATGACAGTACATTTTCCTAATTTCCGTCAAGAATGCAGTTGAAATTGATGATATCGAAAATGGAAAGAAGTAAATTGGAGTAAGCATAAGAGGTTAATGATTTCTAACGATTTTCTACCCTCATAAAATGTCTTGTTTCACATTTTCAGCTGGTTATGAATGAGTACTTTCGTTTTTTCTGGCCAGTGAAACAGATTTGAAAGAAAAATAGCCTATTTTAAATAGGGATATTTACACTTAAAAATGGGAGGAAGTGCTTGGTACACTACAACGAAACTGTAGTGAATATTGGGGAAAAGACTTCAAATTGAGATCGAGCATGCCCAATTCAGCCTTTATGTAAATTTTCAAGAATATTGAAAAACTGAATTTTTATGTAAAAAAATTTTCACACATGATTTTCGAAAAAATTAATTCTTGCAAATAGAAGGAAAATACATGTCATTCATATGATTCGAGGGTGTAAACTCCGAATATATACATAATTATTTTTCACGAGAAACGATTTTGTAACTAGAAATTATTGCATTTCGAACATGAAATCTTCTGTTCTTCAATATGCTTGTTGTTCGACTTTGAGGTTTTGCTATTTAAAAATAGATGTATTCTGGGGACTGTGGATTTTTTTTCTCATAGCTATATCAATTGGCTGCAGATACAGATCATCGGAGGGTACATAAAATGTTCATAAAAAGTCTTATACATTTTTTTTCTGGAAAATGTAATTTTTCTGTAATTTCTTGGTACACTACGTCGAAACTGTAGTGAATATGGGTGAAAAAACAGTAAATTGAGATTGAGAATTCTAAATTCAGCCTATATGTAAATTTTCAAGAAAATTGAAGAAAAAAATTTAAAATAAAATTTATACATACATACAAGGCAAAATTTCAAAAAATCAGTTATTGCAAATACAAGAAAAATACATATCATTCATATGATTCGAGGGTGAAGATTCCGAATGTATGATTACTTTTCATGAGATACGATTTAACTAGAAATTATTGCATTCTGAAGTTAAAATTTTTAGTTCTTCAATATGCTTGTTGTCCGACATTGAAGTTTTGCTATTCAAAAATGGATGGATGCTGGTGAGTGTGGATTTTTTCCTTCAAAGTTTTAGACATTTTTTTCTGAAAAAACTAATTTTTCTGTTATTTCCTTGGTTACACTACGTCGAAACTGTAGTGAATATGGAGGAACAAACTGTGAATTGAGATTGAGCATGCCCAATTCAGCCTATATGTAAATTTTCAAGAAAATTGAAGAACAAAATAAAAAAAAATTCATACAAGGCAAAATTTCAAAAAATTTTTAACTGCAAATAGAAGAAAAATACATCCCATTCATATAATTCGATGGCGAAGAATCGGAATATATGATTACTTTTCACAAGAAACGATTTAACTAGAAATTATTACATTTGATTTTTCAGTTCTTCAATATGCTGTTCGACTTTGAGGTTTTGCTATTTAGAAATGGATGGATTCTGGTGAGTGTGGATTTTTTCCCTCATAGCTTTATCGATTGGAGGCAGATACAGATCATCAGAGGGTACATAAAATGTTCATAAAAAGTTTTATAATTTTTTTTCTGAAAAAAATAATTTTTCTGTAATTTCCTTGATACACTACGTCGAAATTGTAGTGAATATGGAGAAACAAACTATGAATTGAGATTGAGCATGCCCAATTTAGCCTGTATGTAAATTTTCAAGGAGATTGAAGAACAAAAAATTTTCATACATATACAAGGCAAAATTTAAAAAAAAAATTATTATTGCAAAGAGAAGTGAAAGACATGAAATACATTCGATTCGAGGGTTTATATTCCGAATATATTATTACTTTGAACGAAAAAACATTTTACTAGAAATTATTGCATTTTGAAGTTGAAATTTTTGGTTCTTCAATATGCTTGTTGTTCGACTATGAGGTTTTGCTATTTAAAAATAGATGGACTCTGGTGAGTTTGGATTTTTTCCTCAAAGGTATATCAATTGGCTGCAGATACAGATCATCAGAGGGTACATAAAATGTTCATAAAAAGTTTTATAATTTCTTTTCTGAAAAAAATAATTTTTCCTTGGTACATACACTACGTCGAAACTGTAGTGAATATGGAAAAAGAAACTGTAAATTTTCAAGAAATTTGAAGAACAGAATTAAAAAAAAAACTTATACATATTAATCAAGGCAAAATTTCAAAAGAATTAATTATTGCAAATTGAAAAAAAATATATGTCATCTATATAATCCGAGGGTGTAGATTTCGAATATATGATTAATTTTCAAGAGAAAAGATTTTGCTAGAAATTATTACATTTTGAAGTTGAAATTTTCAGTTTTTCAATATGCTCGTAGTTCGACTTTGAAGTTCTGTTATTTCAAAATTGAAGGACTCTAGAGATTTTCCAGCCCCACGATACATTTTTCCCAGGTTTCGAAAAATTTCTCAATATTTTTGTTGACATAACGAGGTACTCCGTGAGATCAATAATAAAAAAAATATCACTTAGCGAGTAGCATTAGGTAAATTGGGACAGCAATTTGAAAAAATCAGTTTACCTGATATATTCAATATAATTCGGCGATTCCATCTATTGAAGTTTGTAAACATAAATTGACATTATTCATTATACTGACAATGGCCATTTTGGTACACAGAAAAAAATTCAGTTTTTTAATCTATTCATTAAATGTTACCAGTCTAGATTTTGAGCGCTCGTTCTACTTACAC
Source organism: Aphidecta obliterata (assembly GCA_963966015.1). Classification (NCBI taxonomy): domain Eukaryota; kingdom Metazoa; phylum Arthropoda; class Insecta; order Coleoptera; family Coccinellidae; genus Aphidecta; species Aphidecta obliterata. The sequence continues at coordinate 5,656,368 of OZ014431.1, forward strand.
GAGGGCTATATCATTTCGTCACGATGTCTGTATTTTTCGAATTTTGAGCCGAAAATGGTCTCAATCGACTATGTTCGACTCACTGATGATAATTCCGTCGAAAAATTCAAATATCATATCCGTCCGTCCGTAAGCTCGAAAACTTTCTTCAATTGGTTTTTAAAACTAGAAAATGCGAATCTACCTACAAGGTGGATTTTTCCAATTTAATCCTTCATTTCCCGAGAAAATTCAAGCCGCATTTACCCATCCCCTCCCGCCTCCGAATATTTGCATAGTTTCCGAGAAATCAAACACTGATTTCCCTCATCCGGCATCAATACGAGATCTACCTGTTCGACAGACCCCTCTCGTCTGTCCGTTCACCCCTTTCCGTTTCCAACCCCACGCGACTATCTGAGCGCATAATTATTTAAGGTCATATTGAAGGGTGTACGGCCACATGCCTACAGTAACTGCTAGGGGACTTGGTGCAGTCAAAATCGCAAATGGGAGATGCCCGCACTCTCATTGTGCAATTCGAGAAGGGTGGTGATCGGGCGCAGGGGCGGAACAAGGCAAGGTTTTTTTCGTAACATCAAGTTTTAAATTGCATGAATAGATTCCCAGTATTGAAGTGTTAACTCTCGGATTCTCGAGCTTTATAGAACGATTTTTTTTTCTTGATCCACATATTTCAAAGGCTAAAAATCTGATTTGATTGCGATCGAATACTCGATCCGGTCCTGTTATCTGATAAATAAAACGCTCCGTGTGATCGTGTGCCCCTCGTCTCGCCAGGGGGTTGGTTTGGTTGTTTTCGAGCAATGTTAGTTAGGGGATGTTAGTTGTTAAGGAATTAAAAAGTTCAATGGCCTGTTGTCCATTTAGGCAACACTATAACACTCTGTGGATACCCCATCAACAAAAAGAAGAAAATAATTTTTGATATTTTTTTCAACCCCTAATTTATTCACTTTATGGAAGTTCATTTCCCTTTCAGTACGTTCTTATTATCTTTTTTCGCTATGCTATTTTATTCCAATTTTCTATCCAATATGTACATGAAAAGTAAGTGGGGGAGAGACTCTTGGGACGACTTCATAAGGTCATGTCCCAACAATTATTAACCTATCTGAAAAATTCTTCCTGAAACTTTGATATTTGAAGACGTATCTAAAGGTATAAAATATGGTCACCCCTCGGATTTCGATGAAATTTCCACAGGAGTTAAAAAAATCTATGAACTGAGTGAAAAACGTGAAACTTGGCCACGCTTCTTCCTTAATCGATAGGTTCAAATAATATGTCTCGAAGAAAAAACCGCGGCTAAATTTTAAATTTTTCATTCATTTCATAGCATATTAAGGCTCGTGTGGAAATTTTATCAAAATCCAAGGGGGGACCATGTTCTACACCTCTACCAAATTGGAAACCGATTCCACTTTTACTACACATAGAGGGGAAATCGATACGATACAGGGTATTTCAATGATATAAATGTGTGAAACAACCCGTTTCATCCAAAAACCGGCAAAAATTTTGATGACCATATTCCACACCTTTTGCCGAAATTTCACTACACGATTTCATAGCGGTTCATAAAATACACCTGCCTTCCTGGTCAGAAAACATGAGGGTGTTTCGTCCCGGAACTACTTGTGGACTCGTAGGGATCCAAACAATTCAATGTCTGAAATTAAAAAAAGTACGTGTCCCGGACCGTGCACAGTGCAGAGTTTCGTGATAATAGCATTTGACGTTAAATATTCCATATTTTGAAAACTATGCAACGCATTTTATTGAAACTCATTTCCGTTGAAAGTGTATCTAAAGTTTCACTACCCTGAATTTTTTCCCAATTTTCTACCCAATATATGAAAAGTAAGTGGGGGAAAGACAGTCTTGTGACGACTTCATGAGGTCATGTCTCAACAATTATTGAATTATCTGAAAAAGTCATCCTGAAACTTGAATATTTGAAGACGTATCCGAAGGTGTAGAATATGGTCACCCCTCGGATTTCGATAAAATTTCCACAGGAGTTAAAATAATCTATGAACTGAGTGAAAAACGTGAAACTTGGCCACGGTTTTTCCTCAATCGATACGTTGAAACAATGTGTCTCGAAGAAAAAACCGCGACTAAATTTTATATTTTTCATTCATTTCCTAGCATATTGAGGCTCGTGTGGAAATTTCATCAAAATCCGAGTGTTGACCATGTTCTACACCTCTACCAAATTGGAAATCGATTCCACTTTTACTACACATAAAGATGAAATCGATACGATATTTCAATGATATAAATTTATGAAACAACTCGTTCTAACCAAAAACCGGCAAAAATTTTGATGACCATATTCTATACCTTTTGCCGAAATTTCACTACACGATTCCATAGCGGTTCATAAAATACCCCCGCTTTCCTGGTCGAAAAACATGATGGTGTTTCGTCCCGGAACTACTTGTGGACTCGTAGGGATCAAAACAATCCAATGTCTGAAATTAAAAAAAGTGCTTGTCCCGGACCGTGCACAGTGAAGAGTTTCGTGATAATAGCATTTGACATTAAATATTCCATATTTTAAAAACTATCCAACGCATTTTTTTGCAACTTATTTTCGTTGACAGTATATCTAAAGTTTCACTACCCTGAATTTTTTTCCAATTTTCTACCCAATATATGAAAAGTAAGTGGGCGAAAGACAGTCTTGTGACGACTTCATGAGGTCATGCCTCATGTCTCAACAATTATTGAATTATCTGAAAAAGTCATCCTGAAACTTCAATATTTGAAGACGTATCTGAAGGTGTAGAATATGGTCGCCCCTCGGATTTCGATAAAATTTCCACAGGAGTTAAAATAATCTATGAACTGAGTGAAAAACGTGAAACTTGGCCACGGTTTTTCCTCAATCGATACGTTGAAACAATGTGTCTCGAAGAAAAAACCGCGAGTAAATTTTATATTTCTCATTCATTTCCTAGCATATTGAGGCTCGTGTGGAAATTTCATCAAAATCCGAGTGGTGACCATGTTCTACACCTCTACCAAATTGGAAATCGATTCCACTTTCACTACACATAAAGATGAAATCGATACGATACAGCGTATTTCAATGATATAAATTTATGAAACAACTCGTTCTAACCAAAAACCTGCAAAAATTTCGATGACCATATTCTACACCTTTTGCCGAAACAACTTGCGGACTCGTCATAAAGGCATACCCATCGCGAAAGATGTACCAGGAAATGAGCAAATTTGAAAAGTGAAGATAAATGTATCTCTAAGCAACCTCATCTGCGAGCAAATTACGCGATCCTCATCGCAAATCCAGATTAAATAACGCCCCAACGTCGGCATCTCCGATTTGGCGCAAATTAAAACATCAAACAACATATTCCCGGCGAAAACCGCTCGCTTCCACCCTCCCCGATCAGATTCCGCCCCTGTAACGCCATCTCCGCCGTAGAGGGTGTAGTAATATTGATTTCTCATGACATCACGGGGTTGCTAGGTGACTCCGCGGCGCCGGCGCCCCTACCCCCGTCGCGATCGACCCCTGGGCATGCACCGCACAGCGGCACCGAAGACACCCTGAGAAAAGTCCGTGTACGTCGGTGGAAACCCCGAAGATGTGCCGTTTTTGAATCGTCGTCAAGTAGCGGTCGAAATGGGCACCGTGTTGAGTTTTTCCCCGCGCGAGAGACGCCCCGTATACACGACCAGTTCGAACGCGGACTTCACCCTGAACAATTTCTCGTACGAGCAGCTCAACAATGTGAAGAACCGCGAGAACAAGCCGAACGTGAACCTGACCAACTCCAACAACCACAACCTGAACTGCAACAACATCAACAACTGCAACAATGACAACGCCAGGATCATCTCGGAAAAGAACGCGCTGGAAAAGAACCTGAAGAAGCACAGCCTGTTCATAAACATGCTGTCCTGGAAGAGGTTCTCAACCGAGTACAACAACAAGAAGAAGCTGGACAACAAGAACAAGAACGTGACGGTTTATAAGCAGCCCATAGTGGACAACATACACCCCGTCATCGACAAGAACAAGAACATCCAGCAGCAGAAGCAAGGTTCGTATTATTCCTCCTCCAAATCTTCATCGACCATCGCTCTGGACATAGTCAGAGTGAACAACCAGAACAACAACACTAACCACAACGTGAACTGTGATAAGTTGTCGAACAAGCAGAGTATACTCAGCCAACACTCCCTAAACACCCAGAACCAAGTCGTACCAGTGGCACCCCCGAAGAAGACGGTCATCCAAGCCTCTACCTCCGAACTGTTGAAATGCCTGGGGTTGTTCCTCCAAGCCAAATGTTTCAAACTGAGGGACTTCCAAGCCGGGGATGCTGTGATGTGGCTCAGAACCGTAGACAGGAGTCTTCTTCTGCAGGGATGGCAGGTTCGTGAATTTTTTATGACGTGATGGAGGGTTTTTTCGTACGTGGGATCGACCTCTAGAGATCGTAAACATAACAAATGGTGTTTACCATCGTGTTTGTTGACAAATTTACGATACTGCGCAATTTGTATGGGCGAACGCATGAATAATGGAGGCACTTGTGTGGGATGGTTGCAGTTTAGTATAATTTAATGCGAATGAAGATTCCACTATGAATTATTATGGTTATCATTCGAATACTTCAAGTTTTTTTCATAAGAACACATCGATTTTCCCATTCTTGGAAAACTTAGTTCAGAAGATATGATTGTAAACTAACTCAACCTAACCTACCATAACCAAACATATGACAAGCTTTGATGCAACTTATTTATATAAGACTAGATTGACTAGAACATCTAAGGAAAAATCTGAGGTATATAAACTGGGGTTAGGCGTAAAGTGAGCAATTTATCTGAATTCGAACAAGATTAAATTGGAGCGAAACTGTCAAAAACTCTGTGGAACAAAACATCACAAATCGTCGCCTCAAATCATATTCCGTTACATCCGAAACCGAAATCGAGTACTAATCGAATTATTTCGAAAACTGTTTATTCGCAATTTCAACCATTGCTAAACCTGCATAAACCTCCAAAGTTCAAACAAAATCATACTCGAATGTATGCGGCAATCAGAATAAGAAATATTTTCGAATTTGAAACACAATAACTATCGGGAATGATCATTATAATACACCAGCCACCTAGAGACATTCTGGAATACTCACGCAAATTGTTCCATTATTCCAGGGTACCAAGTAGAATTTTGTTCATAAACTTCGAAATACACATCACGGGAGTCTTTCAGTCACATAACCAGAATTCACTACGAAAATTAAACGAAAATTGGTGGAAAAGTTACAGCGCGAACAACGAGAAACGAATAACTCTTCCAGACTACTGGATATCAATCGGATGATCAACAAATAATGCAAGTCACCTGCACGAAGAGCATAGAGGAGGCTTGTTGACATAAATCGAGAAATTGAAATTTGAAATTTGGGAATCTTTTAATTATCCGAAGAAGGGTTATCGTCACGTTATGCGGCGGAATTGTTGCATTTCTTTTAGAAATTCATCGTTACGAAAAATATAAAAGAGTAAAATTCAAGGGAACACAAATTATTTTCGGATCTCGAGATTTTCTGTGACTGAAACGTCAGAATGAAACCATAGCTGGGTGGAGAACTTTTTCCACAGATTACAGATATTCCGTAAAAAGAAGAATTCTTGTTTGGTTATGTTTTGAAATTTCGCTTTCCCGATAAGAACAAATCAATTTTTGAGCGCTCGTTCTACTTACACGAGAGCTCGATCGACTAGGTTCGACTCACTGATGACGAATACGTCGAAAAATATGAGTCTGTCCGTCCGTAAGCATAACTCTCGAACGATCTAGAAACATAACATTTTCAGGTTAGGTACGAATCTGGAATTCCGTCGTTGAGTTCGTTATTGGGCAAAATTCGACCAGGGGTTCCGTAAATATGTTCGAAATTGAATTGATTACTTCGAAACTACTAATTAGATTAAGATGAAATTTTGCACTCAAATGGAGAATGACGTGTTCAAGCTACATGCGAGTTTGTCCAGATCGCTGGACCATAGAAACCAAAGAAAATTATAACTTTCGAACGGAAAGACCTAGAGACTTGAAATTTCCAGGGTAGGTTTGGTTCTTGAATGTCGAGGTCACGTTCATCAATGAGCAAAATTAGACTAGGGGTTTATTGAATGTGACCGTTCAAAATATTTTTTTCCTGAGAATTTCGCATTGACAAGACCATAGAAACCGTAGTAGATTCTAGCGAATTAACGAACAAAAAAAATTCTTATATTCCTGCAACAGCTGATACGGCATAATTGACAAAGAGCTGCTGTCATTTTTTTGACAGCTGTCGAAAATTTTTCCTCCTGACTATACGTCAGTGCTTTTTATGTTTTTTTTGAAAAGTGGTTGTAAGAAAATAATGGGCATCTATGAAGAATAATGTATTCAAACTACGTGCCAAATTTTGTCCAGATCGCATTACCAAGACCATAGAGACCGTAGTTGATTCTACCGAATTATCAAAAAACAAATCCTTATATTCCTATTACAGCTGATACGGCATAATTGTTAAAGAGCTGCTGTCATTTTTTTGACAGCTGTCGAAAATTTTTCCTCCTGACTACACGTCAGTTCTTTTATATTTTTTTTTCAAGTAGCTCTAAGAAAATAATGGGCATCTATGAAGAATAATGTATTTCAACTACGTGCGAAAGTTTGTCCTGATCGCATTACCAAGACCATAGAAACCATAGTAGATTCTAGCGAATTATCGAACAAAAAAATCCTTATATTCCTTACATAACAGCTGATACGGCATATTTGACAAAGAGCTGCTGTCATTTTTTTGACAACTGTCAAAAATTTCTCCTCTTGACTACACGTCAGTGCTTTCAATAATTTTTCTTACAAAAGTGGCTGTAAGAAAATAATGGGCATCTATGAAGAATAATGTGTTTAAACTACGTGCAGAATTTTGTCCAGATCGCATTACCAAGACCATAGAAACCGTAGTAGATTCTAGCGAATTATCAAAAAAAAATCCGCTGATACGCCATAATTGCCAAAGAGCTGCTGTCATTTTTTCACGGCTGTCAAAAATGTCTCCTCCTGACTACAAGTCATTGCTTTTTATAATTTTCTATACAAAAGTGGCTCTAGGAAAATAATGGGCATCTTTGTGAGAAATAGGTTTATGTTTGTCATGAGCGCAGAAAATAAATTCTGTGGCTGGAATTGTGAACAGTATGCATATGAAACGGCTAAACAGTAATATTTCCCAGCCCACTGCGATGTTACAGTCATTCATAAATTTATGAAATTGCGAATATTAAACCATCGACTAAAATTCGTTTTTTATGATGAAAACGAAAAGTAATGCTCCACGTGTCGGGTATATTATCCTTCAACATCCAGTACCTTGAAAATTCAATAAGCTGAGAAACGGTAAAACCGAGTTATAAAACGGGTACGGAAAAACTCCATAAAATGTTTTAGGGATCGTAAACTTACACATCCGAGTATACTATCGATTTTCCGGAAATAGGGTGAAGCAACCTGTTTCTTATAAAGGTAAACGGTCCACTACCCTGACGTAATTCGAATCGAATGCAAAACGATAATTTTTTAATGGTTCTCCATAAACTTCGACAACTGGTTCAAACGGATTTTATTCGGAATCCGGATTATCGATTCGACATACAAGAACCGATAAGTAGGGTTTCTCGCCCGTAACGTCACGAGACTAATCCGTTCAATATTCGACTCCAGAATCCGGAAAACTCATAACTGTATATTCAGAACAAAAACAAACAAGGTCAGGAGTTCTCGGTTTATCTTAGATCCGAACCTGTGAACTTGCCAAATATTGACTTTCTCGGAAATGAGCTCAACACGAATGTCCACAAACCCTTTTCACCTGTTTCTGTCAAGATTCATAATAATCCGTGTCACCACAGAAATAGAATTTATCGAATGTTGGCAATATTATTCTATGTTAGGGTCGATAATTTGACATTTCTTTCTACCCTCAATTATCTCCCCCAAACATAACGAAATCATGGTATATTTCAAACGGGTCTGGACGTTCCACATTTGCATAACGTCGTGAAAACCGCCCCTATTCAGATGAGGGTCGCTCAGCAGACGACCCTCGTTCTTCGGGGTAAAACAAACGAAGGGAAAGGAGTCCGCATGGAGGAGAAATGTCACTCGGCTCGAGTCGAGCATTGTCTGTAATAATTGAAGTCGTCCGTCCTGCACGTTAGACAAGCGGGACTAATCTCGAATTTAAATTGCGTTCTTTGTTGGACAACCTGTCGGTGACAGCCATTGAGGATCACGTGTTGCACGATTGATTTTCACGTGTAATCAAGAATGTCAGGTGTCATTTGGTGGGGGCAGAGAGAAATCTACTTTTTGTAGGTAATGTGTAACGCCGAATGGAACCACCGAATTAAACTGCAAATGCTTTAATACCAGCCTCTCCTAGTCTCCTAGAAAAACAATCACCTTTAACCTAATCTGATGTTATATAACAGTCGATGAGTGACATTATTTAAACTCAATGTTTCACTCCTTTCAATTCAACAACAAATAGTTTTTATTGATATCCACATTCGACCAGTTCTCAACTTTTTCTTCTTCACAATTAATTTCGCTTAACAGAAAGACAAGATGAAGGTGCTACAATATAGATTTCTCATAGAGTAAACACTATTTGCATACACTAAAATGTGTGGAAGTGTCAAGTTTCGCTTAGAATGAATAGCAGATTTTGATGATTTTTTTTACGCTTTTTCATAATAAAATGAACAATTCTAGTCTAAATCTTGGGAACTTTGAAAATTCCATTGGAGATTGAAAAGATCTGACATTTTCTAGACAGATTCATTGTCAATTCTCAACAGAACTACCAACTTATTTTCATAGAATATAATTAATATAAATTGTGTGGAAGCGTCAAGTTTCACTTTAGACCAATAGCAGATTTTGATGTTTTTTTTTACGCTCTTTCATAATAAAATGAACAATTCTAGTCTAAATCTTAGGAACTTTGAAAATTCCATTGGAGATTGAAAAGATCTGACATTTTCTAGACAGATTCATTGTCAATTCTCAACAGAAATACCAACTTATTCTCATAGAATATTATTAATATAAATTGTGTGGAAGTGTCAAATTTCACTTTAGGCCAATAGCAGATTTTGATGTTTTTTTTACGCTTTTTCATAATAAAATGAACAATTCTAGTCTAAATCTTAGGAACTTTGAAAATTTCATTGGAGATTGAAAAGATCTGACATTTTCTAGACAGATTCATTGTCAATTCTCAACAGAAATACCAACTTATTCTCATAGAATATTATTAATATAAATTGTGTGGAAGTGTCAAATTTTACTTTGGACCAATAGCAGATTTTGATGTTTTTTTTTACGCTTTTTCATAAGAAAATGAACAATTCTAGTCTAAATCTTAGGAACTTTGAAAATTCTATTGGAGATTGAAAAGATCTGACATTTTCTAGACAGATTCATTGTCAATTCTCAACAGAACTACCAACTTATTTCCATAGAATATTATTAATATAAATTGTGTGGAAATGTCAAGTTTCACTTTAGACCAATAGCAGATTTTGATGTTTTTTTTACGCTTTTTCATAATAAAATGAACAATTCTAGTCTAAATCTTAGGAACTTTGAAAATTCCATTGGAGATTGAAAAGATCTGACATTTTCTAGACAGATTCATTGTCAATTCTCAACAGAACTACCAACTTATTTTCATAGAATATTATCAATATAAATTGTGTGGAAGTGTCAAGTTTCACTTTAGACCAATAGCAGATTTTGATGTTTTTTTTTTACGCTTTTTCATAATAAAATGAACAATTCTAGTCTAAATCTTAGGAACTTTGAAAATTCCATTGGAGATTGAAAAGATCTGACATTTTCTAGACAGATTCATTGTCAATTCTCAACAGAACTACCAACTTATTTCCATAGAATATTATTAATATAAATTGTGTGGAAGTGTCAAGTTTCACTTTAGACCAATAGCAGATTTTGATGTTTTTTTTTACGCTTTTTCATAATAAAATGAACAATTCCAGTCTAAATCTTAGGAACTTTGAAAATTCCATTGGAGATTGAAAAGATCTGACATTTTCTAGACAGACTCATTTTCAATTCTTAACAGAACTACCAACTTATTTTCATAGAATATTATTGATATAAATTGTGTGGAAGTGTCAAGTTTCACTTTGGCCCAATAGCAGATTTTGATGATTTTTTTTTCACTTTTTCATAATAAAATGAACAATTCTAGTCCAAATCTTAGGGACTTTGAGAATTACATTGAGATTATAAAAATCTGACATTTTCTAGTCAGATTCATTTCAATTCTTAACAGAACTACCAACTTATTTGCATAGAATATTGATATAAAATGTGTGGACCAATAGCACAGTTTGATGATTTCTTTCACGTTTTTTTTTCCGTAATAAATCGAACAATTTGAGTCTAAATCTCAGGAACTTTGAAAATTCCATTAAGATTATAAAAACCTGAAATTGTTTTGTCAGATTCATTCTCAATTCTTAACGGAACTACGTACTTATTTCCATAGAATATTCTATTGAGGCAGATAAATATGTTTTTTTGGCAAAATGCCAAGAGTTGCTTCCAATTTTTCATATCTGATGTGAGTTTATCTACTTCTTTTCTTATTGCTGAATGGTTTTCTCTTCCGAATCTGGAAAGTAGAAAAATAGACTTAATATAACTTAAATACACCGCACTTCTGTAACTGTCAAGTTGTCAAAGTTAACCTTGGTAGAAACGTCAGTGATTTTCCAAATCATGTTGGTATGAAATTATTTATCACTAGGGCTATATAGTGTTTATTCTAGGACATCTAGGAGTATGTTGGTGGTATTTTGACGAACCAAGCTGTCAACTGTCAGATGTCACATTTTCCAAGTTTCGAAAATTCATATTCCCTAAATCATCAGAAATACTCGTCAACAAAATCCTTCTGATGAATCTGAAAGAAAGACGAGCCGAAAAATATCATTCCATTTCTTCATCGTTTCCCAGAACCACGATTTCCCATTCCTTCGAAGACGTTCCAAACGACCTCGATAAGCTCCTGGAAAATCTCCAGCTCTCGGATGACACACATTACAACAGAAATCCGGGACAACGCTAAGAGGTGCATCGGATCTCGGCGGATGCATCATTTTCCCCCGGTCCGGGGGACGTAATCCCTATTATCCCTCAAAACGCGGAAGTATAACGACCCTTCGAGCGCGATCGATCGGCGGAAGCGCCTGCGGTCGCCCCGTCAAGTTTTCACCCCGAACGTGGTTCTGGATATATCGACGACGCGGCTGGTCAATTTTTCCGACCAGACCATTTTCCGTTTCGCAACTCTGAAAATGCGGAGGGGTTGGGGGAGAATCTACGCTGCAGTTCGGAAAAAAATAACGGATAAAAAGGACAGTGTAGATGTCGCTGAGTATCTCCTTTATTTTTCCAGTTACGCCACTGTCCAAACAGAAATAAATTGTTCTGGAGGTTTATCGGCCACGTACAGACACTTCTTTTGGTCCAATTGAATTATTAAAAGCAGTTCCGCAAGTTTTTAAGAGACGGGAATATGTCTCCAAGTTCTTCCCTCTGGCTCACTCGAGGCTCAACTTAACACAACTGATTTTGACCTATATCTGGCAACGTCGGCCGAATATGACAGATGTGTTAAATTAGATCTACTGCGTGACAGGTATGTCACTCTCATAACCTCAATTGCCGACAGTTTTGATACAGTTTTCTGTAATCATATACCAAAAAAAAAAAGGTTTAAAGTTGTGAAACTCGACAGAGAATATCCTTGAGTGTATTTGAATATTCAACAGAACTCAGAGACACGCACCCCTTGTTGAATCGATAATGAGAATTAGTTCCGACTGAAATATCACAAATTGTTAATCAATATCTGCGTTTTTGTGAATACCATTTCCTGCGTGAAGGACACACTTGCCACCGCTTCAACTGAAAATAAACGAAGTGAACCCTTAACCAAAAAAAATCCTACCGTCCGAAAGACAATGATTTCAACGAGAAAAATAAATTGGATCATGAATCATGGAACCGATTCGGGAAAAATTAATGGCATGGTCTGAACGCCACTTCATCACGCCCTGGAGCTTGGAGCTAAGGGGCTTGCCAAATATCATATTTCAACCTTATGTCCCGCTTCCAACCCTCATAACTCGGAAGGTTCATACTATAAATCAGGCCGGAAGATTTTCAATGAGTCCCTCAACATGAGTAAGGTCTTTTTCGCCACACAGCCTGGACTTGATTTGCATAGTCTTGATGGAGAACTCGAGGTCCTAAATTTTACCACTCGCAATTCTGAACCAGAAAATGTCACTATTTTCAGGTTGTCACGTAAAACGATGTAATAACTGTCACTAATTGACACCCGATGACATTTCTTGATGGTTGACGTGGATTCCAACAATAAATTTTCAAAACCTCAGAATATTTGTTTTTTCGGTTCAGTGTAGTTACTTCATTCTTTTATTATATTGGTAATTTGGTAAAATTGGATTTATGTTCATGGTTTATCTGACTAGAAATAAAAATTATTCATGACTACGAAAAAATTTGCTGAATGCCAAAAGAACATAAGAAGGAAAGTTTAATCTTTAAAATAAAATTTATTAACTATATTGATAAGAAAATCATTTAATTTACTCTCATAAAAATTTTGTTTTACTATTTTTCCATAAAATTTTATATCATTTGGAAAAGAAGATTTTTTCTGAATTATTCTTCTTCACTTCGAGATGAAAAAAAGGCGGAAATCGAGGTTATGAACGATATATTTTTGACATTTCTGTTAGACAGTAGTTCTAATGTATCACATATGTCATATTTGGAAAGATATATTTCTATGAAATATTATTATGGTCTTATAATTCAGTTCGATAAAATGTAAAGTGGAGCAAATATACCGAAAAAATTATCAATTAGGAAAATCATTCTCTCATATTTTTTTTCAATTTTTTCACCCAATTTTATATCCATTGGAACAGAAATTTCTTTCTGAATTATTCTACTTCAATTTGGGATGGAAAAACAGTCGGAAATCGAGGTTATGGGCGTTATATTTTTGACACTCCTGTCAAACAGTAGTTCCAATTTATCACATCTGTCATATTTGGAGAGTTATATTTCTATGAAACATTATTATGGTCTTATAATTCAGTTCGATAAAATGAACAGTGACCCGAATATACCGAAAAAATAATCGATAATGAAAATTATTCTATCATCTTTTTTTTTAAATTTTTTATCCAATTTTATATCCTTTGGAACAAAAATTTTCTTCTGTTTTATTCATCTTCAATTCAGAATAGAAAAACAGACGGAAATCGAGGTTATGAGCGTTATATTCTTGACATTCCTGTCTGACAGTAGTTCTTATGTATCACATCTGTCATAGTTGGAGAGATATATTTCTATGGAACATTATTATGGTCTTATAATTCAGTTCGATAAAATGTACAGTGATCCGAATATACCCAAAAAATAATCGATAATGAAAATTATTCTCTCATCTCTCATCTCTTTTTGAGCGCTCGTACTACTTACACGAGGGCTATATCATTTCGTCACGATGTCTGTATTTTTCGAATTTTGAGCCGAAAATGGTCTCAATCGACTATGTTCGACTCACTGATGACGAATCTGTCGGAAAATTCGAGTCTGTCCGTCCGTCCGGCCGTCCGTCCGTCCGGCCGTCCGTCCGGCCGTAAGCACGATAACTCTCGAACGGATCAACCTAGAGACTTGAAATTTTCAGTGTAGGTTCAGATCCCGAATGCCTCGGTTAAGTTCGTTAATGGGCCAAATTCCACCAGGGGTTCCGTAAATATGGCCGTTCAAAGTTTTGTTTCCCTGATAACTTGAAAACTACAGATTCGATCGAGATGAAATTTTGCACTCAGATGGAAAATGAGGTGTTTTAGCTACATGCGAAATTATGTCCAGATCGCATGACCAGAACCATAGAAACCATAGAAAATTGTAACTTTTGAACGGAAATGCCTAGGGACTTGAAATTTTCAGGATAGGTGTGGATCTCGAATGTCGTGATCACGTTCATCTATGAGCAACATTATACAAGGGGTTCCGTAAATACGGTCGTTTGAAATTTTGTTTTCTCGATAAATTCGAAACTTCGGATTCGATCGAGATGAAATTTTGTATTTTAATCGAGAATGATATATTGAAGCAATATATTGTCCAGATCGCATGACCAGAACCATAGAAACCATAGAAAATTGTAACTTTTGAACGGAAAGGCCTAGGAACTTGAAATTTTCAGGGTGGGTTTGGATCGCGAATTTCGCGGTCACGTTCATCAATAAGCAAAATGAGACTAGGGGTTCCGTAAATATGGCCGTTCAAAATATTTTTTTCCACATAGTTTCGGAACTACTGATCGGATTGGAATGAAATTATGCATCTAGCTGAGGAATAATGTATTCAAAGTACGTGCAAAATGTTGTCCAGACCGCATCACCAAGACCATAGATACCGTAGAAAATTCTAGCGAATTATCGAAACAAAATTGATCAGCTGAAGCAGCGACATGAAGTCTGGAGTTTCGCCTAAGTTTCAGAATTTTTTTGACAGCTGTCAAAAATTCCTTCAATTGGTTTCTAAAACTGGAAAATGCGAATCTACCTACAAGGTGCATGTACGAGCGCTCAAAAGCTCCTGCCTTCACGGCAGTGCTTTTCTAAATTTTTTTTCAATTTTTTATCCAATTTTATATCCTTTGGAACAGAAATTTTTTTCTGTTTTATTCATCTTGGATGAAAAACAGTCGGAAATCGAGATTATGTGCGTCATATTTTTGACATTCCTGTCTGACTGTAGTTCCGATGTATCACATCTGTCATATTTGGAGAGATATATTTCTCTGAAACATTCTATAGTCCTTATAATTCAGTTCGATAAAATGTGAAGTTACCCAAATATACCCACAAAATAATCAATTATGAAAATCATTCTCTCATCTCTCTCATCTTTTTTTTTCAATTTTTTCACCCAATTTTGTATCCTTTGGCACAGACATTTTTTTCTGAATTATTTTTCTTCACTTTGGAATGAAAAACAGACATTCCTGTCTGACAGTAGTTCTTATGTATCACATCTGTCATAGTTGGAGAGATATATTTCTATGAAACATTATTATACTGTCTTATAATTCAGTTCGATAAAATGTAAAGTGACCCAAATATACCGAAAAAATAATCAATTATGAAAATCATTCTCTCATCTTTTTGAGCGCTCGTACTACTTACACGAGGGCTATATCATTTCGTCACGATGTCTGTATTTTTCGAATTTTGAGCCGAAAATGGTCTCAATCGACTATGTTCGACTCACTGATGACGAATCCGTCGAAAAATTCGAGTCTGTCCGTCCGTCCGGCCGTCCGTCCGTCCGGCCGTCCGTCCGGCCGTAAGCACGATAACTCTCGAATGGATCAACCTAGAGACTTGAAATTATCAGTGTAGGTTCAGATCCCGAATGCCTCGGTTAAGTTCGTTAATGGGCCAAATTCCACCAGGGGTTCCGTAAATATGGCCGTTCAAAGTTTTGTTTCCCTGATAACTTGAAAACTACAGATTTGATTGAGATGAAATTTTGCACTCAAATGGAGAATGAGGTGTTCAAGCTACATGTGAAAGTTTGTCCAGATCGCATGACCAGAACCATAGAAACCATAGAAAATTGTAACTTTTGAACGGAAATGCCTAGGGACTTGAAATTTTCAGGATAGGTGTGGATCTCGAATGTCGTGATCACGTTCATCTATGAGCAACATTATACAAGGGGTTCCGTAAATACGGTGGTTTGAAATTTTGTTTTCTCGATAAATTCGAAACTTCGGATTCGATCGAGATGAAATTTTGTATTTTAATCGAGAATGATATATTGAAGCAATATTTTGTCCAGATCGCATGACCAGAACCATAGAAACCATAGAAAATTGTAAATTTTGAACGGAAAGGCCTAGGAACTTGAAATTTTCAGGGTGGGTTTGGATCGCGAATATCGCGGTCACGTTCATCAATAAGCAAAATGAGACTAGGGGTTCCGTTAATATGGCCATTCAAAATATTTTTTTCCAGATAGTTTCGGAACTACTGATCGGATTGGAATGAAATTATGCATCTAGCTGAGGAATAATGTATTCAAACTACGTGCAAAATTTTGTCCAGATCGCATCACCAAGACCATAGATACCGTAGAAAATTCTAGCGAATTATCGAAACAAAATTGATCAGCTGAAGCAGCGACATGAAGTCTGGATTTTCGCCTAAGTTTCAGAATATTTTTGACAGCCGTCAAAAATTCCTTCAATTGATTTCTAAAACTGGAAAATGCGAATCTACCTACAAGGTGCATGTACGAGCGCTCAAAAGCTCCTGCCTTCACGGCAGTGCTTTTCGTAATTTTTTTTTTCAATTTTTTCACCCAATTTTGTATCCTTTGGAACAGACATTTTTTTCTGAATTATTTTTCTTCACTTTGGGTTGAAAAACAGTCGGAAATCGAGGTTATGATCGTTATATTTTTGACATTCCTGTCTGACAGTAGTTCTTATGTATCACATCTTTCATAGTTGGAGAGATTTATTTCTATGAAACATTATTATATGGTCTTATAATTCAGTTCGATAAAATGTGAAGTGACCCAAATATAACGAAAAAGTTATCAATTGTGATAATTATTCTCTCATCTTTTTTTTTCAATTTTTTCTACAGAACTTATATCCTTTGGAACAGAAATTTTTTTCTGTTTTATTCATCTTCACTTTGGGATGAAAAACAGTCGGAAATCGAGATTATGAGCGTTATATTTTTGACATTCCTGTCTGACAGTAGTTCTTATGTATCACATCTGTCATAGTTGGAGAAATATATTTCTATGAAACATTATTATATGGTCTTATAATTCAGTTCGATAAAATGTAAAGTGGCCCAAATATACCGAAAAAGTAACCAATTATGATAATAATTTTCTCATCTTTTTTTTTCAATTTTTTCAACCGAATTTATATCCTTTGGAACAGACATTTTTCTTCTGAATTATTCTTCTTCAATTCAGAATGGACGAAACAGACACTCCTGTCTGACAGTAGTCCTAATGTATCACATCTGTCATATTTGGAGAGATATATTTCTATGAAACATTATTATCGTCTTATAATTCAGTTCGATAAAATTTAAAGTGACCCAAATATACCGAAAAAATAATCGATTATGAAAATCATTCTCTCATCTCTCTCATAATTTTTTTCATTTTTTCCCCCAATTTCATATCCTTTGGAACAGAAAATTTTTTTGGAATTATTGTTCTTCACTTTGGGATGAAAAACCATCGGAAATCGAGGTTATGAGCGTTATATTTTTGACATTCCTGTCTGACAGTAGTTCTAACTTATCACATCTGTCATATTCGAGGAGATATATCTCTATGAAATATTATTATGGTCTTATAATTAGGTCGATAAAATATAAAGTAACCCATATATACCGAAAAAATAATCAATTATGAAAAACATTCTCTCTACTTTTTTTTTTCAATTTTTTCAACCAATTTTATATCCTTTGGAACAGATTTTGTTGACAGTAGTTCTAATGTATCACATCTGTCATAGTTGGAGAGATATATTTCTATGAAACATTATTATGGTCTTATAATATTTCAGTTCGATAAAATTCAAAGTGACCCAAATATACCGAAAAAATAATCAATATTGAAAATCATTCACTCATCTCTCTCATGTTTTATTTTCAATTTTTTCATCCAATTTTATATCCTTTGAAACAGAAATTTCTGTCTGGATTATTCTTCTTCACTTCGGGATGAAAAACAGTCGGAAATCGAGGTTATGAGCGTTATATTTTTGACATTCCTGTTTGACAGTAGTTCTAATGTGTTACATCAGTCATAGTTGGAAAGATATATTTCTATGTAACATTATTATGGTCTTATAATTCAGTTCGATAAAATGTAAATTGACCCAAATATTCCGAAAAACTAATCAATTATGATAATTATTCTGCCATCTTTTTTTTAATTTTTTTCAACCAATTTAATATCCTTTGGAACAGAAATTCTTTTCCGAATTATTCTTCTTCACTTTGGGATGAAAAACAGTCGGAAATCGAGGTTATGAGCGTTATATTTTTGACATTCCTGTCAGACAGTAGTTCTTATGTATCACATCTGTCATATTTGGAGAGATTTATTACTCTGAAACATTATTATGGTCGTATAATTCAGTTCGATAAAGTGTTACGTGACCCAAATATCCCCCTTAACGAACTGAAAAAATAATCAAAACATTCGCCCTACAGTTCCAAAATTGTACCCCGATTTGCATATACACGTTATGCACAAAAATCACCTCGTATTCATATTCATCAATCAAAATTATTCAGAAAACGCCGATTATCTTGACGGTCGCAGTCACGCAGATCACGAAATTTTACTGGTAAAATGGAGAGTTTGCAAAGCAGTGACGACTCGTCGTTGAATTTTTCGAACGTTCGACCTCATGCGTAGCCTCATACGAGAGGGACAGGACAGGAGGCAAATCCCTGATGAGTTCCCTTATGTTATAGTGGAGTCTTGTATGTTTTGGGACTATTTTTGTCTTCTGAATTCTTATTGAATTATTTTCTTTTAGGATGTGGCTTTCATCAACCCAGCCAACGTAGTGTTCGTGTACATGCTAGTCAGGGAGCTAGTAGAAGAAGACATCGACTGCGAGCAGGACCTCCAAGCCGTGGTCCTCACCTGCCTCTACCTCTCCTACTCCTACATGGGCAATGAGATCTCCTACCCCCTCAAACCCTTCCTGGTGGAGGACTCCAAGGAGAGGTTCTGGGACAGATGCCTCGACATCGTCAACAGACTGTCCACCAGCATGCTGAGGATAAACGCGGAGCCCGGCTACTTCACCGAGATCTTCACCGAGCTGAAGGCGTGCGGCGTTGCCAGTCTGGTATCGAACAGCATGGCAACCATGGGGTGCCAGACGGTGCCGGTCGTGCCGTGCCACGCGGGCGGCACGACCGCGGCTTGACACAGAGACGTCAGTACTGTGGTGAAATTAACGCTGGCCGAGATGCCTACTGTTCCGTGCGAAGTTTAGGGCGGATTTTTAGGGGAAAATTTGGCGAGGATGAGTTTGAATCCTGTGGTGGAGATCTTTGGGTTTAGGAAGAATGCGGGAATTGGTTGGTGCATGTGGCATTTTAGGGTTGAAACACAAACTTGTCTTTCATATGCACCAAGCTAACATATTATTCGATGGATATTTTATTTCAAAAAATATTTCATTTGCCTAAAAAAATATACTGAATATGATTCCATAGTATTTTGAGACAATTGGCGTATGGAGGTGAACGATACGCCCCCTAACGGGCACTCGGATAACTGTGCTATGGGCACTGACATTGACATCTGTCATTTAAGTTTCAACTGTCACCGTCCTCGGCGCTGCGACGAAAAGCCAATAATTATGAATTCTTCACGAATGCAATTTTTTTTTAATTCCTATTCATCGATGATTTCAGGGGTAGATTGAATGACATTCAGATAAACTTCAAGATTTCCACGTGATCAAACATTAGCTGTGAGTATAAAATAAGTCCGTTTATTATATGAATTCGTCGATAACTTTCATACCCTTCGACAAGAGAAGAGAGGAAGAATAAAATTTAAGGAAATGTGTTCATGTTCATATTTGAATGAAAAAGTTATCTTTGTAATCGCTTATTATGTTGATTGGTTCATATTTGAGTGTAGAAAGGACTGTGTATGATTTACAATGTTCTCTCACTTTTAATATATGTGCAGTGAATTATTATCTACCTGCATTTTCCGTTGTTGATTGTTCTTAATTTTAAAAAAAAATATGGAAATAGAGAAAAATAGTCCAAAGAAATAATAAGAAAAAAAACTAAATAGTTGAATCATCTTTTCATTTCTAACAAATTTTAAACCAAAAAAAATAAAAGTTTACAATTTGTCAAGACTAAATTATAAAGTTAAACACCTTCGAAAGTACAATGTTCTGTTGTTGTTTCGAAACAGCTTACAGTTCCTGGTATTTTTCTTATTCTTCCAAAATTTTAGGAAAATCTGTCATTTTCTAAATATTAACGTGACATTGTAGATAAATTGCTGAAATGTGGTCGGGATTGTGCAATAAGTTGAACTTAATTTCGGTGCAAATTCATCACTATGAATTTGCGTCTTAGGTAATAAGAACTAGTGAATTAATGAAACACTTATTATATATCCGATTCGAAAAATTTGATAAAATTTTGAATACTTCGAGACAGATTTGACTTGGATTGATTGTCATGGTATATGTATAATTTATATTTGAAAATTTGTTGGCTTTTCCTCAAATGATCTTAATTATTTCCTGAAGAGAACCCGGATATATTCGAATAATCTAGAAAAACTTTATATTGATAAGATAAAGAACTGGTATATATTCATTTAGACTTAGTTTGAATTTTTCATCAGTATTAGTGCAATGTTGTAGAGTATTTATTATGTTGAAAAAAAATCATCATAAGGAACAGTTCATTGTGCTATGTTTTAGAAATTTGCGAATGTATAAGAAAATAAAACCAATCGAAATGAATGATTCTTATTTTTCACGATAATGTCAAACAGAATTTGACAGTTTCAATTAATGTACAGTTTTTGTTCAGTAAAAGTTACCTTGTTATCAATGATAGATGTTGTTTTCTATTTATTAATTGCTTTTGAGTTATTCCGGTTGTTGAAAATGAAACCAGTGATATTTTGTTGTTTATTTATTTTTATGTTTATTTTTGGTATGTTGTGGATGATATTGTAAGTATTCGAAAGTTATGGTTGGATAAATAAATGTAGAAAAAACTGATTGTTTCACTCTGGGAACTTATTGGGGGGCACTCGCCATGTAACTGAGGGATGAAAAAAAATTTGATTAGCACTTATATCGATGATTCAAAATTACTTCTCTGAAAATATACTAGTTCTGCAATAAATTGAAAGAGTTAAATGGTCGCAAAGGGTTTTCGACCACTTTCAGATTATTGATATTGAAGCAACTTAACTGGTGAAAAATGCGTCCCCTGATTGATGGAAAACTAACAAAGCACTTCACTGAAAGTTGCTCAATATCACATACAGAGAAAACAATGGTGCGATATATCAGAAGATTGGTTGTGTGCGATGACTCGGCGATAAAATCAGAAGATTTATTTTTACTAAAATTTACTCAAATCGTACGACGATTTACTCTCTTGGTAAATTAATAATGGCGATTTTGACAGTCGAGCCACTTGGTAAGTTCTCTACCCGGAGTGATCAGAACAGAAAACCTCCCAACGACCTCGGGTCAGGCAACCCAAAATTCACGACTCAACAAAAGTTATAAAGTGAAGACCTCAAATTTTGAAAAATGTGTTTGGGATTGTTCAAATTGCTACTCGAAGAGTCGCATGTTCGTGTCTTGGAAATGATCCAAAAGAGGAAAATAGTCCAAAGAAATAATGAAAAAGAAATTCACTCTTCAAATCATCTATTCATTCCTGAAAAATTTCAGATAAAGAGAATTAAAAGCTTAGAATTTGTGAAGACAAAATTGTAAAGTGGAACACCTTCGAAATTATTCCAATTCTGTTCAATATCTAAAGTACAATGTTCTGTTGTTGTTTCGCAACAGCTTACAATGAATGATCCTTATTTTTCCTGATAATGTCAAACAGAATTTGACAGTTGACAGTTTTGAATTTGTTTCAATTAATGTACAGTTTTGGTTCAGTAAACGTTACCTTGTTATCAATGATAGATGTTGTTTTCTATTCATTTATTTTTTTTTGAGTTATTTCGGTTTTTATAAATGAAACTAGGGATATTTTGGTGTTTAATTTTTTTATGTTTATTTTTGATATGGTGCTGAAATAAGGTTCCCAAGGATAGAGGATAATTTTCCCGTACAGCTTCGTGGTCGTGCCTTGGTTGAAGGAAAACTAACAAAGCACTTCACTAAAAGTTGCTCAATATCACATACAGGGGAAACAATGGTGCGATATACCAAAAGATTGGTTGTGAGCGATGACTCGGCGATAAAATCAGAAGATTCGTTTTGTACTAAATTTACTCAAAACGTACGACGAATTAATAATGGCGATTTCGACCTTCAAGCCACTCGGTTGCGTTTTCCCACCAGAAGGCGTCGCTAGTGATCAGAACAAAAAACCCAAAATTCACGACTCAACAAGGGGCATAAAGTGGAGACCATAGATCGTCCTCAAATTTTGAAAAATGGGTTTGGGAATGTTCAAATTGTAAGGATAGGTTAGGTTAGGTTAGGTTAGGTTAGGTTAGGTAAATAGATCTTCTTCCAACATTTGCCCACGTATTGTTAGAACAATTCTAGTTGAGTCGATAGAAAATCTT
Organism: Aphidecta obliterata; assembly: GCA_963966015.1. Classification (NCBI taxonomy): domain Eukaryota; kingdom Metazoa; phylum Arthropoda; class Insecta; order Coleoptera; family Coccinellidae; genus Aphidecta; species Aphidecta obliterata. Next base: position 5,678,938 of record OZ014431.1, read on the forward strand.
CGCAAGAGAAAGTGTCCACCAACTTTTCAACAAGAGGGTGAAAAATTATGGAAACATTTAGTAGCATACGATTTACTGTATGTCTGTCAATATGATTTGTCAGACAGTGTCATATGCACTGTCAACACGAAATTGAAATTCTAATCATTTAAGTGATGAGTTCTCATTCTTCATCAAATGAGCACCCAAAAGTAGGTGAGTCTCCCCTACAAGAACTTTAACCCCCAGTGACCACTTGGATTTTTAGGTGAACCCCCCTGTCACAACTACAACACGAGACTATCTGGTAAGTCGTAGCAACCCCAAAACAAATTAATATGATGAAATTAGCCGAATTTCAGTAAGAAGATCTATGTCATCCTTCAGCAGAAGGGAAGAAGCGTCAAATTCAAGTGAAAACCTGACCGCAAAACCCGAAACGGAAGAGAAGGTTTCGCTCTTATCAATCTACAGGAGAAACTCCGCTTCTTCCCTTGGCGAAGTAGAGGGAGAGGCGCCTTCCCTATCCAAAAAGAATTCGAGGACGAAATTCTCGATCCTCAGGAGGTTGTCTTCGGCTTCCTCTGGTGGAGAAAGGGAGGAACGAAATTCTGGTGATTTTTCCGATAGAAAGGAGCAGGTAGATTCTAGTCAAATTCTTGCAGTTCATAGGAAGTCTAGTTTGTTGTTGGATCATGGTGGTCAGTTGGTGAACTGTGAAAGCTACTCCAGGATGGACCCTTCGTGCTATGCGGACACTTGCAATCAGCAACAGAAGAACTGTGGGCTTCTGCCATGTCTCATCGCTTTAGGTAAACGAATGTAGCCTTCTACGGGGTCCAAGAAGGCCCTGAGCCAAGTTGAGGGTGCATACTGATTCACTCTTCTTTCCAGGTGCCATCATCATAATTTTCATACCACTAGCCAAAATTTTAGGTGGTCTGAAGTCGGACCTTTGTACGATCCACCATGAAGTTACAGACATAAAGGTAGTACCCAAATCGGTGAAGGTGTCACCATTAGGATTTCGATGGAATTTTGTGAAAATTTCATCAAAATCCAAGAGGTGACCTTCCAATTCTCCATTTCAGAAACATGTTGGAATAGCCGACTCGGAGGATTCCCAAACTTCCGGTGAATATTCTCTTTATCATTCCTCTTCCTTTCCCCTGAAGGTCTTTCCCTTACTCACCCCAAGTTTGTCATCAGCGCAACTTCCAAGAGAATACAGTGCGGCAATCAAAGGCCTGGTGAGGGAGGAACTGGATAATTTCGGTTCGGATAAAACGGGAAGAAACGACTTCGCCCTGGAGACTGCCGGAGGTAGGATAGTGAAGGTTATCGACACGGAAAACTACGGTTCCACCGTTGGCCTCTTCGGGGTCACCCTTTGCGAGGGAACCAATGGACCACGTGCGATGATCCAGGTGAATAAAAATCATCTCGAAGTGGTATAAGGTAAGATGTTGCAGTTTTCGATTGCTCCAGGCTAGCAGCGCGCCAGGGGAATGCTGGGCCTTCAAGGGATCCAAGGGTGCAGCTCTCATCAAACTCCTAGGAAGAGTGAGGATTGACGCCGTAAGCTTGGAGCACATTTCGAGCAGAATTTCGCCTACTGGACGACTGGAAACTGCACCAAAAGACTTTGCAGTTTACGTAGGTAGAACCATTCGTGGTCGACTCCTCCTGTTGGTATTTCCCTTTTCCAGGGACTTGAGGACCTGAAGAAACCGAAGGTGCTCCTCGGCAATTTCCAGTACAAGGTGGACTCCCAGCCGATTCAAACGTTTCCCATCAAGATGTCGTGTCCAGTACCCTTTGAGTTTGTTGAGTTTCACGTCGAATCCAATCATGGTTCACCGCAGTATACGTGTGTTTATAGGTACGGAACCCTGTTACTTCTTGCGTACGCATTTATTCGGAAGAAAAGCCGAGTCTTCCAGGACACCATCAATATTTAAGAGAGTTATATTTAAGAGTTTTCAATAATTACAGTCATAAAACATCTGTAACCGGTTTCGACATACATGTCTCGTCAGTACAGCTGGCGTAGGATGAACTCGATGTGATAAACAGGCTACCCAAACAACGGAACGCAATGGCGATCGGAGAAAATTTCTCTTCTTTATGACTGTAATTTAAAAAATTTAGATAGACAACCAATATTTCATATTATAGTCGATTATTGAGACGATTAATGTTTCCACATTTGACAACTATGCCGTAATGTTTACGGTAGTTGGTTTTTGTTAGGGCAGCCAGAAAATCTTTACACGGGCCTTCATAGATTGTAATCAGTGGCTCTTGTGAGGAACAGGAGGCGTGAGTGGAGAAATTTTCTCCGATCGTCATTGCGTTCCGTTGTTTGGGCAGCCTGTTTATCACATCGAGTTTATCCTTCGCCATGTATTTCGAAGAGCGGTGGTTTATAGAGGAAGTATGGATTTGTTGGTTCGCTTTATTAGTCCATCTAGAACAATTTTTCTTGTTTTATGACTGTAAGAAATATTCTAGAGTTAAGAATCGTGTAGCAACAATTTGTTTTTTTTTCAGGTTACGCGTCCATGGCACTCTAGAGTCGTTATAAGGTGGTAGAAAAACTAATATAAAACATAAATACTTTTATTTTTCAATAAATTTTTCATACAATTCACCAATGAAATTATTCATCAGCAAAAAAAGGACGGAATTAATTCAATAGTGAGGAATTATTATTGAGCAGCTAATCTTCTGTAGAAACTCTTCCACAAAATGTCCCCCGAACTAAGGATCAAATGAGAAAATTTTTCGTTTGCACCGGTTCGACCTAACTTATATCTGGCAACGTCGCCCGAATATGACAGATGTGGTACATTAGATCTATTGTGTCACAGAAATGTCAAAAATGTAAATTCTACGTCATTTCGTTTGACACTTAACCTAGAAATAATAAACGTGCAAACCAAATTGACGATTTAAGTGCAAACGACTGTTGTGTGTTTATCTATCGTTCGAAAACTTATCGAGAGTCTGCATCTGAAGATCTTGGATTTTATTATAGAAGTTTGTATATCAATTAATCTTAACTTCTCACATTTGAGTATTTCTTATGCCATACTAGAACTGAACAAAGGCACTATTACTGGTTTTGAAATTTCCTAAAAATCACTCAAAAATTTAATGAGTGCTACACAAGAAAATTATTGAAAATAGTTCTTGAATTTTATTAAAAAATATAAAATATTTCTACATATACTCATTTGTGTCCTATCGCTTTCCGATGTTATAAATTGTGTAAAATATTTTTGCTCCTTATTATAACGAATGTATTATTTGTCGCTGTACTTAACGTTAATATTCCGTTGTCCCTCCAGAAATATTTTCACTAACCATGCCTTAACAACGAGCTCACCCTCACCGTCAACCTTTCTTCGAAATCGTAATCTTTAATATGCGCAGTCTGTTGGAGAAGTCTCCTACCTTCGTCCTTCGTCTGCAAAAAAAAATTATAGAAGTATTCATCCTTCTACATCACATTTACCTCAGGGGTGCCAACTAATATCGAAGCCAATTCGTACTGGGCAAACGCAAGGATATGAGCATCTTTCGGGTGTCCCCTCTGCGTCATTTCCTCCCTACTTTGGATGCATTCAGTCAGCATGGATCTCGCCTCTAATGTCCTCCCTAAGAGGAGGTAACAAGCACCTTGAATCAACTTCGATACACCCTTCATGGGTTCTTCAGTCGGGGATTCTAGATCACAATCTGAAATGGAAGCTTTTTTGAATAACTTTAAGGCTGGGGTTGACGAAACACCAACCTGAAATAATCTGCACGATATTCTCCTTCGTACAGCTGGCCAGAGAGTTCCACAAGTAGAGCATCTCGTAAACGAACAGTTTCCAGAATCTCGTCGGGTATGTGGCGAAGTCCTCCTTGCCTGGAAAGCAGGACGACCTCTTCGTCAAGAACTCGTCCAACTGGTTCCCCCTGGCGGAAGTCCTTATGTTGACCACCATCTCCTCCAGTATCGAATAGTCGCTGAACCCTATCCTGGATCCCCTACATATGCACGCGATATAGCTGTAGAACGGTCTGGACCATCTGCTCCAGGTGGCCAGGAAGGCGAAATTCGACTCGGCGTTCTGGAAGTCCAGCTGAATCAGGTAGCACCAACCCACCTCGTGCAGGGACAACAGCTTGATCTCCCTCTGGGTGGAGTTTTTGACGGAGGCTTGGAAGGCGGACAAGGCCGAGGGGATATCCGACTGAAAAAATCGGGTGGAAAAGATGCCTTATTTCGTCTTTGTACTCACGTTGAGTCGACATAATCGCCCCCTGAAGAAGAGGAAAATGGCTGAGTCGCCGTATTCATCTCGCGATTCGTGGATCAACAGCTCGGCCACACGAGCTCCTGCTTGTACGTTGGTGCCATCGAGAGCGTAGAAGGGTCTGACGATGCAGTGGTACCACAAAAGCGAAAGGCTGAAAATATAGAGAAATTTGGGGATAATTAAAGATTATCTCGAACTCCATCTCCGAATAAGATGATCAATTTAACACATAAAAGTTATCTCTAATATCTTAGGCCTGGAAGAAAAACCCTCTGAAGGTTTCGTCCGGAAGAAGCAGAAACATGTCCTCTTGGCAGTTCATAGCATTGACAGGAATGAGGACTATTGTCAAGGCTGCTAGATATTGACCATAAGAAAACCCTCAAGAAAAATGATAGATCACCAAATGAGTTCTTTCTTTCATATCTCAAGCCTCGAAGAGGAATCCCTTTGAAGGTTCTGCCACGAAGAAGCAGAAACATGTCTTCTTGTCAGTTCATTGCATCGACCGGAGTGAGAATTATAGTCAAGGCTGCTAGAACTAGAACATAATGAACCCTCAAGAAAAACAATAGGTTACCAAATTAGTTCTTCCTTTCATTTCTTAAGCCTTGAAGAGAAAACCCTTCGAAGGTTTTGCCAGGTAGAAGCAGAAACATATCCTCTTGTCAGTTCACAACATTGACAGAAGTGAGAATTATAGTCAAGGCTGCTAGAACTATATCATAATATACCTTCAAGAAAAATAAGAGGTTACCAAATTAGTTCTTCCTTTTATTTCTTGAGCCTTGAAGAGAAAACCCTTCGAAGGTTTTGCCAGGAAGAAACAGAAACATATCTTCTTGTCAGTTCACAGCATTGACAGGAATGAGAATTATTGTCGAGGCTGCTAGAACTAGACCATAATAAACCTTCAAGAAAAATAATAGGTTGCCAAATTAGTTCTTCCTTTCATTTCTTAAGCCTTGAAGAGAAAACCCTTCGAAGGTTTTGGCTGGAAGAAGCAGAAACATATCTTCTTGTCAGTTCATAACATTGACAGAAGTGAGAATTATTGTCAAAGCTGCTAGAACTAGACCATAATGAACCCTCAAGAGAAATAATAGGTTTCCGAATAAGTTCTTCCATTCATTTCTTAAGCCTTGAAGAGAAAACCCTTCGAAGGTTTTGCCAGGAAGAAGCAGAAACATATCTTCTTGTCAGTTCACAACATTGACAGGAGTGGGAATTATTGTCGAGGCTGCTAGAACTATATCATAATATACCTTCAAGAAAAATAAGAGGTTACCAAATTAGTTCTTCCTTTTATTTCTTGAGCCTTGAAGAGAAAACCCTTCGAAGGTTTTGCCAGGAAGAAACAGAAACATATCTTCTTGTCAGTTCACAGCATTGACAGGAATGAGAATTATTGTCGAGGCTGCTAGAACTAGACCATAATAAACCTTCAAGAAAAATAATAGGTTGCCAAATTAGTTCTTCCTTTCATTTCTTAAGCCTTGAAGAGAAAACCCTTCGAAGGTTTTGGCTGGAAGAAGCAGAAACATATCTTCTTGTCAGTTCATAACATTGACAGAAGTGAGAATTATTGTCAAAGCTGCTAGAACTAGACCATAATGAACCCTCAAGAGAAATAATAGGTTTCCGAATAAGTTCTTCCATTCATTTCTTAAGCCTTGAAGAGAAAACCCTTCGAAGGTTTTGGCAGGAAGAAGCAGAAACAAATCTTTCTGTCAGCTCACAGCATTGACAGGAGTGATAATTATTGTCAAGGCTGCTAAAACTAGACCATAATAAACCTTCAAGAAAAATAATAGGTTACCAAATTAGTTCTTCCTTTCATTTCTTAAGCGTTGAAGAGAAAACCCTTCGAAGGTTTTGGCGGTAAGAAGCAGAAACATATCTTCTTGTCAGTTCACAGCATTGACAGCAGTGAGAATAATTGTCAAGGCTGCTAGAACTAGTCCATAATAAACCTTCAAGAAAAATAATAGGTTACCAAATTAGTTCTTCCATTCATTTCTTGAGCCTTGAAGAGAAAACCCTTCGAAGGTTTTGCCAGGAAGAAGCAGAAACATATCTTCTTGTCAGTTCACAACATTGACAGGAGTGGGAATTATTGTCGAGGCTGCTAGAACTAGACCATAATAAACCCTCAATAAAAATAATAGGTTACCAAATTAGTTCTTCCTTTTATTTCTTAAGCCTTGAAGAGAAAACCCTTCGAAGGTTTTGCCAGGAAGAAGCAGAAACATATCTTCTTGTCAGTTCACAGCATTGACAGGAGTGAGAATTATTGTCGAGGCTGCTAGAACTAGACCATAATAAACCCTCAATAAAAATAATAGGTTACCAAATTAGTTCTTCCTTTTATTTCTTAAGCCTTGAAGAGAAAACCCTTCGAAGGTTTTGCCAAGAAGAAGCAGAAACATATCTTCTTGTCAGTTCATAGCATTGACAGTAGTGAGAATTATTGTGAAGGCTGCTAGACCTAGACCATAATAAAACCCTCAAAAAAAATAATAGGTTACCGAATTAGTTCTTCCTTTTATTTCTTGAGCCTTGAAGAGAAGTCCCTTCGAAGGTTTTGCCAGGAAGAAGCAGAAACATATCTTCTTGTCAGTTCACAGCATTGACAGCAGTGAGAAATATTGTCAAGGCTGTTATAACTAGACCGTAATAAACCTTCAAGAAAAATAATAGGTTACCAAATTAGTTCTTCCTTTCATTTCTTAAGCCTTGAAGAGAAAACCCTTCGAAGGTTTTGGCAGGAAGAAGCAGAAACATATCTTCCTGTCAGTTCACAGCATTGACAGGAGTGAGAATTATTGTCAAGGCTGCTAGAACTAGACCATAATAAACCTTCAAGAAAAATAATAGGTTACCAAATTAGTTCTTCCTTTCATTTCTTAAGCCTTGAAGAGAAAACCCTTCGAAGGTTTTGGCAGGAAGAAGCAGAAACAAATCTTCCTGTCAGCTCACAGCATTGACAGGAATGATAATTATTGTCAAGGCTGCTAGAACTACACCATAATAAACCCACAGGAAAAATAAAATATTACCAAATGAGTTCTTTCTTTCATTTCTAAAGCCTTGAATAGAAAACCCTCTGAAGTTTCGGCCAGGAAGAAGCAGAAACATGTGTCCATATCATTTTCAGTACATAGCATTGACTGGGGACTGGAGTGAGTACCATCATAAAGGCTGCTAAAACTAGACCATAATAAACTCTCAATGTAATGGTAGTAACGGGTTTGAGTGTTTTGAAGCCAACCCTTGTCACGTCTTATACTACTGCCTTAAATGTACCCTGGATTATCTAGTTCATAGAAAACAGTTCCAAACCTTCCTCTTTCTGCAAACTCCCAATCTCTAAATCCTCCAAACCTCACATAGATTCCAACAATGAAAAATCAACTTACGACTTACGTTGCTAAAGGCGTCCTCATGTCGACCCCCAGCCTCGAGTACATCAGACAGGCCAATCCGTTCGTCCTGCTCCCGCTCAGTCCCAGAAAACTGGTCAATCTCAGGAGCGCCGGTGGCAGCAGCGAGACCCCCAGCTGAAGGATGCCATACCCGAAGCTGACCGCGTTCATCAGCCGAATTATCACCTTCTTGTTCAGCGGCTTCTCGCTCGTCTTCCTGGGGAAGAGAGCGGTTAGAACAAAGAGAGGCTCGCGTCTTGGAACATCCGCCTACTCACAGTTTCTCCGACGCGAAAAACCCGAAGGTCGACGTGAAATAGTTGAAACTCAAGGAGCCACTCAGGGTCCCGAACCTGGAAGTCCAGCCTGGACCCGACTTGGACAGGGCGTCGTTGACGGAATGAGATTTTTTCATGGGGCAGTTGGATCTGGACTTCGGGTTCAGGGTTTGCTCCGGAGATGCTTCTCCGGGGCAAACGGGGGTGGCGTTTATGTCTAGAGACTGAGAATGTGGGAAAGGGTTGGAAAGGATATACCCGTTGGAGTGGGACTTGAGGTCCAAGGCTTCGCCGTTCGATGCGAGGATGGCTCTTTCGTTTTTCACCACGGTCTCCGAGCTGCGAGACGTAAGGGTGGGATCTGAAAAGTACCTGTTGGAGCCCCAACTATCTTACAAAGTTGAATTACTCACCAGGCAAACTCAAAATTCCGATTTCGCTGGTGTACAGATTCAGTATGTCGTTGTAGGTGCTCTGGTACACCTTCCAGGCCTTCCTCAGCACCCAGCCGGCCTTCAGGTACCCCGAGATATCCTGTTGCAGGAACACCAACACCGCCAGGCAGACTTGGGAATCGGCTAGGATTATCTGAGTTTCGAGGGTTTCTGTCAACAGTGGTTCCTCTTCGGCGGTGCCGAACATCCTGTTCTTGACCAACTTGAACCACCCCCTGGTGTTGCATCTCCGTTCCACCTCCTTCAGGGTGGTTATGGCTTTGGTGAGTTTCTCCTCTTCGAAGGACATAAGAGCGTCCTGGAAGAGGGAGGGTATGAAGAGAGGATACTCTTCTTGAGGTCAAGATTAAACTCACCATGAACACTGCAAATGAGTAACCAGAATACATGACTAGGCTCTCAGGATACTTCAGGAACAATTCCTCCGCTTCTTTTCCCTTGTTGTTGATCAACAGTTTCAGCCCTTCCTTCGCCAGCAGCCACTCGCTCTCGCCACTGTTCTCCCTACTGCCTGAGGCCATTATTTTTTAACACGTTTCTGGGTGGAAATCACAGTAACATCTTCGAACATTCAGGTGTTTGCTTTCTCGAAAAAGACAGGTTAAGATGTTGAGAAAATATATTGAAGATTACAGCTACTGACTTGAAATTTAAGGCTGGAACTTGAATTTGGGACTTCTCGAATCGACTTGTAGATCAATATTCTAATTTCGAACCATGAATTTCGTATTTTGGCAAATAGTCAGAACTGACGGACAACTGGGGGTGAAACTTCAAAACAGAGTTATTGATTTTTACATGTGGAGGTGCCTACAGGGTGGAGAACGTTGAAGGGAAAGATATTTATGATAGTTTTCCATTAGCGGATCTTCTCAAGAATTACCATTTTGGTTATGAATATGCGAGCAATTTTTAAAAGGTGGTTCTCAAATCTCAAAATACTTCAACTCGACCTCTAAAACTATTCAAATTTTTTAACAGCAGACAAGATCGTCGATGAATTTAACCGAAGATCAGTTGGAGTTATTCGATCTCTAGAATTATTGAAAATTTTCATGAATGGTCTATAGATCGAAAGCAAATAGTCCAGGATCAATTTGATTACTCGATCTTTAGACTAGACTAGAAAACGAGTGCCCTGTGATCCTTGATTCAAATTGTCCAAGATCAATAGATGAAACTTGATCTCCAGAATTATTGATTCTCTGAAACATAGAAGATTCGTGATTCCAAAAGTATAGACGCCCCCTGACGGCTAAATCCTTAACCTAGAAAACGAGTATTGTTTTCATATTTCACGTGCTATTGAGCAAGATATTTTTATTTTATATCCAGGAACCAGAAATTCGTGGTGTATATTTAGAAATTTTTATCGTTTTCTGAGCAGAGTAATTGGTATTGAAAAAAAATAGTGGGTAAGGTATTTATATCAGTGTTATTCAGTTGAAATACGTTCACAAAATTATTGAATTTTAGATTACAAGTTTGAGTCCAATTTTCTGGTGCAGGTTTGAGTGGTGATTTAGAAAGGTAGAAGGTAGACAGGTAATTCAATAATCATCAACAAGGGTGTTATTCAAATGCCTGCGACTTAATCTTTATGTAAGAAAGAAATTAGAATCATCGTTGAGGAGAAGTCTGAATGAAACTATTTAATGTTCAAAATATATATGTACATGAATTTAAGGACATTGGATTATATAACAATGAGTGAACAAAGCTAGTACTAGAAAAAAAAACAGTTTACAATTATAATTGTTTTCTTCAATTGCTCCGCAAAGAAAAATCAAAACGGGGCTATACATTTTCATAAATTTCATAAGAAAGATGCCTCAGCAGTTTGTGTCACTAATGCCTCTGGCATAGTGGAAAAAATGGACCAAAGAAAAGCAGAAATGATCGACTATAAGATGTAGCTTCTAATGGAACACTGCCATCAAACTCAAATACTGCTCCATTTTTTCTGTTGAATTATTATCAATTTCGATATAATTAGAATTGAAAAAAAAACAATTTGTTCACCTGAAATCAATGAACTCGACACTACACTATCAATAATCCAACCATTCACTAAAAAGTCTCCACATTAAACTCCCAAAATCGATGGAAAAACCTGAAAAACACCTAAAATAATCCGTTTCACCACAATAAATCCCGAAAAGATACTCGTCTTCCTCCATGTTTGTTTACATTTCACAGCGCCCTCATCAGTAGTTGGAATCGCGAATAGATCAAATGCCAAAATGCAATAATATACCGTGGTATGTTCATCCCGAAGAGAAAGTCACTCTAAATTTCAGATCATGTTCTAGTTCCGCAATAATCCGTTGTATTCCACGGTCGTGCCGCTAACAACTTTGTTATAAAGGTTATATATTCTGATGTATTTAGAATAAATTCATTTTCCATATAAAGGAACACTCGAATATAAACTAGTTCAGTGTTTCGATTCATTTCTAGAGCAATCGTAAAAAATAATTCCAAAGAAAAAATAAGAGAAAATTAGTTTCATCTCATCTACTGTTTTCAAAGGTTAGGTCTAATGACCAAACAGAAAACTCTGTTATCTGTGGAATTGATGATGGGGTCTTCTTTCGAAATGAAATGTTAATAGAGGAATAATATAAAATGAATTTTTCTGAGCCCATAAATGTATATTTTTTTGAGAATTTCATAATACCGCAGGTCTTATAATCTCTTGTACAGTTAGTTCATTGCTTAGATAATACCCCTAGAATTGAATCAATCTTTTCTTTCACTCGGATACCTTTCTCAAAGGAACTATTCAGCAGCATAAGCGTATATATTATATTATAAATTATGACTAAAACAGAGAAGTACAATTACCGTGTACCTACAAGGATATCATGAAATATTCTTTCAATTTCTCAATACTTTTTTAGGGTCATGAAGTCCTCGGATAATTTCCGCAAAAATCCGTAGTATTCAACGATCGTGGCGCTAATAACTTTCTTCAGTGAGTGGAAACTTGTTCGAATCTTAGATTTTTTACCAGTTCTTTCCATATGAATATTATTAAATAAATCCAACAATGAAAGAATTATTTGGAAATCATGAAGTAAAAAACAATCCTCATATTTGTAGGTTATGAAATATAAAAGGCCTCTCGAGAGTTACGAAAAATAGACCACGAAATCACTTTTTCAGTCGACAAAAAAAACTGAAACGAAACATCTCTGATACAACCAAAGACTAACCAGACTCTAATCTTCGATATATCGTATCATTCCATAAAAATTGCCAACGGTGACTATTGATATTTAGCCAGATAACTTATCTTCACCATATCTCAAGATCTTTTCAGTAGTGACGAGGCAATTTTTGAGGATGATTGTATGAATCATTAAGTAATAAAATACTTAGTTCAAATATTCTTTTTCTATTGCAGGTTCGTATATTTGTGTATACCTATTATTTGTTCGCTCTGAAACCTGTTCCTAGTTAGTTAGACAAGAACAAATTCTAGATAATTGCGCAAAGAATGTATCATCCGAATGACAAATGACCTCGGAATCTCCGAATTTGTTCTAGTCACGCTAGCAGATATCAAATTGATATCGAACAAGTGTGACTCTTCGAAATACCAGGTGAATTCTTCCATTCATTACAATAACTCAGTCACGCTTGCATGATATTAGATTATAATTAATTCATTGAAATAATACTTATTTCATTAATATTATGCTTTCTTAAAAGAAAATGTACCCTGAATGTAATAAATAAGAATATCAAACCTAAGAAAAAGAGCATAGTTCAAAGTATCATAGCGAAAGAGGTCTGTGGACCTGTGGACAACACATCTACTACGTGTCAAGTCTTAGAGGTTAATTAATACTTAAATCAACAAAAATGTTGAAATTATCGCATACTGATAAATGATTTTCAAATCATATAGCTCCTTCTCAAGGTCCACTTATACATAATGCTACCTAATCTGATATCATCATCAGACTTATCTAAATGGAGAATAGGATACTAATACATGAATCGGATGAAATGAGTTCCCCCAGAGATTGGAGAAAGGCGCTAAAGAAACCTCCGGCGTATAGGATAATAAATCGGACCTTCGGTTTCAGAAATAAGCAGTACGTTTACAAGATGATGTCGTACATTGGGATAGCTTCCCTTTTTGGTTTACTTGTGGTATATTATATTCCTAGCTGGACAGGTCTTTCAGGCTCCAGCACTTACAACAGTACGTACCCTTTGACTGCCCCAGTGAAGGCGAATGATGTTTACACTTATAGAATAGGTAAGTTTATTTTGATTTCCATTGAACTTGGATTTTGAGTATTATTTATTTCAGGTATAATTGCGGATCTCGACACGGATTCGAAGCACGAAAAAGACAAGAATACGTGGTATTCCTTTTTTAAGAAAGGGTACTTGAGTTACGACTCTAAAACGCAGAATATTGTGGTTTCGTGGGATTCAACAGGCCCAGTGACTTTGAAAAATAGTTATTCATTGAAAGGTAGAGGAATGGAACTGTCGGAACTTGTAGTATACGATGGTAGATTATTGACGTTCGATGATAGAACTGGGATCGTTTATGAAATTGTTGGCAATAATATCATTCCTTGGGTTTTGTTGATGGATGGAGATGGAAAGTAAGTCAAAATTTATATTTTGTAGGGATCCTATCGAATTGTTCAATTTAATTTCCAGAAATACAAAGGGTTTCAAAACAGAGTGGGCAGCTGTGAAAGATGAAAAATTATATCTTGGTTCCATCGGCAAAGAATGGACTACTGCTACTGGTGAATTCCAGAACTACAATCCTATGTGGATCAAAGTATTAGATAAGAAAGGAGCTGTAAGTTTTTTTGAAGCCGCTTAGATTTGTTTTTAGCGGGGTGTAGGGATCGTGTATGGCTCAGATTTTGTCAACAATTTTTACTTTGATGCAATTCTCGATGAAAAATCAATTGGTACCACTATCTACTTTACGAGATATGATTTTTTGACGGTTGAATTATAATTTGTAAATTTTAACATTCCTATTTACCATAATCAAACATATTTCAGACAGATGACAGTTAAGTCATTTTTTCGCGAGATAATTTTTCAAAACTACAACATTGACATTCCTAAGATGACGTCACTGTTTTGAAATTTTCGCGATTCCAAAAGTCTACCATTTTTCCTGTTGAATTATTATCGATTTCGATATAATTAAAATCGAAAAAAACAATTTGTTCGTCTAAAATCAATAAACTTGACACTACACTATGAAAAATGCAATCGTTCACTAAAAAGTCTTCACACAAACTCACAAAATCGAAGGAAAAACCTGAAAAACACATAAAATAACCCGTTTCACCACGATAAATCCCGAAAAGTTACTCGTTTTCCTCCATGTTTGTTTACATTATGCAGCGCCCTCATCGGTAGTTGGAATCGCGAATATTCAATTCAACCAACATTAGGCACCAAAAACGTCAATAATTCGATATTGTAAATCTGCATCCCGCCAAACAAGTTTATATTCGAATCGCGAAGTTTTCTATGAAACTGAACTGAAAATGAAATGAAATTTTCAGGTTGATCATGTGAGTTGGGTAGATCAGTACAAAAATCTGCGTAAAGTACTTGGAATAGAATGGCCCGGCTATATGATCCACGAGAGTGGATTATGGTCGGAAATCCATCAGAAATGGTTCTTTCTACCTAGAAGATGCAGTAAAGAACCATACGATGAAGTTACGGACGAACGTAGAGGCTGTTCAGTTTTGATAAACGCCGATGCTTCTGTTTCAGTTATCCGAATGATCAAAGTAAGTTCAGATTTAACTATTACGATATTCCAATAATCATAAATTTTTAGATTCCCAATGAACACATCACTAGAGGATTTTCCAGTTTCAAATTTCTACCTAATAGCAACGACGAAGTTATAGTAGCCTTGAGAACGGAGGAATTAGAAGGCAAAACAAGGACCTTCTTCACTAGTTTCACAATACACGGTCAAGTACTAGTAGACGATTTATTCATCGCCGATAATAAATACGAAGGATTAGAATTTATTTAGTATCAATTTGTAATTTTTTGTGTTGTGAACTGGTTACCAATGAAGAAGTATTTTTGGAATAAAATGATTTTCTATGAATATATACCCAAGAATTTATAGAGAGTACTGCTTTTGAACGCTCCTTTATCCACCAGTTTCGCATTTTCTAGTTTTAGAAATCGATTGGAGAAATTTTTGACAGCTATCAAAAAAATGACAGCAGCTCTTTGTCAATTATGCCAGATCAGCTGTTACAGAAATATAAGGATTTTTATTCAATGATTCATTGGAATTTGAAATGGATCTGGAAAAAATGTAGATTGAATATATCATTCTCCATCAAAATACAAAATTTCGTCACGATCAAATCCGTAGTCTTGAAATTGTCAAGAAAAATAAATTTCAAATGACCATATTCACGGAACCTCTGGTCGAATTTTGCCCAATAACAAACTTAACCGCGGCATTCGAACCTAACCTGAAAATTTCAAGGTTCTAGGTCGTTCCTTTCGAGAGAACGATCGATCAATTTCGACTGATTGAGACCATTCAAACCTTCATAACAAAATTGAAGTTTATTGTATTCTGTTTATAATTAGATTTTAATAATGACAACAAATTTTCAATAAGTTTATATTCAGACGCTAAATGCTCGACATATCAATCACTACTACATTAGAATGTATCCATTTAATGGTACTTATAGAATCTGTGGGAAGCTGCAAAAAAAATACAATGTTAGAAAATTTATTTGAATTTAGGTTCAAAATTCTAAATATACTCACTAATTCTGTTGTAGTTCAGAAGGTAGAAAAAGATAGAACAACCCACGGCAACCTGGAAAAATGGGGCAACTCCTCCACGTCTAGGCTGTACATATTTGTGTTGCCATCTCCAGAAAGCTACGAGAAAAAATGTTAATAAATTTTAAATCGAAAATAATTCATTTTTCTCACTCCGGCTCAAAGCTCCAGCAACGGCACCAGGTGTCTTATTTCGCCTAGCAAACCATGCACCCAATTCGTTCAACTTAACTTGACCCAAAGGAACATCCTCTGAAAATTTAGTAATGATTGGATAATTATGTAACATGGGTAAGGGTAAAATATTTCGTGATAATGAACTTACGTTTTCCATAGAATCTTGCTGGATCGTAAGGTCCATGTCTTTTGGGATCATATTCGAGTGGATAATCGCCAAAAGCCATTCTTATAAGAATTTTTTATTGAATGAAACGTGAATAGTGATCAAGGTGTAAAGTCTAATAAATTGATGGATATTTAACTGTCATTGTCATTTGTCATAGTCTTTCGCAAGCACGGAATAATCGAAGAGTAAATTTGAAATGAATTTATTTGCCATATGAAGGAAAACTTGAATATCAATTAGTTAAGTTCATTGATTTTGATTGATTACTAGGCAATTTCATAAAAGATAATTCCAAAGAAAGAACTACTATTCGCGATTCCAACTTCCGATGAGGGCGCTGGTAGATGTGAGCAAACATGGAAGAAAATGAGTACTTTTTCGGCATTTATTGTAGAGAAACGTATTGTTTTAGGTGTTTTTCAGGTTTTTCCTTTGATTTTGTTAATTTTATGTGAAGACTTTTTAGTGAATGGTTGTATTATTGATAGTGTAGTGTCAAGTTTATTGATTTAAGGTGAACAAATTGGTTTTTTCAATTTTTATTATATCGAAATTGATAATTATCAACAGAAAAAATGGTGCACTATTTGAGTTTGAAGACAGTGTTCAATTATTTGGAATCTACACCTAGTCGATCATTTGCGCTTTTCTTCGGTCCATTCATGTAGGTAGGTACATATTTATTTAAACATAAAATCGTTCCATTTAGACTTCACCAAATCACCACAGAGATGATTCTAATTTCTTTCTTACAGAAAGATTAAGTTACATTCATTTGAAATACGAAGATCAATTTGATAATACTCTGGTTGATAATTATTGAATTACCTTTTTAAATCACCACTCAAACCTGCCCAAGAAAATTGGACTTAAACATGTAACCTAAAATTCAATAACTTTGTGAACGTATTTCAACTGAATAACACTGATATAAATTTAATTACTTAATTATCCTGCTCAGAAATCGATAAAAATTTTCACGGATACCTGGTTTCTGGGTATAAAATAAAAATATTTGGCTTACAAGCCTGTGAAATATGAAAACAATACTCGTTTTCTACGTTCGGAATTTAGCCGACAGGGGGCGTTCAGACTAGAATCGCAAATTTTATTTTTATGTATGTAATCTGTGGTCTTCTTCCAAAATGATATGTAAATAGAGAAATATTATAAAATGGATTTTTCTGAATTGATCAAATCCAAATTTGAAGGTTACGGAGAAGAAGGGCCCATAAGATGTATATTTTTCTGCGAATTCCATGACACCGCAGGTCCCATAATTTCTTGTGCGGTAAGTTCATCGCTCAGGAAATACCCTTAAAATTGAATGAATCTTTTACACAGGAACCAGATAATTATATTTCAAAGGAACTGTTCGACAGCATAAGCGTATATATTATAACCAAAGCAGAGTTGCAGAGAAGTACAATTACAGTGTGGGTACAAGGATATAATGAAATTTCCTTTTAATTTTCCAATACAATTTTAGAACTCTCGCTGATCATAAAGTCCTCGGATTCCCGGTCGGAATTGTCGATAAGAAGTATCCTAGAAATGCATTCCTTTTCAATTTGTGTTTTATATGTGATGGTAACTCTAGAACGGTGCACTACGAACCAGTTGTTACGAAATTAGCGGAATATCTTACAGCTATGGAGGTTGAAAGTAGTTTCCTATCGACTGGTGCATCAAAATTGAAACCTATATTGAAACAAGTATTGGAGGAGCTGAATACAAAGGGTAAGAAAAGATATTCGTGAAGTTATGAATCTATGAATTCAACTTACAGGTGAATGTGCTCTAAGTCAGGGTCCCATAGCTACTCATTTGAAAGTTGTACGGATCCGAAACGATCCGCTACCGGTAGCTGATCACCAAGTTCCAATACTAATCAAAGAATTACCTGAACAGCAATGGGATTTGACTACCCAACAAGTGACCGCTTACATCGACGGATTCAACCATATATCAAGAATTGCGACATTATCTAACGTAGACACCAGTCTAGTCAAAGCTTGTGTTCAAAATTTGATATATTACGGTGTAGTAGCACTTGTACCGCTATTTCAGTATGGGAACGTTTACTGTACAACCCCGAAATTGAAGTTGTTGGCACAAAATTTCGATCTACAGGTATAACTCCCGTTCTATACGAAAACTCGCTGTATCTAATCCGAATTTTCAGGAGAGATGCCTCAAGTACGTAGCTTGCAGTCAGCGCTCGCTTCCGAATCTGAGGGAAGTTTTTAGGATATACGCAGCGATGACGAGGGGTACAACCGTGAAAGACTTATGCTTGAGATTCAATCCACCCAATTTGAGGATAAACGAGAGAAAATTGGTACAGTTCGGTATACTGGAAGGACTGATCAGGAGGGTGCATAAATATCCTGTTCATATGGGAGATCACCCCGATTTGCGAAAATCTTTATCGGGAGCTTGTAGCTTGGACGAAATTTGTTGTTCGACGAACATAAACACGCAGAGTTTGGAGGACCAGTTGGAACGAGATCATAATGTTCTGGTTTTGTGGAAATGAGGAAAAACTATCATAATTTTTTTTGAAGTACCAATTTGATGTTTATTAGGTAATTGTAGGCTTAATAATCGGTTGAATCGTTTTTATTGTCATTAATTTATTAATTATTGTACTTGTATCATTAATGTTCACGATTTTCAAAGATATATCTATTTTTACAATGTACCTTTGGCTGTTTTTTATTCCTCTTGAGGCTTGTGTTTACGACCTCTGCTTTGGATGATTTTTTTTGTAAACACAAATCGTGTGAAATTGTTGTTTACACTTGAAATATGAAATTATATAGGCTTTTTTATACCTATGTGTGGAGTTTTTTCCTGGATATAAAATGTTATATACATGATTATAAACCCTTATTGATTTGCTCTTGTAGGTATATTTGCATTTTCCAGTTTTAGAAACCAATTGAAGAAATTTTGGACATCTGTCAAAAAAATGAGAGCAGCTCTTTTTCAATTATGCCGAATCAGTTGTTACAGAAATATAAGGATTTTTTATTGAATAATTCGTTGGAATTTACAATGGTTCTGGTTATGCGATCTTGAAAAAATGTAGCTTGAATATATCATTCTCCGTTAAAATACAAATACATTTCACGATCGAATCGAGATTATGAGCTTTATATTTTTGACATTCCTGTCAGGCAGTAGTTCTAATGTATCACATCTGTCATATTTGAATAATCAAAACATTTCACCAACAGTTCCAAAATTGTATCAGTGAGTCGAACCTAGTCGTTCAAGACCATTTTCGACTCAAAATTCGAAAAATACAGGCATCGTGCAAATTCTTACATCTATGACCCTATCATATGTCAATAGTTAAAATTTGAGAATCGGCAACCCTCTAAACGTACAGCCAAAGTTTCTTAAAGTCCGCCGGTTGCCCATTCAACCAACATAATTTGTTGAAAGCTTCAAGCTGCAAAAAGGCACAACAATCAGTTTAAGATTAGGTAAGGAAAGCCTAAGTTAGGATAGTTACAAATCTCGAAAAGTCATTAAAATGGATCGGATTCTCGAGCTAGAATCAACTGGTTTATTTTCACCAATCTTTGGAATCATTCAGGCAAAAAATGGATTAAGAGCAATCTGTAATAAAGTGGGAATTTATCTTCGATCTCAATAATTTCCATACGCCCTCTTCATAAATCCTTTCAAGTTGAGAGAAAACTCGACGATACAAAAAAAATTATATTTCTTCAACTATCAAATATATATATATACAAAATACTCCATATGGCATAAGATACAAAATTACTTCTTAAATATAATAAATTCTGACTTTCATTAAATAACAAATCTAAAATATCTTTCACTTGCGTCTTAGAATCGACTAACTATAATCGGACATCCTGCGTTAGCATGGTCCATCACCTCCAGTTTAAGTAATCCAACGGTTTCTTTCAGCTGCGCCAAATGTGTAGCCAACTCCCCGTTCTCGTTCTTGAGCTGCTTCACTTTATCTTCGAGCTTGGATATTCTTTCCAGCTTGCGAGATCTGCACTTCGATGCCGCCAAACGGTTCCTTTGTCTTTTTCGTTCTAGTTTCATGCGTTCCTGATATTCCATGTCGACTGGAGACATTGGCGGTGAATTCGTTATGTTCGGTACAGTTTGTGGTTCTTCTTTCACAATCGGTAAAAATGGTGTATCGTTGTAGATAGTACTTGTGTTGCTATCGGATCCGTTTGAGTTGTGTAATTTATTCAAAGCTTCTTCGAATCCCCCTGCGAAAGAAGCTTGTTCCATTGTTACAGATTTGGGGAAAAACGATGGAGTCGGAGTGTTAACCGAAGGATTCCCTAGTATCATATTTTCCAATTCTGGTGTGTCGACTTTCAACATATTCAAATCCGGTGATAACAACAGACCTGAACTAGTCATTGGCATATTCAACGTCTTCACTTTATTGAAATCGAGGGTCAAACTTCTCTTCATGTTGTTCATATTATCTTTATCGTTGAAATTTCCACTCATTTTTAATTGTTCACGTAAAGTTCCCAACCAAGCCAAGACCACAATGAAAAGAACAGATGCACAGGAAGTACAACTAAACCAAGGAGAGTGTAATAAATGGTATCACTCAGTTCCATATATCCTGAAATAAAATTCGATTTAAAACATAGGTTTATCAAACACAAAGGTGGTATCGAAAGAATGACCCTGAGCTACTTACACGTTTCAAAAATCTTAGGTTCTTGAAGAAATGAATAAAATTCGAATACTCCTTTGTGTTAAATTAAACAAGAAGTTGGGTCAAATCTTCTGATATTTTAGAAATGATAAGAGCTTATCAGAAAACTGCAGGAAACAATAACAGAAAGGTGTGTCATAAATGGTTTTTCGTTAATTAACTAATACTCACTTTTGGTTTCCACAAATCAGAGATTTTCTTATACGACTTTTATTTCCAAATATTTAGATTTATCTCACACCAGGTGTTGATAAGTGGATTACGAAGTAACAACAAATAAAAACGTAATATTCTATTTATGAATGACTCATAGCAAATTTCCTCGTTCCCAGAATAATAATATACACTCTTGCTGGCCATTGGCCAACCGCCTTTCGTTCCCTGATTGGTTGTATCAAGGTTTCGCGCGAATTTTGAATCAATAATTTATTAATTTCTTTTCCGGCTATTAATTAAAGAAGATTATGGTTTGTATCATATAGAAATTAAAAATAATTTTTTTTCGACTATATTTCTGGTAAATTGATATATTTTAAGTAGAGAGCTTGCCAATTATACCAAATAAAAAAAAAAATATTAAGCCTGAAATATTTCAAGTTAATTTCTCAACTACTTTGTATCAATCGCGAGGTTTTCCAAAGAAAAAGTATTGGAGAGCTGATTTCAAATGTAGATTTTAGTTACCTGATTATAAATAAGTCTTTCCAAATATAAACTTCTATTGAAGCGATCCCTTTTCCGATTCGATACTAAGCGATACTATTTGATAATTTCATTTTCATATCAAAATTTTTGAACGACAAATACCGATTTCTCCCGAAAATTAACGATATGGTTGTTTTTGTATCTCGATATTTTGGATTGGAAAAACGTCACTTGTGTTTTATGCATTTCTATTGGTAGGATCGTGAAGAAATGAGATGGGAATATGATTCGTGTTCTCTCGTGAGATAATCACCCTACTGGTGGGAAGTTTTACGCAAAATCTCGGATAGTTTCAGTCAGTCAAATATTAAAATTATTTCACAGGTATTCTTTCCATAAGTTCACACAAATTTATTTGGTTTTAATTGATTGTTTCCATGGGGATTTACTGACAAATTCACAATTGAAATGAAAATGGTAGTTGAGGGTGTGAACGTTTGCGTAAAACGCTGTGCGGTGAAGTAGATAGTGATAAGAGAGAAAAGAACAAGATTTATTTCTGTAGCAAGTGAATGAACGGGTCTCGCTTCTGCGCAATAAAAGGGATCTCTTATCTATTTATATTATCTGAATTTAATTCGAATTGAGCGAATCCTAGCAGTATTAGAATAACACCAGGTTGAATTCGCAGAAGGAAACCACAGTAACCTTGATATTTCAAACGCTGTCAGTGGGATTTGATCGAAAATTGTGATCTTTCGAGAGATAAATCAGCGGAGCATAATATCATCCTGTGGCGTCCCCTGTGGGCGGATTCACTAACCAGCATGATAAGAGAGGCACCGTGCTCTCTAATCAAAGCACCTTTTTAATACTGGCCATGGCAGTGCCTTAAATTGTACGTTCTCAGAAATGAACTCGACGTTCGCGTTTAAATCGGCAATTCTCTATCCTGAAACAATAATAAATCGGCTGTGAAATACGTAAATCAATGTTGAAGTAAGTGGTTTGAGATGTGTCTTCGTTTATGTGTTTAGATAGTGTATCGAATATGTGTAATGTACCGCCAAAGTTCTATCAACTCTGTCGTCTTTGTTTATCGGAAGATGCTGAGGCCCAGTCGTTGTTCGATAACGCGGCCTCAGAAAGAAATGTACCCAGAAAAATCGTGACGTGTCTTTCAATAATGGTAAGTGGTTCGATTTCTTATTCGAAAACAATACCTAAATGATCCAAACTTCGGATTAACCTATAGGAATGTGTCATTGGTTTATCTTTGTTCTTAGTTGTCAAATCTTCCAGACTGCTTTGATAACGACGTACAGCTGCATCTAAAGTCTATTTTAAGACTATTTCTGTGCAACACGTCTGTTTCGACAAAAAAATGATTTTTTATACATCTGCGTGGGTCTGTAGATGCATTGTGTTGGATCGCAGCAGTCCAGTTCCGTTGATGATACAATTCTTTTAGTTTCTACCTGAATTTACCTGGACGATTGTGCTTTGCTAGAGAAAGTTTGGCAAGATGAGGGAGATAAGAGATGAGTAGGCTGTGATAAGAGTTTCTTTGTGCTTTGAACCGTTGGAACCGACAGGTTTTTTCCATTCAAATAATTGTTTTGAACAAAAAAATACTGCTGGGTTTCAATGGGTCTTACAGTTCAGGTTTCTCTGTGGTAGACTAGTTTTTTTATGTTCTTAGGGCAACTTTTAATTGTCATTTTAACTCTTACCATAGAATCTTATAAGATGCTAGGAAAAATCCTCGTATCATTCTTGTTAATTGATTCGCTTTATCGTAGATATGGGGAGCAATATTCATTTTCCCACAACAAATGAAAGTATTGAAGTTTTTCATTTCGACAGGTTTTTCCATTCAAATAATTGTTTTGGACAAAAAACACCGCTGGTTTTCGATGGGTCTTACAGTTCAGGTTTCTCTGTGGTAGACTAGTTTTTTTATGTTCTTAGGGCAACTTCTAATTGTCATTTTAACTATTACCATAGAATCTTATAAGATGCTAGGAAAAATCCTCGTATCATTCTTGTTAATTGATTCGTTTTATCGAGTATAGGTATGAGTTTTTCATTTCGATTAAATTCTTCTAATCGTTATCTGAAAGGAAGAGTTGAAGTATGATTTAAACTCAGGATTGCGATTAATTATTCCATGTTTTCTTCTCCTCGTATGTATCTCTATGAGAACTATGATTATAGTTTATTAATTGATTCAATAATAATTTTTTCACTGTTTATTTTATCGATAACATTTTTTCATAATTTCAAGGTTTGAATGGGTGATAAAATCATACTATGAATGATATAAATAATTCGCACCGACATTCGATAATGACGTTACTATTGATTATGATAAACGTAGTAACACTAACTACTTTGTTTACTGCTTCAAAAATAGGTTTTTCTCTTGGCGTACTTCTAAAAGAAAAACGAATAATTATAGATAACAGCTTTTTGTTCTATTTGACATTTCACGGCAAAATGCGTAGGTAACCATATTACTATTTATGAATTGAACATCTGCTCTTTACGTTGTATTTCACAATGTTTGCTAACAGTTAGGAGTCTCCACGAGACATTACTTTTGGTTCTCGGGTTCCGCCTTGGGTCCAGCAGCTGCCTTATCACGGTTCTGGAGGATATAACTACGGTTTAATTTTAGAACCTTCGTCTCCCCGTGCATGTGATCTTCGTTGGGAAACTTCAACGCGATATTACATGTGTGTCTCGTACAGAATCTTCGGAAATTCGTGATCTGAATCACATCGTGAATTTCCGGCTATATCTGAAAATAAACTGGGCATAGACAATATCGTTATCTTCTATGAATAGCTGTCAAAATATGTATTCATAGAAAGTTGTTTCACTCATTTACAACTACAATCAATTAATCCCTTACTTTTATGAATATATTTTCGAAATTAAGTATAAAAATAGGGAAATAACGAATCAGATTTGTTTGTCAATTCACACTGATTCCACTTATAATTTGAGAACTGTGAATCATCACTTTTTCCATGATCCTATCTGTGACATTTGACTTGACCACAGCACGAATTTGTGTTAATCGATCATTTGCGTAACATCTCCCGAATCGGGGGTATTCCAAAAGTAAAAGGTTCGTTCCTTATAAGGTTTCGCAAGATCCTCCGAACAATTCGTAATCGTTCAGAAACGTAGGTGTCGCCTTTCCGTACCCACATTATCAAACAGGATAAGACGATTTCTAACGTTAACGTTCATCGGGACATGTAAACATTTCAACATTCACTATCAAAAGATGCAAATTAGCTGATCCTATGAATCCATGATGAATTCACGCGATCGTCTTGACTTCACAGTACAGTTAAAATACAATACAGCTCATAGCTCAAGTGACTCATAGCGCTTCTAGTGATATTAGATATATCTAGAAGGCGAGCCTATCCTTAAGTGGAGATTACGTTATTGGGTTGGACATCTCGCGTAATTGTTTAATTGGACGGTATTTTTGCTTATTATCCTCGGTTTTTTGTCATTTCTGGAATATCTAATGAACGCTCGCTGCCTACGGTCGTATGATGTGAGTGCCCTATTAGGATTTCATTGCTGGTTTGATTTACACTCCGCTTTATTCGTGATGGCGTTGTTGTGGTAATCAAATTTATAAGAGGGAGGGGTAAATGTATATTTCTTCAGAAGAATTATTTCGTTTTGAATCATAGAAGAATAAAATCGAATTTGAAGTGTCTGTCATTCAATCTGTCAAATTTTGAAAATTATTTCTGTTCAAGATTATTGATAGTTTTCTTTTATTGAGAATTTGAAAATAATAAGCCAGAACGAAATTATATAGAGCTTTCACCGTTCTCGCACTTTCCTGGCAAATAAAAACATATTTCTTCAGAAAAATTATTTCGTTTCAAATCATAGAAGAATGAAAATCAATCATTTGAAGTTTCTGTCATTCAATCTGTCAAATTTTGAAAAGTATTTCTATTCAGGATTATTAATAATATTGATAGTTAGTTCTCGCACCTTCCTGGAAAATAAAAACATATTTCTTCAGAAGAATTATTTCGTTTCAAATCATAGAAGAATAAAAATCTATCATTTTAAGTGTCTGTCATTCAATGTGTCAAATTTTGAAAAATATTTCTATTCAAGACTATCAATAATATTGATAGTTTTCTATTATTGAGAATTTGAAAATAATAAGCCAGAACGAAATTAAATAGAGCTTCCACCGTTCTCGCTCTTTACTGGCAAATAAAAACGTAATATTCCCACAGATCGGGGAGCACTAAAAACACAGAAGGAGATCATGTAATGGCATCAGAGAGCGAAGTGCAAGTAGTATAGGCAATGCAACATAATGAAATATAGAACTGAATTAGCTAGAGAGGAAATTTTAAATGTTCCAATCTAAAACGAGAGAATTACATACATCAGATGTCGAACTAGAAAGTATTTCCTGTAAATTGCATCTGTCATACGGCTTGGCCGAACGCGCTTTGGCAATATCTGCCTCTTTCCCCGTCGGCCGTCGGTTCTGCATTTAATAAATATATCACGCGTTTTGTGTTACGTGAGCGAATCAACAAACGCGGCAATAACAGTAAAAGATCTTCGTGTGTCCGTAAAGGAATACCTGTAAACCTGTAACATGGTTTATTTATAATAAGGTTTTTCGATATTAATAGGTGTTTTTTTGTTGAGATGATGGATGCGCCGTTTGAAAATCTCACAATGGTTTTAGTCACTGTAACAGGTGTATTTCCACTTTTTAAACGTTCAAGTCATTGGGCAATTCGTGATTTGTTTTTGGCACCGAGCTTGTAGATTAAGCTTGTTAGCTCTTCACTTTCAATTTATGCTAGAATCGTGATTGGGTAATTTGAATATTCGAAAACGTTCCCTGTGGAGACCAATAAACTTGTTCTACCGTGCTCTATACATTTCGTTTGAGATTACATTTTTCTATGACATTCTAAATCATAGTTTTTAGTGAAGTCACCTTCAAATAAAAAGATTTCTATAATCTTCAACGGTCATAGAAACTCTCATGACATTGTGAGTTCATAAATAATCAATCATAGAGGGTAATGTTTTTCCCTTAAATTTATCGGAAATCTAATTGAACATCATTCCTCATTTAATCGAAAACTCAAATTAGTTCTGAATCAACATAGAAACCTAGCATAAATATCGGCATTCGCCGTCATAGATCTCCGTCGGACTCAAGGAGATAATGATCAGTCTGTGGCATCATAACTAATAACAACTGGAGGTAACAATTTAATTGAGAATAAAGAGAACGAGATTGATTTGAAAGTGCATTCGATCTGCGCCTGTAACGCGATACTTGAATTAATATCGAAGAAGTAATTATGTAAATGCAGAAGAGGAGAGAAGAATGTTGGTAACTGTCCGTTTTTATGTAACTTTCAATTCTCCATCATCAGCTGTTCGATTGTGTGTTGAATTAATGGAGTGGTTCATGGGAATAGCTACTCGATGTGAAAGATTACAGGCAGTTTCGATTTCTCTACGAAATGTAGAGATATTTCAAGGAGTAATGTTTTTCACATCGAATATCTTTTCAAAATAGCCTATCGCGCAGGAGCATAGAAAGGCCTGTACGGCACGAAGTTAGCCCCGGAAAATACTCGTTCCTAATTTTGTTCTTTTGATTTCAGGTATCAGACAGAGATTCCCTACCTCATGTCATTTGTCCGCAATGCATAAAGCAAGTGGAGGTTCTTTTTCAGTTTAGAGAAAATGCTCGAAGGGCAGAGGATATCCTTAACCAATTTCTACTATATACTAGACAGCTGACAGGGACTTCAGAGGTGAGCATCAAAAAAGTTAACCATAAACTCTAAAAAAAATATTTTCGATGGTTGAGGTGCAGGCGTCGGAAATTTCAGATGACACTTCCAGGATTCATTCGTAGGAAAAACTGTGAATTTGAGATACAGTAAACTAGTTTCTATGA
This sequence comes from Aphidecta obliterata, assembly GCA_963966015.1. NCBI lineage: Eukaryota > Metazoa > Arthropoda > Insecta > Coleoptera > Coccinellidae > Aphidecta > Aphidecta obliterata. Next base: position 5,705,943 of record OZ014431.1, read on the forward strand.
CCATAGAAAATGGAAACGTCATGCACATAACAATTTTGGAGGAATACTTGCGAGTAGATTTTATGGCTTTTTTTGTCGCCACCATAGATAATGATATATTTTTAATCAAACCTAACCATCTGTCAAAATTTTCGACAGTGGTATTGATAAAAGAATATCGGTGTGTAGTAAGTGTTCGAAGACGAAGGGGAATTTGGATTCAGGGAGGTAAAAGATTTTCAATACATTGATAACTATCTACAATAATATTTAATACAAACTTTCGCTCATTGGTACATAAAAAATAGGAAACATTACATTGCTCGAGTAGCAAAGCCACAAACTTCAATTCGAAGCTACCAAAAGTAATCATAGAATCACAAAGTCGGCTGCCTACTCAAGGGGTTATACAGAATGGTCGTGCTTCTCGAGAACTGGTTCTGGCCCAGGAAGCCATACTTCCTCTGCTTCGCGAAACAGACCACAATCGCAACAAAGGTGGCTGTCAAGGCGACGAGGCTCACCGTGATCAAAGCCACTCTTATGACCGAGAACTTTCGTACGAATTCGTTTCTGAAGGATAAACTTGCGACGTACTGAAAGAAAAACGTGAAATATAAGAGTCATTGTCATCGGAGCGTACGGGGTCGGGTCGAAAACCATTCAACTTACGCCGTCTCTGCAGACCCGATCGTCCATAGAGAATACTTGAAAGCTCATCTCTTCTTCTCCGATACAGTACGGCCCGGCCTTCAACCGCGTTATCCGTCTGTCGAGACTTCTGGAGATGTTGTAGAGGTTGCAGCTGCACAGGAGCGGATTCCCGTTGAATTCGAAACTGTGCAGGCTGGGCCAGTCCAGGAGCACCCACGGGATGTCTATCAAATTGTTGTTGTTCAGATAGAGCTGGAAAAAATTCTTTGTGGAGTGTGGATTTAAATTTTTTTTTATGTGATATTAAAGCGGTTAGCTATTTCTGTGCCGAACCATCGAAGAAAGTTATGACCCCTCCCCCTCTCCTGACAATTGACCGAAGCAGTCTTAGTAATTTTGGGAGTGACAGTAGAACTTGTTTTCTAGGTAGTATTGAAACGGTTAGCTATTTCTGTGGCGAATCATCGAAAAAAGTTATGACTCCTCCCCCCTCTCTTGAAAGTTGATCGAAGTAGTCTCAATAATTTTGGTAGTGACTGAAAACTTGTTTTATATTTTCTATGTAATATTAAAGCGGTTAGCTATTTCTGTGGCGAACCATCGAAAAAAGTTATGACTCCTCCCCCTCTCTTGACAGTTGATCGAAGTAGTCTCAATAATTTTGGTAGTGACAAAAAAACTTGTTTTCTATTTTCTATGTAATATTAAAGCGGTTAGCTATTTCTGTGGCGAACCATCGAAAAAAGTTATGACTCCTCCCCCCTCTCTAGACAGTTGATCGAAGTAGTCTCCATAATTTTGGTAGTGACTGTAGAACTTGTTTTCTATGTAATATTAAAGCGGTTAGCTATTTCTGTGGCGAACCATAGAAAAAAGTTATGACTCCTCCCCTCTCTTGACAGTTGATCGAAGTAGTCTCAATAATTTTGGTAGTGACTGTAAAACTTGTTTTCCATGTAATATTAAAGCGGTTAGCTATTTCTGTGGCGAACCATCGAAAAAAAGTTATGACCCCTCCCCCCTCTCTAGACAGTTGATCGAAGTAGTCTCAATAATTTTGGTAGTGACTGTAAAACTTGTTTTCTATGTAATATTAAAGCGGTTAGCTATTTCTGTGGCGAACCATCGAAAAAAGTTATGACTCCTCCCCCTCTCTTGACAGTTGATCAAAGCAGTCTTAATAATTTTGGTAGTGACAGTAAAACTTGTTTTCTATGTAATATAAGAACGGTTAGCTATTTCTGTGGCAAACCGTCGAAAAAAGTTATGACTCCTCCCACTCTCCTGAAAATTGCCCGAAGTCCTAATAAATTTGGGAGTTACTGTAAAACTTGGGATACCCATTATAATTTGTAAATTCTACTGATATATATTAAAAAAAATTCTAAGATTGGCGGAAGTCCATAAATTTATCTGACAAATCGACCATATCTTCTTCGATTAGTACAAGTCGAAACACTTTATCTCACGACATTGACTAATCATCTAAAGGAGAAATCTTAATTTCAACATCATATACCTCTCAAGAATTCGCATTATACTCGGTATAAAGGCAACATATTCGAAACACATCATTTTCTACCGGATAATTTTAATGTGGTTCGATCTAGCTTTCCCCATTCCACAACATACTCACCTCTCTCAGCGCCATGCCATTTCCTCTACCGAAAGCATCGTTCTCCAATACCTCCAAATCCTTATTATTAGACATGAACAATTTCCTCAGTCTCTTCAGAGGCGTGAACGTATTTGCGTGAACTTCGACCACGTTAGTCAAGTTGTTCAGCGATAGCTCCACCAACTTATCCAAACCTGAAATGACGTGAATCATCCGTCTTTATCTCACTCTAATAACAGTTTAACTTTTGAAATTAGTTCGACGCTGAGTCACCTGTAGCTTTTGTCACTCGAATATTTATCACAAGAATATGAAAAAACTTACCGTTGAACGTTCCATCTGTCAGTTCGTAAATGGGGTTGGAATCCAAAATGAGCACCTCCAAGGCTTCAAGATTGGCCAGTACATTGGGAACTATAGTGAACCGATTCTTGAATAGGTTTATCTCCAGCAATTTCTTCAATTCTTGGAAAAACTCGCGTGGTATTTCACTAAGTCCGTTATTTCCTAAATTCAAATACTGAAATATGAGGTTATGTTGAGTTGTCTTGGGCGGTTGCCACTCTGAGTGATGAGCGATACCGTGATTTTCAATCTCATGTTACTGTTACATTTTGATATCAGTGCGTGGAAAGCAAGAAAATTTTAGTCTGTGATCACATCACGAGTTTTGTAACGGTAACGACTTGATTGGTATCGATGATTAAATGACGTTCGTGAAATAATATCATCACTAGCCCATAAATAAAAGAATATTCTTTTATCTGTGCACTAGCCACTCACCTCTAGGTTAGGCACAGAAGTCAGCGCTGCCTGAGTTTGGAGGTCCAAAATTTCGAAGCCGTTTCCCTCCAAGTTCAGGTGTTTCATTCTGGGCATATGCTCGAATAGGGATTTCTTCAGGGAATGTATCCGATTGTATGCTAAATTCAAATGTGTTATCTCTATTGGCTCGTTTTCGTTATTGTTGAAGGGGCCTTTGAATTTCTCCTTGGACATCTCTTCGGCTTTATTATGAAACGAATGCGTTATTATCGAATTTGAATGGACATAGAATAGTCGGGTGCATAGAAGTATAATTGTTTTCGACAAGCAGGAGGTTATGTTGAAGTTGAAGTGACAGTTGTTAATTATAATATTTGGTGGTTTGTTTTCTTTCTTTTCTATGTTGATGATGATTTCTACCGTTCATAAAACTTACTGGTTATAAGGTTGTAGCTCAGGTCCACGTAGCTGACGTTCTTCATGTTCTCGAACAGTCCCGGAGCCAGATATTTGATGCCGCAGTGGGATAGGGTGATCATGGCGGAACAGTTGCTGGAAGGGAATTTTTCCAAGGTCGTTATGTTGTTGTAGCTGAACGTGGCCCTCAACGTCTTGTTATGGTGATCTGGCCAGTTGCTGAGGGTGTGGTGCATTTCTCTGTCCTTGCAGTTGAGGAAGAAGATATCGTGATAGGCTGTACAGTCGCATTTGTTGCAGACGCCGATTGACGTTTCGAAATTCGAGAAGCTTCCGTCGGGGTTGTCGTCGGCGCTTGTTTGGGCGAGGAAGAGGAAGACGAATATTATCTGTCATGGAAAAAAATAATAATCGCTAATAATTTTTTTCTGTGAAAATATCAACAACCATAGAATATTGAGTTGTAGCAATAGAAGAAAATAATCTAATGACTTACCACCCACTGAACACACATTTTGATCACTGATAATTCGGAGAAAAATTACATGAATCCCTATGTGGTGCCTTCGGTTAGCTCGAGCTCCATTTCGATCTGTTTCGTACGAATTGTTCGGATTAATGCTTTTCTGATAGCGTTATCTTGTTGTCTTAATGATTACGTTAATTTCACTCATTTTCGAAGCCCTATTTTCCCGATGATCCAGCTGTAAAACACAAGGTGATACGCTCAAGTGTGAACAAACAGTGACTTCCCATTGAATTGTTTTTTTTTATCGGTGCCAATGGGTTCTCGATTGATTCCATAAGAAATGTTTGGAAAGTACGTGTGAAGACTAGTGGATGAGATAGGGTAATTGGTTCTGATTCATTGGTATCTTTTTTTTTTTCGAGGAATTGATTGTGGACAATTGGTGATAGTGCATTGTTTGTTATTTCGTTGTTTGATGTATGAAGAATATTCTTATTTACTTTGTACTTTTATGGGATTTGAATCATTCATACTATTAACATCATTAAGAAATAATAGTGTTGGTCATACTGACAATAAACACTGAAGTTCGGTTTGGTACACAGAATTTTTTTTCTGATATATTCAATATAATTCGGTGATTCCATCTTTTGACATTTATTAACAAAAAAAATGGCAGTGTTTCTGTTACCGAAAATGAACACTGAGGCCGATTTGGGACACAGAAAAAAAAAAACGATTCAGAGAGCAAAACAATTTTTAGTACTTACTATTTCCGCTCAAATATCGAACGCCACTACTTTTCTGACAGTACCTGAGACGTTATTTCTGTGGGAGCTCATTTTTGGTCTCTTGAAACTTGCGAACTGATCGGATCGAAACCGAACCCTGAACACAGAGAGCGATTTTGTTTTTGCTTACACGACCATTAAACCTGTTACTTCGCATTAGTGTGTTTGTACCAATTCAACACGTACATATTTCTGAATCAGTACAGATGACTAATACCTACTCCATTGTTACAGCTACCTGAGTTATTTATTCCAGGGATTTATTTTTGTTTTCGGAAATACGTACGCAATCTCGGTATTACGCATAGACGGTTAGTGGAAGCCGGTTCGAAGATTTTCCCATGCTCTGAATCGACTTCACTTATATGGAGTATAATGAGACATGTTCTGCTGTAATTGAATACTCGATGAGGATTTTTATTATTGGGGCTTTGCACCTGGTTAATGTTCGAGGAAAGTTATTCCACTCTTGTTGACTTTATTCCTAACATAAGATAATAAATTGACAGTATTCGCGATTCCAAAAGTCTAAACGCCCCCTGTCGGCTAAATCCCGAACCTAGAAAACGAGTATTGTTTTCATATTTCACGTGCTTTTAAGCCAGATTCACACGTTCACAAAGTTATTGAATTTTAGGTTACAAGTTTGCGTCTAATTTTCTGGGGCAGGTTTGAGGGCTCATAACATGAAAATCTGACATTGACAACTGAAATCTCTCATATTGCCCATAGATGAAAGAATATTCTTATTCTTGATATTCGTATTCTTTTATCTATAACTAACAGACTCACGCGTTGTTGTGGCTAAGGTATACGGCTAATTATTTTGTAGTAAAGTATTACAACCAGTGGAACTATTTTTGAGCGCTCGTACTACTTACACGAGGGCTATATCATTTCGTCACGATGTGTTTATTTTTCGAATTTTGAGCCGAAAATGGTCTCAATCGACTATGTTCGACTGACTGATGACGAATCCGTCGGAAAATTTGAGTCTGTCCGTGCGTCCGTCCGGCCGTAAACACGATAACTCTCGAACGGAACAACCTAGAGACTTGAAATTTTCAGTGTAGGTTCAGTTCCCGAATGCCTCGGTTGAGTTCGTTAATGGGCCAAATTCCACCATGGGTTCCGTAAATATGGCCGTTCAAAGTTTTGTTCCCCTGATGACGTGAAAACTACAGATTTGATTGAGATGAAATTTTGCACTCAAATGGAGAATGAGGTGTTCAAGCTTCATGTGAAATTTTGTCCAGATCGCATTACCAGAACCATAGAAACCATAGGAACTTTTGAACGGAAACGCCTAGGGACTTGAAATTTTCAGGATAAGTGTGGATCTCGAATGTCGTGATCACGTTCATCTATGAGCAAAATTATACTAGGGGTTCCGTAAATATGGTCGTTGGAAATTTAGTTTTCTTGATAATTTCAAAACTACAGATTCGATCGTGACGAAATTTTGTATACTAATGGAGAATGATATATTCAAGCTACATTTCTTCAGATCACATGACCAGAACCATAGAAAATCATAACTTTCGAACGGAAAGGCCTAGGGACTTGAAATTTTCAGGATAGGTGTGGATCTGAAATGTCGCGTTCACGTTTATCAATGAGCAGAATTATTTGGTTTCTCGATAATTTCGGAACTACGGATTCGATCGAAATGAAATTTTGTATTTTAATCGAGAATGATATATTAAAACAATATTTTGTCCAGATCGCATGACCAGAACCATAGAAAATTGTAACTTTTGAACGGAAAGGCCTAGGAACTTGAAATTTTCAGGGTGGGTTTGGATCGCGAATATCGCGGCCACGTTCATCAATGGGCAAAATTAGACTAGGGGTTCCGTAAATATGGCCGTTCAAAATATTTTTTTCCTGATAATTTCGAAACTACTGATTGGATTAGGATGAAATTTTGCACCTAGCTTAGGAATAATGTATTTAAACTACGTGCCAAATTTTGTCCAGATCGCACCACCAAGACCATAGATACCGTAGAAAATTCTAGCGAATTATCGAAAAAAATTGATCACCTAACTGACATGAAGTCTGGAGTTTCGCCTAAGTTTCAGAATTTTTGTGACAGCTGTCGAAAATTCCTTCAATTGATTTCTAAAACTGGAAAATGCGAATCTACCTACAAGGTGCATGTACGAGCGCTCAAAAGCTCCTGCCTTCACGGCAGTGCTTTTCGTAATTTTTATTATTAACCCCAACTCAACCTCATCCTGGATTTTTCAAAAGTTATAACCTAGTTCTCAAACAGTTCCAAATTTCTTCAGTTTTGGGAAAGACCCAGAAACTTGGCATCACTCCTCGCACGTTCTCGCTCTTGTCGAGTGATGGGACGCGATGACCTGCCGTCGATTTGAGACCTGCGTTGCCGCGTAGATAATTCACTCTTTGTCGTATATAATAAACAAATAATTTGCATAAAAAAATATTGCAACTATGTATTGAAATATAAACTATGCTATCATTTGATTGAAATCGGTTCAGTATTTTAGGAGTTCATCCCGGACAAACAACGTGACACGTAATTTTAATATATAAAGATATTGCCTGTGGGACATACATTTTTGGAGTTAATATGAAAATTACCAATTTTTTCCCCATTTCAGGAGAATGTGAGACAATCGAACAACATCCTAGAAACGATGGTGAACACATTTAGGACAGCACATAGTCGTCTAGAAACGAACGACATCACCAATAAGGAACTAACGATAGAACCTTGCGAATCGAACAGAAGAACGGAATTCGAAGCCGAACCAAATAACCTGCAGGAATCGTTGTTGAAGATAAAGGCCGAAAACTCGATCAAATACGGGAACATAGGATCGCCGGAAGAGGCTTTGGACTACAGGAACAGCGTCGCGAGGGGCGCGGCTCAGGAGAACGATCAGCCGGCTGACTTGTCCAAGAGGGCGGAAAACGTCACTTGCATGCCTGAAATAGACTACATAAAAGACGACGATAACGTGTCGGAATACAGCAATAGTTCGGATCCGGAGAGGCTGGAGGTTGATATGTCTCAGGTATGTAAAAATTATCTAAACTTTCAATTTCGTTGACCGTAATTTTTTCAGCCACCCGAAGACAACTCGAACTCGACGACGCATAGCGCCCCCTCGCCCCACCCCTCGGACCACCAGAAGCTACAAGACGACCGGAACCTTTGGTGCGCGCTGTCTCAGAACGGTTACAATCCCTCGATACCCCTAACGGGGGAGGCCAGTCAGCTCCTGAAAAAGCTCATAACGTGTAGGAAATTGGGGATGAGCATCACCCCGAGTCCTTCGATGAGTCCCAATCAGTATGTGAGCGCGACGATAGATGGCAGGGGAAACATGACGGTCTTGAAGGATGGTTCGCAGTCCGAACTGGGCATGAACAAGACCTCCGGTAGAAGAAAACAAAGTTATCCGACCAAAGCCAACGTTGAGGAGAAGTTCGTACCGAGCCCACCAAGGGAGGATAACGAGGAGTACATGAATTTCTCTGGTGGAAATTCTTGGTGCGGCTTGTCGATCGTCAAAGGAGGAAAGGTTCGTAATATAACTGTAGTTCACTTAAGAATTATTGACATCGAAGCAGGCCATGAACGTCCAGTCGAGGCTTTATTTCTGGTTACAAAAAGTAACTAAATTTCATCATAGAAATAACACATAAATATAACCTAGAAAAGTGTTGAGTATACGAATTATCGATTAATTAAGCCGGAATATTTCGATTGCAGTTTGTACATGGGAGTTCAGGTTTGAAAGTGCAAAAATATCGTGGAATGCTTTCATATGAAATTATCTCATATAAAAGTCAACCATGGAAAATTGAAGATCATTCAAATAAATATTTATTTTCACTCAGGACCATGCAATATTTATTGGTATTGGAAATCTTGCAAAATTCTAACCATATAATTATAAGAGTACCATTTTATGTCAGGGTTCAAGAAGGATAATTAATGGAATTCTAACAGGTAGCTAGTGTCGCAACAGAAAAAAATTTTTGGATACTTTGCAAGCACAGGGCCAAAAGAATGGATTGGAAAAAACGTTATATTGTATTAAGAAATAAGAGAAAAACAAAAATTAAGCATCTATGTAGTACATGAAGAATTTTGACATGAAATTTGTACCGAACTAGCAATATATGAACCAATTTGTGAATTATTTATTGCTCGGTGTTGAATACTTCAAGAAAGTCAATTTTTATTTTCATTCATTAAAACTGTCCATGAATTATTGAAAATATTATAATTGATGAGCAATTTTACAACTATTCAGTATACTTTTGAATTGGTAACAATATAGCATGTGTATTAGCAGAGGGAATGTGAACAGGGTACTATACAGTATAAGTATAATAAATAAACTTGAAATATCAATGAATGATACAAGAGCCAAGATAAAAATATTGAAAACTTTGTTTCCACGTAGTGTAGTGATTTGGATGTGTTTATTGAATAAGCTGACATAATCCTGTCGATGGGCATCCTTTTGCAGGGAAGGTTTCAATATTTCAATAACCCATTTATGAGATAATTCACCATTCATAGTAATCCTTATCATTAATACTACTTTCAAGAATCGGATCACATCCAGGTAAAAATCCATCAATTGTTCCAGCATTCAAAATAGTGCACCTTCTGCCTTTACCCTTGAATATACTCGGCATACCTTTTGGATTATTTTCTAGTGCGTACTGACAAATTTGAATACCGTTTTTGAATATCCAAATTTCATCTAGATAAATGAATTTTACGTTTTGTTCCATGTATTCTCGGTATTTATCACAATATCGTACTATTTTTATTATATTTTTCTGTTTATCAGTAAGAATATTCCTTCGATCAACTTTTTTGTATTTGTATCCAATTTTTTTTATGATATAATATGATGTTGACTTCGATCAATTGAAATCTAGGTGCTCTCTGGCCAATTCGAAAAGGATATCTAAACTGAGATATTCATTGTTTTCAATTCTAGCAAAAAAAAAGTCATTCAATGTCTCTTTGAAGGAATAATCGTATCGCACAGGTTTTCTTCCACTGCTAATTCCAGGCTATAATAACATGCTAATATTCTACTGACAGGGCTTTGTGAAATTTGAAAATTTAAGAGACATTGATCCATCAGAATGCACTTTGAGTCGGTGAATAACAGTTTACCTGAAACACTAGCGGAAATATATGCCAAATCAAATATATGAAAAACTCGAAGTAACACCGACAAACTGCCTGGCGTTCTCTTAATAGGCGCGATGTATCCTGGTGAATTCCAGCCATTTTAATAGCATAAGACAAAAAATACTCAAATTCAGAGCAAATTTTTATAATTACATATTCACCAATATCTTCGATAAAATCATCAAAGCAAGATTTCTATGGGTAATGTTAGTGTTATTCCTATACCAACATGAATTCAGCAACCCAAAATATTACTGAATAGTCTATTACCAACTTAAATTCGATTTTTCACAGCCAACCAAGATGTCAATAATTCTTAAACGAAGTATATAAGAGAATTTATCAACTAATCTTGAGATATTTTGTGACGTAGATGTGGAAAGGATGAAAATTTGTGTAAATCGATAGTTTTTTACAGGCCGGTTCCAATAACATGACAAGAAGGGTGGATCTTTCGTGTACGAATTGTGGCACTCAGACGACGACGATATGGCGACGCAACCTCAAAGGGGAAATGGTTTGTAATGCTTGCGGTTTGTACTACAAACTTCATGGCGTCGATAGACCTCACACTATGAGGAGAGACACGATACATACGAGACGTAGAAGACCGAAGGCCAGTGAAGACCACGAAAAAGATAAACAAAAAGGTAAATGTTACAAGGTCTTATCCCAAAAACCGAAATGATAAACTTTTTCTTCCAGCAATAAATACGAAAAAAAATATGAACAACATGGAAACGAAGGATACTGAGGATATGTTAACTGCGCTAAGGAAACAGTTACAGCCGCATCTCATGATGGCCCTTCAAGGCCATAAAACAGCGAATTTTCCTCTCATACAGGTAACCTAATGGGCGATTTCCACCATGTGAAAGATCCTCCGGTTTCTTCGAAAACCGTGATTTCTTTGTCGCTTTATATCTGATATTGATATTTTTCAGGGTCCTCAGTTCCCGAATTTCTTGCCTAAAGGTGAATCCCCATGTGGTTCTACGGTTGAAATGGATACAGACGAAGAAACTATGGCTGATGATTTACCACTGAATTTGGTATCGACCCAAATGGCAGAAACAGAAACTCGTTAAACGTGTTATAAATTATAAACCCCATGTTCCCAGTGATATGAAATACTTAAATCCCAGTTGGTATTTGAATAAGTATTGTATACCAAGATAAGTTCTTGCATTGAAGTTCAATTTTTTTTCCAACAAAAACAGAATCAAATATTTATTTGTAGCATTACGAATCTTCGATGTTAAAAAAATTGAATTTCATTAGTTTGTGAGATTTTTCAGTGAGTGACTATTTGCCAGTTTGTTAAGTTTTCAGGTTGTTATTAGTATTGATGAGATTAAACCGGTTAATACGAACATAATGCACTCAACAATCAGTGAACAATAGTATTATATCATTTGAACAGGAACCCCAAAGTATTACTTCGAATAGTACTTACATTTTATGAAGTTTTTCAGGTATGCCAGTGATTTATTCGAATTTGAGAATGAAGGAATGTTTTTGTTCTGGTCATTTTCAAATTTGCGTAAATGTGCGCATTTATAGGCCAGAATTTTCGGTTTTAGTATTTTTCAACTTAAGCGATGACAATTTAAAAAAGGATGAAGAACTTATTTTTTATATTGAAAAAAAAAAGCTTTACTTATATATTTGTAACAGATGTGATATTTTCCATGCATTATTTTTACCGATACAGAATAATAAGAATTGTAACCAAAAGTTTTGTTAGAAAGCCAGTAGTACCTTAACATTTTTCTAAATGTTTATTGTTTTGCTAATACTCAGTATAATTAAGGTTTAATTGAATTCTTTAAGACTCGAGAGTTTCACATAATATTATGGTTGAAGTTGGTATTTCTTATTGTTTAATCGATACCTAATTCTTTGGAGCCGTGTGAAATTTTTCTTTTATGTAATTATAATACTCTACATATATTTATTTCGATAATTTTGCTCTCTTTTAATTTTTTTGACAAAACCAAGTGTGATTTAATCTGTACATTATTTTTTATTTCGATTTTCTTACAAACAGTAATTTATACATGTTTTTACATCTTCCATATATAGAATGCATTCTTTTTAGTTTTGTATGGTGCAGCTTGTATGAAATTTATGATATTTCAGCGGCAATAAATCTTCAGAATTTGTAATTTTGAAGCTTATTTTAAGTATTAATGTCTCGAGTGATATTTCTTTTTAACACTATTTAACTTTTAACTTATTAGATCAAAATCAGTATTGTAATTTTTTTTAACTCTATTAGACTTGTTTTGGCAGCTTTTTTGTTTGATACATTGTGTGTTACCGTTACTCTTTGAAAATTGGTTGTACTTTTTGAAACTGTTGCTTATTTCACTGTTTTCTTATGGAATGGATACTCATAATTTTTCCCCGTTTTTGAGCGTTTTTTATCACCTATTGTCGACAAATTTTGGCGCGGTTGTGATATATAGATGATGGTATTTTGAATATTACCAGTGTGTTTACCTTTACTCATTTTTAAACTCTGTAGAAATTGTTTGACAAATTTTGTTAATAGTTGGATGAACCATTTAAAACAAATAACTAATTTAGGAGTTATAATATTTTTTTACAAATAAAAATAGCTGCTAAACAGTTGTATTCCTCCCCAATCTCCCCATATTTCAAACAAGAATTCTCCTCGTACACTTTATTGGATTTATATAGAATCTATCGTAAAATTCGAATCAAAAAATAAAACAACTTTCTTCAATAAATATAAAATTCCATTTAACCTTATATCTCTTTGGAAATCAACAATTCTTCCACACCTATTCTGCCTTGGTGCCGCCAAACTCTGTATCGCGCAAGATCTTTCCTCGTAACCATGCCAATGACCTGAAAATTTCAGCTGTCAATTCTCGATCAAACCGACGATGAAAAGTCAAAAATCTCCTAAACCATTCGATTTGTTACCAAAAAAATCATAGCACTTCTATCAAATATTTATATAGACTCACTTCATTTGTATCATTGACGATGGGCAAGTGTCGTAGTCCTAAAGCCCTGAACAACCTGAACATCCTCGGTAAAGATGCAGACTGAAAAATATCGCTCCAAGTTACATCACTTGAAATATTTGGTTTCTTCTATTCAATAACTAACAGCTTTCGAAACCCTCGATTTGTTACTTACATGAAGAACGGTATACGGAGATGGATTCATAAATGGCCTAAGATCAACACTGTGAGTCTTCTCTTGTTCAGTCAGTAAAATATCCTAAAATTGAATATACGCATACAAATATACTTTAAAAAAATTTATCACTCACGTTAACAGTTGGATATCTCGGATAATTATCCCAGAACATATCCAAATTCATCTCATCCCAAAAATCCGCAGTTTCATTGAAAATCTTCTTTAACAAAATTATTATCAATTGATCCCGTAAAATAAGGCCTCGGATTCTTCCATTAGTTCTGACTTCCGTCTTGAAACAAACAGAAATTATGGTTGAACAAACTTTCGTTTTTCATCCTACCTGGTCGGAAACCGGTGAATCCACAACAGGAAAACCGTTATAAGACGTCAAACGCAAGAGTTCAACGATATGTCCCACGTTTTCGACACACTTCAATGTAACCACGGGATGGGACATCACCTCGCTTGCATAGATATTATGGACCAACGGTGGGGGTTCCCAAGATAGGAAAGGCACCCCACTCAACTGGATGTACGTGTCATAAATACCCTAAGGACAAAAAAATTGTGATACAAGTATTTGGAATATGGGATTGTACTCACTTCATTGAAGAAATCCCCTGTCCATTTTGCGGCTATCAGGGTTATGATTAGAGGAAGAGCGAAAGATATATCACCTGTAGTTTCCATTATTATCACAGTTAGGCTGATTGTCATTCTTACAACGCCACCCAATTGGGCGGCAGCCCCAATCAAGGCATACTTTCCAGGTTGGACGATAGCCTATGGAAAAATATAAACTGAAATTCCCTGCATTCAGCGGGATGAAAGAAGTATTGATCAGATTTGCAAAAATGATGATGAAAAGAAGCAGCTCTTCTAGTTCAGAAATTACTTCGCTCCAAAACGTCCACAATGTACCTTCTTAGAAAAACTTCTCATATATTTATTTCGAATATTTTGCTCTTTTAATTTTTTTAACAAAACCAGTGTGATTTAATCTGTACATTTTTGATTTCGATTTTCTTACAAACATTAATGTATGTATCTTCCATAATATAGAAGGCATTCTTTTTAGTTTTGTATGGTGCAGCTTGTATGAAATTTATGATATTTCAGAAGGCAATAAATCTTCAGAATTTGAAATTTTGAAGCTTATTTTAAGTATTGATGTCTCGAGTGATATAACTTTTTAACACTATTTAACTCTTAACTTATTAGATCGAAATCGGTATTGTAATTTCTTTTGATTCTATTAGACTTGTTTTGGCAGCTTTTTTTGTTACCGTTACTCTTTGAAAATTGCTTGTACTTTTTAAAACTGTTGCTTATATTACTGTTTTCTTATAGAATAGATACTCATTACGTTTTTTATTACCTATTGTCGAATTGTCAAATTTTGGCGCGGTTGTGATATTAGATGATGGTATTTTGAATATTACCAGTGTGTTTACCTTTACTCATTTTTAAACTCTGTAGAAATTGTTTGACAAATTTTGTTAATAGTTGGATGAATCAAATAACTAATTTAGACGTTATAATATTTTTTTACAAATAAAAATAGGAGAGGTTGAGTAGAAGGACTGAAGATGGATAGAAAAATCACACAATATAGTTATGAAACCATTGAAAAAATTGTAACTAAACAAGAGTGTTTTGTGATTTCAATAACCATAAATTGAATTGAAGTAAATTAAAAAAATTAGATATTCTCACTAACACTGTCCGGAAAAATGTAGGTCAAGCCCACGGATACCAAGCGACCCCAGGCGGCACCGGTGAGAAGCGTCGGGATGAAAAGACCAATAGAAGTCGAGAGACCATAAGTCCAGCACGCTAAGAAATAGTAAACTACCACAAAACACGCCAAAGACAGAGCATTGTGAGTATTCGGCGGATCGTGTAATAAGGATCTGACCGAGGCTTCGGGGGTCTGAAACCATATGCTAGCAAGAACATTGTACTGACCATCGTCGCAGTAGATCTGAAAAAGTTACAATTGAAATTTTGAATTCAACGGTGAATTATTTAAATCACCTGAGTTGGATACTTTGTAGGATCTTGTCCTAATGGTTTACAGTCGTTTATCGAAAACATCATCAGAAATCCTATGGTAGCGCTAACTGCGGCTACTAAACAGGCCTCCATCACTTTCAGATGTCTCTTTTTGATATATCTATAAAAAAATATACAGGGTGATTCCAACTTCGACGTGAACCTTGAAGGACGTGTTAGTTTTCGAATTATTTGAGTTTTTGAGTTTTTAGAAAAATTACTGACCTTATTCCAGTTTTCGTCAATTTTTCTATGTTGAGCAAGTTTGATTATAATTTCGGATTATTTTTATCAGAGAAGGATATGATATGTATGAAAAAAGCGAAAATATGCTGTAATAGATGTTGAAAAAGAATTCGTATGATTTGAAAGTTGGTATATGAAGGAAAGAATAGTCAATTTCTAATATCAATTCGCCTGCAACTTTCGAATTCCACAATTTATGTGTATGACAAAAGTATTAAACACCAAACATTCAAGATCAAGGTCAGGAATGTGGAATTTTGTTTATATGACCGTTCAACTTCCAATTTTGAGATGAGTAAAAGTTATAAACGAAAATCAAATAAGTCCCCTATTCCCCTGCTCTGACTACCTTTTATCTGATTGAATCGACAAATTAACAGTCTCCACTTATCTGCAGATTCCTGAAAAGATTTCTTGACCCTTCCATCCAAAACTTGACATACTTTGAATTACCTTCAGAATTGGAAAAACATACCTCATCCGGAACACGGCCAGCTTATAATTGATGTGATTCCAGCAAGCGCCCAAAAACCCGCCGAAAACGCCCATCAGAACGAAAATGGGCAGTTCGTACAGTTGATACTTGAACGATTCGAACTTTCCCAAATTGAGCAAACCGGGGTAGTTGAGATTTCCCGGAAACCCATGATACGTCGAAAGGACAACGTTTAGGGTGAACGTACTGACGACCGAGGCCAAAAACGTCCTCCACGTCAGGCCTTGATTCCAAAAGCTTGTACCCTCCTCGAGACTGAAAAGCACACCACCTAAAAGGAAATTCAACTTTAGATTTTAGTTCGAAACAAAAAATTTAGTTCTCACCAACGGGTGCACCGAAGGCTGCTGAAACACCAGCGGCAGCACCGCCGGACACAAAATCTCTTTTTTCATGATCGTCCCTGAAATACTTGAATATTCTCAAATCCTTCCTGAACGTGCTACTTTTACCCTGAGAAATACCCGCAGCTACCACTGCGCCAGAATGAATCATTGGTCCTTCCTAAAAATTAACACATGTAAAACTCGTAAATGTTGAAAATTCAACACACCTTTCCTCCAGCTAAACCTCCGACTACTGAAAGAATAACTCCAATACTTTTCACAAACAACGTCTTTATCCTTACGACTCTAGGTATTTTTACACCGTTAAGATAACATTTTACTTGGGGAATACCACTTCCGGCAGCAACCGGCTCCACGTAGGAAACTAAGGTGGAGCCGACGAACACGGGAAGGACGTTAAAAGCCACCCATAGGAAAAAAGGAATGTATAGTTTTCCTTCCGTAACATATCGATCAACGTCTGATTTAGTTTAAGGACATTTCGAAACGAATATGAATACTCAAGACTTTAATGTCAAAAAGGATACAGTCACTTAATGTTGCATATTTTCTGGTGGATAACTCCTCAATAGATATATCGATCACGCACGCAATCAGAGCAGTAATTATTCCTATCAATAAAAATACAAACCATCTGGATATGCTTTTTTGCGTAACAAATTTATAACCTTTTTTACGTTCTTCGTCTAAAAATAGGTAATTTTCACAAGTATCATAATCCAAACTCTGAAAACTGAATGTCATAAATTAGCTTTAAGAAAATTAATCGATATTTCACCTCGTATTTTGCAGATAAAATGTTAAGACACCCTGTTTCGATTTTTTCTTTGGTGAGCTGAACCCTTCTCCTAACAGAAGAAGTTATAACTTGATCTTCAGGACAAATAAAGATATCTGAATCTAAATTATTGTCGACAGAATTAACAGAAGGCAAGTTCTAAAAAAAAATATTGAATTCACTAGAAATTTTTTAATTTATAGACGTTGCTTACCGTAAATCTTTGAGGATTTATGTTTCCTTGTTGTTGAACTTCGCCAGTAATCTCATCATCCAACTGGTCCATTTCAATTAATTACAACTTACAACTGATAACTACGCATATTTCATATCAACTAGGTCTTGAAATTCAAGCAATTTTTAATTATTGTAACAGCGACAGGAAGTATCTCGGTAAACCAACATGTATTGTTATCAATGTTATCATCAAATGTGAACATTGGGATTGGGAAATAATTATTATTGTGTAATTGTGTAATACAGTAAAAATGGTATTTCACCTACTTATGGTTTATCTGAGTCATATAGAGCATAGACTCAGTGTCAATAAACAATAAACATTAAACCATAGACTAATAATAAAATAGATCAATCAAGTCATTCATAAATGGATTTGTTTTGGGAAAGAACATAGACTAATAATAATTAATAATAATTTATTATTAGTATTTTATGTGTGAATACAAGTCAATGAGGTGATTCCGGTGAATATTTACATCTGTATATATCAATTTTCATTATTAGTAAATGACTTTCCGAAATATAAACTATACTAGATGTTACAGATCGAAAGAAGAGGGGATCATTCTGAATCCGCGAAAGAAGCAATTCAAACGATTTTTATGAATTGACCATAGTTGAAGCAGTCTCATCTTTGATTGGATATTGTGTACGTGAATATTTTATATCAAACTATTCATTAACAATTGAGTTATATTCACAATATCAATAATTCGAAGCAACTAACAATTCAGGATTGCATGTGTTGTAATTTTTTTCAGTTAAATTTAATTTTAATTTCAACTCGGCCAATTTTATTTTTTTTTTAGTTTCAATGAGGCTGTAATTGTTGCTGTTAATTCTTGTGGATTTTCTTCCTCAAAGAATATTCAGGAAATGTAAATATAAACTTTTCAATTTGGGAGAAAAACTAGTAGATCTTGATCGTTTACTTCAAGATCAGGATAAAGACTCCATCAGGTTGATAAAACAAATGATTCCATTGGATATCAGCCATGAATTAATGGCCCTGAAGAGGCACAGAATGGATTCCACTATCTCAGCTTGCTATTGAATAGAGAAAGAATACATACCAGAGCGATGAAAGGTATGTTGTTGAATGCAAAATAACACTTAATATTCCTCCATTTCTGTTTATAGGTTAAAATCAGAATAATTTGAAATTTTTTTCTTATTGAAGCATCTGTTCGCAAATGATGTGAGTCCTCACTTCCATTCCAAGGAGTAAATAACGTTCGGTGGTGAGATTGGCTAACTTCCGTTTTATTTTTTATGCATTAATTATTCCGTTCCCAAAGTTCCGTCCTTAAAAATTATTTCGTATAGAATAGTCATGAAGTTTCACTTAGAACAAATCCTTGATATATTTCCTAGTGTTCAATTTTTCATGGAAGTTGCCAAAAGTTTAGATCAGCGTGGTTGCTCTGAATGGTTTTGAAAATCAAAACGGTAGATGTAACTAACAATATATATATAATATATTAATTGGTATTTGGTTTTCAGGTTCTGAAACTTGAAACTGTTCATGCTGAAGAATTTTGTAAGCAAGAAGAAGAAGAATCACAAAAAGACATCAGATAAAGATTTGATTATCAATGCAAGTTGTCCGAGAGGCAGAGAATAACAAGGTGTTAGAAGGTATGCTTTTGTATTTTCCTTGTGACTTGTTTATACTATCATCATGGTTCGATATCTTAATAAGACAGAATTTTGTGTTTCGAATAAGAATTACCCACAAATGATACTTGTAGATTTTTACTTTCATTGAAAGAAATCCATAATTATGTTCATTCACAAATCAACTGCAACTTAACAAATATTATAATGAATTTATTATGTACATTGATACTTTTCATATTCAAGTGTATCTAGGCGCAACCTATAAAGAAGTGGAAGGAGTATGGTTTTAATCTTAAAAGAGTACTTTAATATTCAAAGTTGTGACAGGGTTACCCTTGCTATATGCGTATAGATGGCGCTAGAGGTATCCAATAAATTGAGTTATGGTAGATGCGGTTTAACAAGTTTGAATGGTTTCTCACAACGCATCCACCATATTAGCTATAGGACAGACCTCAGGCTGCTTCCTTTTTGTTCTATTTTACTGTACATAGTATTGTTTATGTTGTGGTGGTTGCTCCTCTGAATAATTTCAATATTTAATCAGGATTTGTTTTCTCGTTCCAACATATTCTCATATATTATTCGATGTTTCAGATTTGGAGTAGTTGTATTCTTATCCGTTATTGTGATGGATTTCTTTTGCATAACGAGAATGAATTCTTAAACGCAGTTATGAGTGACAGAGAAAACCTGGGTTATGAGAGGTATGATTTTGTATTATCATTGAAAAAAAATTTAGAAAAGCACTGCCGTGAAGGCAGGAGCTTTTGAGCGCTCGTACATGCACCTTGTAGGTAGATTCGCATTTTCCAGTTTTAGAAACCAATTGAAGAAATTTTTGAAAGCTGTCAAAAAAATTCTGAAACTTAGGCGAAACTCCAGACTTCATGTCAGTGCTTCAGCTGATCAATTTTTTTTCGATAATTCGCTAGAATTTTCTACGGTATCTATGGTCTTGGTGGTGCGGTCTGGACAAAATTTTGCACGTAGTTTGAATACATTATTCCTCAGCTAGGTGCATAATTTCATTCCAATCCGATCAGTAGTTCCGAAACTATCTGGAAAGAAATATCTTGAACGGCCATATTTACGGAACCCCTAGTCTCATTTTGGTCATTGATGAACGTGACCGCGATATTCGCGATCCAAACCCACCCTGAAAATTTCAAGTTCCTAGGCCTTTCCGTTCAAAAGTTACAATTTTCTATGGTTTCTATGGTTCTGGTCATGCGATCTGGACAAAATATTGCTTCAATATATCATTCTCGATTAAAATACAAAATTTCATCTCGATCGAATCCGTAGTTTCGAATTTATCGAGAAAACAAAATTTCAAACGACCGTATTTACGGAATCCCTTGTAAAATGTTGCTCATAGATGAACGTGATCACGACGTTCGAGATCCACACCTATCCTGAAAATTTCAAGTCCCTAGGCATTTCCGTTCAAAAGTTACAATTTTCTATGGTTTCTATGGTTCTGGTCATGCGATCTGGACAAAATTTCGCATGTAGCTAAAACACCTCATTTTCCATTTGAGTGCAAAATTTCATCTCGATCGAATCTGTAGTTTTCAAGTAATCAGGGAAACAAAACTTTGAACGGCCATATTTACGGAACCCCTGGTGGAATTTGGCCCATTAACGAACTTAACCGAGGCATTTGGGATCTGAACCTACACTGAAAATTTCAAGTCTCTAGGTTGATCCGTTCGAGAGTTATCGTGCTTACGGACGGACGGCCGGACGGACGGACGGACGGACGGCCGGACGGACGGACAGACTCGAATTTTCCGACGGATTCGTCATCAGTGAGTCGAACATAGTCGAATGAGACCATTTTCGGCTCAAAATTCGAAAAATACAGACATCGTGACGAAATGATATAGCCCTCGTGTAAGTAGTACGAGCGCTCAAAAATTATGAAAAGCACTGCCGTGATGTCAAGGGCTTTTGAGCGCTCATTCATCTACCGTATAGAAAGATTCGCATCGTACAATTTTGGAAACAAATTGAAAAAAATTTCAAACTAAGGCGAAACTCCAGACTTCACGTCAGTGCTATTTTGTCGATAATTCGCTAGAATTTTCTACGGTATCTATTGTCGTGGTAATGCAATCTGGACAACATTTCCCACGTAGTTTGAATACATTGTTCTTCATCTATGTGCAAATTTTCATTCCAATCCAATCAGTAGTTTCGAAATTATCAGGAAAAAAATACTTTGAACGGCCATATTTACGGAACCCCTAGTCTAATTTTGATCATTGATATATGATCGGCATTCGAGATCCAAACCTTTCTAGAAAATTTCAAGTCCCTAGGCCTTTTCTGTCGAAAGTTATAATTTTCTATGGTTCTAGTCATACGATCTGGAAAAAATGTAGCTTGAATATATCATTCTCCATTAAAATACAAAATTTCGTCATGATCAAATTCATAGTTTTGAAATCATCGAGAAAACAAAATTTCAAACGACCATATTTACGGAACCCCTAGTCTAATTTTGCTCATTGATAAACGTGACTGCAACATTCGAGATTCACACGTATCCTGAAAATTTCAAGTTCTAGGCTTTTCAATTACAAAGTTATAATTTTCTATGGTTCTAGTCATGGGATCTAGACAAAATTTTGCATCTAGCTTCTCCATCTGAGGGCAAAATTTCAGCTCAATCGAATCAATTGTTTATTTACGGTCATATTTACGGAACCCTTGGTCGAATTATGCCCAATACGAACTTAACCGCGACATTCGAGATTCGAACCTACCCTGATCATTTCAAGTTTCTAGGTGTTTCTATTCGAGAGTTATCGTGTATACGGACGGCCGGACGGACAGACTCGAATTTTTCGACGGATTCGTCGTCAGTGAGTTAACTCTGTCGTTTGAGACCATTTTCGGCTCAAAATTCGAAAAACACAGACGTCGTGACGAAATGATATAGCCCTCGTGTAAGTAGTACGAGTGCTTCAAAACAGATTGCATATTGTGAATCAGCGTGGTCAATTAATGGTAAATTTTCATATTTTTTCTCGATATTTACCTTTTTTTTTCACCTTATACTTGTCAATTACATTATGGTGGATGCGTTGAATTGAGTTGTAATAGTTCCTCAGAGTGCATTCGCCATATTGCTATAGTTTAGGCAGACCCTAGGCTATTTTCATTTGCTTCATTTGAACTGTAGTATTAGTTAATTTGGGGTGGACAAGACCTATGCTAATATTTAATCAGGATTGGTTTTTTTTTTTGTATCAATATGCTGTAATATTAATTATCCTGTTTACATGCTCTTTCAGATTCGGAGGCTTTCCCAAAACGCAGATAAATCGCAAGGCAGAGAAAACCTGGGTAATGGAAGGTATGATTTTATATTTGAAACGCGACTTGTTAAAGATTTAGATTGTCCATGAAGAAACGGATTTCATATCATATTCAAAAGCAGCGTCGTCAGTCACTTACCTTGTTGTTATTTCTATTCCTTATATACAGGGTGTTTTCAAATTCGACTTGAATCTTGGAGGACGTGTTAGTATGACTCATTTGCTGTCGTTTATTACCAACCACCCAATTCTTTTTCAACATCTATTGTTTATTGTTTATATCCCGACTCTCCTAGGTCTCTGTGAGACCCCTCAGAAGCTCAGAGCTTGTGCGAGTTATTACAGCATATTTTCACTCCATCATATCCTTCTCTGATGAAAATAATCCAAATCACAATCAAACTTGCTCAACTTAAAAAAAATTGACGAAAAATTAAGTAAGGTGAGTAATTTTTCAAAAAACACAAAAACTCAAATAACTCGTAAACTGTTGATTTTTAGATATCAATAAATATGGCTCAAATGACAGCAAATGAGTCGTACGTCGTACTAACACGTCCTCCAAGGTTCATGTCGAATTTGGATACACCCTGTATATGCTTCTGATTCCCTACCATTTTTTGAATTCATTGTCGATTTTTTACCCAATACTTGGAATGCGCTGTAATGAGTTGAAATAGGTCATCAGATCCATATTGCTATGGTTAGGAAAGACCCCAGACTGTTATCTTTTGTTTCATTCGAACTGTAGTATCTGGTATTTTGAGGTGGCCTCTAAATAATTTTAATTTTCAATCAGGTTTTTTTTTTTTGTTCTAACATGCTTTGGATTCATAATATTAATAATTGTTTAATTTTTCAGATTCAGAGGCGTTTTATTTGTATCTGTTACTGTGAATGAGATCTTTTGTCAAACGAGGATAAATCACAAAACGCGGTTAGATGGATAGCAGAGAAAACTTGAGGTTGAGGTGATGGAAGGTATGATTTCATATTATAATCAAGCTTACGTGAAGAAAACTGATCTCATATTCGGAATCAGAGTGATCAATTTCGTATATTTGATGTTCTTCTAATTTCATAACTTTTTCATATCCGTACCTCAGATCAAAAGGGTATTAAGTCACAAAATGTGAGTTTTACAGGAGAGCGTAAAATACTTGCATTTTTCGTTTGATTCGCGTTGTGATTAAGGACTTGATACTATGTTATTTTCGTTATTTTAAGTTAAGACCACTAAATAGAGCGCGTAATTTAAATGAAGGTGAGCCAAAAAACCCGAAAATTGAAATTTTGGACTTAATACCCTTTTGCTCTGAGGTACGGATATTGATTCTCGATAGTTACCACCCATGGAAGAACAGATTGTTTTTTCGGAATAAGCGTTGTCTATTCTATTTGGTAGTTCTTCAAACGATTGGTTAAAAAAATATACATACATAAAGAGCTCAGAGATTTTTTTCTGTACTATTTTCGTAGTAACTTCATAGTATTTATTAGAAATATTATTTGTTTCACATAATTTCTGAAAATCACTTTCGTTTCACAGGGAGAGGCCTCCTGGAGGCTTTGCACATTGCAGATGCGGAATTGGAGCCAACGTATGCCAACAACGGATCTGAAGAGATAAGATTACTATACAACAAATTTTTGTTTTTATATGTTACTAATGTGAATTTGACCCAATTCTTGGAGATATATCCGACCTATGTTCCGTAAAGTTATGTTCAAATTATAAGCGTAATAAAATTATGAACGAAATTTTTGGTTTATTTATAGTTCAGGAAGTATTTATGGGGCTGCCATCTGACGGCAAAAGCTCCAAGTTTTCCCTGAACAGGTGCTGCTCCCCGTGGCAGAATCCCGAACTTCCTAGACATGTGCTGCCATCTGGTGGCAAAAGCCAGAAGTTATTTGTTAGTCGGGTGCTGCCACCTGCCGGCGATAGCTGGAAGTTCTTCCATAGGAAGGCAGGTTTCTGTACTGAAATCCTTATGAATTTCTAGTTCAGCTCTTGCCCACTAGATGGCGCTAGTTGCGGTTCAGCGCCCTCTACAGGAATTATAGTGAAACAATTAGTTCAGCTTTACGCCAGTAGGGGGCGCTGTCATTCGTGCAGCGCCCCCTTCAGGAATATAGCCAAACTAATTGGTTCATTATAATTCCTGCAGAGGGCGCTGAACCGAATCTAGCGCCATCTAGTGGGCAAGAGCTGAACTAAAAAACCACAAGAATATCAGTACAGAAACCTGCCTTCCTATGGAAGAACTTCAAGCTACCGCCGACAGGTGGCAGCACCCGCAAATAAATAACTTCAGGCTTTTGCCACCAGAGGGCAGCACATGCCTAGAAAGTTCGGGATTCTGCCACGGGGAGCTGCACCTGTTCAGGGAAAACTTGGTGCTTTTGCCGTCAGATTGCAGCAACATGAAAACTCAATTTTTTTATACTTTTTATTGCAATTACTTTTACAGGGCTTCTGATTTATTATGTACATTGAAATAAGATCTACAGAAGTTTTTGAAAATTGAAAAATTCTCGCATTAATTTCATCAATCTCGTCAGTTATCAAGGCGTGTGTCACTGCGGAGCTTGACGCACTTGAGCTTTACACCTGCGCTTTGACAGGAACACGCCAAAACCAAACTGTCAAAAAACAAAACAGCAAATATGTCGAGTTTGGCTTTGAAGAGCTGTCAGTGCGTGAAGCTGCGCAATTTTGGGTGGTACATCAGGGGAAATTGGCATTTGTAGCCTGCACCTCTTTCCGGCTTCAACTTCGCATCTGCAGGCTGTCCTACTCCGTGAAAACCAACCCTGCAAATTAAGAAACATGAATAAGCATTTCAGGTCACATAATTACTACAAAAGCAAATCCTGATGAAAAATTCGAATAATTCACAGCGCATTTCCCAAGAAATATCCAATAATACCGTTCAAATGGAAAAAAAAACTCTCTAAAGTCCAACAATAAACCATTTGATATGAATTGAGGATGAGGACAAACCAATTTTTATCGATTTATAAAAAATTCCCAACTTCTGATATTCGAGCATTCTTCAAATAAAATTTGAAATATATGTGTCATTTGTGATAACATTCATGTGGAAAACTGTGAAAATTACTTTTTGCATTATCAAGCAGTGGGAGGTTCAGTTATCAATTGCGCTTTGCCTATGATTAAGATTGCCCGAGGTCTGTCCAAAATATAACAATATGGTGGGATACACTCTGATGAACTTTACAGACTCATTAGAGTGCATCTAACATCTAATTCACAAGCATCTTTTACAGGACGAAGGTAACTTTCAAGAATCGATAAGATAAAGGGTATGAGCAGATAAAAGGAATAGGAAGAACTACCAGATAAAAGAAATCGAGCACACTGAATTCTTACAAGCAATCTGTTTTTTAAAAAGTATCTAGACATTTATATAAGTCTCAATGAAAATATAAAATCATACCTCTCATAACCCAGGTCTCCTCTGTCACTCATATACCTGCGTTCAAGGATTCATCCTCATTGTGCAAAAGAAATCCTTCACAATAACGGATAACGACACAATACCTCCAAATCTGAAATATCAAATAATATAATATTACAGTTTCAGGGCATGTTAGAACGAGAAAACAAATCCTGATCCATTGAAATTATTCAGAGGAGCGATTACCACAACATGAACAATACTACAGTTAAATGAAAGAAAAAAAAACAGCCTGCGGTCTGTCCAAATAGCCATTATGGTGGATGCGCTATGAGGAACCATTAACTTGCTACACCGCCTCCACCATAACCCAATTTATTGGATACCTCTAGCGCCATCTATAAGCATATTGCAAAGTACTCTCTAAGACTGAAACAATACTCTTTCCACTTCAGTATAGATTGCGCCTAGATACACTTGAATATGAAAAGTATCAATGCACATAAATTCATTATAATATTTGTTAAGTTGCAGTTAATTTGTGAATGAAGATAATTATGGATTTCTTTCAATGAAAGTAAAAATCCAAAAGTATCATTTGTGGGTAATTCTTATTCGAAACACAAAATTCTGTCTTATTGAGATATCGAACCATGATATAGTATAATGCACTCTGAGGAACTATTACAACTCATTTCAACGCATCCACCATAATGTAATTCACAAGTATAAGGTGCAAAAAAAAAAGGTAAATATCGAGAAAAAATATAAAAATTTACCATTAATTGACCACGCTGATTCACAATATGCAATCTGTTTTGAAGCACTCGTACTACTTACACGAGGGCTATATCATTTTGTCACGACGTCTGTGTTTTTCGAATTTTGAGCCGAAAATGGTCTCAAACGACAGAGTTAACTCACTGACGACGAATCCGTCGAAAAATTCGAGTCTGTCCGTCCGGCCGTCCGTATACACGATAACTCTCGAATAGAAACACCTAGAAACTTGAAATTATCAGGGTAGGTTCGAATCTCGAATGTCGCGGTTAAGTTTGTATTGGGCAAAATTCGACCAGGGGTTCCGTAAATATGACCGTAAATAAACAACTGATTCTACATGCAAAATTTTGTCTAGATCCCATGACCAGAACCATAGAAAATTATAACTTTGTAATTGAAAAGCCTAGAACTTGAAATTTTCAGGATACGTGTGAATCTCGAATGTTGCAGTCACATTTATCAATGAGCAAAATTAGACTAGGGGTTCCGTAAATATGGTCGTTTGAAATTTTGTTTTCTCGATGATTTCGAAACTATGAATTTGATCGTGACGAAATTTTGTATTTTAATGGAGAATGATATATTCAAGCTACATTTTTTCCAGATCGTATGACTAGACCCATAGAAAATTATAACTTTCGACGGAAAAGGCCTAGGGACTTGAAATTTTCTGGAAAGGTTTGGATCTCGAATGTCGATCATATAACAATGATCAAAATTAGAATAGGGATTCCGTAAATATGGCCGTTCAAAGTATTTTTTTCCTGATAATTTCGAAACTACTGATTGGATTGGAATGAAAATTTGCACATAGATGAAGAACAATGTATTCAAACTACGTGGGAAATGTTGTCCAGATTGCATTACCACGACAATAGATAACGTAGAAAATTCTAGCGAATTATCGACAAAATAGCACTGACGTGAAGTCTGGAGTTTCGCCTTAGTTTGAAATTTTTTTCAATTTGTTTCCAAAATTGTATGATGCGAATCTTTCTATAAGGTAGATGAATGAGCGCTCAAAAGCTCTTGACTTCACGGCAGTGCTTTTCATAATTTTTTTTCAATTATAATACAAAATCATACCTCTCATAACCCAGGTTTTCTCTGTCACTCATAACTGCGTTTAAGAATTTATTCTCGTTATGCAAAAGAAATCCATCACAATAACGGATAAGAATACAACTACTCCAAATCTGAAACATCGAATAATATATGAGGATATGTTGGAACGAGAAAACAAATCCTGATTAAATATTGAAATTATTCAGAGGAACAACCACCACAACATAAACAATACTATGTACATTAAAATAGAACAAAAAAGGAAACAGCCTGAGGTCTGTCCTATAGCTAATATGGTGGATGCATTGTGAGAAACCATTCAAACTTATTAAACCATAACGCAATTTATTGGATACCTCTAGCGCCATCTATACGCATATAGCAAGGGTAACCCTGTCACAACTTTGAATATTAAAGTACTCTTTAAGATTAAAACAATACTCTTTCCACTTCAGTATAGATTGCGCCTAGATACACTTGAATATGAAAAGTATCAATGTACATAATAAATTCATTATAATATTTGTTAAGTTGCAGTTGATTTGTGAATGAAGATAATTATGGATTTCTTTCAATGAAAGTAAAAATCTACAAGTATCATTTGTGGGTAATTCTTATTCGAAACACAAAATTCTGTCTAATTGAGATATCGAACCATGATGATAGTATAAACAAGTCACAAGGAAAATACAAAAGCATACCTTTTAACACCTTGTTATTCTCTGCCTCTCGGACAACTTGCATTGATAATCGAATCTTTATCTAATGTCTTTTTGTGATTCTTCTTCTTTTTGCTTACAAAATTCTTCAGCATGAACAGTTTCAAGTTTCAGAACCTGAAAATCAAATACCAATTAATATATTGTACTTAGGTTTAGTTACATCTACCGGTTTGATTTTCAAAACCATTCAGAGCAACCACGCTGATCTAAACTTTTGGCAACTTCCATGAAAAAAGAAATAATGTGAATTGATTTTCATGAAAAATTGAACACTATGAAATATATCAAGGATTTGTTCTAGGTGAAACTTCATGACTATTCTATACGAAATAATTTTTAAGGAAGGAACTTTGGGAACGGAATAATTAATGTATAAAAAATAAAACGGAAGTTAGCCAATCTCACCACCGAACGTTATTTACTCCTTGGAATGGAAGTGAGGCTTCACATCATTTGCGAACAGATGCTTCAATACGAAAAAAATTTCAAATTATTCTGATTTTAACCTATAAACAGAAATGGAGGAATATTAAGTGTTATTTTGCATTCAACAACATACCTTTCATCGCTCTGGTATGTATTCTTTCTCCATTCAATAGCAAGCTGAGATAGTGGAATCCATTCTGTGCCTCTTCAGGGCCATTAATTCATGGCTGATATCCAATGGAATCATTTGTTTCATCAACCTGATGGAGTCTTTATCCTGATCTTGAATAAACGATCAAGATCTACTAATTTTTCTCCCAAATTGAAAAGTTTATATTTACATTTCCTGAATATTCTTTGAGGAAGAAAATCCACAAGAATTAACAGCAACAATTACAGCCTCATTGAAACTAAAAAAAAAATAATATTCACCGGAATCACCTCATTGACGTGTATTCACATAATGAAAATGAAAACAACAGGGATGTCAACATTAGTAATTTCAAAAATGTTTATTCGCGATTCCAAAAGTCTGAACGCCCCCTGCCGGTTAAATCCCGAACCTAGAAAACGAGTATTGTTTACATATTTCACGTGCTTTCAAACCAGATATTTTTATTTCCAGGAACCATTGAGGTATATTTCAAAATTTTTATCGTTATCTGAGTAAAGTAATTGGTATTGAAAAGAATAGTCGGTAAGGTATTTATATCAGTGTTATTCAGTTGAGATAAGTTCACGAGAATATTGAATTTTAGGTTACTAGTTTGAGTCTAATTTTCTGGTGCAGGTTTTGAGTGGTGATTTAGAAATGTAATTCAATAATTATCAACAACGGTGTTATGAAATTGACCTTTGTATTTCAAATGACTGACTTAATCTGTCTACAAGAAAAAAATTAGAATCATCTTTAAGGTGAAGTCTGAATGATACGATTTTATGTTCAAATATTATATGTACATGCATTTAAGGACATTGGATTATATAACAATGAGTGAACAAAGTTCTAGTACTAGAAAAAAAACAGTTTAAAATTGTAATTGTTGTGTCTTCAATTGCTTCCGAAGAAAAATCACAACAGGGCTATGCATTTCCATAAATTTCATAAGAAAGATGCCTCAGTAGTTTGTGTCACTAATGCTTTTGGCATAGTGGAAATAATGGACCGAAGAAAAGCACAAATGATCGACTACTAGGTGTAGCTCCCAAATAATTGAACACTGTCATAAAACTCGAATAGTGCCCCATTTTTCCTGTCGAATGTCGAATTATTACCAATTCGATATAATTAAAATTGAAAAAACCAATTTGTTTACCTAAAATCAATAACCTTGACACTACACCATCAATAATCCAATCATCCATTAAAAGGCTTCACGAAACTCACAAAATCGAAGGAAAAACACATAAAATAATCCGTTTCATCACAATAAATCCCGAAAAGGTACTCGTTTTCCTCCATTTTTGTTTACATTTCGCAGCGCCCTCATAGGTAGTTGGAATCGCGAATAGATCAAATGCTAAAATGCTATGTCGTAGGTCGTAGTTCATAATTCATTAAACCTTCTCGAAAAGTTTTTAGGTTAGGGTAGAAAAATGACTAAATTTAAAAAGCGAAGAATTGTTTTTATTCCTAATAATTTAGATGAGCGAAAATCTGGTTTTTTAGAGGGCTTTTCCAAAGAGTTCCAAGACTGCGAAGCTTTTTTCGTTACAAACAATAAAGTTATCAAAGATTCTTCCAAGTGCATAGGTTATATAAGTAAAAAAGATGCCACAGTTTCAAAATACCGCAATGGGGGTCAGTGGGTGCACATAAACCCACTAAACTCTTCCGTTACTTCACCAGATAAACCGCACGATAAGATATTAAAAGTTTATTATGAGTTGGACGTTTTCGGGAGAATTTATAAAATACAGCCTGATGCTATGGATTTGGGGGTATATTTCCAAGAACTCATCAATCATTTCAGAGATAGAAGAGTTACTTCGCATACAAACGGAACCAAAGGCTTCAAAGAACTGATTGCTCTATTTATAATAAAATTTCTCGATGCGATATTCAAAGTAATCGTTCCATATCAATTTGTCACGTGGTAATAATCCTATTTTTCAGATTATTAGCTATAAGAAAATAATAAAATATTCTTCCACTATTAACTATTTCGGAGAAAGCTGTATGCTAGGAAAGTGGTTACTGACAAGTCTTATCCGAAGAGAAAATGGGCCGAAAATAATAAATCTACTAGTATCGATAGCATTCGATCTAATGCTTGGCTTGTACATAATTAAATTTTTTATTCAATACAAAAAAGATGTGTTATTTTTTATCGAAGATATCGGAGAGGTGAGCTTATGAAGTGAGAGTGTTAACGTCGAAATTTAAATTTATTTGTTCCAGGTTGCAATTGTAACGTTAAAAGAGTTGTTGAATTATCTCATGGGTTCTCCTATAGGACTTAAGCTGAATCATGCGTTCAATCACGCTCTAGGTTTATTCTTTTTTTACAATATTAATTTATGGAAACTGTTCATCCAAGGATTATACCCGATGCTTCTGAATTATTTACAATATTTAATCAAATCTGGTATATTTGGATTCTCATTTCAATTAGCATTAATTTCAGACATATTATCGTTGACAACATTTCATGTGTATTGTATTTATGTGTACGCAGCTAAGTAAGTTCTAATGAAATGTTGACCGCCCCACCTAAACGTGAAATTTTTCAGATTATTTCAGTTACAAGTTAAAAGTATCATCTCTTTATGGCGTTTGTTCATCGGTAGAAAGTACAATCCATTGAGGGAACGAGTAGATTCTTGTCAGTATACACAACATCAACTCTTCATTGGAACATTGGGCTTCACAATTCTTCTATTTTTACTGCCTACAACTACTTTGTATTATGTAGTTTTTACAGCAGTAAGTAGGGTTTCACTTTTAAATCTGTTGTTTTCTTTTTGACATTGTTATGTCAACTGTTGCCAACACACACTGAAAAAGAAACCAACTGATCACATGCGACAAGTTTGAATTTAATTGAGCTATTTTTCAGTTACGCTTAGTTTTTATGATCATAAATGGAATATTATACAGACTGAGATATTTACTAAGGTGCCTTCCAATATATGTAACTCTTTTGTGGATTTTGAACTCTTCTACGTTAGCGGGTAAGTGAGATGCTAATCCAAAAAATCGCTTTATTAAGATCCGATAACCTTGCAGGAAACTTAGAATTAGAACTGAAGCGCTTGGAGCACGAGGATAACTTAAGCATTAGTGTGAAAATGAAGTCGCTTCCGTATCGTGCAAGTTTGAAAACGTTCTCTCCCGATTTCATAGAACCTATAAAAGGGCTGAATTGGGGAGCGCTTATACACAGATTGTTCACAGGTGTACTTATTTGATAATCGAATTGTTTCAATGAACCTTTCCGTTCTTCTTAACACAGGCCATCAATCTACCTCCTAGAAAATATTTGTATATGATTGTTACAGCTTTTTCGAAGAGTTTATTGTTTGTTATCAATGCCAGTTTATATCAGTGCCATCTTTTAAGAAATTATTTACTTCAAATCCGAATTGAAGCTCGAAAGAGCTTCGTCGATTTCATCAATTAAGTAAGCTCCAATACCGTTTCAGTTAATAACTAATTTTGTACACGCATATGCTATATTTGCGAATTTTATTGACGAATTGGATGTATTTTTTTTACACAGTATTATACAGGGCGGCCCTACTAAAACAGAGGTTTTATGTATTTTTCCTTCAAAAATGTCGAGTTTTTGTGTTTTGCCACATTCAATATTCTTAATGAAACAATTTTAAAATGGTCAGTTAAAGAAATAATTTTTATTTTCTAATGTTTTTTATTCATTTGAGATCAACTCCGTTTGGTCCTGTTGTAGCTTTATCCAAATAACACCGGGATGTGTCTCAATCGATACCTCGAAAACCAAGTCAGATTTCCCTAAAAATTGGTAGTAGTATTATAATATTGAAATAAGGAAGTAGGTGAGCCACAAATTTTCAGGAAAGTCTGCCGATATCAATAGATGGACATCCTGGTCGGACACCAGTATATTTATTCTGCAATAATATTTTTTTTATAGTCAATTATTATGATATTCTTGCATATTATAAAGCTGTAGGTGTCTTCTTTCTCCTATGAACTTGAATCTATCTAGGGGTATTAATATACTATCATTTCACTTCCTCATTTTTAATGGAAAAGAACAATTAATAACACCAGTATGACAAAAAAATATTGCGGAAAGATTTCAGTATTATGTGAATGAAAAAAAAACAATGGTTATTTATATTATTCCTGAATAAATTATCAGTACAAAGTAACAATTACTTCATTAAATGAGAATATCTGTTTTTATATATTTATACGAACTATTCATAAAAATAACAATTATCATCTATGGAACTAAATAAATTACTAAATTATATCATGAATCCATATATGAAAAACATTATTTGTAATACAGAAAATATTCTATATACAAAAAATATATCTATTTGAAATTCAAATTTATAAAAATTCACGACTACATAAATCTGCAAATTGTATAGTTTCTTCATTTTACTCTTTAGATAAATTGTCGTAATAAACTTTTTAATGTGACTCCATCTTATTTCATATCTTCACTAAAAATATATCGATTGAGGGATAATAATACCCTTCAATACTGTACTTCCGTATTAAAATTATTTTAGTCAACAAATGACATAATCAAGATTCATTCGACTGGCTATACATGATTTAATCACTTTCCTAATAACTTAAAGGAAATAAATGGGGCGCGAAAATTTATTATACATTTCATACAAAAGACAGATTTTTTTACACAAGGTTTCACTTATATTTGAAAAAGAGAATGTATAAGAATCTTAGATGAACGAGATGGCAATTTTAAACTGAAACGAATAAAATCCCAACATCGTGTTGAATCTTAGGAACAAGCAATTGAAATATTCTCTATCTCCAGTTCATTTCGATATACGTTGTAGACTAGATGCCGGACTACTTTTCGCTGAAGATGCTGCTTTTTTCCTGGAGAAAAATTGATGATAATCGAAATTTCAAGATCAATAGAGTATTCGGATTTAACGTTAATATATTTTGGAGGTCGAAATTTTCACCAAACAATTCGGTTCACCCGAAAACCCCTTGTACTTGATTTCAATTGTATCTGCCAAATTTTGACAAAATAATCGCAAAAATCTAGTTTTTATGGTTCCCCAATGAAGGGCTCGAACTCCCCTAGGAAGTAGGTGAAATTATATTAACGTTAAGTCCGGACAGCCTGTATATGATACCTACTTATGTAATTCCATATATTCACTTCGAGTGATTTCTAAGCTACGTTCCAAACCCTGAAAATTGAGAAAAATTGAAGGCATTAGAGAATTGGAGAATATTCTAACCATGCAAGAATGATCAAGCCATATTGAGGGAAAATTGACGAAAAGCGAAGGCTTCAACTTCATGCAGCACTCCAAATCTTATAGACAGGTTAAAGACGATCCAACACTTAACATTTCCTGATTGATCCTCGAAAAGTCCAAAGGTTTTGAATAATAAACCAATACGATGGAAAGAATTGAACATAAATAATGGCAACATTAGCCCTTCGTTTAACCCATAAATATTGTTATTATCGAAGTAAATTGTATCAAAATAGCATTCATTTTAGTACAAACATATGGAATGAGGTTTATCGTGGGTTAGTAACTGAAGTTGAATGTGTCATGTTGTAGGACCAACCTCTAGGTTCTTGGTCCGTAAGTGTCAGGTTGTAAAGAACACTCTGTACATTTATATCTTCCACACTGGACACAGAGGTATCGCGAAAGCTGTAAACATTTAATCAAAAAAAACATGCAATAAAAGAAAAGTTATCAAAATGGGCAACTTTTTAGATTAACATCAAAATCTGTAATGAAGCATTTTTTTCCTAATTTTCAACAGGAATTTTTCGAGATTACTTACACCAATTTTCCTAATTAGATCACCGACCAAGTTTATCGCCATCACTCGAGATCCGGGCGTTAGTGGTGAAATTAATTTCGGATTTGGATCCCCTATAAAAACACAAAGATAGAATAATAATTTTCCGCAACCAAATATTTCGAAACAAGACTCTCACAAAAAAAGACTAAACAGAAAAGAAATTAAAATGAAAGTGAAACACAATTTCGAGAAATTATATTTATTAACATAAAATCACAACTATTCATTGACATGAATCATCTTCAAAGATTATAAATTTATTTGACAATTTATAGAGTCTTGTTATTATAAAAAATAGGAACTATTTTTGTAATACTGACAATCGGAAATTAACACATCTGAATAAACTAATACTCAAAAATATTACACAAATCAGTCTTTCTTCAATAAATATTTTCAATTGTATTCTTCTA
The DNA here is from genome assembly GCA_963966015.1 of Aphidecta obliterata. Taxonomy (NCBI): domain Eukaryota; kingdom Metazoa; phylum Arthropoda; class Insecta; order Coleoptera; family Coccinellidae; genus Aphidecta; species Aphidecta obliterata. The sequence continues at coordinate 5,740,986 of OZ014431.1, forward strand.
AGAACAAAGTCATTATTTCTAATTATTATTAAAATTTTAAGTGCACTTAATTTTACGATTTATTTCAAAAATATCGTGAAAAATTCTCTAATTCAAATACTTCGATATCTTGATAGGACGGACTAGTTAATTACGTGGCGAACAATAACTCGCTAAACATCTAATTGCCTTGGATAGCTTACGTTTTATAGGCGTAGTTTGCGTTTCAGTCTCCTTTAATTTATTGGTATCAACTGCCGACTTAAAACCATTCATGTTTCTGTCATTGTCTGGGAGTTTCTCACGTTCCTTCACCAGGAGCTCTTGTTTAAGATCTGAAAAAATATACAAATATGAAGCTTCAAATCTTTGCTAAAATCAAAGTAAATTACCTCTTGTTTCATCGACAAGCCTCTGCAACTTCTCTCTGAGATTTTCCTTCTCATCAATTTCAGATTCTAATATAGCGTTCCTTTCAATTGCCGTGTTCAAAGAAGACTCAATACCATGTATACTTTCTTCGACGATTCTTCTAGCCCTCTCCAAGTCATCGTTTTTTTGTTCTAATGTTCTGACATATTCGTGAAGTTCTGTTTTTTGCTTTGTTAAATCTTCTACATGTGTTTCCAACCGATTATTTTCCTTATAACTAGAATCGAGTTTTGCCTGGAAAAATTTAATGTAAATCGATGAACCAGTACATTAATTACGAGGTCTCACCCTTAATGACTCCATCTCTAATTGAGCTTTGCTATTAGCAATATTTAATTCCTTTATCATTTTCTCATTCTGATTCAAGGCAATATCATATTCTTTCTCTAGCTGTTTGGATTCCATTTCAAATTCTTCACTTTCTAGTTTCACATTCTGTAACCTGCAAAAGTCGATTATAAAAAAGTTTTGGCTTTGGAGATAAACACTAACTCTTCATTGAGGGAATGAGCCTTTCCCTTCCAATAACTTATTTCATCATCCTTGTTTTCGAAAGTAGTATTGTCGTCCAGATCCATAGTTGCACAAATTTATACTGTAATAGACTACTTAACACATTATTAAGTTTTACAAACTGTAAATCTTGATTGAGTTGTGAGCTGCCAAGATGTAATCAAAAGATTGAATTATGAAAAACTGTCACAAGTCATAATAAACCATGCATGAGTCATTCGGTAGAAAAATGAAAGGAATTAAAAAGTGCATCGATATCAAAGTTAAAATGTGCCAGGTACGGGAAGCCCGAAAAATCAATACAATAATAAAAACTGACAATAAAGATACGAACCTAGAAAATTAAGATAATACGAAAATACAGACTGCACAAAAATTAGTAAACTGCAATCTGTCAAGGTAACATTTCGCTAATGACATTTCATCAACATTCTGTGGTGAGAAACTCGTTAAAATAAACAACCTACAGACTTCCTGCATAATTGTTTTCAATTTGATAGTTTAAAACCGCTTTTGGCGCTTTTCCACATCCAATTGAAAATAATCACTAATATCCTGAACCAGCTGATAGTAACCAGTACTTCTGCAAAACCCTCAAAAGAAGAAGTAAGTTTCTATGATCTCAGACGCCTCGAAAATCTAACCCCAATTTAGTCTCCTTTGGAACGTGCCACTGCAAGGATAAGTTTCGTTAGTTTTCTGGTTCAGCGCTGATCAAGAGATTAACTCGACCAGAACTTAATAATGGTAAGTTCAATCTTTATTCCGTACTTTGAACCTAGAAAACATGGATTTGCAGTTGCTTCCACGCAGTTTTATTTTAGTTCTAACACGTGGTTTACATATTTTTTCATAATTGTATTCCTCCTCATCTTATAAATTTTATGTTTGGTTTATAGTGTTCTAGAATACATCAAATTGTCCACTGGTTTCGAATATCTTTATTGAAACGTGATCACCGTTCGTTTCAGAGTTTTATTCAATATCATTATTATTTTTGACATTCATTCATCAAATGAGCTATTTTTGTGTCAAATATCCCTTCTTACCTTCTTTCTTTCTTCCAGGCTACTAAAGAAATAAATCCAGAAAAAATTGGACAGGAGACTGCTCCCGTCCATCGTATTAGGATCACATTGTCTTCACGTAATGTGAGTTCTTTGCAGAAGGTCTGTAAAGACTTGATTGATGCCGCCAAGAAGAAGAATGTGAAGGTTAAGGGACCAGTACCCATGCCAACTAAAATACTTCGTATCACCACCCGCAAAACACCTTGTGGTGAAGGTTCAAAAACTTGGGACAGGTTCCAGATGAGGATTCACAAAAGGGTCATTGATTTGCATTCGCCTTCAGAAATCGTGAAAGATATTACATCGATCACTATTGAGCCTGGTGTAGATGTTGAGGTTACTATTGCTGATGAATGAGTTTTAGGATGTGATTTCTAATAAAAATCAAAAAAATAAAACTGCTTTTTATTTTCAGTACAATTGTATCATTAAAATTTATTTTGTATTATGTGTTGGCATTAGCTTATATGTATCAGTATTGGAAACTATGTGAAATTTCGTAAAGATCACTAAATCAAATTTTTTTCTAAAACTTCTGCATCTCAGAATTTCAATCAAATTCATTCAAAGTATATCCACATTAGAGGCACCAATTGAAAGAGTAATGTAGAAATTCATCTTTGTATCCGTTCAATGTGAAAAGAAAATTCAGTTTTTCTGAAGTATAATTTGCCGATTCCATCTATTAAAGTTATAGAATTAATATGACAGTGCTTGTCATTATGACAATGAACACTGAAAGCCGTTTTGATACACAGAAAAAAAAGTTATTCTGGTACATATATTCAATATAAATCGGTGGTTCCATCTTTCGAAGTTTATTAAAATAAAATGACAGTACTTTACGATTATGACAATGAACACTGAAAGCCGTTTCGGTACACAGAAAAAAGTAGTGTTGGGCATAATCGTATGTTTGAAAATTGATTATTTCAATAATCGGATGATCATTCGAATAATAAAAATCGTATGATTCATACAAAGCCTCCTTAATATTACTTAGATTAGATTAAGGAGGCTATGATTCATATACATTTGCTGAAAGTGTGTAGACCTAACCTTTTGATTTTTTCACTGTAATGAAATTTTTTTTACTTGTTCGAGCCAGACAGAACCCGAAAAAAAATTCAAAAATCTTAATCCTGAATATACGTGTAAACTATTGGTGAAACCAAATTAAGAATATCCAATTTTCGAAGAATTTAAATGATTTAGTCATGAAAACAATTTGCAAGAATCTTATCAGTAGTAATACACCTAGGGCCTTGATAATACCGAGATAATAGGTAGAGAAGAAGAATAGAGAATGCTGAAAGCGTGTTGCTTGATAATAGGCCGAGGGCTATTATCCTAAGCAACACGATTAAAGGATTCTCTACGACAAAATTTTGAGGATTTATCAAGGCCCAAGGGATATTCGATAAGATAATTTTTTGAGCGCTCGTACAACTTACACGAGGGCTATATCATTTCGTCACGATGTCTGTATTTTTCGAATTTTGAGCCGAAAATGGTCGCAATCGACTATGTTCGACTCACTGATGACGAATCCGTCGAAAAATTCGAGTCTGTCCGTCCGGCCGGCCGGCCGTATACACGATAACTCTCGAACGGAATGTCCTAGAAACTTGAAATTTTCAGGGTAGGTTCGAATCTCAAATGCCGCGGTTAAGTTCGTTATTGGGCAAAATTCGTCAAGGGGTTCCGTAAATATGGCCGCTCGAAATTTTGTTTTTCTGATTACTCCGAAACTACTGATTCGATCGAGGTGAAATTTTGCACTCTAATGGAAAATTAGGTGTTCAAGCTACATGCAAAATTTTGTTCAGTTCGCATCACCAGAACCATAGAAAATTGTAACTTTTGAACGGAACCGCCTAGGGACTTAAAATTTTCAGGATAGGTGTGGATCTCGATTGTCGTGATCACTTTCATCTATGAGCAAAATTATACCAGGGGTTCCGTAAATATGGTCGTTTGAAATTTAGTTTTCTTGATAATTTTTAAACTACAGATTCGATCGTGACGAAATTCTGTATACTAATGGAGAATGATATATTCAAGCTACATTTCTCTAGATCGCATGACCAGAACCATAGAAACCATAGAAAATCACCACTTTCTAACGAAAAAGCCTAGGGACTTGAAATTTTCAGGATAGGTGTGGATTTCGAATGTCGTGATCACATTCATCTATGAGCACAATTATACTAGGGGTTCCGTAAATATGGCCGTTCAAAATATTCTGTTCCTGATAATTTCGAAACTACCGATTTGATTGGAATGAAATTTTGCACCTAGCTGAGGAATAATGTATTCAAACTACGTGCGAAATTTTGTCCAATTCGCATCACCAAGACCGAATTATCGAAAAAATATTGGTCACCTAAAGCACTGACTTGAAGTCTGGATTATCGCCTCAGTTTGAAAATTTTTTTGACAGCTGTCAAAAATGGAAAATGCGAATCTACCTACAAGGTGCATGTACGAGCGCTCAAAAGCTCCTGCCTTCACGGTAGTGCTTTTCGTAATTTTTACTTTGTAGATTTCAAAAAATTGATTGTCAATCTGACGTTTAATATTTATTGGAAAATTCCACACATGTGATTTTTAACCAATCAGAACGTGTATTTCTGACAGATCATCATCGCAACGGATGAATTTTAGTGGAAATTTTTTCCTCGTGGGTAGGTACCCAACAGCGAATTATACTGGAAATTTTTTTGATGTTTATAATGACAGAACATTAGGTATACTTGATGAAGACGAAAATTGATGTTGTTGGAAATAAATGTATTTGGTGTGGAATTTTCTTACCGGATACCACACGAGGTCAAATCAAATCCGGAAATTTTTTGACCTCTAGTGGTATTACTAGTGAAAACATCGCATGTTGGGTGTACGTTTCATAATGTATTTCATTTGTCTAATTCAATGATTCGAATAGCAACACTGTCAACGCTGTATTAACGGCTCACGACGTTCTAGATCGCTTGAAGCGACGCGGTCAGAGTGGTCACGTAGTCAGCATAGATAAAGGAATGTACACCTTTATCTATGGTCAGGATTGCCAGGTCTACTGATTTTTCAGTAGATCTACTGATATGCATATTGATCATTTCATGATCTACTGAAAAAAATTATGACATTTATTTATAATATTGTGATATTCATGAGTATTTTCAAATTGAGGATAGGTTATATTAATTTTTTTTATAAAAATGTTCGTTTCTTTTTTGTTGAAAATGGGTTACTTTTTTTGTTTAATGAAAATACATATTTTTTATCGTCATAGGTTCATTTCATTATCCATTCCTGAAATTTGTAGAGCATAAAATGAATCTACTGATGACATACAAATCGGACTGGCAACCCTGTCTATGGTAGTCAGTAAGACTCAAGTTGTGGAAGAGAGAACATATGTAAGCAGCGCTCATTAAACTCGTATAGGAAAAATAAATAACCACAGTTAAATCTCGAATATCATTAATCCCTTAAGCAAGGGTGGTCCTTCCCGAGCAAAAAATCAAATTAACATTGGGTATTATCGCTGTAATCCATAGGTGATTGGATGAAATTTGACACATGACTCTAAATTTAGTAATTTGATTGGTTACCATAGTTAGTAAAAAATTATCTAAGAAATCACTTCCATCGCATATCGTCGGTAAATTGACAAAGGGGCGTATCTGCAAATTTTATTTTTTTGAAATAGCTTCACTTTGGCAAGAATAGCTTTTGAGCGTCACATTCCCTGAAAGTCATAAAATGAAGCAAAAATAGGAGCTTATAGTCGATAAGGGGTTGAAAATTTCAATCAGGTGATTTGTAGTACACCTGAGAACTTTGATCGCGGATATCTTGAAAAACTAAAATTTACAGACACGCCCCTTTGTCAATTTACCGATGATATAATTATCTAAACATCCGATTTTTCGGAATGGTCGGAGTTTATCATCTGAACCTGTACATAAGGCGGGTAAAACCTGCTTTTGCATGCTATTTTAACTGGTGGTATTGGAAACTGAACTCTATATCCCGATTATTGAAACATCCGATTTTTCGAGACGCTCGGGGTTTATCATCTGTACCTTTTAACTGGTGGTATTGGAAACTGAACTCCATATCCCGATTATTGAAACATCCGATTTTTCGAGATGCTCGGAGTTCATCATCTGTACCAGTACATAAGGCGGGTAAAATCTGCTTTTGCATGCTATTATTAACTGGTAGTATTGGAAACTGACCTCTTCTGAGATATGTAGTTGTAAAATATAAAATTCATAAAAGTTCATGGTGAAATTATTTTGCCACTAGAAGAGCAAATTTTACTTTTAATACATTTCTGCGTATTACCAAACCTTTCCAACAACAATAATTCTATCATTTATTTTCAAAGCACCACAACTGCTTACAAAACCAGCCTCAAAGTATTGCTTCTATAAGCTTTCATTTGTTCTCTTGTATAATAACTAGTAGGGTTAACACCAGATAACTGATTATGTCTATTCTTGCTACAGGAGAGAAATCATTGTTTGGCTGAAAATTTTGAATAGTCGAGAGCAAATGGATCCACGTTATTTATTTCTGAGAGCTTTTGGCGATATCTTTCTGCTACATCTTCAGTTTGTAATTTTAAGTAATAACTACTCATTTCGCTGAGAAAATGATCGTATTCAAACTAAAAAACCCAGGAAAATGACTGAAGTCAAATGTTTGTTTATACCACAGCAGCCATCTTTGAAGGTGATCAGCTGTTTTGTTGGACTACCCTATTGGAAACTGAACTATATCCCGATTATTGAAACATCCGATTTTTCGAGATGCTCAGAGTTTATCATCTGTACCTGTACATAAGGCGGGTAAAATTTGCTTTTGCATGCTATTTTAACTGGTTGTATTGGAAACTGAACTCTATATCCCGAATATTGAAACATCCGATTTTTCGAGATGCTCGGAGTTTATCATCTGTACCTGTACATAAGGCGGGTAAAATCTGCTTTTGCATGCTATTATTAACTGGTGGTATTGGAAACTGAACTATCCCAATTATTGAAACATCCGATTTTTCGAGATGCTCGGAGTTCATCATCTGTACCTGTACATAAGGCGGGTAAAATATGCTTTTGCATGCTATTTTAACTGGTGGTATTGGAAACTGAACTCTATATCCCGATTATTTGACGATTCGATTTTTTTCATAATCGAATGTTGCCGATTATCTCAAAAATCGGATTAACGATTATTTGTCATCCGATTATGCCCAACACTAGTAGAAATAACATTTTTCCTGATCAACCAAGTTAATAACGTAATTTTAAACGGTAAATAAAAAAAAATTTAATAGAAATCTTAAAAACTAACATAACAAACAATTAGAAAACAATAATTGAACATTGTTATACTTTTGGGCAAGGACAAATCCAGCTTTTTTCAGTCTTATAAAATTCATATAGTTAGATATTGTATCAGGACATTCCTTGCAAGGTTCCTGTTTGTTTTCTGATAAATCAAATGTAGGTTGTAAGCCGCCTCGTATTTCAAACATAAAATATCAGGATATTTTTCCAACAATTCGTTTTTAACCTCCAACACTTTCCTGAAATATTCCACGGCCAAATACATGATTCCCAATTGACTGTACATTCTGCCCAAGTTGAAGAACACCTCCTGCGCAGCCATTTCACTCCGGAAACTTTTATAAAATATAAAGAGGTATGTTGTCATTTCCGTAAGTTTCAGTTTTACATCTTGCGGTGTATTTTTCTTGGTCGTTCCCAAATGTAACAATATAATGCCCAGAATGAAGCTTATATATGGAGACCTCGTTATTCGGAATTGCCTCATGAAGAACCTCAAAGCCGAATGGCAATTGTTGTAACAAAAGTCTGCATTCGCTTCTATTATCTCGGACGCCTCGGTTTCAACGAGTTTTTGTCGAAATCGGAAAATGAATTTGTGCATCCTCACATCGCTTGGGACCGTGAACAAATTGAATATGTTCCAGAAATAGTTGTTGTGGGGGTATTTACTGACAAAGTCTCTAGCCAAGTAATATCCGTGGAAATGATCTGCGTTATAGAGGCAAGCAAGTAGACTTATGTGGGCTAATTCCTCTGAAACAATTGGTTTAAATATAAAACAATTTCAATTGATTTGAGACTCACCATAATATTTCCCGAATCTCTTCGAAGTAATGGCCATCATACCGAACTTTTCCATATTTCCATAGTCTTTAATATCCATAGCGAACTGTATGAACTCCTTTAGTAAAGCGATCTCTTCTTCCACTTCAGGTTCCATCACGCAAATGCTGTCTGCGTTGGGAACTACCTTAACGGAATCGTTCCTGAACTCTCTGAGATTCTGAACCCTTTGATGCTTATCCAACGCTTTACCTGACGTCAAAATTGTCCTAACTTCCGAAATATCTCTAATTACTATACAATGTCGAGATAGAAGCAGTTCCAAACAACTCCAAAATTCTTCTAAACGTCCTATCTGTTTCAGGATTTTCAGTCGCAATATCAAAACGCCGACATTCAATCTGCCGGTCGCTTGATAAGACATGACTTCGAGGGCTTCTTTTTCCTTGTTCAACTCGAGTAGCAGTTCTGCAAGTGGATACAACACTTCGATATGTTGAGGTGCCAGTTTAATCACATTGTAATATCCTTCTACTGCTTGCTCTTTCATTCCGCAAGCCGCCAAACATTCCGAATATTTCAACCAAACAGCGGCTAAAGAATAATTTTTGCTTTTCTTCAACGGGATGAAAAGCTTGAGAGCTATATCGTGCCGGCTTTTAGCTATGAGGGCCTCGCAAATATCCAAGTACAAATCACCGACAATTTCCACATCTTCTTCCTCGATAATTTTGTCTATAATTCGATTCGCCACGTCTATGCAATTCAATTTGATGGCACAAACCACGAATTTCGTTTTTAAATCGATCGAAATATCCTCCGGCATGGTGTAATCGTTGATGGTAATAGATTCGTCTTGCTCCACCGCTATTTCAAAGTTGAAACTGCAGAAATCAACGAAAATATCTAAACACTGAGAGATCTTATCGGTGAGAAGCAACAACTCCAACATCATGTTCAAATGATGTAATGTGACGCATTGAGGTACTCTTTTGAAAGGTATTTGTAGAACATTCAGCGCTTTCAAATACTTCTTCTCATCGTGATAAATTTTTGTGATATTGGAGGCTATTTGAATAATTTCTTCATGTCTATCTTCTGGAAGCTTGGTTATTAAATATTCTTGAAATCTTATGACCATATTTTCATCCCCTGAGAAATACACAGGATTTTAAATTTGAAGAAAACTGGGAAAAGGTGTAAAATATGATCACATACCCTGAAATTTTCTATAAAATCTTACCCAATTCCTTTGCAAGAGCAATTCTTTTATAATGCACGTCCAAATTCTTCTTATTATGACTCAAACATTTAGTGTATAACCCCAATGCTTCCTTTTTATTTCCTTCCTCGATACTCATTTCTGCTAGTCTACACCACGTTGAGTAATTGCCTGGATTTAAGTAAGTCGCAATGGTCAAGTAACCTTTGCATTTGGATGAATCTTTCGTTTCGTAAATTTGTGAAAGGGTTAAATAAGGTTCCCAGGCCTGAGTTTGTTGGCGAATAACCTACAAAAATTATTCAAGATCAACTAAATTGTGATAACAACTTGATAATATCTACCTCAAAACACATTTGTTCGGCTGTTTCAATTTCCCCTCTTGCGAACCTCAAATTAGCTTCTCCCATCAAACCTTTCAATTGTGGAGTGAGCTTCGAAGTATTCCTAACAACACCTTGTTCTTTCTCGTCTTCTTTTTTATCCTGAGAACTGGTCGATTGTTCATAGTCATTATCTGAGTTGAAATAAATATATAGTATAGTTGATATATTTCTCGTTAATTTCATTTTGGGAGGTGGGGAGGTACAAAATACTCACCAATTTCGTAATCATCTTCGAAAAATTCATCACTTTCATCATCTTCTGGATGTATATTATCGCATGATTCGTTCATCTTGATTGAATTCTAATAAAAAATGTTATATGGTAGTTACAAAAAGTATCCAAGTTGAGCCAAAGGTCTACTGGAATAATATTCAATTATAATAAAGTGGCGTACAGCGGTTTTAGAATATCCAGTTCTAAACTTTGGTTATGTTATGGAAAATCACAAAATTAATTTGACGCGATTGATCTGATCTACTATCTTATAGATCTAATAATCATAGAACTCTAAATAGTAGAAAATGCTGCGGAAAAATTAATGTCAACTACAGGATTAAGGTTTTTTTAATAAAAAAAGCATAACCAGTATTTATTGAAGAAAAATGAATGAAGAAAATTATTCCGCCATAATAGATATCGAGCCATCGCTCATATTTTTATATGCGTGATTCCAAAAGTCTTAACGCCCCCTGCCCGCTATATCCCGAACCTAGAAAACGAGTATTGTTTTAATATTTCACGTGCTTTTAAGCTAGATATTTTTATTTTATTTTCAGAAACCAGGTATTAGTGAGATATATTTAGAATCTTTCATCGTTTTCTGAGTAGAGTAATTGGTATTGAAAAAAAAAATTGTCGGTAAGGTATTTATATCAATGTTATTCCAGTTGAAATACGTTCACGAAGTTATTGAATTTTAGGTTATAAGTTTGAGTCCAATTTTCTGGGACAGGTTTCAGTTGTGATTTGGAAAAGTAATTCAATAATTATCAACAAGAGTGTTATAAAATTGATCTTATTATTTCATATGACTGTGACTTAATATTTCTGTAAGAAAGAAATTAGAATCCTCCTTATGGTGAAGTCTGAATGAAACGATTTTATGTTTAAATAATATATGTACATGAATTCCAGGACATTGGATTATAACAGAGTGAACAAAGTTCTAGTACTAGAAAAAGACAGTTTACTGTTTTAATTGTTGTGTCTTCAATTGCTCCTCGAAGAAAAATCAAAACAAGGCAATTTGTGTCACTAATGCCTTTGGCAGAATAGAAAAAATGGACCGAAGAAAAGCATAAATGATCGACTATTAGGTGTAGCTTCAAAATAAGCGAACACTGTCGTCAAACTCAAATAGTGCTCCATTTTTCCTGTTGAATTATTATCAATTTCGATATAATTACAATTGAAAAAACGAATTTGTTCACCTAAAATCAATAAACTTGACACTACACTATCAACAATCCAATAATTCACTAAAAAGTCGTCACAAAACTCGCAAAATCGAAGGAAAAACCTGAAAAACACCTAAAATAATCCGTTTCACCACAATAAATCCCGAAAAGGTACTCGTTTTCCTCCATGTTTGTTTACATTTTGCAGTGCCCTCATCGGTAGTTGGAATCGCGAAAAGTGGGCCCCTAATAGGTTAAATACGGCCCTGTTTAATCCACAGTGGAAGAATAATAGTGTTTTTTTCCACTATGCTCTTGCTATAATTTTACATATATTTCTGTGTTTGAAGTTTCTAAAAATCTTCAAGTTGGCATCATGGAATGTAAACATTTTCAAATTTCCATTGCATATTATCGAATTGTTGACATTTTATAATTTACCCAGTAGAGCAATAGCTAATTAAATTTAAAGTTTTGGTTGTCGTTGTCACTGAAATTGAATGCAAATGAAAAATGATCACATCGACATTAAAAGGCGTGTTTCCAGAACCGAGTAAGTATTTCTGAGAAAAATCGGTAATGTCTTATAAATTTCGTAGAACCAACTTACAGGCGTAATTTCGTCAGAGAAAATGTCAGCCGGATTAAACAAATGCAAGGTTTAGTTCCCCTGTCGGACCCAGACCTTCAGAGGAAGAGAAAAGATGATAAATTTAAGAATGTTCCTTCGAAAGTAAGCGGTCATTCCAATGCTGCACTTCAAGGCAAAACAAGAATCAATTCGAGGGTTGGGACAGACCCACAGAGACCAATAACGAATAATAAATCAGAGCAAAGGAATAAAGACACAATAAGCAAAATTCAAGTGGAAAAACAAAAATTCTTAAGTCGCGGCATACAGACTGAAAGATTAGACGATATCACTAAATTATATGAAACTGGTGTTATTAAGTATCCTAGTGCAGGTATAAGGAGATCTCCCAGAAAAGACCTGAAAAAATTCAACGCAGAGCAAGGAGATTATAATGCCACCGTAGATGAACTTTATGAAGCAGCTGACAATTTAGGTATGAGAAAGTTAATATGAGGGTATACCTAAGCTGGTTTTGTAATTTTATTGTTCCGAAATTATAATACTGCTGAAAAGATTATTGAATGAATAGTGAATTTTTTAGGTTTGAGCGATAAAAACGAACATAATTTTGTTAGAGAAAATAAAACTAATATCAAGTCAAAGACGGTGAAAAATGACTCGGTAAGAAATCCTGCTCAACCTCCTCCAAACTATCAGAAAGGGGTTATTCCCAAATATTTGAAAGATAGGAGGGGACTTGAGAAAGCGGTGGAAGCTGAGCCAGACTGTCCTCCGGGGCATATTTTGTTGCCTGAGGAAGAACGTAAAGAAACCTTGCGTGTTTTAAGGCAGAGTGAGTCGCCATTTGAATGTTTTATTGTTGTGAAATATACAATTCAAATAAATTTTTTAGGTTATGCCGATAGAATACAAGAACTGAACTCGTTACCTGTGAGAAGTGATACGTTGAAAATGAAGAAGAGGAAGATGGACATCGAGGAAGAATTGAAGAAAATTGACGAAGGCATCAAAGTGTTTCAGAGGCCGAAAGTTTTCGTTAAAATCAACTCGTGAACATTGACTGTGATTTTTGAAATACCCTAGTCATATATTTTCTCTATAGAACTGAAATCATTTTTGTCCATTTTCAATTTTTACAAGTCATTCCTGTTGAAAAAATTCTAGTCATTTAATGAATTTGGTGCACCAGTTTGGCGTGCAAAATAAATCAAATTGAAAAAATATAGTTTTTTTATTGAACTTCTGAAAGATCTACATAAAATCTATATACGTCTGGCAAATATGACAGATGCGATACATAAGATCTACTGAGTGACAGGAATGTCGGAATAATACGCTCTTAACCACAATTTCCTACTAGTGTTCCCAACTGTAGGGAATTTTGGCCCCTAAAGGGATGTTTTTACAAAATGAGTGTTCCCAACTGTGTGAAATTTTTTAATATAAACAATAATTTTCATCACATTTTGAGTTTTTGTGATATTCTTTACTCAAAGATAAGATATAGAAACCTCTTTTCTCAACTCAACTTCAATACCTGTAAAGTGACATACCTATGTTCCAAAGAAATTTCAACACAGAACTCTTGGTTGGGTCAATTTAATTTAATGGATACTTTTTATCCTATATATTTCGAATGGTTAGTCTAGTTTCACATCATTGAAAAGCCTTTTAAATTTTCTGCAGTATTTTCAACTTGGAAGAGCCATTTCCAACGAAAACATATTTTTGTTGGGGAACTGAATCTGTTTTATATTTAGGAAAAAAGACAGTGAAAAAACTATTTAGTCTACTATTCGATGAATAAAGTGTACGGGATCAAAAATAAGTTCGTTACGTTCAAAATAATTTTTATCCTTGCTACTGAACCACTTATTGATACTAAACTCGGGGAACACAATTCCTATCTCTCGTTCCACCGATTCTGGGGAATCTGAAAAATAATGAGTCACAATAAGAATCATTCAAAAAAGTGAATAAATCATACAAAATTTCACACCCAAATAGAAGAAATTTTCGAATATACCTGAACCATGTGTAGCATTTCTAGTATCTGATAGTCCGAATTCTCCTCTTATACTAAAAGGCTGATCAAACTGTGCTCTATATACCTTCGTAGGGCCCATTAAGTCTCTCCATTTCTTTATAGCATCTTCTCTAGCTAAAACATACATTTCGGATGGTCCGCTGAAAATTAATCCACTAATATATTTCAAGGAGCAAATTTTATTCAAACAAACCTTATCATTGAAGTTACAAGTCTGTTATAGAAGAATTTGTTAACATGTTCTTTATAGAAGTTTTCGGCATCTTCCACAGTCAACCTGCGATGTTTTGACTTAACAATTTTGAAATTAGACTCTAATATTTTGTTCCGAACAGCTTTTAATCCAACTGGATTCTTGACTAAATGAGGTTTTATTATTGCTAGAGTCAGTTGCAAAATATTTTTTTCATTCATTATAGTTGTAATGAAATTAACCTCAATTATGTTCGAAAAAGTTTTTGGTAGTGGTGTTCTAGTTCTAACCTCAAACTGTCATTACTCTGTGAACATGAACATTTAATTTCCCAAGTTTTTTACAATGACCTAATAAAAATTTAATAACTCCAATTTTCATTCGAATAATGGCTCAATCAGATTCTCCAACCGAAGAGAAAGAGTTCCATGTGGATATAGCAAAACAAGGTCGGGCGGCATGTAAAAAATGTAAACAAAAATGTCTTAAAGACGAGATTAGACTCGCTAAATTGGTACATAATCCATTTGCCGATGGAAAAATGAAGAGTTGGTATCACGTAGAATGTTTATTCGAGGTATTTCTCAAGCAGAGACCCACAACTAAAAGGATCGAGTCAGCAGATGATATAGATGGTTTCGACGAGTTGCCCCCGAATTCGAAAGAAAGTGTATTGAAAAGAATCGAAAAGTCGAACAATGATATGAGAGAGAAATATGGGGCGAAAATTGATACTCCAAAGAAGCCCAAAGCTGCAAAGACTTCTACGGAAGCTGTTAACGTAGTTGAGAAGTCAAAACCTTATCCTTTCAAAGATTTCCGAAGATTAGTTGCACAAATTACAAACGTGAGTGGCTACTTAGAAAAAACTGAAATAGTAAGTAATTTATTTAAAAAGGGAACTGATGGAAATGGATTTCTCGGAGATATTCATTTATGGTGCAAACTTCTTTTACCGGGAGTTGTGAAACGTATTTATAACTTGCAGAGTAAACAATTGGTTAAAATATTCAGTAGAATCTTCGACACAAACCAAAATAAAATGCATTTAGAGCAAGGAGACATCGGCGAAACTATCCAGCAGTTTTACGAAGCCAGTCCTGCGGTTAAACCGGTGAAGAAAAGTAACCTTACGGTGGAAGAAGTCGATGAATTCCTAGAAGAACTTAGTAAATTAACGAAAGAAGAGGAGCAAATATCTCATTTCCTCGGTATTTTAAAAAGTTGCACTTCGAACGATCTGAAAATTGTTATAAGGCTGATAAAGCACGATTTAAGGATGAATGCCGGTGCGAAACATATTTTGGATGGCGTACACCCTGACGCATACACCGCGTATCAGTCGTCGAGAGATTTAGCTGTAGTTTTAGAGAAATGTTTATCGGGTGAAGGAAAACCTTTGAATGCAACGAAAGGAGTTTCCACTAAAATTAACGTCATGACTCCCGTTTTGCCCATGTTGGCGGAAGCTTGCAAGTCGGTGGAGATGGCAATGAGTAAATGTCCGAATGGAATGTATTCCGAAATAAAATACGACGGTGAGAGAGTTCAAGTCCATAACAGAGGTTCCGAATTCAAATACTTCTCGAGAAGTTTGAAACCAGTGTTACAACATAAAATTGCACATTTGAAAGATTATATTCCGAAAGCTTTCCTCACAGGCAACGATTTGATATTGGACAGTGAAATATTAATGATCGATATAGAAACGCAGGCACCATTACCATTCGGTAGTTTAGGTAAGCATAAAAGGGACGAATACGAAAATGCGTGCGTTTGTTTGTATGTTTTCGATTGTCTCTATTATAACGGTGAAGACTTAACGAAAGAACCTATCGAGCAGAGAAAGAAAATACTTAGAGAAAATATGACTGAAGTTGAAAACCACATAGTGTTTTCTGAATCTAAAGTTGTTCACAAGCCATCCCAATTGACGGAAATGATGATTAAAGTTTTCAAACTAGGTCTAGAAGGTCTAGTTTTGAAAGATTTGAAAAGTGTTTATGAACCCGGCAAAAGGCATTGGTTAAAAGTGAAGAAGGATTATCTCTTCGATGGAGCCATGGCAGATACAGCGGATTTAATTGTTCTTGGCGCTTGGTACGGGACAGGGAAAAAGGGTGGGAAAATGTCGGTCTTCCTGATGGGTTGCTATAACGAAAGAAGTAAAAAATTTTATACCGTCACCAAAGTACATACAGGTCTTGATGACAAAACTTTAGACGATCTACAAAATAAGTTGGATATGATCAAAATCAGTTCGAATCCTTCTAAAATACCTGAATGGCTTGTATGCAACCGACCTATGGTACCTGATTTTGTCGCGAAAGATCCCAAGAATCAGCCGGTCTGGGAAATAACAGGTGCCGAATTCACTCAGCATGAAGTTCACACAGCCGACGGTATATCCATCAGGTTCCCGAGAATAACGAAAATGAGAGAGGATAAGAATTGGGAGACTGCCACATCTCTCGAAGAACTCAAGATGTTATATGAAAAATCTAAAGAACATACTGACGTTACTCTACTTCTGAAAGACGATAAAAGTTTTACCGCCGAAGGAACTGCACCGTTGGACAAATCGAGTGACAGTATAAACGATAAAACGGACAGCGATTTGAGTTCAACCACTAACAACAGTTTGAAAAAATTGGATAAAAAAAGGAAACGAAAAGACAGTCCTGGAACAAAAAAGAAACCAAAGACTGAGGGGCTTCTCGAGAATGAAAAAACCAGCGTACTTTACTTTGAAGGTGTGAAACTGTATCTAGAAGAAGAGGTCAAATCACTTTTCACGAATTGGAATGGAAATTTCTCCTTGTATGGCGGTATGTTGTTGAAACAAAACGAGAAGCATAAAGCGACTCATGTTTTACACATGAACAGATTTGTCAAATGTGTTAACAGAAATTATCCCGTCGATGCCCGACATGTTTTGTTCAGTTGGATCGATGATACTGTCAAAGAGAAATGTTTGCAGGATTATCAATTATACACAGTAAAATGGAGACCTGATCTTTGATAACAGTTGGATAATGAATTACTGCTACTGAAGTTTACTAAGAAAGGAAAGATTGTGAAGACATTATTTGTTTCCAACCTCTTCCATCTAACCTAATATAGTCTCTATTTATGGACGCCCAAGAAAAATAATCAATTGTACATGAAATCTACCATATATATTTATTACCTTGAATTTTTTTTAACCCTGGTTAATAGAGATTGTTGAGTTTCGAAGAAGTTTTATTCATTTAATTCCAATAATTTAAAACACAAGTAACTATGTAAATTTCCATACTACACATTGATTCTCATCTAATAACGAACAATAGTAGTTTATTCTGTTCGAATTTATTTAAGAATCTGGGATAGCTTCTAGTCCTTGTAGTTTATAAGCACTTCCTGTTAACCGTCTATCTCTGAGATACTGCCTAGAAAGATCTGGGGTATCCACAGATCTTCGATAATGATTTCCATGAACCAAATCATTCAGTACATAAAGTATTCCATGGGGTGCAGCCATACAGGCAAAAACAATACCCATACTAGGCAGTACTTCGAACCACATATTGAAGATCTATTACAAGATCGAGCTAAAAAATTCAAATGTATAGATCGATTCGTTTTGAAATAGTTCTGTTTAATTTCACCTGTTCATAAAAACAATTTTTTATTGAGTTTTATCTTTCGTTTGCTATGTACTTCCAGTTACCTAACCTTCGGTTCATAGAATATACATAAAATTATAGCACAGACAAGAGCATGGTGGAAAAAAACAGTATTATTCTTCCACTATGGATTAATCAGGGCCGTATTTAACCCACTAGGGGCCCCTATTCGCGATTTCAACTACCGATGAGGGCGCTGCGAAATGTAAACAAACATGGAGGAAAACGAGTACTTTACCGGCATTTATTGTTGTGAAACGGATTATTTTAGGTGTTTTTCTTCGATTTTGTGAAGACTTTTTAGTGAATGATTGGATTTGTGTTAGTGTAGTGTCAATTTATTGATTTTAGGTGAACAAATTGGTCCCTTCAATTTTAATTGAATGAAATTGATAATTCGACAGGAAAGATGGTTCTATTTGAGTTTGACGACGGTGTTCAATTATTTGGAAGCTACACCTTATAGTCAATTATTTGTGCTCTTCTTCGGGTTTTCCGCAATACCAAAGGCATTAGTGACACAAACTGCTGAGGCATCTTTCTTATGAAATTTATGGGACTGTATAGCCCTGTTTCGATTTTTCTTCAAAGAGCAATTGAACACAACAATTACAATTGTAAACTGTTTTTTTCTAGTACTAGAACTTTGTTCACTCATTGTTATATAATTCAATGTCCTAAAACTCATGTACATATATTATTAAAACATAAAATCGTTTCATTCAGACTTCACCTTAAAGATGATTCCAATTTCTTTCTTACAGAAAGATTAAGTCGCAGTCATATGAAATACGAAGATAAATTTCCTAAAAGTATTATTCACAGAAGTATATTTTACATTGCAGCATAAAAATAACAGAAGGTAATCAAAATGAAAAATCACCAAATAAACATTTGAATTCAATTTGATATTCCTTTCACTCACTAAGTTCATAAAATTCGCTATGCAGCCATATCAAAATTTGTGAAATGTATCAGTGTTATATTCACAAATATTTTTCACTTCTCTTGGAAAGATCGATGTACCTAAAATGATATAGGTGAAGCAATTGATGAGAAATTCACTTCATTTCGAAATGGATATTACCAAATGTAAATCTGTGAAATTCAAATTGAACAACAAATACATAAAAACTCGTCGTATCAATAATAGATCGAATATTTACCGTTTGTTGAAAGAATTGTAATTATTGCTTTGGGGATACCTAGGCGGAGGTGAGAAGTAGTTAGGCCGATTGTCATAACTGAAATTTCCTACTTTCGGTGGCTGACCACCTCTTGGATATCCAAAGCCACTTTTAAAATCACCCTTATGTCTTGGACCGTCCCCTGCCCCTTGAGAAACTCTCATATCTCTGAAGTCACTTCCTCTAATACTTGATTTTCCACCTCTAAAATCATTCGGAGCATCATTTGGTGGGTCTCTGTAATTATTCGAAGCTTCTCTATAATCATTCAGAGAGTTTCGATAATCATTCGGAGCGTCTCTATAATCAGTTGGAGCGTCCCTGTAATCATTTGATTTATCTCTGTAGTCATTTGATCTGTCTCTGTATTCATTTAGTCCAGCCCTATATTCTGTTGTCATTCCCCTTAAATTTCCCATTCCTCTTCTGGCGTCAGACATTCCTTCTCTGAAGTCAGTACCTCTTGGCCCAAAATAACCTCTATCACCCGACTCAAAATTGTTACCACCAGTTCTGAACTTGTTGGGGCAAGATTCACCCCGTTGAGGATATTGGTTTGGGAATGATGTCGAAGGTTGGTCTTGAATGGCATTTCCTCTTATAGGAGTCCTTTGTATGTTAGGAAATGGTACATTTGGATCAGGTTGGGGCAATCTATTCGGAAACTGCGAGTTGGAAAACGAAGGTGGATCCGAATAACCTGAAATAAGAGAGTACCATATTTGATTATAAAAGCTACCACTCGTATTTCAGTTGGGAATAGTACGGCCCGTTTTATGAACATTTTGAAATGCTGTCCATCATTCAAAATGAAGAGGTTGGTGTATCAACAGTATTTCAAATCCGATCAGCGCTTAATAGCTCAAAGTTTGATTAGCGTTTTGTTGAACCCAAGATAAGTATTGTTTTGAACAAAATATTGCAGTGCTAAATAAAGCTTATTTATACTACTAATGGAGCAAATGGACCAAATCATTGAAATAACCTCACCTATAGGTTTATCGGGCAGTCTCATGTAGGAAGAATCATGAATCCTAACATCTCTGATGTCATCTTTCACCTCCTGAGGGATGGGACCTATGTTGAACTCGTCATAAGACTTGTTTGTTCGACTTTTTATCAATCCAGGAGCATTCAATTCAGGTTTCTTCTTGGAATCTTGCTGACGCAAAATATCAAATTCGTCAAAAGGCATCCTCGTAATACTTGTAGGGTCCAAAGGAATGTTGCTCAGATTTGGTGGTTCTAACTCAGTGTTCAACTTAAGTTCATGTTCTCCCGCTTGCGACATACTGGTCAGGCTTTGGACGTTGCCAAGTATATTTCCTGAAACCATCAAGTTATTGCAATTTTATATGAAAAATTTCAAGAGTTCAACCTCCTAAATACAAAATTTCATTAATGCATAATGAACAGAAAAATGCAAAAATTCCTACAGTCACTAGGTATTCAATGAACACCTGCTCTCGAATTTTTTTTAATTCATTTTATCTTTGTTATTTCGAATCTTGGTCTCTTTTCCTATTCATATAAACTAAGGATGTATGCTCAAAAACAAATATCTTACCTAGACTTGACACACTCATTGTTATTCCGCTGAGAGATTTTGCGATATCAACTGAACTAACAGGAATATTAGAAATAACATTTATCTTTTCCATCGGTCTCTTGTTGAAAGTTGTAACACTAGGAGAAAGCAATGAATTGGTTGTAGGATTCGAGACGTTTTTGTTAAGAGAACTCATTAAAGAAGTTATAAACGCCTTAGCATCTAGATTTTTATTTTCTAGTCTCTTTTGTTCTTTTTCCTTCTCATTCTCTTTAACTTTTTGTGATACCGCCTTTGCAACATCTTCAAATGAATATTCATCTTCCGAATCTATATTGACAAGTCCTGAATTATTTTCTTCTACCCTTTCATCATTTTTCTTTTCAGCATTTTCTTTCTTGAAAGGAATATCTTTCATCTTGACGCTGAATGGGCTATACCTTCCGCTACCATTCTCCTCATCAGAGCCCTCTGAAAGGTTCACGAATTTTCTCAACTTCTCCACTCTCTCCGGTTCTTTACACTCAAGTTTCTTTAAATAATTGATGAGTCCGAGTTGTTCTTCGCTTGATAAGTCTTTGAAGTTTTGCAACAATGTTTCCAAGTCGCAATCAGATAGACCTTCCATATTTATTGAAGTTTTATCTTGAGAACCACTCGAAGCTTCCAGGTCCTCTTCAAGTTTTCGAGCAGGTTGTTTTTCATTCGGTTCAGGATCATCGACCTTTCGTTTAGGATCCACTTTTGGTTCGACTTTTTGAGTTTCTGTTGATTGCAAGCTGGATAATTTTTCTAAGAAACTGGCAGTTGTTAAAGTTTCTAAGCTATTCTTCTGAGCTTCTGCTATACCAACCTTAAAATTAAATAAAACATAAAAAAATCAATATCAATTTTCTGGAGTTAATTTATAGAAAACGACTCGCTTAGACTAATGTTGTAGAAGATAGTGGGTATTTAAACAGGACCTTGTAATTCCGGGATGTGAATCCTTTTTACTCACCACTGCATTTATAAGTTCTTCTAGTTCATCCTTAGTAACATCAGTCTTTCCTTGAGCTATTAAAGCATTAGCTATTTGTCTAGCAATTTTTCCTCTATCTACTTTTCCAACTCCAGGTACCACTACTGGTTTCTTGGGTAATTCTTGTTCTTTCTGCTTCTTCCTTTCACTAGCTATATGGATAAGACCTGCCGTTTTCTTGATAGAAGTTTTGTAAGCTTTCTCTTGAACCCTACTGACCAAACCTGCCTGCAGTTGTCCTGAAATAACAAATTAAAACAAGACTTGGGAACAATTAATAAAATCACAAGATCTCACCTTTGAGCTTTTCTTTAACAGTTTCGAATAGCACACAGTTCATTTCACTGTCCAACAACTCTTCCGAACTATTGGCCACCTTCTTCTCCATGACCAAAGCCTGTACCAATAAGTCAATCACTTTAGGACCCAGAGAACCCAACCTTTCCTCTAAAGCCGTCAATAGCCTCAAAACGTCAACAACATTGACCTCGCCATCGTCTTCAATCACCTCTTTCTCTTGAGAATGAATAAATGACGAACCTTGATTCATAACCGGTTTCCTTGTTACATCCCTTGGAACTTTAGGAGGCGGATATGGATTGCTATTAAAAGGGTAGTGATGTTCATTTTCCCAAGGATACCTGTTTGGTCTGTCCCGATGTTTTTCGTCATGATCCCCACGGCTTTCCCTACAAGCAAATTACACTAAATAACACTCGCTTTAAAACTATAATAAAATGATAACTCATCTCCTGAAGTTATATTTATATCACCTTTCCCTTTCCCAACTGATCTCTCTGGATTTCCCCCTTGATCTTGACCTTTCTTCGGATTTAACTCTCATCCTCTCGAACTTATCCCTTTTCGGGGACTCCTTCATAATGGATGTATCTTCTTCAGTGTCATCTATTACTATTACCTGGAAGAATATTTGTTAAAAGTTACGAACATTTATTTGCTTATAAACATAAACTTGACTGTAGAAATATCTAGCAATAACAAAAAGCTCGTCGAGTAATATACTGTCTTTTCCAATTTACCAAATTGACACTTATGTACACGAAAAGAAAGCTTGCCAAGATAATATACATTAAAAATTCATTCTAGAGATATATTACAACTTTAGAGAAGAAATAATGATTGTGTATAACGAGAATATTGACAATGAAGAAAGTAAAAAAATGTAATAGAATGCAAGTATATAGTTTTACCTCCGGATCCTCCTCAGGTGGAGCAGCTACAGGAATGGGTTTATTGCTTGAATTTTGGGGTTTCTTCCTTTCACCGATCTTGAAGGAAATGGGTGCGGGTTCGTCGGGAAGACCCAACCTCTTCCTCAATGCTACCTTACTGGATTTCACTTCTTCCTGATGCAACTCCAACATACGTTTATTCCACCATTCAATCCATTCGGATTTAAAATCGTGCGTGGCCGCATTTTTTCCTTCGGCTTGTAATTCCTTGTACCTAAACGATTGAGGAATTTTTAACAAATAATTGGTGACATGAAAAATGTGTATTTATGAGATAAGAAGAAAAGGGAAAATAACATACCTCGAGTTCCAGAATTGTTTCCATTCATCGTTGTATTTGGGATGCTTTTCCGGATTTTCCTTGCGTTCCTTTAGAACTTGATTCATTTGATTATCTATGGCTTTAGCCAAACTTTTGAATTCCTTCATTTTCTCATCTCTTTTTCTATCAACCAGGGGCGGTGGTCTGTCTCGTCTGATACTTGACTTTTGCCAAGACATATTTCCTTCTATTTTCAGGTATGGGTTTATATCAACTGCGGCCTTCCTGAAATGGAGACAATTAGCTGCTAAGACTATATTCTCAATTTTTCTCACCTCCTATTGGATTTACCCAATTTTTTCTGTTTTTTAGGATCAAAATCTTCCAAATCACCACTAGAAACATCAGAAACGGGAGACAGGGATCTATTTTTCATTTTGTTTCCTACTGGTATTTTTGGTCTCTTGATTGGTTTGGTAACAACTGGTGGATTTAGACTTCTTTTTTCCGGTGGATTATTAACAACTGGTGGGGCTGCCACTGCGACTGTAAAAAAGATTCAGGGGTCAATTATAGACGGATCTGTAAGACCTGCAGGCACAATCGTGGTAATTTGGAAAACAAGTAAAATAAGGGTAAATTTAGCAAATTATCAATAAGGTGAAAATATAAAAGTAATCTTCATTTTTCCATCTGGAAAGAAAGCCTTCATTATACTTATAACATCTAACAGTAATCTCATTGAAAGAATCGATGAAATCTCAAAAAGAATATTAAGATGTTCTTCCAGTTTTCCTACGGTGTTTTGAATAAGGGTTTGAGAGGAAAATTACCTCATTTATTTCTTATAAACTTACTTTTATCATATGTGATCAACTCTTCTTTTGTAACCAAATATGTGATCAACTCTTCTTTAGTAACAACATTTTCGAACGTGTGTCCTGACAATTCGCTGAAATGTTTCCCTTTAGCAACCATCTCTTCAAAATACCCTTGATTTTTATTGTATTCCGTGGTCTCAACTTGAATTGGTTTCATACGGCCAAAAGTTGCTTCTATAGCGTCAGCAATTTTCAGGATTGCATTATTCAAATTTCTTTTGAAGAACGGCTTCCCCATAAAAGGTGAAATGTGATGAAAAGCTGTCGGAAAATGTTTTTGCAAATACTGAAACGAATGGATCAATAACCTAAATATCCCAAAATTTATATTCTTACTCTCAATTGATGATTATAACTGGCTAGATGTGTCAAAATTGTTCGAGGATCTCCCTTTTTATGGCATAGGATGCACATATACATAGACTCATCATAGTTTAGAAGCTCCAAAAGGTATTCGAGACCAACCAAGGGTCCTGCTTTGTACTCATCTAGACGATCCTATCACAAAAGAAGACAATTCAATTCGACATATCATCGATTTCGATTAATGCGAATATTAAAACGGTACAAGCTCCTACTTGAATATTGGCTCTCGATTCCTCCATTTCTCCCTCAAAGCCTGGAGGTGGGGGTTGACCAGGAGCCGCAACCATCTCCGATCGACCATCTTTCTTCTTGTTACCGTTTTCACCGAGTTTCAGACTTTCCAAATGCCCTTTGCTGATTTTATGTTCAGAAATTTCTCCGAAAGCAAACGCCTCGCAAACTTCACAGAACCAATTGTTGCCTCCTAATGTCAATCTTTGCACATGCTTTTTACCAGCTTCATGATTGAAAACGTGCCCGCGCACAAGTTTATCGCACACTCTGCAGAACCAACGTCGCGATCCGTTCACATACTCCCGAATGAAGATATTACCGTATGTTCCGTTAGGTAGTATGGCTTTCTTCGATAAATCTTCCTCTTCTGCGGCATCCTAGATCAAGCAGAAATATCAGTCAGAAGATTCATTTACATTACATTCTTGGTCATTGAACACCAAATATAACTTACCTTTGCAATTAAAAGAAATTGTATTTCGTAAGTACAATTGAAACAGGTGGTTTACCTTTTTTGTTGGTTTGAACTCTTGATTGAAAACTTTATTGCCCTCAGTTCCTGGTGCAGAAGGCTCCATCATCACTGTACCACTATCACTTCACAAAAATTGTTGGAATCTTTTAATTCCTGTGGAATCACAATTAAACAGTTAGTGTTGTATGTATGAGACAATCCCTGTAAAGAATTATGCTGATGACATAGCAAAGACTTACCTTAAAATTAATTCGATAAATTTATGATTCGTTCTCAACACCATATCACTCTAAAGAATTATCGTAATAATTCAAACTCAAACCTAATATTTTTTTAGATTTTTCTTATAGGCTGGGATACTTATAGTTCATTTTTTCATAGATATGAGAAAGTAATATACATCATGAAAACTAGATCCAGAAGCTAAACGATGACCTTACTTGCCTTAGAGAATTATTTGAAGGAAGGTACCATTCCTTAGTTTGATCCTTTATTTATTGACTTGATACAAACATCCAATATTTGAATATCACTGATCACAATAAAGAATAAAATACTTAAAACTTTCTATTAAATTTCAAACAGAACTGTCAGATTTGATATCTTGAAACCACAGAATACTATATATCGAGCGTTCAAATAAAAACGAGGACTATCGACCATTGAAAGTATGTCTTAGCTTGCACCACATTTTGTGTTGCCTTCATAGAAATATTCGCAATTTCAATTACCGATGAGGGCGCTGCGAAATGTAAACAAACATGGAGGAAAACGAGTACCTTTTCGGGATTCATCGTGGCAAAGCGAATTATTATAAGTGGCTTTCATGGTTTTCCTTCGATCTTGTGAAGACTTTTTAGTGAATGATTGAATTATTGATAGTGTAGTGTCAAGTTCATTTTTTCAAGTGAACAAATTGGTTTTTTCAATGTTAATTATATCGAAATTGATAATAATTCAACAGGAAAAATGGAGTACTCTTTGAGTTTGACGACAGTGTTCAATTATTTGGGAGCTACACCCAATAGTCGATCATTTTTGCTTTTCTTCTGTCCATTTTCTCCACTATACCAAAAGCATTAGTGACACAAACTGCGGAAGCATCTTTCTTATGAAATTTATGGAAATGTATAGCCCTGCTTTGATTTTTCCTCGAGGAGCAATTGAAGACACAACAATTACAATTGTAAACTGTTTTTTTTCTAGTACTAGAACTTTGTTCACTCAATGTTATATAATGTCCTAAAATTCATGTACACATATTATTTGAACATAAAATCAATTCATTTAGACTTCACCTTAAAGATGATTCTAATTTCTTTCTTACAGAAAGTTTAAGACACAGTCATTTGAAATACGAAAATCGATTTCACCCTTGTTGATAATTATTGTATTACCTTTCTAAATAACCAATCAAGCCTGCCCCAGAAAATTGGACTAAAACTTGAAACCTAAAATTCTATAACGTCGTGAACGTATTTCAACTGAATAACACTGATATATAAATACCTTACCGACTATTTTTTTTCGATACCAATTACTCTGCACAGAAAATGATAAAAATTTCTAAATATTCCTCATGATTCCCTGGTTTCCAGATATAAAGGTAGTAAATTAAAAAAGTTTCACATTATATTTGCTTTGTTTTAATATAATATTGTGTTCCCTATCAAGTATTTCCCAGATATAAGATCTTCGTTCAAATAATTAAAGTTTATACACATAATTCACATTCAAGATGTAAACGATTCTACATAAGAGCATGAGAATAACAGCAGGAAATCAAAATGAAGAATCATTTGCTCTACATATAAACTGTACTTCGTATTAACGGTTAATGTTTTTTCCCTTCCACTTACTGATCAAGATCAAGTGTGAATATCACTTTGCAGCCACAAAATATTATCATACAAATACACCAAATCTGTGATATTTTCACGTTTATTTTTCGAAAATAGTTTCCATTTCTCTTGAAAACCCTGATGTATCTAAAATAGCAAAGGTAGAACAATTGATCAGGAATTTAATGTTCCTTTTCAAAACGATGATCAATTACTGTAAAACAGTAAAATTTAAGTTTCACATCAAAGACATAAAAACGAACCTCGATAATTACCATTTGTCGAAAGAATTGTAAGTATTGCTTGGGGGATACCTAGGCGGAGGTGCAAAGTTGTTTGCCCGATTGGCATAATTGAAATTTCCTACTTTCGGTGGCTGACCACCTCTGGGATTTCCAAAACCACTCCTAAAATCACCCTTATTTCTGAGACCATCCCCTGCCCCTTGAGGAACTCTCATATCTCTGAAGTCATTTCCTCTAATACTTGATTGTCCACCTCTGAAATCACTCGGAGCATCTGTGTAATCATTTGGTGTGTCTCTGTAATTATTCGAAGCTTCTCTATAATCATTCGGAGCGTTTCTATAACCAACTGGAGCGTCTCTATAACTAGCTGGAGCGTCTCTATAATCAGTTGCAGCGTCCCTGTAATCAGTGGATTCATCTCTGTAATGATTTGATTCATCTCTGTAGTCATTTGATCCGTCTCTGTATTCATTTAGTCCAGCCCTATAATCTGTTGACATTCCTCTTAAATTCCCCATTACAACCCTGGCATCAGACAGTCCTCCTCTGAAGTCAGTACCTCTTGGACCAAAATCACCTCTACTACCACCCGACTCAAAATTGTTACCTCCAGTTCTGAACTTGTCAGGGCAGGATCCACCTCTTTGAGGATATTGATTTGGGAATGATGGCGAGGGTTGGTCTTGAATGGCATTTCCTCTTATAGGAGTCCTTTGTATGTTAGGAAATGGTACATTTGGATCAGGTTGGGGCAATCTATTCGGAAACTGCGAGTTGGAAAACGAAGGTGGATCCGAATAACCTGAAATAAGACCATACCATATTTGATTATGAAAGCTACAACTCGTATTTCGGTTGGGAATAGTACAGGCTTGTTTTATGAACATTTCGAAATGCAGACCACCATTCAAAACGCAGAGGTTGGTGTATAAACAGTATTTCAAATCCGATCAGGGCTTAAGGTAGCTCAAAAATTTGATTACCGTTTCATTCAACCCAAGATCTGTTGTTTTAAACAACATATTGCAGAGCTAAATAAAGCTTATTTATACTACTAATGGAGCAAATGGACCAAACCATTGAAATAACCTCACCTATAGGTTTATCGGGCAGTCTCATGTAGGAAGAATCATGAATCCTAACATCTCTGATGTCATCTTTCACCTCCTGGGGGATGGGACCTATGTTAAACTCATCATAAGACTTGTTTGTTCGACTTTTTATCAATCCAGGAGTATTCAATTCAGGTTTCTTCTTGGAATCTTGCTGACGCGAAACATCAAATTCGTCAAAAGGCATCCTCGTAATACTTGTAGGGGCCAAAGGAATGTTGCTCAGATTTGGTGGTTGTAACTCACTGTTCAACTTAAGTTCATGTTTTCCCGCTTCCGACTTACTGGTCAGGCTTTGGACGTTGCCAAGTATATTTCCTGAAACCATCAAGTTATTGCAATTTTATATGAAAATTTCAAGAGTTCAACCTCCTCAATACAAAATTTCATTAATTCATAACGAACAGAAAGGCTCAAACATTCCTACAGGTATTCGATGAACTTTTATCCTCAAAACTTTTCCAATTCATTTTATATCCGTTGTTTCCCATCTAAATCCCATCTTCTATTCATGTATACTAAGGACATTAATCAAAAACGAATATCTTACCTAGACTTGACACACTCATTGTTATTCCACTGAGAGATTTTGCGATATCAACTGAACTAACGGGAATATTAGAAATAACATTTATCTTTTCCATGGGTCTCTTGTTGGAAGTTGTAACACTAGGAGATACCAATGAATTCGTTGTAGGATTCGAGACGTTTTTGTTAAGAGAACTCATCAAAGAAGTTATAAATGCCTTAGCGTCATCTAGATTTTTATCTTCCAGTCTCTTTTGTTCTTTTTCCTTCTCGTTCTCTTTAACTTTTTGTGATACAGCCTTTGCAACATCTTCGAATGAATATTCATCTTCCGAGTCTATAGTGACAAGTCCTGAATTATTTTCTTCTATAATTTCCTCATTTTTCTTTACAGCATTTTCTTTCTCGGAAGAAGTATCTTTCATCTTGGCGCTAAATGGGCTATACCTTCCGCTATCATTCTTCTCGTCGGAGCCCTCCGAAAGGTTTACAAATTTCCTCAATTTCTCCACTCTCTCTGGTTCTGTACACTCAAGTTTCTTTAAATAATTGATCAATCCGAGCTGTTCGTCGCTTGATAAGTCTTTGAAGTTTTGCAACAACGTCTCCAAGTCGGAATCAGATAGACCTTCCATATTTATTGTAGTTTTATCTTGAGAACCACTCGAAGCTTCCAGGTCCTCTTCCAGTTTTCGAGCAGGTTGTTTTTCAATCGGTTCAGGATCATCGACCTTTGGTTTAGAATCCACTTTTGGTTCGACTTTTTGAGTATCTGTTGATTGCGAGCTGGATAATTTTTCCAAGAAACTAGCAGTTGTTAAAGTTTCGGAGCTATTCTTCTGAGCTTCAGCTATACCAACCTTGAAATTAAATAAAACATAAAAAAAAGTTTATCAATCTTATCAATTAGTGGGTATTCAAACAGGACCTTGTTATTCCAGGATGTGAATCCTTTTTACTCACCACTGCATTTATGAGTTCTTCAAGTTCATCTTGAGTTACGTCTGTCTTTCCTTGAGCTATTAAAGCATTAGCTATTTGTCTAGCTATTTTTCCTTTATCCACTTTTCCAATTCCAGGTACCACTACTGGTTTCTTGGGTAATTCTTGTTCTTTCTGCTTCTTCCTTTCACTAGCTATATGGATGAGACTTGCCGTTTTCTTGATAGCAATCTTGAAGGCTTTTTCTCGAACCCCACTGACCAAACCCGCCTGAAGTTGTCCTGAAATAACGAATAAAAAAACGAGGGTCGGGAAAAACTGATAGAATAACCAAAACTCACCTTTTAGCTTTTCTTTAACAGTTTCGAATAGCACACAGTTCATTTCACTGTCCAACAACTCTTCCGAACTGTTGGCCACCTTCTTCTCCATCGCCAAAGCCTGGGCTAATAGGTCGATCACCTTTGGTCCCAAAGAACCTAACTTTTCCTCCAAAGCCGTCAATAGCCTCAAAACGGCGACGACATTGACCTCACCGTCGTCTATAATCACCTCTTCCTCTTGTGGATGAGTAAATGACGGACCTTGGTTCACCACCGGTTGTCTTGTAACATCCCTCAGAATTTTAGGAGGCGCATATGGATTGCTATTAAAAGGGTAGTGATGTTCAGTTTCCCAAGGATACTCCCTACCCCTGTACGGTCTGTCCCAATGTTTCTCATCGTAATCCCTACGCCTTTCCCTGAAAGCAAAATAAAACGTAAATTTCAAAAATATCGGCTTTTCAAACTTCATTGCCAAATACAATATTACCCATCTTTAAAAGTGAATATATTCGTATTACCTTTCCCTTTCCCAACTGATCTCCCTGGATTTTCCCCTCGATCTTGACCTTTCCTCAGACTTATCTCTCATCCTCTCGAACTTATCCCTCCTAGGAGATCTATCCCTTGCGGGAGATAACTTTTCGTCTTTGATCCTTGAGGGAGGCGAAGGGGCCCTGTGGAGTGACGGGGAATGTCTTCGCCTAGAAAGCGGCGACATCTGCCTCTTCGGAGAATCTTTCTTCCTCAGAGGAGGCGAGTCTCTGGAGGAGTTCGTCAAAGCATCCTTGCGACGAGAGAGAGGCGAATCTCTACGACGAGAGGGCGGCGAGTCTTTTCGACGAAACGGCGGCGTCGGATTTCTACGACGATAAGACGGGGGAGAAGGCGACTCTTTACGAAGAGAGGGCGGAGAAATATTTTTCTTCGCGGGGGAACGTCTTCGGAATTGGGGGGAATGAAATCTTCTTTTGTTGGGGGATCTGGATCTATTTCTTCCCGCCATAAGGGATGTATCTTCTTCGTTGTCGTCGATTACTATCACCTGGAAATATATTTCGATAGTGAACAAAGTAACAATTAATAAGAAAGCAAAAATCTTGAATGTATAATTAAAATATTGTATATAAATATTGTATAATTAAAATTTGGGAGTTATTAAACAATATTTGTATTTTATCAGCCAATTGAGGTTATGATTAGCAAAAACCGGAATATCAAATAAACTAAATTATATAGTCTCACCTCTGGATCATTGTCAGGTTGGGCAGCTGTAGGAACGGGTTTATTGCCCGAATTTTGGGGTTTCCTCCTTTCACCGATCTTGAAGGAAATGGGAGTGGGTTCTTCGGGAAGGCCTAACCTTTTCCTCAGTGCTACCTTACTGGATTTCACTTCTTCCTGGTGCAACTCCAACATACGTTTATTCCAACATTCAATCCATTCTGGTTTGAAATCGTGCGTGGCCGCGTTTTTTCCTTCTGCTTGTAATTCCTTGTATCTAAACGATCGGGGAATTTTAAACGAATATTAAGTGACATGAAAAATGTGTATTTATGAAAAAATAAAAAGAGGGATCACATGAAATATACGGGGTGTCCCAGAAGTCGACGTCAAACCGGAATCGGATAACTGGCTGAAACATAATAAATCTTTACTTTTTTCAAAATTAGTATTTCGCTCAACTTCAACTGACTGTACTGAATAAAAATTGTACTACATCAGTTTGGCGAGTAACTTCAAAGGTTAGCGCTTTTAATAAGGATTCTAAAATGGTATAACATTTGCTACATTATTCCTTAGATTGGACAAGAAAAAGTTTTTCCTGAAGAATCTCAGTTTCGAACCATTTTCTTTCAACTTACTAAAAATGATTCTAGTGTTTCTAATACGTGCCATAACTTTAAGAATCCGGTTTGAATGAGACGGAGCGGGTCCTGCCATAAGGTGTGAGTGAGACAGATAGTGACCCCACTTTTTTTTTTTAATTTTAAATTCGGTTACCTACCACGGAAAAGAGAATATTCGAATATTCGTTAATTTTAAGTTGAGTGATTATTCAGACCACCTGCAGATTCCGATAACAAAGTTTCATTGACAACATTGTAGTCGATGGGATGCGATGACTACTGGAAAAATTTGCAACTACGATGGATTTGTGAGAAAATTTCGGAGAAAGAATTTTTTTACAGTGTGGGCGTCTCAATGTCCACTCAGGAATTGTGTTTTTGGAAGTGGGAAAAAGTTTACCTTTGAGGGACTCTGAAAGAGTGAGGGCAGTTTTGACCTGTCGGGAACGGAGAGGAGTTCGCGGACCGCGGGCCGTCGCTCGCCAGGTCAGGAACTCGAAAGTCAGTCGGGGACTTGGGTTAAACCCGTTGTTCGGAAGAAGAAAAAAAAAAATTCGAGATTTTCTTTCCTGAATACTTTTCTCAAAGAAATTCAGTTTCGATTTATGGCAAGATTTAATGAATTTACAAATAATGTTCAAACTGCCCTCCTTTAGCATACATGCACGACATCTTCTTAAAAAAGATCGGGATATACGAAGGGCGAATATTCCATTATTGAAGAATTCAACTGCTTCAGTAATTCTCTCCTGAAGCTCAGCTAAATTTTCAATTGGCTTTAAATAAACTTTTCATTCACTGCTCCCCAGTAAAAAAATCTAAAGGATATAAATCAGGTGAGCGAGCTGGCCACGAGATTGCCCCAGACCGCCCTATCCATCTGCCCGGAAATTTTTCATTCAGATATTCTCTAACTGAGAGGGAATAGTGCGCTGGGCAGCCGTCTTGTTGAAACCAATTTGAAATCTGAATAAATTTCAACATTTGAGACCTCTGGAACTCAAAAGGTCCTATGACTCTTCCACTCAAAATTCCAGTCCACACGTTCACTTTAAACTGATATTGAGATCTATCTTTTCTCATTAAATTAGGATTTTCTACGTGCCACTCGTGTAAATTGTCTAAGTTCATGTAACCATCTATCTTGAATGTCGATTCATCCGACCACAAAATTATCTTGAAGTTATGATCTTATTGGATACACTAGAATCATTTTAAGTTGAAAGAAATTTTTTAAAACTGAGTTTCTTTAAGAAAAACCTTTTTTTTGCCCAATCTAAGAAAAATATAGTGAGTGTTATAACATTTTAGAATCCTAATTGAATGCGCTTACTTTTGAAGTCACTAAACTCATGTAGTACAATTTTTTTTTTCAGTACAGTCAATTGAAGTTGGGCGAAATATTAATGTTGAATCCTCAGTTCGGCAAATAGTGACATTATCTTCCAAGCTGGAGAGGTTAGCTAACAATCAAAGGTTACAGATTACAGAAGTTCTATTCAGGATAACATAGGAAAAATAAAATCAGAAAAAAGTAAAGATTTGTAGCAACAAGAGTTCAAAAATCATCACTATGGACTATATATAATTTGAAAAATTGATTATTTAAAAATTTTTTCTGATGACTATTATGACTTAGCCCACTCACTCGATTCCGGCTTGACTTCGACTTCTGGGACACCCTGCATAATGATAAATGAACAACCTACACAAATTAACCATTGTCTTTCGAAATTCTAATAATTGAAAATTACATACCTTGAGTTCCAGAATTGTTTCCATTCATCGTTGTATTTAGGATGCTTTTCCGGATTTTCCTTGTGTTTCTTCAAAACTTGCTCCATTTGATTATCTATGGCTTTAGCTAATCTCTTGAATTCCTCCATTTTCTCATATTTCTCATCTCTGCTTCTATCGATCACAGGTGCTGGTCTGTCTCGTCTGTAGCTCGACTTTTGCCAAGGCAAATTGCCTTCCCTCCTCGGGATCGGGTTTCTATCGACTCCAACCTTCCTGAAACTGAAGATCGTCCTCACAACATAACCACCAAGACAATATTCTCAGTTTTTCTCACCTCTGAATTTCTCTATTGAATTTTTTCGGGCTTCTAGGATCAAAATCTTCCAAGTCGCTACTAGAAACATCCGACACAGGCGACAGGGATCTCTTTTTCTGTTTATTTTCTACCGGTAATTTTGGTCTCTTGGTCGGTTTGGCAACAACAGGTGGAGATGGACTTTTTCTTTTTGGTGGATTATTGCCAACCGGCGCGGCTATCTTCGGTACTATGGAAAAGATCATCATGTTAGAATTTTGGTGTATGAAAATGGGATTATTTATATATCATAAACTTACTCTCATGAATTCTGGTCAACTCTTCTTTAGTAACCACATTTTCAAATGTGTGTCCCGACAATTCGCTGAAATGTTTTCCTTTAGCAACCATCTCGACGTAGTACATCTGATCTTTATTGTACCTAGTGGTCTCGACTTGTATTGGTTTCAAACGTCCGAAAGTTGCTTCTATAGCCTCGACAATTTTCAGAAGACCATTCTGCCAATTCTTCTTGAACCCCTTTACCATGAAAGGCGCTATGTGACGATAGGCAGTCGGAAAATGTTTTTGCAAATACTGAAATGACTGGATCGGTAACCTGAATATTCGTAAATTTATATGCTCACCCCCAATTGGTGATTATAACTGGCTAGATGCGTCAAAATTGTTCGGGGATCCCCCTTCTTATGGCATAGGATACACATATACATGGGCTCTTTGGAAGGATCATAATCCATAAGTTCCAAGAGGTATTCGAGGCCGACCAAAGGTCCTGCATTGAACTTATCCAAACGTTCCTACAATTCGAAAGGGTGGGAAAATTCAATCGAAATGATCACAAAGGGTAAAATAATTTCTTCCTACCTGAATGATGGTTTTCGATTCCTCGATTTCTCCCTCGAAACCCGGAGGCAAGGGTTCACCGGGAGCCACAACCATCTCCATCCCCGATCCTCCCTTTGCTTTCTTCTCATCGTCGTCTTCATAATCGTCATCATTCTTACCGAGCTTCAGCCTCGACAAATGCCTTTTGCCAATTTCATGATTAAAGACCTGGCCGAAAACGGGCCTGTCGCACACTCTACAGAACCAATGTTCAGATCCTTGCACATACTCCAGCAAGAAGATGTTACCGTATGTTCCATCAGGGAGAAAGGCTTTCTTCGATAAAGCTTGTTCCTCTGCGGCATCCTAAATCAAGCAGAAATATCAGTCGAAACGTTCTTTTTTATTCAAATCTGCGGTGAGAACTCGCGAATGCACGATATCCACCGACGATAGGAACTTTTCTATTTCTACTCGTTTGGTTCGTTTATTTTAAACAGGCTGTCCCAGAAGTCGACGTCAAGCCGGAATCGGGTGGTTTTTGAACTTCTGTTGCTACAAATCTTTACTTTTCCAATTTTATTTTTTCTGTGTTATCCTGAATAGTGCTTCTGTAACCTTTGATTCTAAGCCAACTGCTCCAGCTTGGGAGATAATGTCCAGTGTTATACCATTTTAGAATCCCTATTAAAAGCGCTAACTTTTGAGGTAACTCGCCAAACTGATGTAGTACAATTTTTTTAAGTACAGTCAGTTGAAGTTGGGCGAAATATCAATTTTGAATCCTCGGTTTGGCAAATAGTGACATTATCTTCCAAGCTTAGAATCAAAGGTTACAGGATAACATAGGAAATATAAAATTTGAAAAAAGTAAGATTTGTAGCAACAGTAGTTCAAAAATCATCACCTGGTGTGCCTTTTCTCGAATAAAAGAAAATGCAATATAATTTTAAAAATACACAACCTAAATTTCTTTGAATATTTTTCTGATATTATGACTTAGCCTCTTACCCGATTAAGGCTTGACGTCGACTTCTGAAGGCTTCAAAGGGATATATAAAATTTTGAACCTATGTTCACCTCCCAAATCGAGATTCATCTCCAAGTTATTTAATAAAAAAAAAATGAAATTCAGAAGCAAATTGCATTTGTATTTTTAATATAATAATAATAATAACCGTTTTTATTGGCCATCAACCGAAGTCCTTCAGCCTTTTTAATATAATAGCACAAATTCCATTGCATCTCAGGCTTTTCCTCAAACAAGTCTCGAGTTCAAACTAGGAAAGAAAATTTCGAACATGCGACTATCCAATGTTAAGCACTCATCCTACTTCATATAAAACAATGAAGCAAATCTCATAAGTAATCATATTCTTGAATTTTCTTCCTACCATAATTATAAATGAAAAATCATTAGAAAAATTGCTACGAATCCTAAACAATTCCAGCAAGCTTTCTGTTGGAAAACTACCGATTTGATTCGATCATTCATATTCCCGATGTTATCTAAAGAAAGTTCAATTGACACGTAATCTTCTAACGGTGGAGTTGAACCAAATTTGGCTCAAATCATAAATTGTTTCAATTTCAATATAAATCAATATCAAAAATATGATATTGCACGTTTTCACAATACATTCCACTTACACCACTCAAAGAAAGTTGTGAATAATTTTCATAACTTCACTTTTCAATTTGTTTCTTCAATAATATTCCCGACAATAAATCCCAGCCTAAAATTTCAATATCGAATGGATAAATAATAAATAAAAGCACCTCATCGCAAGAATGTCAAATTGACATTTTTGTCTGATTAAAATCCCCAATTTTTTGTTGTTGTTTACTTATTGTAAGGATAACTTCTTGTAGGAAAAAATTAGAAATTTGAAAATGCAAATAACGCCACAATTGTTACTGGAGACTTGAGTTGTACACTTTTTCAGTTCAAAGCCTATTTCACAATCACGAGTGAAAGACAACTCATTTGGTTGTGGTAGTTGTGGTTACTCACAAGATCAGAGTAGTAACATTACCTGATAAATAATATTCATAAATAAATTTGTCATTGAACACCAAGTATTACTTACCTTCTCGAAGTTAAAATAGAAATAATATCAACATTTCTAATGAGTCGTTTACCTTTTTAGTCGGCTTAAACTCCAGGTATTCTTGATTACAAACTGGATCGTCCTCCGTTCCTGGCGCAGCAGGTTCCATTTTCACTGTATCACTATCACTTCACACAAATCGTTGAAATCTTTTAATTCCTGTGAAATCACAATTAAACTATTAGAAATGTATGTTTGAAACAATCCTTCTAAAGAATTATGCTGACATACCAAGAACTTACGACAACCGAACTTACCTTCAGATCCATCCCATCAATTTATAATTAATGTTTAACGCCATTTCACTATTTGTCTGAATTATCGGAATAATTCAAACTACGTATCATTACCTACGATTTCTTCTCACAAGATAAGATACTTTCAATTCATATTTTCATATAGTTGCGAGAAACGAATTTAGATAACATCAAAGGTATATTTACTAGGGACAGAGATCACAAGCTGAAGGATAACCTGATCCGGATAGGTTCAACTTACCTTAGAAAAATATCTGAACGGAAGTTAGCAGTATACATCAACATTGAAATGATACAGAAATATCTTGCATTCGATATTTTGAGATCACTAGAAAATACTTTCAAGATGCTAGGATATTACAAACAGCAAACGACAATTGACATAATAATATGACATACAAGTGTCACCACCACCACAGAACACCTGACAAGGAGATTTTTTCAATTGTAGCTTTCGATTTGGCTATCTGAGCTCCTCCAGTGCACGAAACCCCAAATCGAAAGCGGCTAATATTTTCAAACCAAAGAATACGCTCACTTAGTTGCCGCTTTCGATTTGGAGTTTCGTGCACCAGAGTAGCGTTTTTTGGTGTTTCGCTTTTCGAATTCGCGATTCCAAAAGTCTAAACGCCCCCTACCGGCAAAATCCCGAACCTAGAAAACGAGTATTGTTTTCATATTTCACGTGCTTTTAAGCCAGATATTTTTATTTTGTATCCAAAAAGGTATTTGTGAAGTATATTTAGAAATTTTTATCGTTTTCTAAGCAAGTAATTGGTATCGAAAAATATAGTGGGTAAGATATTTATATTAGTGTTATTCAGTTGGAATACTTTCACTAAGTAATTGAATTTTAGGTTACACGTTTGAGTCCAATTTTCTGAGGCAGGTTTGGGTGGTGATTTAGAAATGTAATTCAATAATTATCAGCAAGAGTGTTATGAAATTGATTTTCGTATTTCAAATGACTGTGGCTCAATCTTTCTGTAAGAAAGAAATTAGGATCATCTTTAAGGTGAAGACTGAATGAAAGGTTTTTATGTTTGAATAATATATGTACATGAATTTTAGGACATGTGATTATATAACAATGAGTGAACAAAGTTTAAGTACTAGAAAAAAAAACAGTTAACAATTGCAATTGTTTTCTTCAATTGCTCCTTCAAGAAAAATCAGAACAGGGCTATACAATTCCATAAACTTTATAAGAAAGATGCCTGAGCAGTTTGTGTCACTGCCTTTGGCATAGTGAAAAAAATGGACCGAAGAAGAGCACAAATGATAGACTGTTAGGTGTAACTTCCAATTAAATTAACACTGTCGTCGAACTCAAATAGTGCTCCTTTTTTCCTGTTGAATTATAATCAATTTTGATATAATTAATATTAAAAAAACCAATTTGTTCACCTAAAATCAATAAACTTGACACTACACTATCAATAATCCAATAATTCACTAAAAAGTCTCCACATAAAACTCACAAAATCAAAAGAAAAACCTGAAAAACACCTAATATAATCCGTTTCACCAAAATAAATCCCGAAAAGGTACTCGTTTTCCTCCATGTTTGTTTACATTTCGCAGCGCCCTGATCGGTAGTTGGAATCACGAATACTTTTGAAAAATCGTCGCGAAAAAATGACTTAATCTTTGGTAAATATCTGTGACTCTGCGATCAGTGTGATGTGTGATCTGTGCTTGTGCTTGTCATTCGAGAGCGAGAGGTGGAATGAGGAATGATAACATTGTTTTCAATTCAAAATTACTTTGTTTGATTGAAACACCTGTAACAATTATATTGAAACGTTTTAATAATAAATAAATAGTTTTTTAAACATGATTACTGCAGAAGATGAATCAATTGATTATAATTGCGATAGTGATACCTCAGAAGATGAGGACGAAGATGAGCTCACTAAAATTATACCACCCCAAGGTATAAGGACTATTCATTTCAATAAATATCGATTACAAAAAAGTTTCCATATATCCTTTACTGAAAACATACGTGTGAACAACAAAAGAAAATACTGCTATAGAGAAAACTATTTATATATTTCAAATTTGCAGTTGAGGATACAGAAGAAACGTTCAAAGCAAGATATGTCTTGGGTATCCTGGGATTTTTAGGTTTTGCGAATGTTTACGCTATGAGGGTTAATTTGTCCGTAGCGATTGTAGCTATGGTTAACCAGACGGCTTTCCCTGAACCTATAAACAATAATACTTTCGAACATTGCCCATTTCCAAACACTACAAATTCCACATTGCCAGATGTGAGTACAAATCATAATGATAATATTTCTCTAATAATACAATCATTTTAGAAACCCGGAGAATTTGTTTGGAACGAACAAACACAGGGGTTAGTTTTAGGTTCATTCTTTTACGGATATGTTTGTACACAAATACCCGGAGGAAGGTTAGCGGAAGTATTCGGGGGAAAATTTGTGTACGGAATAGGAGTTTTAATTACTTCGTTATTCACCATTCTGAGCCCCATAGCTGCAAGGACAAATTTTTCACTTTTCATACTCGTTAGAATTCTGGAAGGAATGGGTGAGGTAAATTTTACAAATTATATTTGCTCGAAGGCCTGTTCCTTGAAATGTGAAACCGATGATTGTTTAAGGGAGTGACGTTTCCTGCAATGCATGCGATGTTGGCGAGATGGATACCTCCACTGGAAAGAAGTAGATTCGCTGCCTATGTTTATGCAGGTATAGTGTGTCGTATAATAATGGAGATTTCAGATCGAAAATGATATTTCCAATAAGAATATGCTTTCTCCAAATTTCTTGTAAAATGATGGAATTTTGACATTCAGTGTTGGTTCAATTGAAAATCGACAGCTTTTATTGGGCCTACCAACATGATTCATGTTGGAAAATACATGGTGATTCCAAATTCGACGTGAATCTTGAAGGACGTGTTAGTATGACTTATTTGCTGTCATTTGAGCCATATTTATTGATATCCTAAAAACAACAGTTTACGAGTTGTTTGAGTTTTTGTGTTTTTTGAAAAATTACTCACCTTACTTCGTCAATTTTTTCTACGTTGAGCAAGTTTGATTATAATTTCGGATTATTTTTATCAGAGAAGGATATAATATGTATGAAAAAAGCGAAAATATGCTGTAATAGATGTTGAAAAAGAATTCGTATGATTTGAAAGTTGGTATATGAAGAAAAGAATAGTCAATTTCTAATATCAACTTTCACGTCGAATTTGAAATCACCCTGTATGTTCAATATTACTACCGACATATTTTAAGTATAAATAAATTGGATTAATGAATGTTTCAGGTGCGAACTTTGGCACAATAATATCTCTACCCCTATCGGGATGGTTGTGTTCTTTGGATTACATGGGAGGGTGGCCCCTTTCCTTTTATCTCTTCGGTATATTGGGATTATTCTGGTTGATATTCTGGATGTATTTCATTTATGATACGCCGACTACACATCCCAGAATAGATCGGAAGGAGCAGATATATATTTTAGCCAGTTTAGGACCACAGGTGATATGTTTTCTTTTTTAACGAATAAAGTAATAAACTTTAATTCAAGGATGAAGATGACAATTCGCCCATACCTTGGGGTAGTATGTTGACTTGTCTACCCTTATGGGCAATCTTGGTTACCATGTGTGGGAACTCTTGGGCCTTTTACACCCAACTCACGGAGCTCCCGAAGTACATGAGCCAAATTTTACACTTTGACATACAACAGGTGAGCCTATTCATCAATTTCCGAGACGTTTCAGTAATGAATACATTTCAGAATTCGATATTATCAGCGATACCGTACTTAACCAGCTGGTGGTTCGGTATTCTGGCCAGTATATTCGCTGACTGGTTGTTGAGGAAGGGATATTTATCCTTGTCGATGTCGTACAAGATTTTCAATTCGATTGGTAGGTATTTTTGAAGTTTTTGCTTTTCGAGTTTACAATCCGATGATTTCTAGGTAGTATTATTCCTTCGCTTGGACTATTAGGAGTGGCATACGTTGGTTGTGATAGAATTTATACACAGCTTCTGTTAGCTATTCCTGGTGCCTTCGCTGGGGCTAACTACGCTGGCAATCAAATGAATCACATTGCTCTCAGTCCTAAATATGCAGGAACAATGTATGGTATTACGAACGCTGCAGCCAATATGTGTGGATTCCTAGCTCCATATGTTATAGGATCGATTATAGAAGATCGGGTAAGAAATATTCAATTTTTTTGGAAAAATAGGCACAATTATATTTATGAGAATGACATATTTTGTGAAATATAGATATTGAAAATTCTTTTCCTATTTTTTCAGGATACTTTAGGGCAATGGCAAATTGTATTTTATCTAGCCGCTGGTATCAACATTGGAGCGAACTTATTTTATATAGCATTTGCCAGTGCAAGGGAGCAGCCTTGGTCAAGATCTCAAAGATTGAGTACCGTCAACTGACAGGCACTGTATTTGGCTGTGCTTGTTGATGATTGAATCGATTTAACTAAAGATCTATATACTATTGTAGATATTAATTATAAGATGAATTGTTATGTGATATAGAAGCATATATGAAGAAAAAACTTTATTCCCAAGTATTTTTTGTATGAAATATATATGATAATTTTTTTAAACAGCAAAATGTGAATAATTATAAATTACGTTCGGTGTAATATTAAAGTAAATACAAGCCGATTTTGAGTTTTTTTCAAGATACCAAAATGAAGGTCTGCAATTTCAAATAATCATCCTTTGGAACAATTTGTAAAGTAAATTTGTTATCCTGCTGATAATTTTTTCGTCGACGTTTTGGGCAGAATTCGAAAAGCACCAACTTGAAGTCAGGAGCTTTTGCGCTCATATTTCTGTGTTCATTGTCAGTATGACAAATGCTGTCATTTAATTTTTATAAACTTCAAAAGATGGAATCGTCGAATTATTATTGAGTATATTTTATTTGAGTTGAATTTCAAAATAACTTATTTTATTATTGGCTTTCAAGAATAAACCTTTTTTTACCAGGATATAGCGAATCGTTTCTGAGATACCGAAGATTTGAAAAAAAATTTTAATAATTTCACATGAACTTTCATGTCGTTATCTTACAAATAACTACGAAGTTTCAGTTCGTCAATTCGTTCGGATCGGTATTTTCCTAGTCGGGAAAAAAACTAGATGGTTATATCTACGGAATCCTTCGGTGGATTTCGCCCATTGAAGAACTTAACCTGCGCATTCAGACCTCGAACGTACCCTGATAATTTCAAAATTCAACCTTTTCTTTCGGGAGTTATCTTGTTAACGGACGGACAGAATTGGATTTGAACTCGAATTCTTCAACTGCGAGTCCAACCAAATCGGTTGAGATCATCCTCTTCTTAAAATTCGAAAATTACATATTCGCGATTCCAAAAGTCTAAACGCCTCCTGCCGGCTGGATTCCGAACCTAGAAAACGAGTATTGTTTTTATATTTCAGGTGCTTTTAAGCCAGATATTTTTATTTTATATCCAGGAACCGGGTATTCTTTAGGTATATTTAGAAATTTTTATCGTTTTCTGAGCAGAGTAATTGGTATTGAAAAAAATAGTCTGTAAGGTATTTTTATCAGTGTTATTCGGTTGAAATACGTTCACGAATTTATTGAATTTTAGGTTACAAAATTGACTCCAATTTTCTGGGGCAGGTTTGAATGGTGATTCAGAAAGGTAATTCAATAATTACCAACAAGAGTGTTATGAAATTGATCTTCGTATTTCAAATGAGTGCGACTTAAACTTTGTGTAAGAAAGAAATTAAAATCATCTTTAAGGTGAAGTCTGAATGAAACGATTTTATGTTTAAATATAGTATATACATGAATTCTAGGACATTGGATTGTATAACAATGAATGAACAAAGTTCTAATGCTAGAAAAAAAACAGTCTACAATTGTAATTGTTGTCTTCAATTGCTCCTTGAAGAGAAATCAAAACAGGGCTATACATTTCCATAAATTTCATAAGAAATTCCTTTGGCAGTGTGGAAAAAATGGACCAAAGAAAAGCACAAATTATCGACTATTAGGTGTAGGTTCCAAATAAATGAACACTGTCGTCAAACTCAAATAGTGCTCCATGTTTCCTGTTGAATTATTATCAATTTCGATATAATCAAAATTGAAAAAACAAATTTGTTCACCTTAAATCAATAAACTTGACACTACACTATCAATAATCCAATCATTTACTGAAAAGTCTGGACATAAAATTCACAAAATCGAGGGAAAAACCTGAAAAACACTTAAAATAATACATTTTACCATGATAATTCCCGAAAAGGTACTCGTTTTCATCCATGTTGGTTTACATTTCGCAGCGCCCTCATGTTCACAGAAACGAGCGCACAAAACAATTAAATCGATGGTTATAATTTTCTGTGGTATAATATAGGTTAGGGTAGTATTAAAAATTTTAACCTGTATCTTGACTTGTGGTAGTTGTGTGTCCATGATATTATTAGTAAATAAAAATCAAATAAGTGATATAAAATGGGTGTAAAACGTAAAAGTCTAGATAATTCTCCAGCGAAGAAATCTAAGAAGCAGAAAACTTTTTCCAAGACGGCTTCACCCCAAAAAAAAGAAAAACATGTGGAGAGCGAGGATAAACCCACAAAGAAAAATATTAAAACGGAGGACACTGTTAAAAAATCAATACAAGTTAACTCGAAGAAAAATTTATCCAAACCTGTTGATAAATCTGTGAAGAAAATGCCCTTTAAATCTGCTAAAGAAATAAATGGTGTTA
This sequence comes from Aphidecta obliterata, assembly GCA_963966015.1. Lineage (NCBI taxonomy): Eukaryota > Metazoa > Arthropoda > Insecta > Coleoptera > Coccinellidae > Aphidecta > Aphidecta obliterata. Next base: position 5,784,742 of record OZ014431.1, read on the forward strand.
AGGGTGATGGTAAAAAAACAAAAGTAGAGGAGAAACCCGAGGATTGGAATTTATTCAAGAAGCAGAAAAAAGAATTGAAATTGAAAAGGAAGCAGGCAAAAGATAATTTCGATGTTGTCGCACAAGCCAAAAAGATGGGTGAAAATCTGAGAAGGAAACAACTAAAAGATGGGGAAGTCGAGAGGAATAAATTAGTTAATGAATTACACAGTTTACTCAAGAAAGATGGAAATTATTCCAAATTTGTACTCGCTCACGACACAGCTAGGATTGTGCAGTGGTTAGTGAAATATTCGTCTGTATTGATTAGACGAGAAATTTTCAAGGTACGTTAATTAATTCGCCTTTTTGGGGTGTCTTATATAGAAACTATTAAAAATTTTCAGGAATTAGTTGGATCGATTCCAATAATGATGCAATCTAAATATGGTGTTTTCTGTGTAAAAAGATTGCTGAAATATGGAACAGCCGAAACTAGATCAGATATAATCAAAGGTTTATATGGGCACGCAGTTAAACTGTCCAGTCATACTATCAGTGCTGCCTGTCTAGAATACGCCTACTCTACATGGGCCACTAACCAACAAAAATTTCATCTCGCTCAAGAATTCTACGGAAACGTGTACAAGAATTTCAAAGACGATAAAATAACATGTTTGAAAGACGTACTCGACTCGAGTCCCACTTTGAAAAATGCAGTATTGAGTGTAACAAAAGCAAATTTGGCCAGAATCTTGAACAAGGATCTTTTGGATTCCGGTTTGGTCCAGACTGTCCTTCATCAGTTCCTTTTAGAGTGCAACGAGGAAGACAAAACCGAGATGATCTCACAATTAGCTCAACATATTGTCGTCATAAGCAATAGCAAATATGGGTCCAGAGCTGCTATGCAATGTATATGGCACGGTACCAATAAGGATAGAAAGGTAAACTTTGTTATTTTGAGCGTTATGAGAATACAACCCAGTTTTGTTCAATTTAGGTTATGATGAAGGCGCTCAAAGAGCATTTAGTCGAGTTATGCAAGCATGAACACGGACATTGCACCATAATAACGATTTTAGATGCAGCCGATGACACAGTTCTTTTGAATAAAATCATCATCGGTGAAATTCTCAAAAATGCGAAAGATTTGTCTACGAACGAATGGGGACGGAAGGTGAGTTAAAAAATTGAAAAACTGATATGATAACATGCTGAATTAAAATTTGAATCTTTAAGATACTGTTATGGCTTGTAGTCCCAGAGGATTCTTCATATTTCCATCCGCAGTTTATAAAGGAATTAACAATTGGACGAGAAAGTTCCACCAGTAAGAAACCGGTCGATATCAGGAGAAAAGAGGTGTTATCTCATTCTAGCCCGACGTTATTGAATTTGATCACCACCGAGCCCGAAGTTTGGTTGTCAGATTCTAAATTAGCATATGAAATGTTGGCTATAGTTAAGACTGGTGAGTGAAATTTCCCTAATAATAATAATTTATTGATTCTCTCAGACACATTGAGAATATACTTTTATGCTCAATTTTGGAGAATGACGTGTTCAAGCTAAATTCAAAATTTTCCAGATCGCATGACCTGAACCATAAAAAATTTTCAAACGGAAAGGCATAAAGTGAAATTTTCAGGATAGATGTCGATCTCAAATGTCGCAGTCACGTTCATCAATGAGCAAAATTAGTTGAGGGGTTCCGTATTTACGGAACCCCTTTGAACGGCCATATTTATGGCCGTTCAAAATATTTTTTTGCCTGATAATTTCGAAACTACTGATTGGATTGTAACGAAATTTTGCGCTAGGTGAAGAATAATTTATTCAAACTACGTGCGAAATTTTGTCCAGATCGCATTACTAAGGCCGTAGAACCAATTTCAAATTACAACAAATTATTGAATGAAAAATCCTTATATTTCTCTAACAGCTGATTCGGCATAATTGATAAAGAGATGCTGTCATTTTTTTGACAGCTGAAAATGTCTTCAATTGGTTTCTAAAACTGGAAAACGCGAATCTACATGGTAGATAAACGAGCGCTCAAAAGCTCCTGACTTCACAACAGTGCTTTTTACAATTTTATATTGTTTCTGTACTGCAATAAACATACAAATTATATTTTCAGCTTGCGGTAAGGAAGTCGAACATACCTTCGAGAACATAGTCAAGGTTATCACAAATATCGATTGGAAAGTTAAAGAAAATGATAAGGAAGTCCAAGGGATCGAGAACGCAGCTTTGCATTTAGTCTTGAAAAAAATTGCCCAGCACGATAAGATAAACATCCAGAATGACCTACCTACTTTTGGAGGTTCCCTCTTGAAATCGCTAACCGATGATGTTGTAAGTACGAATTTTTATCAATAGTTGATTGAATCCTAATGAACAAAAAAAGTGGTGAAGTGTCGAGTACAAAATAGAGCTTCTACTCGTATTACAAAAATATACTATTTAACAAAACTCGGCTCGAAGAATCAGAATCATGATAACCTCAACTGATCTTCATTTTCTAATTCTTTCTAGATCGATTGGTGGATACAGCTCAACAGGGGTTGTTTCCTGTTGATTTCAGTGTTCGAAAACAATTCAGAAGATGTACAAAAACAACTAAAAGACAAACTTTCATCGTTCAAGAAGAAACTTGGCAAATTTAATACTTCAGGCGCCAAAATTTTGTTGAAGAAATTGGAATGATTGTTTCAAAATAAAGACAAAATTGACTCGAGTTTCATTCAATTGAATTGTACATAATGTGAATAGATGAAATGTCTTGACAATAAAAAAAAACTACTTGAGAGTTTGTTTTATTTCAATATTTTAACTTTGGTTGGTTGTTTCAACCTAGGAAATATTACTTATATATAAAAGTACGAAAAATATAAAGTATTCTTATATTCTAACATCACAGTTATTGATTATCAACTTTTGTACTTTCGTGAAAAGGAACATGTAAATTTCTTTACTTCACTATCGAATAGTGATTAATATAGAAAAACATAATAGCAACTTGGTAATCAGTAAAATATACTGAACAAACTAAAAATATATAAATACATAGAGAATATATCAAACAACGGAAAAAACAAAAAGTAGTCAAACTACAATCAATAAACATTTTCAACATGAAAACCAAAATTGTGGCTCAATAAATTTCATCATAATTGATTCAACACAAAAAAAACAAATTCTATCTTAACAACTAAATAACACAAGAATTTTTTCAATCTACATGTCTATAATTCCTGCATGGGCTTTATAAACACGTTTATTATTCTTCATATACTCGAAGATGCCTTCGATTAACTCCTGAAATATTATGGGGTTCACATTGCTACCGACATTGTGGAGAACGAAGAAATCACCGTAGGACATTTCCCTGATAACCATCATTGCCTGTTTTCGTCCTACATAACGGCTATGACCTACCAAAAGATAGGCTCGGATGTTGGGGGAACAAACTATGCACAACCTATATATCAAACCGAGTACGGTAAGTGCCGTCAAAATGTAAAGCCAGAACCACAAGATGAGGAACAGTTTTTCGTTCAGTACGTTTAGCGGCAAGATGCACAAAGAGTCGATATTCTGAGTGGTACCGCTGGGACCGTAATTGAAATATTTGCATTTAGTTATCTTCGGAAACACCTGATCCATTGGGCTGAAGTTTCGAAAAGTGCTTATTGCCATTCCATAAAGGGAGAATCTCCCGTTAAGGAACCAATCCATGAAATAAATTTGGAATATCTAGAATTTTAATTTCAATCAGAATTTATCGACAAATCTCTAAGTATGAAAAATAGAATCTCACCACATTCGCCAAATTAATTATTTCGCAGATGGTAAAACGACATGCATACAATGTATGCGAATTTTTTCCATTCAACAGGTATCTAACTAATTTGTTCTTAGCCTCGATGTTCCATGTAGGAGTAACGAGCGGTCCTCCTAAAAACGAGGTACAAGTAAAGAAATGAAAAAATATTCGTAAATACTCACGTAAATCGTCGACTAGCAATTTGATTCTACCCCCTTCCCATGTCTTCCAAATGTACCGTGGAATGTAAAATATGAGAGCTTGAAAACAGAAAATTATGCAAACCCATTGGTAATATTTCTGCCAAATTACATGGGAGGATCTTTTAGTATGAAGGGTGTTTGCTACATACTGAGTTACGTGCCTATCCCATTGCGCATAGTCGAATTCGTTCGAAACTCCTGGCATCTGAGTATCTGCAAAGTTTCATTACAGATATAATCAGATTACTCGATGAAATTGTAAAACTCACCGTTCAAACTTGTGCTCACAATGTAAGTGCCATGTATCCAACAGAAAAGTTCTATAATTTCTTTCATACCAGATTCGTTGGACCCCACGTTACAACTTATTGGTTCGCCGAAGTATTGCTTGCTCGTAAGCAAAATCGAAAATATTATCAACATTATAACGGTGAATTTATAGTGCAACTTGAACACATTGTTATCGGTGTGGATTCGATCGATCTTAATCAAAGATTTAACCGAATATATAAAATCGATCATGTTGACTGTTCGAAAATTATTCTAAGGAAATTTATTTGAGACTTCTACTACACATCTACTAAAAAAACTGAATGAAAAAGTGAACTCTTTTTGAATCTTATGTTATGATCTACGCATGGGATGAGAAGATTTCACAACAGAATGCAGATGTTAGTAGATCATTCTGTAGATCAATCCATTAATTTTCCATTGGCGTGCTATTATCAGTGTTCAAGTTGTAGGTTGAAGTGAATATAAAAAGACAAACACAGGTCTGTTCTCCCAAAAATTTGTTTGCTTCAAGAATATTCTAGAATGGAACAATTTGTTGAAGATTTTATTGTATAGCTCTGACAACGTGATATATCTGCCGCACTATAGTTTAAAATGCGGAAGAGGATATTGGATCCCACAAAGATAATAATAATCTTCGTGGCTTGTTGATTTAAAATTTTAGATATATTTCTTCAGGAGCCGTTTTTATTATCGGTTTCTGAATCATTCAGATGTTGTTTCATCGTTTAAGTCTCGGTCCAGTTTAATTGGAATGGTTTCATTGAAGCTTGCAACACGACGATATCATTGATAGAATTGAAATAAAATTATTGTTTGAGATGTATTTTAAGATGAGGAAGTTTGAGTATATGGTACTGGGATATGATATGGTTCCTTCATAAAAAAATTTCTTGCTTGTTGACATATTCTTTCCGTATAGTTAATAAATTACAATTATAATAATTAATTTCCGCTGATCCTTGGGCCGAACCGTACGTACCGCTACTGATTCCACAAGTTGAAAATACAATCACAGACACATAAAAGTAGTTCATTTGAAACTAAATAGTAGAAAATTCAAATATTTGTTTCATATTCTATGTAACATTCGAATAAAGAACAAATGAAAATGAAACATTTCTGAACACAAATATAAAAATTATTTACAGAGATCTTTTGAAAAATTATCATAAATATGATAGACGTCCTAAAATCCTTCAAGGCTCTCATTAAACATGAACAAGTCAACATTGATAACAATGTATTCAAATTACATTACCGATTCACCGTTGTATTACTGGCGGTTTTTTCCGCGTTATTGACCAGCAAGGAATATTTCGGGGAACCAATAAGTTGTGATACAGACGATCAAGATAAGAAACAGTTGATCAATTTGTTCTGCTGGATACACGGAACATACATTATTAATAAAGGAAGAAAGAGTGAGTGCAAAATCCAACGTTATACTCAAAATTCGAATATTTTCATCGATATCACCACTTTTAGACGAAATTCTCCCAGGAATATTCAATATATATACAATAGATGATCCAAAAAATCATACGAAAAAAATTATGGATGAACTTGTTGTACACCCGAATGACGAAATTATATGGCAGAAATATTATCAATGGGTCTGCATTATATTTGGACTTCAGGCTTTAATGTTTTATCTGCCAAGATATATTTGGAAATACTGGGAAGGGGGCAGGATCGAATCATTAGTGCAAGATTTGTGTGAGTAATTTTTTTGTTTATATGTAAACAGAAACTTGAAAATTTCCTGAGCCGGGTCGATTCCGAAAGTTTATGATTGTGAATAATAAGTAAAGTCAAGACCATTTGACACCATAACTTTCAAAAAGAACTGCAATAAGTATGAGAAAATAGTTTATTAGAACTGAAAGAATTACAAAATATCCAGTACAATATTCTGTAGATATTGATCGAAACGCAAATAATTTGATAATCCATTTCAACTGGATTCTTGAATTGAATAAACCCACCTGCTACTTCTCGAATGTATCCTTTAGCGTCTCCTGGTACTGTTTTCTCAGTTCGATGGTCTAGAATCCGATATGGTTCCACTTTCCACAAACTGAAAATAACGGTTGGGATTAATGTCGAAAAAAAAACATCTCGTTCATCGTGAAGCCGAAACTGTATCACTATTTGATACGGATTGATTATTTTCATTTTTAGGTGGTCCATTGGTGCCCCCAAATTGGAATCAAAAAACAAGGCAAAACCTTCTGAAATATCTCATGAATGATAATAATGGACATACATTATATGCGCTTCATTACAGTTTTTGTGAAGTGTTAAATCTAGTTAATGTAGTAAGTTGCTCATTTATTTATAGAAGTCTACTTGCAATAAAAAATTATAAGTGGTCCAAAATGATGGACCATTGATAACAACAGGGTATTTTCAAAGTTGAGTCTTTTTTATACAGGGTGTCCCAGAAGTATTACAAGTTACAAAAGCACTATTCAGGATAACATAGAAAAAATTAAAATGGAAAAGTTAATATTTGTAGCAACAGACGTTCGAAAATCATCACATGATGTGCATTTTCTCAAATAAAAGCAAATGCAATATAATTTGAAAAATATACGACTCAGATTTTTTCAAATATTTTTCTGACAACCATTATATCGACTTCTGGGTCAACCCATTAAAACTTTCGAGTTGTCTTCATGATACCGAAGCTATTCATGAATGTATTTATGGATGATTTTGAACCAATTGACAAGAATAAACCAATAAGCTCTCATTCTTTTATACTCAAAAATTCATTCAGTAATTTAACTGCTTCAGGTGCTCCAAATAAAATTAATGGACTGGTTTTTGGGAGGTCAGTTCTCCCTATACGGAATGACGTTTGCCAGTGTCAATAATTTGAGTCCGATGGATAGAGTGTTTCCCAAACTGGCAAAATGCATGTACTACAGATTTGGACCTTCCAGTACTATCGAGAATAGGGATGCCCTTTGCGTGTTGCCGCTGAACATCCTCAATGAAAAGCTTTTTTTGATCATTTGGATATGGTTTCACGTTTTAGCTTCGATAACGACGATCTTTATGCTATACAGATGTTTCGTTATGTGCATTCCTAGACTTCGTTCTTATATTCTTTTAAGTCATAGTCGATATGTATGGTGCTTCAAAGTTAGATTAATGATCATGAAAATCAATTATGGGGATTTTTTCGTCTTGGATCATTTGGGGAAAAACTTGAATCCCATTATATTTTGTGATATAATAGATGACATTCATCATAACCTAACGGTTGAGGAAAATTGTAACCACACTGAAGAAGATTTTATTTAAGTATAACTTTTTTGTTGAGATTCCAAAGTTAAAAAAAATTCTTTTCCCAAATACATAATTACAGATCTTTTATTTATTATTTCAAAAATAAGCCAAAGTAACACTTACATTTCCTAACAGAATTTACTCGCTCTAATTCACATTAGTTCTCTTCTTCGCTTTCACCGCTTTGTACGCTTCAATTATTTCTTTTTGGTGTATCTCGAGTTGCTTTCGCACCCCGGCAGGAAGGTCTTTCCGTTTTCCTTTTTTATCGATGTTCTTCCCAACTTTCTTCATAGTGCTCAAACTTTTCGGAACAGGTTGCCTGACTCGATTTGATGATTCTTCCCCGTTGATTATAGCCTTGAGCAATAAATTTTTTTGGCCAGGCTGGAAAATTCATGGATAAACAGGATGAAATAATAATAAAAAGGATTAAATGAATAAGTAAAATCAAAACAATATTTTTGAGAACATACCCTGGCTGCAACGTTCCTCTTCTCGATTTTCGCAGGGAGAGACAAATCCGGAGGTGCATGGTTGACCTCTCCGAATTCCACTTTATCCGTACGTTCAAAATCATACATTACTTCGTCCTTTTTCTTTTCTTTTTTCATCTTCAGTTTTAATTTCCGCTTTTCGGTCTTTGTCAATTTTACTACATCGACTTTTTTCTTCTTTTTCTTAGGTTTCTTCTTCGCTTCTTTTTTCGCATCTTTCATCATTTTTTTCAGCGGGTCATCTTCTGTCTTCTTTAACGTATTCTCAATCTGGAATAAAGAATGAGAAATTTATTTGAGGTTAGATATAGCTCCATGTGACTCCCTACCTTTCCCGTTTGCAAGTTTCTTTTGACGTCGACTCCGAACTTGCTCTCGAAATCCACTTCCCGTATTACATTCTCGCAAATTTTATGGCACCGATTCAGAAATGCTTTGTCAGATTCCCCCTTATTCTGCACGAATTTTGGAACGCTCTTTTCGTTTGTTCCAACTTTTGATTCTATAACAATCAATTTTTTTGGTTTCTTTTCATTTTTCATTTTCTTAATCGGCATTTTTTGGATTTTAGGACCATTCTTAACCTTGTCTATTAATTCTCCAATTCTTCTCAAACTTTTGGGTATTGGTTGTGAATCTGCGTTGGATGGAGGTTCATTGACTTTCTTCAGCTGCCTATAATATAGAAATTATTGCAGAATTACTTTGAAAGAATTGCAAATCTACTCAAACAATAATTGAATACGTTAATACAATGATGGTTTGCTTACAAACGTAGTGCTTGCTGTTTTTCTGGATCTCTAACACCATGATGCTTTCTTCCAGGTATTTTTCGTCCCATACTATTCTGATAAGGTCGTTATTCGTTATTACGTTATTGGTTATTGTATTTAGAATATTTAGATTTGCATTGAAAAATTATTAAAATCGTGCTATATTTATCAATAGTAGTTTTCTGTGGTTCTGTCAGAATGAGGGTTATCCAGGATACCCCCTCTCTCCTGTCAATTTTTTTTTTCACGGTGGTCTAGGCAAATTTTAATTGAAAATTTCCAAAAATGTATCTATTATAATAAAGAACAATAGCTTTCGGACAAAAGGTATGGTAAAAATTTCCAAGGATATTATATTTGGTCTCTCTAGCGTCTATTGGGTTGGGAAGTCCTACCAAAGAGTAAAAAGCGTTGTCGCGTTTATAAAATGAAAATACCTGGCCTAAAAGCACGTGAAATATGAAAACAATACTCGTTTTCTAGGTTCGCAATTTAGCCGGCAGGTAGCGCTTTAACTTTTGGAAACGCGAATAAAAAATAATTACAATCGAATAAAAATTTCATTTTTGCGATGTGGATAAGAACATCGATTATCATAATATCTAAAATATGTCACAGTTCGAGCCGTCAGTGTCTTCATTATATTATGTTTTCGTCAACATTTCAATGATTTTTATTGATTTATTTCAGCTCTCTTGAAATGAGTAAGCTTATTTTGGTAAACTAAGATTTCAATAAAACTCTAGCAACAATTCTTTTCACCAGAATGTTATTCCGCTCGGTACTGCACCGCTGTTTTGCTCTCTCTTGGCCTCGCTATAGTATACGGACTCAAAGTGAACTACCATGTAGCAGTCGTGGCAATGGTGAACCATACAGCTTTAGCATTAGAGGAAGGGAAGAATGTAACAGAAGGAGAAAGTAGCGAAGTGAGTGCTTCAAAAAATTAATTTTCTTCATGAATTCCTTCCATTATGTATATTCCAGGACGGCCCCTTCGTATGGAGTCACTTCATTCAAGGCCTCCAACTCAGCGCATATTTTTGGGGTTATATGGTGTCAGAAATACCAGGAGGCAGGGTTGCCGAAATGTATAGCGCCAAATGGACTATGTTCACAGCGGTTGGCGTTAACGTACTCTTCACTCTGTTGGTACCACTGATTTCGCACATATCAGCCTATGCCATAGTGGTAGTTAGAGTGATCGTGGGTTTGGGTGGTGGAATATCTTTTCCTGGGACGCACGTCCTTTTGGCGCGCTGGTCACCACCCCAGGAAAGGAGCCTGATGAGCTCGATTGCTTACTGCGGTACAGCCGCTGGGACTGTGGTAAATATTCTTTCATAATAGATATCTATGCAACTGGCTATAGAATATGTACAAATCTAAGAACTAATTCAATCAGGTCTATGCTCTAAATCCCACTCTTTTTGCTCCGTATACGTTATCAGATCACATCCGTCCACTCTGTTTATTCTTTTCTGTGATCTGATTCAGTTAACAATAAATTCTTCTCTACAGATTTTCACCTTGGTTAGCGGGCCTATAGCTAAGGGACTGGGATGGCAGTGGATTTTTTATATCGAGGGAGGGTTGAGTTCCTTGTGGCTCATAGCATGGGGAATTATGGCTGCAGACTATCCAGAAAAACAGAAATTTATGTCTGCCGAAGAAAAAGAGTTCATGGTTAACGCCTTCAAAGAGGAAGGTGGGGGTGAACACGGTGTGAGTAAACCAATGATTCGTTCGAAAATTATCGAAGATAACCATAGAAACTGCGAAAGACCTTCTGATTGGTTCTGACCGCGCGATTACCAACTTCGACCGATCATATTACAAGAAGTCAGTTGCGTCACTTTTTTTTTCAAATTGCAGGATTTGAAAGTTCCATGGAAGGCAGTTTTTACCTCGATTCCTTTTTGGGCAATCGTTATCGCCCATCTCTGTTCCAATTGGGGATGGTACATGGTTTTGACCGAATTGCCTACTTACATGAAGAACGTACTGAATTTCAAGATCAAAGAAAACGCGTTGCTCAGCTCGTTACCTTATTTTTGCATGTTCATTTTTAGGTAAAGTAATTTTGCACCACCCTTTGCTTCGATGTAATTATCCCGTTTTACAGTTTAGTGCTCGGAAAATGCATCGATTTGATGAGAGTCAAAGGACTTATCTCCACGACGATTGGACGAAAAATAGCGACGGCTATAGCGAGCGTTGTTCCTTGTGGTTGTTTCGCAGCTCTATGCTTCGTGACGGAACCCACCGCAGCTGTGGTTTTGATGACGATATCAGTAACAGGTATTGGCGGTATGTACTGTGGTTTTCTATCGAACCACATAGACTTATCGCCGAATTTCGCTGGAACCCTGATGGCAATCACCAATACAATAGCTTCAATACCGGGCATATTGGTCCCTATATTCGTAGGTTGGCTGTGTGAAGAAGATGTAAGTGTACATTTTGAATGGTTGGGAACACTGTGCACTTAGTTCTCCGAAAAGTAACATCGCAGTCGGGTTTGGATTATTGTTTGCCGCTTCTCACTTTGATGTGAACTATAAGTATCATAGAATTTCGAAACTGTAAGGCCATTATTATTAATGTCGATTCTTATTCAAATTCGTGCAAAACCGTAAAAATTTCGAGCACAAGGGGACAGATTATGAAGAAACCTCATTTATTGTTGCTAATTAATGTAAATAAAGTGGGGGTTATGTTTGTCAGGAGCGCAGAAAAAAAATTCTGTGGCAAGTGTAAACAGTATTCGCAATTTCAACCACCGATGGGGGCGCTGCTAAATGAAAACAAATATGGAGGAAAACGAGTACCTTTTCGGGAGTTATTCTGGTAAAACGGTGTTTTTCAAGTTTTTTCCTTCGATTTTGTGAGTTTTATGTGAAGATTTTTTAGTGAATGATTTGACTATTGATAGTATAGTGTCAAGTTTATTGATTTTTGGTGAACAAATTTTAATTATATCGAAATTGATTATAATTCAACAGGAAAAATGGAGCACTATTTGAGTTTGACGACAGTGGTCAATTATCTGGAAGCTACACCTAATAGTCGATCATTCGCGCTTTTCTTCGGTCCATTTTTCCCACTATGCCAAAGGCACTAGTGACATAAACTGCTGAGGTATCTTTCTTATGAAATTTATGGAAATGTATAGCCCTGTTTTGATTTTTCTTCGAGGAGCAATTGAAGACACAATAATTACAATTGAAAACTGTTTTTTTTCTAGTACAAAAACTTTTTTCACTCATTGTTAAATAATCCAATTTCCTAAAATTCATGTACATATATTATTTAAACATAAAATCCTTTCATTCAGACTTCACCTCAAAGATGATTCAAATTTCTTTCTTACAGAAAGATTAAGTCACAGTCATTTGAAATACGAAGATCAATTTCATAACACTCTTTCTGATTATTATTGAACTACATTTCTAAATCACTACACAAACCTGCCCCAGAAAATTGGACTCAAACTTGTAACCTGAAATTCAATAGCAGCGTTAATATATTTCAACTGAATAACACTGATAGGGATATAAATACCTTACCGACTATTTTTTGCAATGCCAATTACTCTGCTCAAAAAACGATGAAAATCTCTAAATATAATTCACGAATACCTGGATATAAAATAAAATGTTTGCCTTAAAGCACGAGAAATATTGAAACAATACTCGTTTTCTAGGTTCGGAATTTAGCCAGCAGGGAGCGTTCAGACTTTTGTAATCACGAATTGCTTATTAATGTAAATAAACAATAAAGTGGGGTTATGTTTGTCATGCGCGCTGAAAATAAATTCTGTGGTTTGCAAGTGTGAATAGGATGCATATGAAGCGGCAAAATAGGAATATTTCCAAGACCACTGTGATGTTACAATAATATACAAAAACCCTGTATTCGGTCTAAAATCCTTTCATAATAATTTGTATTTAAATAATCTCTCATTTAATTTCAGTCCAGCATTGTTTCATGGAGGATAGTATTTTATGTGACCATTGTTCTATATATAGTGGAAGTTATTGTTTATACGATATTTGGGTCTGGAGATGAACAACCATGGAATAGAGTACAAGAAGCAAGATGAAAGAATATTCGTTTTATTTCAATGAATATATTATGGAAAAAATAACATTATTTCATTATTGAATGCAGTGAGAACTATTGAGCAACATTCATAGGTTCGATCTGAAATTTTCGGTTGACTGGAACCAGAATAGACAAATATTGAAGATCTATAATACAAATAACTTCTAAATTATTCAATAATTCATAAAGGAATCAATTAAGCTATAGAATAATCATAAAACATGTTATTCGTATTCCTTTTCTGTATGTCTCTTATCTCCATTATGTCAGTTTTTAGTCTCAATTTCAGAATTTGCCTCCAAATAGCTTCCCTGTGTTGAACATCGGTTATACCCAGTCTGAGTAATGAGTTATCGTTTATCCTCAAAAGCGTTCTACCTGTGACTTCATGTTTCACAAAGTCTGCAGCGTAGTTATTATAATATTCACCACAATGCCTTTCTAACCATTTCAAAACATCGGCTACACTCCACGAGTAAACAGCTTTTGGCCTATTGGTCTTGACCTGAAAAAAGGATCAACATATTTATTATCACTTTGGAAACATTGAAATAAAGCATTTTTAGAGTTTTATGAATAGTATATCGATCATAGATTAATAATAAAATTATTATTAGTCTATGATATCCATACTTATCATGATTTTTCTGTACCTTTGGCTTGTTTGATGAAGTTAGCGTTTCTTCTACCATTTCACAATGGAACTTTATGAAATAACACCATTAAATTCAATTATATCCATAGATAAAAGTAAAGATTTTGTTTCAATTATCTCATTATCGCACTTAAACAGCTGATCATTAACAAGTTCTGTTCATCTTCCACAGAAAACTATGAATGTTTATTCTTGGTTAGGACTATCATGAACTGTCAAAATATATCAACGCAAGTATTCGCCACGTCGGAAGATTTATAATAAAATTATCTCAAAGTTGCAGTATAATAAGAACAATATTGAAGGTTTGCGAAGTATTTTGAAACTTCCACTTTTAATAATCTTTTCCACTGAAACTCAATTTTCAGTAGTTACATGTTGAAATAAACATTTCGGCTTTTCACCATGAAAGTGAAAGATTTGGAAAGAACTGCCAATGTGGCGTGGAGCCCGAAAATCTGTAGCCCCATTTACTTGGCCGCCGGAACTGCCGCTCAACAACTTGATGCTTCCTTCAATACGAACGCCGCCTTAGAAATATATTCCTTGAACTTGGCTGAACCGGGCTTGGATCTGGAGCAAAAGTGCTCAATTTCTAGCGATCATAGGTTCCATAAGTTGATTTGGGGCGCCACTAACTCGAACGAAGGTACGATAATTGGCGGGTGCGACAGCGGTATCATCAAAATTTACGATGCTTCCAAGTTATTGAAGAACGAGAACGGATTGTTGATGCAACAGGAGAAACATAACGGCCCTGTGCACTCTTTGGATTTCAATCCTTTCCAACATAATTTGTTCACGACTGGGGCTAGCGATTCTGAAATTTTCATTTGGGATATGAATAATTTACAGAAACCCATGTCACCTGGTAAGTCGAAATTAGTTTATGGCTGACCGTTTTTATGTAAATATTTTACAATATTTTATAAATGTGGGTAAAGAACATGGAAATTTGGAATCACCTTGTATAAAACAAATTTTAGATTGTAGATGATGCCTTTTCAGGTAGCAAACCTCAGCCTTTCGAAGATGTGCTATCCTTATCTTGGAACAGACAAGTTCAACATATATTAGCTTCTACTTTCGCGTCTAAGTGCGTTATCTGGGATCTAAGGAAAAACGAACCAATTATAAAACTCACGGATACAGTTTCAAGAATACGGTGGAAAGTTGTAGCCTGGCATCCGGAGGTAGCTACTCAACTTTGTTTAGCTTCAGGTAAGTAATCTTTCAAGAAAAGAAAGTTATGTTATACTTTCGATTTCTTGATTTCAGAGGAAGATCATTCTCCAGTCGTGCAAATATGGGACTTGCGATTCGCTACGTCCCCTCTGAAGACTTTGGAGAATCACGAAAGGGGCGTCCTTTCGTTGGCTTGGTGCACCGAGGATCCCGATCTTCTCGTGAGTTGCGGGAAAGACAACAGAATATTATGTTGGAATCCTAGTTCGAACCAGCCTAACGGTGAAGTTTTATGTGAAATAGCGAAAACGAACCAATGGAACTTCGATGTAGTTTGGTGTCCCAAAAATCCCGCCATTATTGCTTGTCCCAACTTCGATGGTCATGTGTCTATTTATTCTCTATTGGGAGGTGAGTGAAATCGTCTCAGTTTTTAAATATTTTCGAAATTATTGTTCAGATTCTTACAACCGTTACTTTAAGTGTAACCTTAATTGTCGGTTAATTTTGATTACAGGTAAAACGCAACAATTTCAAACTTCCGATAAGATAGCCGACAGCTTTCCTGGTATGGATGGCTATGCGAAAGCGCCACTGCAAGCACAGAATATCGGACCTGTTAGTGTCGATTTGCCAAAACCACCTAAATGGATGAGGAGACCCATTGGTGCCAGTTTTGGTGTGAGTAAAATCGAAAGTGTAAATTTCGCAAACTCCAACTTGAAGTCAGGAGCTTTTGCGTGCTTGTTTCTGTGTACCAAAACGGCCTTCGTTGTTCATTGTCAGTATGACAAGTACTGTCAATTTATTTTTATAAACTTCGAAAGATGGAATCACCGAATCATATTGAGTATACCAGAAAACTCAATCTTTTTCTGTGTTCATTGTCAGTATGACAAGTATTGTCAATTTATTTCCATAAACTTCAAAGGACAGAATCGCCGAATTATATTGAGTATTCCAGAAAACTCAATTTTTTTCTGTGTTCATTGTTAGTATGACAAGTATTGTCAATTTATTTTCATGAACTTCAAAGGCCGGGATCACCGAATTATATTGAGTATACCAGAAAACCCAATCTTTTTCTGTGTTCATTGTCAGTATGACATTTATTTTCATAAATTTCAAAGGATGGAATCACTGAATTATATTGAGTATATCAGAAAACTCAATTTTTTTCTGTGTTCATTGTCAGTATGACAAGTATTGTCAATTTATTTTCATGAACTTCAAAGGACGGAATCGCCGAATTATATTAAGTAAAACAGAAAAAAAAAATTATATCAGAAAACCCATTTTTTTTTCTGTGTACCTGAACAGACTGAAAATTTCAAAATTCTAGGCATCTTTTCTCGATAGTAGACAGAATTGTATTTGACCACGAATTCTTCATTCGAGAGTTAAATCTAATTGTTAAAGACCATTTGGGGAAAATGATAACTCTCTTGTTCAGAGCAACAAGGGCCAAAAATCAAGAAAACAACAGCGGAGGAAATAACAGTTAAATTTGATTTCAGTTTGGTGGAAAATTGATTTCGTTCGAAAACGAAAAACCTTCGACGCAAGTTCCGTCCAACCAAAACGGAAATTTGTCTACACTAAGTCGAACTGTCCGCATTAGTCAGATAGTGACTGAAGAGGAATTGGTTAAAGGTTCTGCTGCAATGGAAGAAATTCTGGAACTAGGAAATTTTGTAGGTGAGTGAAGGACTACTTTTTCTCAAGATTAAAATAAAATGCAGAACGTTAATGATGATAATGGTTGATATTTTCCGATAATAAACCCTCGATTCGATTCCCATTAATTATTTACTTTATTGCAGAGTATTGTAGAAATAGGGCTGACGAAGCCGAAGATCAACATAAAAAATACATCTGGCATTTCATTAGGGCACAATTCGAAGAAAATCCTAGGGCCGAGATACTCAATCTGTTAGGTTATAAAATTGCAGATATAAATAATCAGTTGAATGAGATAATTGGTAATAATTTGAGCAATGATAAAGAATTATGCAACGATTTCTCCAATATGAACAGAGTAAGTGGATTATTTTTCCCAGAAAATTCATTCATTAATCGAGGTCATTTTCAGATTGACGATTTTGACTTGTTAGACGATGATGCAGATAATAAGAAACCTATTACACCCTTTAAAATTAATGTGGGAAATGGTGAGTTTTACGATCTTTATTTTTATGCATTCAACATTTTTATTTCGAATAGTGTCGTAAAACTGAATGAATTTATGTTTTAGATACTGAGGGTTTGATAACCCAAGCTTTATTACTAGGAAATGTGGAAGCTGCAGTGGAATTGTGTCTAAAAGCGAAAAGATTTACTGATGCCATTATCATCGCTATGACAGGTGGATCAGATTTATTGGCAAGGACACAACGGAAATATTTAGAACAAAGTGAGGGATACATATCTTCCCTGATATCTGCGATGGTTACAGATAACTGGAAGTCAATTATAGATAATTGTGATATAACGAGTTGGAAAGAAGCACTGTCAGCTGCGTTAACTCATGCTTCAGACGAGGATCTGCCTCAACTATGTGGTAAATATGCATCTTATTGATATTTGCTCATAAACCCAACTGAAAATCGGCGATCTCTGAGTTGAAAAGTACTTTTATTCAACAGAAAAATTGGGATTCCGATTGGAAACAGAATCCCAAGATAATCAGGAGTTACTGAACAACGCGCATTTATGTTATATAAGCTCCGGAAGTCTTGAGAAATTGGTTAGTTCCTGGAATAATAACGTGTATAGCTCTACGAAAGATCTGAGGGAGCTGGTGGAACTCGTGGTGTTCTTACAGAAAGCGATGGAGAGACAAGGTCGTCAAATACTGGTACGTGTTATTTCAAGATGTTATTTATTCAGACACTTTTATACAGGGTGATTCCAAATTCGACATGAACCTTGAAAAACGTGTTAGTATGACTCATTTGCTGTTATTTGATCCATATAAACAATATACAATACAATACAATATTTATTGATATCCAAAAATTAACACTTTACCAGTTATTTGAGTTTTTTGAAAAATTAAGGCCGGAAAGTGGTGTGGTAAAGTTTCAAGATGATCTTGGCAATCGTATTTACCTCATTTCAGACTCTGAAACTGTCTATTTCTCGATATATAAACTAAGTTTTCAATTATTTCAGTTGTATCTTGAATGACCTTGAGGTAGAATTTCGTTCATAACTGTCTTAAAATTGACGAAAATCCCTCAAATTTATGAGGAAAATTTACAAAAAGATCTATTCAGTCATATTTACCTCATTTCAGAACCTGAAACGGTCTATTGTTCGATGTTTAAACGAAAGTTTCCGTTTACTTCAATTTTGTATCCTGAATGATATTCGACTAGAATTTCGTTCATAACTTCCTGAAAATCATTTAAAATCCCGGAAAGTGGTGTGGTAAAGTTTCGAGATGATCTTGGCAATCGTATTTACCTCATTTCAGACTCTGAAACTGTCTATTTCTCGATATATAAATGTCAGTTTCCAATTATTTCAGTTGTGTATCTTGAATGACCTTGAGGTAGAATTTCGTTCATAACTGTCTTAAAATTGACGAAAATCCCTGAAATTTATGAGGAACATTTACAAAAAGATCTATTCAGTCATATTTACCTCATTTCAGAACCTGAAACGGTCTATTGTTCGATGTATAAACGAAAGTTTCCGTTTACTTCAATTTTGTATCCTGAATGATATTCAACTAGAATTTCGTTCATAACTTCCAGAAATTCATTTAAAATCTCTGCATTCTAACGAAAACTTTTTTAGGAAATAAAGAAGGAATTTGGCAAGTTTTTAAAATACTTTTGTCATACATAAATTGTGGTGTTCAAAAGTTGCAGGCGAATTGATATTAAAAATTGACTATTCTTTTCTTCATATACCAACTTTCAAATTGAACGAATTCTTTTTCAACATCTATCACAGCATATTTTCGCTTTTTTCATACATATCATATCCTTCTCTGATAAAAATAATCCGAAATTATAATCAAACTTGCTCAACTTTGAAAAAATTGACGAAAAAATGGAGTAAGGTGAGTAATTTTTCAAAAAACACAAAAACTCAAATAACTCGAAAACTGTTGATTTTTGGATATCAATAAATGTGGCTCAAACGACAGCAAATGGGTCATACTAAACGTCCTTCAAGGTTCACGTCGAATTTGGAATCACCCTGTATAAATTCCCTATTCTTCTAAATCTGAGGTATTTGCGAATCTCAAATTTTGTTCACAGATAAATGGACCTTTAACCGATTTGTTATCGAACTACGCTTTGATTTTGGTTTCCCAAGGATGCTCCAAGGAAGCCTTAACATATCTAGGGTCGACTAAGAATGAAAAGTTGAATTCCTTGAAAGATAGATTATTGGTTCATCTCGGACAAAAACCGGCATATGGACAACCGGTTCGACAACAAAGTCGTCACAGCGTTGGAAGGCAATCGTTCTCCAACTACCCGTCTTACAGTACTCCAAATCAGTTTGCTCCACCTAATAATCAATTTGGAAGCGTAGCTCCCAACCAATTTGGAGTGAAGGCGCCAAATCAATTTGGAGTACCGAACCAGTTTGGGATTCCGGCTTCAAACCAATTTGTCGCCCCCCAACCAAATCAGTTTGGAGGTTCAGCGCCAAGTTATACAGGTAATGAACAGGGTAAATAGCTAGTACAGTATTATTGAATTTCAAATCGTTCAAGGAGAAATTGTAAAAATACATACAGGGTGTCTTGAGAACCGTGTACAGGCTTCAAGAATATTTTAGCTCAGTAGATAAAGTCGAACAATATCTAATTCCAATTTTTAGATTTCAAATAGGTCCGGTTCTCAAGAAACGTCTAGTAGGCACTCCAACTTGGAACCCCGTATATGGCTTGGAAAAAATTCTTTTAATTTTTTTTTAGGTGGCCAGACTCCTCCGTTCAGTCCCGGTCAAGGTTTCAACAGTGATGCGCTCAATTCTCAGTCGTGGCAAGTTCCAAGCGTTCCTCCTCCTATGCAGCAATCGCTTACGCCTACAACAAAACCACCCAGTATTAAGGATAATAATGCGAATGCAACTGGTAAGTATTGTGGAATAAATTCGTTTTCTCCATACTTCAAAAAACATCACTTTGTTAATTTTTGTGCTTCTACTATTTTTGTTGGTTACACATTTTTATAGGGTCTATTTGAAATGACATATTTTTTCAGGTGGTTCTTCCGGTCTACCGCAAAGAAAATACATACTGGATCCATCCGTAACTTCGAACCAATACAACAGTGCCTTGTCGAGGAATCAAGCTCTTCCGAATCAAACGATAGGAAACTATAACAATCCTCAACAATCTTTCAATAATCCATCTATGTATGCTTCTTCTTTGCCGATGTCTCCCGGTACTACGCAAGCGTTCAATGCTTCGCCCCTAGTACCCGTTCCCCAAAGCGGATATGGTACCAATTTCAACGCAGCACCCACTTTTTCACCCAGTCAAACACCGGTGGCGCAAGAAGCTGTGGAAACGAATAATATGTATACATCGGCAGCACCAGGTTGGAACGATCCTCCGACTCTTTCTAAAAGTTTGAAAACTCAGGTTAGTGAAGGGATTTTTATTTGAATTAATACTGTATGGAGATGCCAGGAATTGAAGTTTGCAATGAATAACATAACATAAATATATATGTCTTTCGTCAATGAATAAGCATTTCTCTTCATCAGAAAATTTACGGATGATGTGCACGACAAAAGTATAAAAAAATTTGAGAATTCTTGTTAATAAAAACAAGCCTGCAAAAATGGAAATGATATTTAACGGTAGATTCGATAAGTTGCGAATAATATTTTTGTTTTGTTGAAGGTCTGTTTAAATGATCTTATTTGGGCCTAAATATCAGTAGGATATGAAAGGTTGGATTTTTAAGGTGAAATGAATCCTTCATTTTCTAAACTGTTTCTATTTTTATATCTTCTTTGTTGAAAGTTCTCAAATTCAAAATTTTTCTCAAAAAAATGAAAGTTTATTAATGGGGGAGTTCCTTCATGGTTGCCAACCTACCTTAAATGTCTACCAAAGGAGGAGTGTTATTTTTGATCGAAAGCAACCGAGGTTGGAAATGGAGTTTATGGAAATCCTTATTATACATTTCTGGTAACTTGGTAGAATTTTGGGAATATATTTAATCATCACGAAAACAATGAAGTAGATTTCTGTTCAAAATAATCCTTCACCATTGTTAGCTATTCAGTATAGGTTGGTAATCATGAAGGAACTTCCCTCATCAGGCATAATATACAGATGCAGTGTCATCAACTCTTGAAAAAACATAAAAACATATCTAATTTTTCATTTTCTTGTCTACAAGATAATCAAAGACATGTCTCCTAGACACGCAGGTACCAGGTTGTGGATTAAAAAACATGAGGTATTTAGTTTGTGATTGAGTTTGTGTGGTAATTGAGTTTCTTTTAACATTTGCCAAGAGTATAATTTCTTTATTTTCATGGTTATTACATATTTTTGGTTTATTATTTCCAAAAAGGTTGAAGGATCTTAGGTCGATCGCAAGAAACGATGGTTACTACCACTCTTACTATTTCCAATAAAAAAACCTTTGGAAATATACACAGTTCAAGTTGTGGTCCATACTATTTAATGGAACATTAATAGGATACAAGGAAGTGTCATGGAAATAATAAACCAGTGGTTTGTGTTTTGTAGTGTGAGATTTTTGCTTTTTTCATGATCGAGTTCAATATTATTGTTAATAATTCATTTTGTGTTGGATTTCTTTATTTCGGTAATGTTGGGATTCGTTAAGACCGAAGAAAATTCTGTAGGAATTGAACCAGTTTTTCTGTAGATGCCCCTTTTTCTTTCCCAAACAAGAAGTTTCCATACTACATACAAATAATCGATGATGTTGATATTCAGTATTATCATATGTTTTCGATAACCGATCAAGTGAAGGAATTGAATATTTCAGATCAAAAAAGAAGTCCCACAAAAAATGGATCCGATTACTCATCCGTTCAATGAACCTATGAGCCAGCCATTACCGGTTCAAGGTAGCTGGCACGAAAATACCCCTGTCAACCCTGCGGAACCACCCAGAATGTTTCAACCGACACCCTCCGAATACGGGACAATTGGGAGACCTCAATCTACCTTCAATCCAGAATTCAATATGAATGCAGTTAATCGAAGCTTTCCCAATGAAATTTCCGATATGAGAAGAAATAAAACGCCGGATCCTGTGATCAAAGCGCCCTTACCTAATGCGCATCAACGCATACAGAAATCTCTGGATAAATTGAGGGAATGCTGTGCTGGTGCCTGTAATCAACCGGTAGGTGGCTAATTTTTTTTTTTTTATAACTGTAATATTTCCTTTGAATTTCAGCAAATGAAGAAGAAAATAGATGATATTGGAAGAAAGCTAGAGATATTATACGATATGATTCGCGAAGAAAAGGTAAATTGAATCAAATCGTGTAATATTTTTCAAATTGAATCATAACATTCCGTTGCAGCTGTCTCCGGATACATTGGGCTCTCTTCATCACCTGACAATGATGATAGAACAAAGGGAATACACATCTGCCATCGATGTCCATACGCAACTTGTGTCCGGACCAGATTTTGCACAAATTGCAAGTTTTATGCCAGGATTAAAACTTCTCGTGTTGTGCGCTATCCAGAATCAAGTGTATATTTAACCATTTGAATGAAAAGTGGCAAGTAATCGTGAAGTAAAAGATTTAAAAGATTTAAATTCAACTAATTTTTATCAGTTAATTGTTAGTCGGAAACTTGATTGTGTTCGCAATGGTTTGAAAAATTTTAATAAACTCGGCTATGTGTTGAAGTGATTATTCTGTACTAATATTTTTTAAATATATATTTCAAGTTTTTGAATTGAATAGTTTGTAATAAATTAAGTTTATATTTTTTAATAAATGAAAATATATATCAAAATTTGTGAAAAATTTTCAAGGCAGCGGTTAAGGTCGTTATTGGGCAAAATTCGACCAGGGGTTCCGTAAATATGGTCGTTTGAAGTTTGGTTTTTTTGATAATTTCAAAACTACAGATTCGATCGTAATGAAATTTTGTATTTTAATGGAGAATGATATATTCAAGCTACATTTCTCCAGATCACATGACCAGAACCATTTTAAATTCCAACGAATTATTGAATGAAAAATCCTTATATTTCTGTAACAGCTGATTCGGCATAATTGACAAAGAACTGCTGTCATTTTTATGACAGCTGTCAAAAATTTCTTCAATTGGTTTCGAAAACTGGAAATCTACCTAAAAAGTGGATGAACGAGCCCTCAAAACTCTCTTGACTTCACGGTAGTGCTTTTTATAATTTTTTTCATCCATTCTATCCTCCAATATTATTCAGTAGATTCTTTCAACGGAAAATGTGGAAACACCAGAGATATATTTTTTTTGTTAGGTAGATCTTTGAGTATAGAATAACTATGACTATAGCTATATTCTATGTGGTAGATCAGATGTCTGGAATCAGCGTTGCCGAACCTACCGATTTTTCGGTATTTCTACCGATTTGAAGAGTGATCTCCCGAAATACCGAAAACTGAGAAAGATCTACCGATTTTTCAAATTCATCGATTTTATGTCGAAATTGAATATTTCACCGAAAAATGAAAAATTTCTAATAATTAGATAGGTAGACAAGATATATGAACGCATCGCAATTTCGTTCGATCCACTTTATTGGTCCCAATGAGATCCCGCGTACCTACTTGCGATTTAGGTACGTAAAATAGGGTTTTCCAGGGTCGTTCTCACTCGATTCACATATTTATGAAAAGAGGGATGCTCCTTCCACGTTCCTTTTTGACGATTGTTATTGTTAGGCGGAGGCAATAAAAAGGGCAATTAAGACTATTAAGAGGCTTATCTTTGTGTTCCGAGACGGTTTAGAAGTAAAAAAGGAATAGGGATAACCAAATAATATTTGATAAGGTTCTCGGAATAGAGATAAATAATTTGGGAAAACCCGAAACCCAGTTTTCCAAATCTTGGAGACCAATAACAGAATATAACAGTATTCTGAGTTTGACAAACTTTTTTGTATGAAGAGTGGGAGGAATTTTTACCTTACACACAGATTTGTTCAAATAAGTCAGTTAAACACCGTTTGAAATTGAGTCTTGAGTATTGTATAGAAAGAAATTGTATTTTATTTAAGTATACCTATGTTATTCTTGTTCTTCTTGTGTCGAATAAAATGCATTATTGTATAATTAAATTTTCCTTTGTTTATGTTTGTTGTTTATTGAAATTCTTGGAAAAATCTTCATTCTACCGATTTCTCCCCAAATCTACCGATTTTGCGCACTCATTTCTACCGATATCGGGTTCAGGCTTTCGGCAACGCTGTCTGGAATTTTGATCTGTGATTAGAAAAAGAAAGGTTAGTGTTCTGTTTTGGAGGTTAAGAAATGGAAAATGAGCACTTATGAAAAACTGCAGAATGATTGCGAAGATGACTTGCCAAGAAATGTCTCGATTAAAACTGTGTATAAGTGGAAAACCGATTTCAACGCAGATTCTGTAGAATGGTGCCCGTGTGAGAATTTCCAGAATATTTTTGTTTGTGGAAATTATCAACTTGTATCGAAGACCGAAGGTGAAAAATAGTTACAGAATATATAACATAAAATTACTATCATCTTTTCAGGATCTGATTGTAAAAAACGCATAGGACGTATACTCTTGTTCTCTATCAACCAAGATACTGGGCTGAAATTGGAACAAGAGTATGAAACTGCAGCAGTACTCGATCAAAAGTGGTGTCATCATAAGATAAACGGTTCTATTTTACTTGGAGTTGTTAATGCAAAGGCAAAATTAAAAATATTCAAATTAGACAGGGACAACAAGGATGCCCTAAAGTTGAAAAAAATTGACTCCTTCAAATTCTCATTCGAAGACGACGAACTTCTGATTTTATCATTGGACTGGTCAACTAATAAGCACGATTCCAATGAACCTGAGATTGTATGCAGCGATTCGAAGGGCAGTGTACATATCTTGAAATTGGTTGAAAATCGGATAATCCTCAAAACTTCAGTGGTTAAATTTCATGAATTCGAAACTTGGATAGCAGGTTTCTACTATTGGGATAGCAATATATACTTTTCAGGTAATAATGTTTGAATTATCAGTTGCTTTGCGAGATGAATTAACGATAAAGTAGTTTCTTCCAACAATTTGTTTTGAATGATACTTTTAAAAGGTGGAGATGATTGTATATTCTACAAGTATGATCAGCGGGTTGGTACGGAAGCCATTGCAAAGAATAGATCTCATGAGGCGGGAGTTACATCCTTGCATTCGAATATTAGTAAGGAATACATCTTAGCAAGTGGAAGGTAAGAACCTTCTCTGAATTTTATTATAATATGTATGTTAACAAACTCAACATAAATATAACATGTTGAAATTTGAAAAATAGTTACTATCTTCTTTTAGTTATGATGAAAACGTAAGAATTTGGGATCTGAGGAACTTCAAATGCCCCAGAGCGGAAATAAAAATTCCAGGACCTGTTTGGAGAGTAAAATGGGACCCCTTTACCCAGAATTATCTCTTGGTAGCTGGTATGCTTGGAGGAGCACATATTATTTCCGAGAATTCGTCGTCCATAATAGATAGTTATTACGAACATGAGAATCTTGTGTATGGCGTTGATTGGAGTTCCATGAATGAGAAATCTGTTCAAAAGTATCCTAAAGAAGGAAATGTTATGGTAGCCAGTTGTTCTTTTTATGATAACTTATTATGCGTATCCAAGTTGAACTGCGTTATTTAATCGCAGACAAATCTTTATTACATGAGCTGTGATAAAGAACGGTTTGAATATATAATTCTGGAAGTTGCATAATATCCTCAATTTTAACATTCCCTGTTGTAAAGTGGTCGATGACCGTTCTTTCATTGAAAAAACATTTTTTTAGCAGCTACCTGGAACCTCTGGAAACTAATGTAGGTTTTCGTTAGTTCGAACTGTCCATGTTATTCTTAGAACTATTTCTAGTATTAGTAATATTTTTTTGTGAAATAAAAACAAATTGAATTTGATGGTAAGAATAATGTTGCAACTTGTACAAAAAGTATATTTGTTCAACTCTGCATGATTCCAGCTCTCGACTTTTTCCTGGAGCTGCAAACTTCATGCATCATGTAACAAATATTCAATTTTTGCACTAGTTACACAAATTGAAAATTAATAACCCACACAAAAAGACAGGTATATCTCCTTCCATTTATTCCATAAAAAATAAATTAAAACTTAATATTTACAAATTAGCTGACAAAATAAGGAAGAAAATGTTTTAAACGTGAAAGATACTTCAGATATCTGTACTAATCTGAGATTAATGACATATATAGATATGAAAAAAAAAGAATAAGAAGAGACAGTAAAAAATTTGTTCACCAATATAATGATGGTATATTCAATTACCTTCTATACAAGATTTTTTGATTCTCCATAGAAACAATATCTTGAGGAAACATAATTTATATTTTTGAAAATTACAATTCTACTCACAAATATCTAGAAGTGCTATTACTAATAGTCAATCTATCAAGTTACTGGAATAAGTTTGTGCCTGACGACTTTGAAACTGCTTTATTTCGATATTCAGACATTTTGAGTTTCATTAAATAACTAAAATATTTCCAACTATTAAGCAATATTGAACTGGGAACTGATATTCATATTTATTCGAAAGCAATTTGGATCGGTCCATCTATAGTAACATGCATACGTTTTAAATTACATAACTCAAATCTTATTGTTTTCTAATACAAAGATAATAGACGGCACACAATTGAACATAACTAATTGGCAACTAGTGCTTCCCAATTCAATTCTCAGAGGAATCATCCTAATCTATCATAATTATTTTCAAACTATGCACTGACATCCACAATTTTTTTTGGAAATTTCCATAATCACTTCAATTCTCAAAACATACACCTTCAAAATCCAACATATAAAAACAAATTCAATTCGAGAGGTACAAATCTGATAATACCTGCACAATCTAACTCACACAGCCAATAAAAAGAAAGCTTCGTTCTTCTGGCGCGAGTTTTACATGTCGGATGGTGGAGGTGAGCCACTGACTGTCTTGATGTTCCTGCTCTTGCGGGCAGGAGTCGTTCCTATTGGAGAATATGGCTTGTTCATTGCGCTGGAAAATTTTCAAAATTAGGTTGGGTCAGCTCGTTTTTTTTTGAATGAAAATGAATTAGTAGCAAAATGAAGTATGTAGTTAAGGAATTGCACTACACAAACTACAACTACAAAAAAAGCTGGAAATTGTGCAAAATAATTGTGATACCAGTTAGCGTTTTGGCTCCGCTCAATTAAAGCTCAGGCAAATAATACAGAGAATAAAATTTTTAACGTTAATTATAATTTATGCTTGTTTGTATTCAAAACTCGGTGGTGCTAAAATAGTTGTGGGTCGTAGAAGATAATTGCACGATATGAAACTGTATAATTGTCAGGAAGCAGATTATAAAACTACAGTACTAACATAAAATGTCAGAACATCGGAGTACCTACCTACTACCACTAACAGTCAATGGCGACGCACGTATACTTCTTCTTGAGGATACCAACTGTGGACTTGCCTGGCGATTTCTACTAGGACCAATACCATGCGTGACATCAATAAGGTAAATAACATTGAAGATTCATGCGATAACACAATTATCTTCACCACAGAGGAATATGTTTAGTTCATTCAAGTCCGGATGTATGGAAATAGCTCAGGAGTCAAGGTAAATTTAAGTTGGTAGCAATGATGTTTGGTAAAACGAAAGTTTTTTTCAACCCAAATAATTAATTCTATGGTCCGATGATCCAGAGGTTTTTTTTTCGGATGCATCCGATTCTTTCACGGAAAATTAAGATTTTTCGGTGGAGCGCCTTTGGCAACACTGATAGAGACATACAATATTTCCCTATGTCAGTTTCCCAAATTTCAAGCATAAAATTGATTATTGAAATCTCGTTTGATGAGAATAAATCCAAATTCTACCAAGAATATAATAAGAAAATATGACCTCCATGGTGCAGATATCTTTTGTGCCGAATAAGGTGCAAAAACAAAAAAAAAAGCATAACAGAAGAGAAAGCCAGGAATTAAATCTTGTAAAAATTTTATATGAAAATATTTTCCTTTTCAGCTTAGCTCAGCAAGAACTCTCTTTAATTTGGGATATTAATTTTATAAAATTGCTTCACAAAAAAATCAGTTCAGAGAAGACAAAGTAGAAGAACTCCTCATTTTATTTGTAGTACTAACCTTGGTCCAGCTGTGATAGCGGGTAGAGACGATGTGTGTCCTCCGTAAGAGTACTTATTTCTGTTGGAACCCACTATTCTACGAGCCTCGGAACGTACCGGTCTGGCTTTTGTCTCCCATTCGTTGTTGAATTCATCTTTTTCATCGTCGTCCACATTGATCAGCTCCTCTCTTTCTTCTCTCTCCCCTGAAACATCAAGTCCACCACATATCGTTGACGCTGATTTCAATTTGAAAGAAGAAAAATGTGAATTCGATAATTTGCTTACCTGTATGCATGTTTTGTTCCTTTTCGATAATATGAGCTCTTTCCCCAATATGATGACCTATAGCCATTTTTTTGGTACCCGTCATAGAATCGGTCACAGTCTGTTGAGTTTCTTTGATACCTCCGGGTCCACAACGGGTACTGGAGGTTGCTTTGTAAACCTGAGGACGGCCATCTGGTCCCGAAGTCATGCTTACTATAGTACTACTGCTGCTGCTGAATGCATTATTTGCCATGTTGTCATTGAGAAGTCTGTTGAAATTTGGCATTATGGGCATCATAGAGGTAAACATAGGTCTGTGAGGACGTGGCGACATGAAGTTGCCAAATCCGCCCATCATATCACCAAAGGGATCGGCAAGTAGAGAGTTTACCATGGAATTCATCTGTCTCATGGTGCGCATATGAGACCTAGAAAAGAAAAATCATCAAATTTTCTTATTTTGCTAGAATTTTTAAATAATATCTTATAATTGAGAATTAATAATGATCAGTTAGAAAAATAAGTTCGTGAATTTCAAGCATATTTCTGAGGTTTTCGAAGTAATTCAATTTATTTCTAAATAGAACATGAAAGTTTGACATTTACGAATTCTATTATCAATATTGTTCGTCTACTTGAAGAAACTGGGAGGATATTATTCATCATGATAGTAAAACAGTATTTCATTCAAATATTCCAAGTTATTTCAAAATGTAGATGCACTTTTTCTAGAATAATTTAGTACGTGTAATACCTGCTAAACTATTCTAGAAACAGCATGGCGGAATGTTTTCAACTGGAACTTTCAATCGATGATATATTCTCTCGCTAATAGATATCAATGTCTACTTACCCAAAAAAGGGATCGTTCTCCAACATATCGAAATCTCCGAATAGAGACATTCTTCACAAATCTTTTAAAAAACTGGTTGAAATCGTTAATAACAATTCCACTAATTCCTGATTCACTATCAATGTCAGAAGTCAGAAGAAAACAGTTAACTGGTCATAGAAGATTCAAGGCTAGAAGCACAAAATAAATATGTCACTCAATCATACTAAAGGTGATTCTAGACAGATAAGTACGATCAAAGAGTATTCGCGATTCCAAAAGTCTGATCGCCCCCTGCCGGCTAAATCCCGAACCTAGTAAACGAGTATTGTTTTCATATTTCAGGTGCTTTTAAGCCAGATATTTTTATTTTATATCCAGGAGCAGCAGAGTAATTGGTTTTGAAAAAAAATAGTCGGTAGGTATTTATATCAGTCTTATTCAGTTGAAATACGTTCACAAAGTTATCGAATTTTAGGTTACAAGTTTGAGTCCAATTTTCTGGGGCAAATTTGAGTAGTGATTTAGAAATGTAATTCAATGATTATCAACAAGGTTGTTATGAAATTGATCTTCGTATTTCAAATGACTTTGACTTGATCATTCTGTAAGAAATACGTTAGAATGATCTTCAAGGTGAAGTCTGAATGAAACGATTTTATGTTTTAATAATATATGTACATGAATTTTAGGACATTGGATTATATAACAATGAGTGAACAACGTTCTAGTACTAGATAAAAACAGTTTACATGTGTATTGTTTTTGTTGTGTCTTCAATTGCTCCTCGAAGAAAAATCAAAACAGGGCTATACATTTCCATAAATTTCATAAGAAAGATGCCTCAGCAGCTTGTGTCTCTAATGCCTTTGGCAAAGTGGAAAAAATGGACCGATGAAAAGCACAAATGATCGACTATTAGGTCTAGCTTCCAAATATTGAACACTGTCGTCAAACACAAATAGTGCTCCTTTTTTCCTGTTGGATTATTATCAATTGCGATATAATTAAAACTGAAAAAGCCAATTTGTTCATCTAAAATCAATAAACTTGACATTACACTATCAATATTCTAATGATTAACTAAAAAGTTTTCACAAAACTCACAAAATCGGAGGAAAAACTTGAAAAACACCTAAAATAATCCGTTTAACCACGATAAACACCGAAAAGGCACTCGTTTTCCTCCATGTTTGTTTACATTTCGCAGCGCCCTTTACGGTAGTTGGAATCTCGAATTTTGTACCTGTATGGTACAAAACATGAATTTCATGGGTGGTAATTATAACGCATTAATATCGTTCTGCTATTCTACCGACTTTATCATTCATATCTTATTTATAGGTACACAGCATCTAGTCCTGTAGTTATGCACGTTAGAAGATAAAACAAGAAAAGGCGAGTGTGGATCTCTAATGAAATGTCATTTGAATTTTAATGCTCTATGTTGAATTGAAAGACTCGATTTGTCACTTTTGTCAGTCAACATTGACAAAACTGATTTGGGATTTGGGTGTACTTAATTGGAAATGTAGTTGTCAAATTTCTATATTATGCCTGAAATTAATCCAACTGATGGAAATTTGGGTAGTTTGGATCATGCACAAATTTCGATGATAATGTGTGAAAATAAAAATAAATGATAATGACCAAAATGCAAAATTACTACTATTGGAATTTTTCAACGAGATGGATTGAAATAATTAGAATATCAAATTTTAAGATCTCGCTACAAAAACTGGCTTTTCGTAAGTAACTGTTAGTTACATACTATGTTTTTCGTCCAACAACTATGTCTTCAAAAAAATCCAAGTTCTGTTTTGAGGTTATGTCCTTGCGATTTATATTACCCAGTTTTCATAAAAGCTTTGCAAACACCTCTCATTTGACCCTATTCGCTATTAATAGAACATAGAAATGCCAAGTCTCATGTATATGTAATGTTTGTGAAAATTCGTTGTAATTTCCTCAGAATTCATGCATTATTTTCCAGGAAAAGAACAGAATTTCTTGAAATGACTTGATCGTATCAGATATTCAAGAAATGACTTCCAGGCCTAGTTTTAGCACTAAATCAGGCACTCACAGAAGAATCGGTTCTGGTAGCCATAACAGAAACAGCTCTCTTGAATCTGAAAGTCATCGGTCTGATTCGGCTCAAAGCGTGAACTCCGAATATGAAAACAAAAAAAACAGAAAATATGGACATCATAGGTCCAAGTCCAGCGTACATGAAAGAGGAAATGATAATGAATCATGTAAGTTTATAAGAAAGTCTTCAAATTGATGAATATTCTTAATTTTTCCTTTTCTCCTGTATGAAGTACATCTTTTTTGACACCACCCTAAAAACTGTATTGTTGCAATGGTGGTTGCCTAGCTATAAATTGTGAATAATAATTTGTGTTGGCAACATTGTAAATTGAATTTTGAAAAAAATTTAAACCAATAAGGAACACTAGATGAAAGAAATTTTTATTTTATTATTTCTTGCAGTAACTAATCGACTAGAATTCAGATCGACCCAAGGATTACCGCTGACAGAACAAGGCACCAAAGCGACCTTCTGCAACCGTCCAACGTCCTTGTACCCTTTGAAGACTCACGAAAATGCAGTTACGGGCGACTCCTCGCAACCTGAGAAGGAACCCATCCAGTTCGAAATCAATCTTGTGGGAGCCCCACCTGAGGTGACCCAATTGGTCAATAACATCAAACAAGTAGCGGAACAATTTCTGTACCATTGGAGGACCTTTCCTATCGGTGAGAAGTCAATAACACATGTTAAGAGAAAAAGTAGAATAAGAAAATATTAAATTAATATCTTGACACTTTTTCGCAGTTCTACCGAATCCCTTGTCTCAAATGGATTCTCTGCAAACATCTCAGTTATCTTCGGAGGGTTCATTAGGAAGATGTAGGACGAAGTGTCATCTTCGAGACTTGTTCATTGCGCCATCGTTCGACGAATTGGATGCTGTTGCTGTGGACACAAAGGGAGAAAATAGGAAACTCACAGGGAAACAGCTGGAGTATATCAGAGAGAAAGGGTAAGAATGATATACCCTTGAATTATAATTATCCAACGATTTTTTCCTGTCATTATAATAACATTCTGCGCTGAAATATTGTGAACACTGTATCATTATATAAAAATTAATTTAAAATAATGTAGAAATTATGTGTATTATGCGAAGATAAATAATAGAAATGAAAATTGGTAAACGAATTTGGACAACAGGTACGCTGATTTCAACACCCGAGACTTTTCTATCATCATCTATCCAATGTCATACTTAATTGAATAAAGTATGTAGTAATCGACTCCGTTTTAATGATATTCCCAATTATCTGGCTTCAGAAAAGAAGACTGTTAGTTAATATACCATTATTTTGTAAAGCTTGCACAAGGATAAATTTGGAAAGCCGAAAAGGCTGAACCAACAACAGCTTGACTCTGTTAGGCGGGAAGGGTATGTTTTTGTATATCCTGTGACCTGTCTTGTATATTTGTTCGATTATTCCTGTTGTGCATCAAAAATGTCCCCCTATTTCTTGACTCCATGTCGAAGGCAGTAATCTTTTGTGCTATCTTTTATTTTAAATTTATTTCGAGATGAAATGTCAGAAATCTCTGCATAGCATGTAATTAACTATTTATTTGTATATATGATGTACCTTGATAGAATTATGTTTCAGGTTTTTAACAAAACCAGCTTCTTGTTCAGTTAATCTCCCTTTTTCTGTTGCAAATGTTCCCCATTTTATCTTCGGAGAGAAATACTATTGATATCTAGAAAATGGGGAGCGTTTGTATTGTGTTTTATATTCAATCAACTGTAACTGAAATACTAAATTGTATTGAAGAATATTTCGTCTCCATTTTTGAGCGCTCGTACTACTTACACGAGGGCTATATCACTTCGTCACGATGTCTGTATTTTTCGAATTTTGAACCGAAAATGGTCTCGATCGACTATGTTCGACTCACTGATGACGAATCCGTCGGAAAATTCGAGTCTGTCCGTCCGTCCGTCCGGCCGTAAGCACGATAACTCTCGAACGGATCAACCTAGAAACTTGAAATTTTCAGTGTAGGTTCAGATCCCAAATGCCTCGGTTAAGTTCGTTATTGGGCAAAATCCGCCTAAGGGTTCCGTGAATATGACCGCTCGAAATTTTGTTTTCCTGATTACTCTGAAACTACAGATTCGATCGAGATGAAATTTTGCATTTTACTGGAAAATGAGGTGTTCAAGCTACTTGAAAAATTTTGTTCAGCTCGCATGACCAGAACCATAGAAACCATAGAAAATTGTAACTTTTGAACGGAAACGCCTAGGGACTTGAAATATCCAGGATAGGTGTGGATCTCGATTGTCGTGATCACTTTTAGCTATGAGCAATATTATACTAGGGGTTCCGTAAATATGGTCGTTTGAAATTTAGTTTTCTTGATAATTTCCAAACTACAGATTCGATCATGACGAAATTTTGTATACTTATGGAGAATGATATATTCAAGCTACATTTCTCTAGATCGCATGACCAGAACCATAGAGACCATAGAAAATCATAACTTTCGAACGGAAAGGCCTAGGGACTTGAAATTTTCAGGATTGGTGTAGATCTGAAATGTGGCGTTCACGTTTATCAATGAGCAGAATGATACTAGGGGTTCCGTAAATACGGTCGTTTGAAATTTTGTTTTCTCGATAATTTCGAAACTACGGATTCGATCGAGATAAAATTTTGTATTTTAAACGAGAATGACATATTAAAGCAACATTTAGTCCAGATCGCATAACCAGAACCATCGAAACCATAGAAAATTATACGTTCCGAAGGAAAAGGCCTAGGAACTTGAAATTTTCAGGGTGGGTTTGAATCGCGAATTTCACGGTCACCTTCATCAATGAGCAAAATTAGACTAGGCGTTCCGTAAATATGGCCGTTCAAAATATTCTGCTCCTGATAATATCGAAACTACCGATTTGATTGGAATGAAATATTGCACCTAGCTGAGGAATAATGTATTCAAACTACGTGCGAAATTTTGTCCAGATCGCATCACCAAGACCATAGATACCGTAGAAAATTTTAGCGAATTATCGAAAAAAAAATTGGTCACCTTGAAGTCTGGATTATCGCCCCAGTTTGAAAATTTGTTTGACAGCTGTCAAAAATTTCCTCAATTGGTTTCCAAAACTGGACAATGCGAATCCACCTACAAGGTGCATGTACGAGCGCTCAAAAGCTCCTGCCTTCACGGCAGTGCTTTTCGTAATTTTTTCATACAATTTTTTTTTAATTCCATCTTCATTTTGCAAAGTTCGAATTTTCAAACGTCCATGACATTGTCGATACATGCATGTATTTCAATTACACCCAGTAAGATTCTGTAACTATAATGAAAACGCATTTAGAATAAATTTATCGAATTTTTAGGCAGTTCTATGTAGAGTCTATCAATTTTCCGGGACAGCAGCATTGTTGGAAGTTATCAGATCTCCTTCAAAAAGGCACTGAGAAAAGTCGAGAGAGTCTATTGAACGATCTGGCCTTGTCCATGAAATTCCTGGTTGTGATTGCTAGAGGAAGAATATTCGATCCGTATTTCAGTGTTGCGCAGTCCGCTAAATCACTCGTAGCTGGCCTACTGAGAATTTTAGATCTCCTATTAGGATTACCTAGTTTACAAGCGCATAATTTGGATACGAAAATAAAAGAGGAAAGGAACAAATACTTGGTTGCTGAACTTGTTTGTAGGGTCAGTATCCATCTTGTCATCGTTAAGATTGTTTTCTCTCGTTAATTTCATTATATTTATGCTTTCTTCCAATATAACATATTATTTAATCCTGTACAGCCCGAAAATGAGGACTCTTTGGAGATGTTATGCGCCTACATAAAGAAGCAACTACATCGAGCGATCACAGAGAAGTTTGAGGTAGCTAGGGAGTGTTCTAACATCCCCGTCTCTGTTCCGTACACATTTTTAACGCCTTCCGGAGTCGAATTAGATTTGAGATTATGGGATAAAAGTTTAATGAGAAAGGCCATTCCCATATTGGTGACGATTTTGGAGAAAGAAACGAGGGGGTGGTTCTTGCACTTCAGAGAGAAGCTCATCGCTGAATTGAGAGCCCAGAAAATGGCCGATTCGAATATCGAACAAGTACGTATTGAATCGTTTAAAAATGTTCGATGTCCATGTTTCGTTTTAGGAAGTGAATGAGGCTGTCATGAAAGAATATCTGCAGCGGGTGTACAGCAGTATCTCCTCGAATTCCGATATACACGCTTTAGGTGATGGGGTAGCTCAACTTCTCGTTCAACAAGCTCAAAGTGTTGTGTTAATGCATAAGTGAGCATTTTCGAAAACTTGAGAATAGAAAATATATGAGTTGTTTTTACAGGGCAACTGAAAATGTACAAAGGCAGCTTTCGAAATCACTAGAGGAAATAAGGACGAAATTGAACAGCATGCATCCAGTCTTATCTAGAATAGATCCGTGGCTTCAATTCAGGCTGAGTAATACGGAATTGAAATTTGTTCACGAAAACCAGTGGAGTACCCACGAGGAAGCCTTGAACCTATGCAATTCGCAAAAATTAGTACAAACCGTTTATTTCTTGCATCGGGATTTGACTTTTATGAAAGAGGTGAGAATAAAAGTTGCAATATTTAACGTAACGTAATATTTGCATTCGACAGAGGGAACCGGCACTTCTCAGGGAATTGAGCAAGGTTAAAACGCCCACCCGCAGTTTCCTTTGGCCCACCCAAATTTGGCTGCCGATGAATTGGGTGGTACATAGAAATTTCCAAGGTCAATCTGAAGTTATCCCGACTGTACTGAGTAAACAAGCTACGACGATAACAACGCCTAGATCTGATCCCAGTCAACCTGTAAGTTTATAACGAAAACTTTGTTATTATTCTTACAGTGACAGTGGCGACAATAGGGATATAAGCTCCGCCCAGCCGCCATGTTGCGTCAAAATTCAAATGAAATAGTAGTGGAAAAGCGGTTTTTTCAACGAAATATTCGAATATGAACTGAATACCTTCGAAATTTTATCTGCAACTTGATTTTAATTGGAATGGTTACTCAATCATTGCTTTTTAATAGAAAAAGTATTCAAATTGAACTCTAAATATCTGAAATAAATGTTCAACGACCGTCATAATCGCTGATCCTTTGACGGCACTTTTGAATATTGTGTGACTATACCATTGTACACAGAATTTATCTAATGATTATACTGAGATTCTTATTGATAATTTAACACTTCAATTTATGAAAATAAGGTATATCATTGCAAAGACAGGACAATCTTTCAATATTCATATTTTGAGTGGAAATGACTGATTTATATTGTTGTTTCAAGGTAGTTTTCATGTCTGAAAAATTCCAAAACAATGGCCTATTCCAAAAAAAATAATGAATATCCTCTTAACATTTTGAATAAATTTTGAAAAATTTTTGAACCGGCAGCAACTATGCAATTTTCAAAAGTATAACATCCTGACTGTCACAAGCCAAATCAAAATTGAAATGGTATATCAGATATTAGTTAACCGAAATCTTCATAATTATAGAAGGAAATCGGATGTTTTTTTTGGAAATATAAGATTCTTCGGAACATTAAACTATTTTAAAAATTCTTTTTCTTTATTGAAAAGTTTGTGTTTCGAATATGAATAACCATAAATTTATGAAAGCCCATCAAACAAATGTATCTATTGTTCAATTGACTTTTACAATTGCAATTTGAAATATAAATATATCATACATCTACGAGTAACTAGAAAAATCTGAAAAAAGCAATATAGGGACGTTGAGAAGACCGCACTCAAAATTAGTGTCCAGCCACCGTTTTACTTGCAAATGGTCTACATGACTTTCCTTTTTTTTAATTTATTTTCAGTAGAATATTATAAATCTATTGTTATGGCTCTACTGTGAAATTAAAGAAATTTATTTAAATTTTGAAAATGATCTATATCCAATAACAATATTGAAGAATTTTGTTCAATTTTTCAATTGATTTGCCTAAGACTCTATCTCAAAGAGGCTTCTGAGATGAACAGCAATAATATCAATACAAAGTATATTATTTTTCAAAACTAAACTCAAACAACTTAATAGACTAATTCTAACAAAATGAAAATTATTTTAAACTATTTATAAATGAACACACTCACAGAGAAAAGCTTGTTGTAACTAGAGTTCCTCAACTTTTCCTGGCTTGTCTGTAGTTGACAATAAAATTCCTGAACTTCAATATTATGATAAGCTCAATTTCTTTCAGATTTCCCTTTTTCTTCCAATAAAGTTATTATTTCCATCAAAGTTCGTTGATATTTACTTTTTATTCAGTTTCTATTCTATCAGGTTCCATCCAATTTGTTATAAAAATATATTTCGAAGATTTTTCAATACAACCCTTTTGAAAAATCTCTCTAGACTCAGACGTTTTTCTCAATTGTCAATTGCCTGCTTTATTCCTTTCAAATTATTTAATATCGCATTCCCATGGTATGCCAACATTCTTGATACATTTTGTCCAGCTTATGTTTCCAAATTACATTTTTACTAAATCTCTTACACAAATTACCATTAAACACTATATAATTAATAACTTTAACAATTCATTATTGATTATGTGAACCCCCTTTGAAAATATAATTATGTTTTAGATAATTGATATTGGAGGGTTGAATTTCCTGAATCGCCTAAAAGTTCGAAGTATATTTTCTTTTTTTATAACTAGATCGTACTGAGCATTTAATTTTATGATTTCCATAACACTATTCATAATTTTATTTTTCAATTCATGGCAATCTGGTAAATCAATGACAAAGGAAGACGTTTCTTTAAAATAAAATTCTTTCAAATTTATTAACTATTTTTCATGGGTGAAACTTTTTCTTGAAATAAACTATAACAAGGAAGAAATATTGATGAAAATTTAAAATATGGTTCAAAAAAGTCCAATAAAGATGATTTACTTTGAGAGGTTTGATTTCCTCGGGAATTGTCACTTCTCTCCGATTAGGGAGTTTTCTTGATGGATTGTTTTTTGAAAATGAAAATATAGGGGGCATAGCATTGATCTTCGATTTTCGAGTTCCATCCTCTCGAGTTTTCTTCCACACATCAGCAGCAAAGTGAACCAGCAACTGAATTATTTTGTATAGCCTCGAATATAAACCATCAATTTTTCTTCAAACATACCTCACATAAATATGAATTGTTTATGGTGATCCATTTATCCCTCATAGTTTTAATTTGCCACTGCTTCTTCTCTCAGGATCCACTGGGAAGCGTTTCATAAAGAACCCTTTTGGAGAAGATTTGCAGCACAACAATATTCTGCTCTGTTGTTACTATTTCAAATGCAATGAGCTGAAATGGATATAACGTATCCTTGTTTGGAAATAATAAAATAAACGTTTATTTCCGAGAAAACCAAGATAATTGCACAAATCACTAAGTAAATAACAAATATTTCGACGCAACATGACCATTTATACCACGTGACGGGGACAACCAATCGAAAAGTGGACATCTATTGTCGCCACTGTCCTGTATAAAGACACTCTAATTATTTTTAATTCTTTGTTTTGTTTCAGGTTTTCCTGGTGGAAAAAGAGGTAGTTCGCACCACCACAACCAGATGGCCGATGTGGAGGATATTCAATTATTTCCACCGAACCTGGTGTTGGACTTGGAACGCAATGTTCTTCTTCGGTGTCGTGCTACCTTGGTGTAGTCCCGTAGGACTGAGAGCGCTCTTGAACATCGAACCGTTCATGCCGGACTTGGAGTTATCGCAAGTGAACGGGACTTTATTCCCGAGAAAAAGCAGTCTAACCCCGACCCTCACGTCTAGATTGATAAGCCTGTGGAGGCACATCTCGAAATCGAGGACGCATTTCGAAACCGAACCAGATACCGGTTTCATTGGGAAAGGTTTCACCAGGCACGTCAACAGAATTTGGAATTATGTAGTCAAAGGTAAATTTTTTTTTTAGAGTAATTTCTTCGTAGACTTTAATCGTTTTTTGTAGGTTTATTCGGAACTATGGCCTTAATCTTTGGGTTTCCGATCTTCTGCATGTTGATAATTATTGCCAGTCTAATGATAGCGTTCACAGCTGTTTTATGGATGCCGGTGATAACTCTCCTTGTTCAGTTTATGAACGCCCTGGTCTATGATGCTGATAGTCCTCTTCAGAACATCAACCGGTTTTTCATTTTCTTCGAAATAATGATTGTTAATATTGGAATCCTTGGTGTACTCCAGCCAATCGCAGCTGTTTTTGTAGCAGCTATTGTTTGTCCATTAATTGCTCTTATGGTAGCTTTGGGTGAGTACTATAGTTTTTCTTACAGTGACTTTATACAAGACAGTGGCGACAATAGGGATATAAGCTCCGCTCACCTGCCATGTTGCGTCAAAATTCAAATGAAATAGTACTGGAATAGAAATATTCAAATATAAACTGAATTTTCATCTGCAACTTGATTTATAATTGGAATGGTTACCCAATAATTGCCTTCTAGAAGCAAAACTATTCAAATTAAACTCTAAATATCTGAAATAAATGTTCAACGACCGTCATATTCGCTGATCCTTTGACGGCACTTTTGAATATTGTGTGACTATACCATTGTATACAGAATTTATCTAATGATTATACTGAGATTCTTATCAATAATTTAACTCTTCAATTCATGAAAATAAGGTTTATTATTGCAAAGAGAGGAAAATCTTTCAATATTCATATTTTGAGTGGAAATGACTGATTTATATTGTTGTTGTAAGGTAGTTTTCATGTCTGAAAAGTTCCAAAACAATGCCTTATTCCAAAAAAAATAATGAATATCCTCTTAACATTTTGAGTAAATTTTG
This sequence comes from Aphidecta obliterata, assembly GCA_963966015.1. NCBI lineage: Eukaryota > Metazoa > Arthropoda > Insecta > Coleoptera > Coccinellidae > Aphidecta > Aphidecta obliterata. Next base: position 5,824,959 of record OZ014431.1, read on the forward strand.
TAAAATTTTTGAACCGGCAGCAACGATGCAATTTTCAAAAGTATAACATCTTGACTGTCACAAGCCAAATCAGAATTGAAACGGTATATCAGATATCAGTTAACCGAAATCTTCATTATTATGGAAGGAAATAGGATGTTTTTTAGGAAATATTAGATTCTTCGGAACATTAAACTATTTTTGAAATTCTTTTTTTTTTATTGAAAAGTTTGTATTTCAATTATGAATAACAATTAATTGATGAAAACCCAATATACAAATGTATTGTTATGGCTCTACTGTGAAAATTTAACGAATTTCATTTAAATTTTGAAAATAATTCAAATCCAATAACACTTTTTATAATTCTGTTCAATATTCTATTTGATTTTCCCGAAACTCTTCCTCAAGGAGGGTTCTAAGTAGAATAATTTAAAAATATATGTTTGCACAATTATATTTTTAACAATCGAATTCAATTGAACTATAAATCCTTTCAAACCAAATGAGTGCACTCACAGAAAAGAGTTATGTCCAGATATAGTTCTTCAATTTCCCCTGGCTTGCTTCATTATGATAACAATGGCACGCTGCTCTTTATATCCCTTCAACTTGAAAATTTAATTTCCATGCTTTCAAATTGCACAAAGTTCCACTTGGATTGTTTTTTAACAAAAATTCTCGATGTTTTCTCTTTCAAATCTCAATTCAAACAAATTTTTTGAAGGATCAATCTCGACTGACGTTTTTCCATCAATTGTCAACTGGCCTGCTTTTTTTCTTCCAAATTATTTCATATCGCATTTCCTAGGTATTCCAACATTCTTGATAGATTCTTTCCACTTCTTCATTTCATATACATACATCATTATTTTGATATACTTCATAAACATAACTAAACTCAACTATTTAAAATTGATAATTTCAACAAATTTAATTCAAATAATATGAACTCTCTTTGAAAATATAATATTACAATAATTTATAAATTGATCGAATTTACTGAATTTACTATAAGATGGTTGAAGGTTCTTGAATTTTTGGTGATATATTTGAATTTATTTTATCCTAAATTTTTGAAACTTTGAGAAATATGATTTAAAAAAGTCCATAAAGATGATTTACTTTGAGAGGTTTGATTTTCTCGGGAATTGTCACTTCTCTCCGATTAGGGTGTTTCCGGTTTTCTTGATGGTTTTTTTTTTTTAAATGAAAATATAGTGGGCATAGCCTCCATCTTCAAGTTTCGAGTTCCATCCTCTCGAGTTTTCTCCCACATATCAGCAGCAAAGTGAACCTCCAATTGAATTATTTTGTTAATATAGCCTCGAATATAAACCATCAATTTTTCTTCAAACATACCTCACATAAATATGAATTGTTTATGGTGATCCATTTATCCCTCATAGTTTTAATTTGCCACTGCTTCTTCTCTCAGGATCCACTGGGAAGCGTTTCATAAGGAACCTTTTTGCAGAAGAATTGCGGCAAAACATGGTATTTTGCTTTGTTATTAATATTTCAAATGCAATGAGCTGAGATATATATTACGTATCCTTGTTTTTTTATAGTCGAATAAACGTTTATCTTCGAGAAAACCAAGATAACTGCAGAGATCACTAAGTAAACAACAAATATTTTGACGTGGACATCTATTGTCGCCAGTGTCCTGTATAAAGTCACTGTACTTAAAAGGTTGCATTTCTAGGGGGCGTGGCGAGGTATTGGTTCCGCCTCCTTTGGGACGCAGCCATATTTCATTCGCTCATCAAGAAACGGGGTCGCGTTCCCGCTTGCGATAGTTTCGTGGTGAAAAGGATCGCAGGACCCGGTCTGGCGTCCGACTATTATTTTCAAATAAGTACCGAACAAGCCCTGGCCGCCTTCGAGGCGAAGATGGAATGGGACGAACTCGCGGCTTTCCAAATGGTCATGGAGAATACCATAACTCAACCTCAGAAGGACTTTAGCCAATTCGTCGACGCCTGTTTCGGCAGTTTTTCCACGCAGTTGGCGAAGAACGGACCCTATAAGAACCTGGAGAAGGAAGGCAACGATCTGATATCCGTTCTGCACGAGAAATTGGAGAAACGGAGGAGGGATTTGCATACTGGTTTGAATGTATCTATCAGGAGTAAAGTTAAACTGACAACAAATGATCTGAAGGTAATTCTCCCATTTAAGGTGTAAATATGTTCCATAAAATATGATTCAATTGTAGGTTGCAATCCAGCAGGGTGCTTTGATGTTGGAGCGTTATTATCCTCACCGTATCATACCGAAACTTGGGTGTACCGAGGAACAATTTTGGGATAACAAAGCTCTTTTGCCAGGAGATTGGGCCGGTTTGGCTGCTCTCCTGTATTCCGAAATATTCAGTTTGGACATATTAACACCGTTGGATCATACGGATACCAGTTTCCGTTTAGATCCTCATCCGCAAGCCGATCTTGGCAGATTTACCGAAATGGTTCAATGTGTTCAATTAGGTGAGTTCTATGGTATTTTGGATGAGAAACGTTATCAAAAAATTGAACACAGTTCATAATATTGTTCCAAAAATATGATTTTTACGTTTAAGAGTTTTTTTCTTAGGTGCAGGTGGTCCTGATTTACTAGGAAATGTGTACACTCCTAGGGGAAATATTCAGGTGCATTCCCCATTTTTGGATGTATCGGCGTTTAATCCTCGATCTAAAAAAACTGCCACAGGCCGAAAAACAGATAAGAAAGCGTGAGTAATATTATACTACTATAATTTTTTGAAGACCATTGAATATACAGGGTCGTTCCAAATTCGACGTGTTAGTATGACTCATTTGAGCCATATTTATTGATATCCAAAAATCAACAGTTTACGAGTTATTTGAGTTTTTGTGTTTTTTGAAAAATTACTCACCTCACTCCATTTTCGTCAATTTTTTCTACGTTGAGCAAGTTTTATTATAATTTCCGATTATTTTTATCAGAGAAGGATATGATATGTATGAAAATAGCGAAATTATGCTGTAATAGATGTTGAAAAAGAATTCGTATGATTTGAAAGTTGGTATATGAAGAGAAGAATAGTCAATTTCTAATATCAATTCGCCTGCAACTTTCGAATTCCACAATTTATGTATGACAAAAGTATTTTAAAAACTTGCCAAATTCCTTCTTTATTTCCTAAAAAAGTTTTCGTTACAATGTAGGCACTAGTTCCGTTTCAGCAGATTTTTTTATAAACAACCTTTTGAATGTCCGGCATAAAAAATTCGGTCGACTTTGAAGTGTTGTAGCAGCGGGTAAAATCGCAATAGGCCAATGCTGATTTTTTCACATATAGATTGATCCTTTGTGAATGGAAAGGTAGAGTTTTTATTAACCTATCGCGACTACTCTAGATTTTAGCGCGAAGGTCCAAAATCTCGAATTTTTCATCGACCATAACTTTGAAGATCATTTTTTTAAATATCTGTTTGCAGATTCGTTATCTACGCCCTCGAATTAGTGAGTGGTTTCAATTTGGTGGCGATCGGAGAATGTTGGCCTTTTGGCGAAAAATTCATTATGTATGAAAAAAATGCGATTTTTCGAAAAAAAAATTTTTCTCCGATCGAAACCACTGTTCACTAATTGGAAGGCGTTGTTTACAAATCTGAGAACAGATATTTTCTGAAAAATGTATCTTCTAAATTATGGTCGATGGGAAAATCGAGGTTTTGGATCTTCGCGGAAAAAATCATAAAATCTGACATGATCGCTACAGGTGAATAAAAATTGCACCTCTCTATTCTATAAGTAAAAAATCAGCATACGCCTAATGCGATTTTTCGAGCTGCTACAACACTCCAAAGTCGACCGAATTTTTGGGAATTTTGTTGTAGCAGCTGGAAAAATCGCAATAGGCCAATGCTGATTTTTTCACATACAGATTGGTCCTTTGTGAATGTTAGAACGCATGCATTCTAACGGAAACTTTCTTAGGAAGTAAAGGAGGAATTTGGCAAGTTTTTAAAATACTTTTGTCATACATAAATTGTGGAGTTCGAAAGTTGCAGGCGAATTGATATTAGAAATTGACTATTCTTTTCTTCATATACCAACTTTCAAATTAAACGAATTCTTTTTCAACATCTATCACAGCATATTTTCGCTTTTTTCATTCATATCATATCTTTCTTTGATGAAAATAATCCAAAATTATAATCAAACTTGCTCAACGTAGAAAAAATTGACGAAAAACGAAGTGAGGTGAGTATTTTTCAAAAAACACAAAAACTCAAATAACACGTAAACTGTTGATTTTTGGATATCAATAAATATGGCTCGAATGACAGCAAATGAGTCATTCTAACACGTCTTTCAAGGTTCACGTCGAATTTGAAATCACTATGTATTCAAATTATCGAAACTATCCAAAATTATTAGTGCTTCTATCTAGACAATACTCCAATCAAATAAAAATGTTTAAATTAAAGTGAATTAATTGAAAAGCGACAGAATAAATATAATATAATAATGATATATTTCAGTGACTCCTCGGTCGGTCTATGTAGAGTGAAGATAACAACTAAAAACCATTTATGGATGTCTTGGAAGAGAACCCACAAGGCAAGAACTACAGAAAAAATGATCATTCCGTTACCAATTCCACATCCTGCCCATATAGCCGTTACTATCCACAATAGAGATTCCGATGATCCGATACCACTAGAATCAGATATTTGTCAAAATATCCTGCAGGGAATTGAAGATAGCAACGCCACAGTTGACGAAACAGGTAACTGAATACTTTCTCGTCTCAACTTTTACTCACTTCTATATTTTACAATCCAGTCGGGAGGTTTCAAGGGGGCGCCAACTCCTACGAAACGACCACTACCTCGAGCTCGGAATCCTTGGAAGATTCGCCTCCACCGGATGCAGAGACGGTGGAAGAGGTCCAGGAGAGCAGCGATCAGTATAATTCGGAGACGGTGCACCATTGGACTTTGAGCAATTGGAGTCAGCGTAAAAGGAACAATTTAGGGAGTGTTAAGGTTGATCTAGCTAGTCCGGAAGATGTTACGTTGGATAGTGATAGTACACGGGTTGTGTTCAGCACATACGGGACTTCGGTCTGATAATTTTGGGTGTGTCAGTTTGGTTGATCTCTAACAAGATTTACACTAATTTACTTTCACGTTGATGTCCTATTAGAACAGAAAAAGGTCATGCTTTTGGTTTGATGCTTTTTCTTTGTAAATTAGTTCCTCTTTGTGAGTGCGATTGATATTAATATACCAAAATGAATTGTTTAGGTTCGTATAGAAATTAAGTAAGAGAATTATGAATTCAGTGTGAATAGAAAGAGTTTTCTCAAGTATGTCTAAAAAAAATCATAATTATGTGAAGATTGGAAATTTTCCAATAATTCAAATTGATATCATTCTTGAGATGCTTCAACATTTCTTTGATAACATAAGTAATCATCACTAATTGAAAATCTTGCATCACTTTTGTTGGATTATAAAAATGGTATGGTCCAAATTTGTTAACCCTTTTATTAGGGTATATCCCTTTTTTCTGTTCTTCCAGTGAATATACAAACGAAAAAAATTCTGTTGGATGTGACGAACGCATGAAATTATGTATATTTAAGTTTTGTAATCTCTTTATTTTTTTGTGTGATATTTTATAACGAAAAGCTTTAATATACGGTTTGTAGAGAGTGACTTCAAGTTTAAATGTTTTTATAGATAGAAATAACTTATATCAATGCAGTATATAATGTGAACAATTAATTAAGTTTATGTAGCTACTGAAATATTCTTTTAGTAGTATATATGTATTTTTAATGATTTGGCAAACTGAAATCTCGAATAAAAGTAAGTAGTTAGGGCTTGCGACAAATATTGAAAGACATTGAATCCGATGTAGAATTCTTGTTCAAGATAGATCCTAACATCTTCGAATCTCTATAGTGATAACAGTGATAAAAATATTTAATTTGTACATTAAATTATCAGAAGAGATTTTTCTCATATCGTTTAAAAAAATATATTCTGCTTCTTTAGAAAGAAATAGACGACTTTTTTTGGCAAAGGTTCCCTCTGTGATATGCACCTAAATTTCCTGCCGAACAACTCGTAGTTTTCTTCGATAATTACATAAATTGCTACTGGCCGCTAGATGGCACAACAATCCATGAAATCTTATAGAGGGCGCCATGTATTATAAAATACTCAGTAGAATCTTCTCATTTCAAATAAATAAAATATTTTCTGTGGCAATAATCGATCCTTCAATAGTTCATATGGGACATGATGACTGGGTTTAACAAGTTCTGTACTTGAGGGCTGCAACCTTCTTGTTACGATTTGGCAGTCATTCCCCTTCTGATCCCTACAAAGGATCACCCCTTTTGTCTGAATAAATATCAAAATTTCCCAGTAGTTATACTCAAACTCAAGTCCGAATCTATGAATCTAATGTCTACAGGGTGATTCATTAAACCCCTGGAGTCGGCTCTGATTTCGTTCTGTGTTTTTCTTATCCACCGGAAAATCGATTTCGTGATCTAATTGGCGTATATTACGGAAGAGGGCGCTTTATTTTTCATTGTTAAGATTTATTTAGGAATGGGACTATTTGAAAAACTGTTAAATAAACAATACCCGAGAAAAATAAGATTTGAAGAAGTTTCTACTTCTTATTGAATTAACATAACCTATTTCCCAGTTTTATTAGTACCATAGATCCGATGTTAATAGAGAATAGTTTGTCTATGCATAGACTATTATGAAGGAGTAACAACTTGTTGTTACTCTTTGCTATTATTCTGTTTTAATAAGTCTGTGATAAGCACAACTCAAGGTGAAACTAAAAAATTTAAAACACTGCCGTGAGGCGTGAAGTCAGGAACTTTTGAGCGCTCGTTCATCCACCTCGTAGGTAGATGCATTTTCTAGTTTTAGCTTAGATAGTCTCTTCTATAGTCTAAGAGTTTTAGAAACCAATTGAAGAAATTTTTGACAGCTGTCTGAAAAATGAGAGCAGCTCTTTGTCAATTATGCCGAATCAGCTGTTACAGAAATATAAGAATTTTTTTACAATAATTCGTTGGAATTTAAAATGGTTTTGATTATGCGATCTGGAAAAAAATGTAGCTTGAATATATCTCCATTAAATTACAAAATTTCGTCACGATCGAATCCATAGTTTTGAAATTATCAAGAAAACTAAATTTAAAACGACCATATTCACGGAACCCCTGGTCGAATTCTGCCCAAAAACGAACCTACCCTGAAAATTTCTAGGTCGTTCCGTTCGAGAATGAAAAATTCATTGAAGTGAAGACCAAGTAATTCGAGAAGAAGAGCACAGAATTGTGGTGGGGGAAAATTCGTGAACTCTCTGTCACAACTTTCACAGAAAGCGAGTTTTTCTGTTCAGTTCATTCGAAGCTAGTCGAAAGGGAGCGCAAGTTCGTAATAGTGAAAGAAATTTGAATTTTTGTTTTGTTCGAAGAACTTTTGAGGTGAGTACTTGTTTATACAATCTTTCTTTTCATTCGACTACTTTGAACTCATTTCAACTGCATATGGTGTGATATTATCGTTTTGTGCACTAAAGTTATGTTTCATCTTCGTTTTGGCTTCCTGACGTTCAGAACCGCCATTTTGTTTGATTGGTATTTGTACCAATTGTTTTGATATGACTTTATTTTAATTTTTCATCTTATCCCATGTTTTAAAAGTACAGTTTATTCTTTTCTGAGTTTCAATTCAATCAATATAAGATTTTGCATCATTTAGTAACTAAATTATATTTGGCGGGAAATTAATTTTCTCTAATTACATCAGATACTAACATGGCTCGTACCAAGCAAACGGCACGTAAATCCACGGGAGGTAAAGCGCCCAGGAAACAGCTGGCCACGAAAGCGGCGAGAAAATCGGCCCCATCAACTGGAGGAGTGAAAAAACCCCACAGATACCGTCCCGGTACTGTAGCTCTTCGTGAAATCAGAAGATACCAAAAATCCACTGAATTGCTCATCAGAAAACTGCCATTCCAGCGTTTAGTGAGAGAAATCGCACAGGATTTCAAAACTGACCTGCGTTTCCAGTCCGCCGCCATTGGTGCCCTTCAGGTTAGTAATTTTTTTTTTTTTTAAAGATGAATGGGTTATTTAAATTTTTATTGTTACAGGAAGCCAGCGAGGCCTACTTGGTAGGTTTGTTTGAAGACACTAATTTGTGCGCTATCCATGCCAAACGTGTGACTATTATGCCCAAGGATATCCAACTTGCCCGTAGAATCCGTGGAGAAAGAGCATAAGAAGTTCACATATTTATACAATCATATTATTATATGTTTTTCTTACGTTTCGAAATGTCCTGTCTGTGTTCTTGACGAAACTAAATTACATGTAAATTTCAACAAAATGTTCATATTTCATTGAATAATAAATAAGAAAAATGGTGTTCAATTTAACGTAATACTTTTATACCGACGGGATTATTGGATGAATGTTTTTAGTTCTATAAGTTATATATAGGTTAATTTTGTGTATCTAGACATGTAGTACATATCTTAATAAAACTCTTAAAACTATTTCAATTTGTGTTTATTAGCATACATTAAAATGTATTCAAAAACGTGTTCTTCATTTGAGAGTTTCTGCAGGTTGATAAAAATATTTTCCAACCACTGAAAAAGGACAAAAACTGATAATAGATGAACCTATTATCATTACCTCATGAATAGTCTCGGTTATAGATATTCAAATTAATGAATGCAATTCTAAAGAAAACCATAGTAATTGAACTAATCTCTGGTCTGAAACAAATACTTTCACTTCCATTCAACTTTTACGACCAGACGTACGATTTCAATCCACTTATCAATTTTAAATAGAGACATCTCACATTCGATCCATAATGATGCTCGTAATTTCTTTCAATATCGATCATACGGATCGAAAAATTATAATAACAAAAATGCATAATCTACAACCAAAACATAAACGTCCTTGAAAAGTCCAAAATTCTTGTGCTCTGCACAAATCACGTGAGAGCAGATTCGGTCCTTATTGGCTCTTAACGAGCGTGCCCTGCGCCGAAGAAATGCGCGTCAGTAAATACAAAATGCCGTCAGAGTCTAAGCCTTTGTTGACAGCTCAGACAGAAAAGCCAAATCATTATTCGTAAGTAGCTTTTGAAGGCTCGAAACTATTCCATTCAGGTTACTTGAACAATTTCCTCCACGTTCATGTGCAATACATAGTTCTGTATGTGATGTTTTTCAGCTATTTGAAGGAATTCCGCGTAGAGCAATGTACGCTTTTCTTACAACACAAATGTACACAACACAGACCGTTCACCTGTTTTCATTGGCATTTTATGAATCAAAGAAGGCGACGTCCGGTCAGACGTAGAGATGGAACCTTTAATTACAGTGCGGACAATTATTGCACAAAGTATGACGAAACTACTGGCATTTGCCCCGATGGAGACGAGTAAGTTGAGCTTTTTTTTCTGTTGATTGAATATGTCAATTCCAACAGTTGTGGGTGTGACATTTTTATGGCGCAATTTCATAAGCAGGATAATTTTCCTCATATCTTCTTGTTTATTTTTGCATTCTATGTTTGAATACAATCGAAATTATTTACTCAAAATGTCAAATATGACCAAAGTCAAATGAAGTTTGACAATTACTATTTTGTTTTTTATAACCTTATATTTTAGGAACACAAAATGTCAACAAAGTAACATTCTTGATTTTTATTATTTTGTAGCTGTCCATTTCTCCACCGAACGGCTGGTGATACAGAACGTAGATATCACCTTAGATATTACAAAACTTGCATGTGCGTACATGATACAGACTCCAGAGGTTATTGCGTCAAAAACGGATTACATTGTGCGTTCGCCCATGGAAGTCACGATCATCGACCACCGGTGTATGATATCAAAGAAATTTCAGCTTTGGAAGCTGCAGAAGCTGAAGGCACTGGTTCTTCTAATGGCCCAAATGCTTTGGATAAAGAAAGAAATCTAATGAATGAAGATCCTAAATGGCAAGGTTGGTAGTCTAAAAATGATATATTTCAGTAAAGATGAGAGCTACATGCAAAATTTGGTCCAGATCGCATGACCAGAACCATAGAAAATCATAACTTTCGAACGTATTGCTTTCTATAATTCTTTCAACATTCCATGTGCCACAAAACTAATCTAATTTTTTTTCCCAATATTGGTGTTCTAGATACAAACTACGTTTTGGCAAATTACAAAACCGAGCCGTGTAAAAGGCCGCCAAGATTGTGCAGACAGGGATACGCCTGTCCCCAGTATCACAATAACAAGGATAAACGGAGAAGTCCTCGGAAGTTCAAATATAGGTAAGAGATATCGAAACAAAACGACTGGAAATGATGGTTAAAATTCGTTTTCAGATCAACACCTTGTCCAAATGTGAAACACGGGGAAGAATGGGGCGAGCCAAGTAATTGTGATGCGGGGGATATGTGTCCGTATTGTCATACGAGAACCGAGCAACAATTTCATCCGGAGATCTATAAGAGTACCAAATGTAACGATGTACAACAGTCGGGATATTGTCCCAGAGGAGTTTTTTGCGCATTTGCTCATGTAGAACGTTAGTTGAAGTCGGACTGTTTTTTTTTGGGAGTTTTTTTTAATATGACCTCTCTTTCAGAAGAATTAGGAGCTCAAAGAGAAACGTCGGATTCGGGCACGAATTTCGCGGATATTCTAACGAATGTTCTTCCATCAGGTCTGGGGAATAAGGAGAAAAATAGTGATAGTTCGGTGAGTATTACGTTATTAACCTTAAATTTGGGTTTAGCATATTATATACCTTTGAATTAACTAAAGATTTTAAATATACAGGTTATCCCAGAAGTTGACGTCAAGTAGTGTATTTGTCAAATTGTATTGAATTTTCTTTTATTCGAAAAAATGCACACCATGTGATGATTTTTGAACTCCTGTTACTACAAATCTTAACTTTTTTCCGATTTTATTTTTTCTATTTTATCCTGGATATTGCTTCTGTAACCTGTAACTTTTGATTCTAAGCCAACTGCTCCAGCTTGGAAGATAATGTCACTCTTTGCTGAACCGATTTGGTAAATGATTTTGTGAAAAATCTTAATAAATTTCAGCATTTGAGACCTTTGGCAACTCAAAAGGTCTTATGACTGTTCCGTTCAAAATTCCAGTCCACATGTTTACAAACTGATATTGAGATCTATCTTTTCTCGTAAATTAAGATTTTCTACGTGCCACTCGTGTAAATTGTGTGGGTGGTTCATGTAACCATTTTTTCTGTATGTCGATTCATCAGACCAGAAAACTATCTTGAAGTTATGATCTTATTGGATACACTAGAATCATTTTTAGTAAGTTGAAAGAAGTTGTTCGAAACTGAGTTTCTTTGAGAAGAATATTTTCCCATATGGACTTTTTCTTTCTTAATCTCGAAATAAATTTCACTTCCACAAATCGGATGAAATTTTTCAGTTGTTGAATTCTTAGAATGATAGAACTATTAATATAATTATTAAGTGTAGAATATATATAGGTATTCATTACTTTTTGGAACGTATATCAATGTAAAATATTTCTAACCAAAGGTTTTCTCAAGAAGTAAATTTCGAATTTATGATCTCCACAAATGTATAATGGGTATGTCAACATCTGATTCAAACAACAGGACAACAGGCCTGAATTAAGGTTCTTCTTTAATGTCAAGAAAAGTTTTTTCGATATTTTACTCCTAAATCAGAGTATCACAAAAAATGGAGAAACCTCTATCAATAATTAATCAAACGTTAATTAAGAAAATTTATGTGAAATATTTTGGATATGGAAATTCTATTGAATTTTATAATTTTCGATATTTGAATGCATACTGCTCAATTGAGTTACAAAAATTTATAAATACCAGACTTGAAACTTTCTGAATACTCTTATTTTTCTGAGTGATATATTAAGAACATTCTACATTGAATAACGATAATTAATCGAAAAATTTTTGCCATATTAGAAACTGTCCTTCAATAATATGCATCATTCAATTTATACAGGATGAACCAATGAAAATTCGACAAGGAAGTTTTAGGCGATTATAACTTAGATATTTAAAAAAAATCCAAGCATTTTCGAATCATCTGAAACCCCCATGTCAAGTTTTGCTTGGGCCATTCTACGTTATGCTGAGTTGGTAGTCCACTCGATGAATTTCAACACTACAAATAAAAAAATTACAATCGTCAATAAAAATCCTGAAGTAGGCCAAATATCAATTGAATTTGATTTCACAAATTGTATCACAATCTACTTACAGTGATTAATAAAAAATATATCGACTGTACTATAATCGATAGTAAAATAAGAAAATAAACAGAATTTTGGAAATAAATAATAAATGAATTCAACATTTTCTCGATTTCATTCGGAATAACAGGTAAATCGGTTCACTACAACATCAAATAACGAATTTTGAGTCATGTTCGAAGAAATACACTTAAGGCAAAAAGAATCCTTTTTAGTAAGTTGAAAAAAATTGTTCGAAACTCAGTATCTTCGAGAAAAAAACCTTTTTTTTCGCCCAATCTATAGAATAATGTAGTGAGTGGTATACTATTTTAGAATCCTTATTAAAAGCGCTAACTTTTGAAGTCACTTGCCAAACTTGTGTAGTAGAATTTTTTCACGGTACACTCAGTTGAAGTTGGGCGAAATATTAATTTTGAAGCCTAGGTTCGGCAAAGAGTGACATTATCTTCCAAGCTGGAGCAGTTGGCTAGAATCAAAGATTACAGGTTACAGAAGCACTATTCAGGAAAACATTAAAAAAATAGAATTGGAAAAGTAGAGATTTGTAGCAACAGGAGTTCATAAATCATCACATGATGTGCATTTTTTCAAATGAAAGAAAATGCAATATAATTTGAAAAATACACGACAGTTTTTTTTTTTATATTTTCCTGATGACTCTTATGACTTAGCCTGTTGCCCCATTTCGTCTTGACGTCGACTTCCGGGACACCTGCATAAGAGTATACCTTTCGTAATTTGGTGTTCCTTCCAAACTTTGCTTTGCTTTTTTTTATAATAGAATTTTTGAATATTTTCTTGGACTGATCAACTGCCATAGCCACTGCTGAACCATCAAAGTTATTTGCCTAACTATTAATTCCTCTGAAGGTGCCAATTTCAAGAAATTATTTCATTTCAGAATGGTAGTAGCGAAGTAAGCGAATCAGCCTCGACTTCGTCACTGGGTTCGAACAGTTCGCATAGCAAAGCACCTGGCGCCCAATTAGCTCACAAATCGGTACCCTTCCACAGGCATCCGACGATGGGATTAGAATTGAATAACAAATTGGTAGCATTAGACAAAGATCATTCACTAGGTAAGTTTTTTTTCGATAATTCATTATAATTTCTTGCAATTCGGGAATGGATGTTTCTTCTAAAAAACCGGAATCATTTCCAATTAGGCTTCTTGATTCTAACAATTTCCCCACTTAGTGCATTCCTTTTTTCAGATACGCTAGAAAGAGAGCAAAGAAAACAAACATTATATTTCTCATATGGAGGTTTAGGAACAAATTTTTACAACAGTGACACTGTGGAAAGTGTAGTCGGTATGTCCTTATAATTGAAAAATCGAGGCAAAAAACTACCTTGTATAATTTTTCGCAGGAAACGCATTAGACGATCTGAACCTAGAAGATTCCCTGAACTTATCCGGAGCTTTGGATCGTGACAACGATTCGCCATCGGTCTCGAATTCGATAACCGTTGGACTGGCCAACGCTGTTTTAGGCAGTTCGGCACCTGTAAATATTCCTGGTGCGAATCGATCTGGTTTAGGAGCATTCAGTCCGAATAGTAGTCCCTTGCAACAGTTGCAATCAAGTTTTCTTCCGAGCAGATTCACCCAGCAGGATCCGATAGATTTCTTGAATCATTCCGGTATACAGATGGGTAGTAGTGCTTCGAAGATGAATTATTGTAATTTTTTGGATTTCGGCGCCAGGAGTATTTCGCCCAATTCAAGGAATCATAATAATTTCAGCATGTCACCTAGCGTTAACAGTCACAACGTGTCGAGTTACGAAGTGACCCGTCTGAGGGAAGAATTGAGCAATACCAGACTCCAGCTGTCGCAGTGGGAAGAACGGTTGGGTCAGGCGAGGACGGCCTGCGAAGCCTGGCAGAGGGAGGCGGAAGAATCGTCCAGAAAATTGAAGGAGGCTCTGAACGACTACAGCAATTTGAAGCAGGAATATGAAACGTTACAAGGTGGTCCGCATCTGCGTAACATAGCTAAGTTGTCGGAACTCAGCAAATTATCACTGGGCGATTTGAAGAAGATCCACGCTCAACTGAAGGGAGATCTGGATGAAGTGGAAAAAGTATTATATAGGGAAACCGCGTCTAAGTGCATGGTTTGTGAAGAGAGGAATAGAACTGTTACTTTGAATTGCAATCATTTTGTTTTATGTAGTGTGTGTGCGCTTACACAGAGCGAATGCCCTTATTGTCAGACTCCAATAGATTTGACGAATAACATGTGAACAGACTTCAATTAGGCTTACATATGGAAACATGCCCTCGAATTTATTGTTAATTCGGAGATTCAGCTTTGCAAAAAGTCCACAATTAATTAAATATTTGAGAGCGTAATTTCATATGTAATTAACAAATTTGATTAAAAGTAATTGGATATATTATAAATATACTTATATATACATATTTAGGTTTACTAGGATTTTCATATTTCGTTTCATCCAATTTTATCAGATTATTCGTATAAAAAGCTTAAGGATTTCCATACATCACATGTGTCACCCCCTTCTTTTGAAAACCGCTGGATGAGTTTGTGTTGTGATGCATCAAAATTTTTCTATAGAACCCATATTGAAACTGTTTTTCCCCCTTTTTGTCATTTTGTTTAAGTCTGTCTTGACTCTTCATTTGAGGAAAATGTTTGTATAATTTTTTGAATATCAAAAATATTCGAGAGAAATACGTATCCCACTCTTTACATTAGAAATACATGAGAGATCAATTTTAACCATAGTAGATTTATTTTGAGCTTTTTGCTTTAAATGTTTCTCTTCGAAAATGACTCAAAATTCGTTATTTGACGTTGTGATGAACCCATTAACCTGTTATTCTGAATCGAGAAAATATTGAATTAATTTATTATTTATTACCGTCAACAAAATTCTGTTTATTTTCTTATTTTAACTATCGAGTATCGTACAAGCAATATATTTTTTGATAATCACTGAAAGTAGATTGTGATACAATTTGTGAAATCGAATTTAATTGATATTTGGCCTACTTCAGGTTTTCTATTGACGATTGTTATTCAAAATGATGTTATTTTTTTATTGGTAGTGTTGAAATCTTCCTTGTCAAGTTTTCGTTGGCTCATCCTGTAAAAATTGAAGGACAGTTTCTAATATGGCAAAAATTCTTCGATTCATTATCGTTATTCAATGTAGAATGTTCTCAACATATCACTCAGAAAAATAAGTGTATTCTGAAAGTTTCAAGTCTGGAATTTATAAATTTTTGTAACTTAATTGAACATTATACATTCATATATCGAAAATTATAAAATTCAACAGAATTTCCATATCCAAATTATTTCACATAAATTTTCTAAATTAACGTTTGAATAATTATTGGTAAAGTTTTCTCTTTTTTTTTGTGATACTATAATTTTAGGAGTAAAATATCGAAAAGACTTTTCTTGACATTAAGGAGAACCTAGATTTTGCCATATCATTTTTGAGCCATGGCGATTAAGATCAAGTTCTTCAATATGATTCTCAAAAAGACTGGATATGGTAAATTTTAAAGAAAAGAAATATTCTGAAGCGATCGATGTGAATTCAGCTCAGGATCAAAAGATTTATACGTTAATTTCTTCTTGATAATTTATTTGTTATAAAAACCTGAATTGAAATTGTTGCATCATTAATATAATGGTGACATAATTAAGGTCCTGTTGTTTGAATTAGATGTTGACATACTCATTGTACATCTGTGGAGATCACAAATTTGAATTTCACTTCTGAGAAAACCTTTGGCTTCGTTCTTCATTTGGAAAAGTTTGTGAATTTAATAACTGTAATTTGATGGATATAATCACACCACTACATTCACTGATCGTTCTTTAATTTGCAATGTGTGCAGTTTTTCTTACAATAACTTTAAGAGGTTAATGGTTTCACTTGAGAAGATTTTGACACTATACGAAATGAATTATATACTAAATAGATAGGAGATTTTATGAATTCAAGTAGCGGGCCTATAGTTGATATATGTTGTAGAATTTAGACATTCAACGAGCTGAAGAAATCATGGAATTCTTCAAGAAAAAATCTGTGAACGTTTTGAATTATGTGCCAAGAAAACATCTGATTACCAAAAATATTTCGCCGTTCCCTTATGATAATTAATATAAAAATAACGAAGACCGTGATTTCTTCAGCTCTGGAAAATTTGAAATGTAAAGTTGTCTCACTATCTACTTGTCCATCGCATAAAACATTGTATTTTTAAAAGTTTGTTTTAATTTATGATTGTGACCATTGTGTATTTCGAAATTGTGGAAATAGAATTTTCAAATGATTTCATTCTATTCATTAGTGAATTCTCTCCGAGATTATATTTCAGTTTAAGCATATAGAAACTAGGAGGATGTTTCACTTATATACTGTATTATGTTTTTGAGAGTTAATTTCATTGATATACATTCCAAAAAGTAATGAATATCTATCTATATTCTACACTGAATAATTATATTAATAGTTCTATTATTCTAAGAATTCTACAACTGAAGAATTTCATCCGATTTGATCAAGTGAAATTTATTTCGAGAATAAGAATGAAAAAGTCCATATGGGAAAATATTTTCGTATGAACAGTACAAAGAAAGATTTTGGTATTTTATGGAATACCGTGAATAACTATATAGAATTTTTATTAGCTTATGTCATGTATGAAATATTTCAATGTGATTAAATTTTAGAATAAAAATATAATTGCTTCAATCCTATTTTAATGAAGAATGCCATTTTTTTTATGCCCATACGGGGATGGAGTCGATCAGTTACTCAAAAAATATAAAATTTTGTCCAGATCGCATGACCAGGACCGTAGAAAATTATAACTTTCGAACGGAAAGGCCTAGGTACTTGAAATTTTCAGGGTAGGTGTGGATCTCAAAAGTCACGGTGATCAAAATTAGATTAGGGGTTCCGTAAATGTGGCCGATCAAAATATTCTTTTCCTGATCATTTCGAAACTACTGATTGGATTGGAAAGAAATTTTGCACATAGATAAAGAATAATGTACTCAAAATTCGAGTCTGGCCGTTCGTCCGTAAACACTATAACTCTTGAACGGAACGACCTAAAAACTCGAAATTTTCAGGTTAGGTTCGAATGCCGCGGTTAAGTTCGATATTAGGCAAAATTCGACCAGGGGTTCCGTAAATATGGTCGTTTGAAATCTAGTTTTCTTGATAATTTTAAAACTACTGATTCGATCGTGACGAAATTTTGTATTTTAATAAAGAATGATATATCCAAGCTATATTTTTTCCAGATCGCATTACCAGAACCATTTTAAATTCCAACGAAATATTAAATAAAAAATCCTTATATTTCTGTAACAGCTGATTCGTCATAACTGACAAACAGCTGCTGTCTTCTTTTTGACAGCTGTCAAAATTTTCTAAAACTGGAAAATACGAATCTACTTTCAAGGTGTATGAACGAGCGCTCAAAAGCTCCTGGCTTCACGGCAGTGCTTTTTATAATTTTTTTTTGTTAATCTACAATGTAGAAACCTGAAGAATGAGGCCATAAATAGGAAAAAAATATGAAGAAGTATTGACATTTGAAAGTTGAGGTTAATGTCACATAAATATGTTTTTAAATTTCTGTTTTCATAAATACAAATTCCAATATTTCGAAATCTGAGATATAACAACTATAGAAGCTTCATGTTTCCGTGGTCCTTGATAATTACCCTTAGAAATGTAAATTTGCTCCTTCAAAGAAATATTAGCAAAAGCGTAAATTACAACATAAAGGAATCACATTTCATCATGCCAAAGAATCCGCAGCACTTGAAAGATATTCAAAAACAACGGTTGAAAAATAAGGAAAAATCGACAAAATATGTTCCTGGCAAGGTAACATTACAAGTCCTGGGCACAGGAGCGAAAGGCGCCCCTAAGTGCCTTTATATTTTCTCAGACCAAACGAGGTAACGACTAAAAATTAATTCGCGACAATAGTTATATAATTTTATTATTATCGTCACAGATATCTTTTTAATTGCGGCGAAGGCACACAGAGGCTTGCCCATGAGTTGAAACTAAAACTATCTAAACTAGAACATATTTTTATAACCCGCCCAGTATGGCAGAATATTGGTGGATTACCGGGACTAACGTTGACTATGCAGGATGTCGGTGTACCTAATGTAAATATTCATGGACCATCAGGAACGGTAAGTAAATTCCGAATGATCCGAACTCCCGTTTGAACGAATCAGTACAACATTTAGTATAATTCGTTCATTTTTTCGAGAGGTATCTATTTTTTATAATTAAAATAATAATAATTCATCGATACTAAACATAAAAATGTTGTTTGTTTCGCTAAAACGGCAACTTCCTACTTCATAAGATTCTCATTCATTTCGTATTTTCTTTTTTAGCTAGAAATGTTTGATGCCGCTAAGAAATTTGTTGTATTGAAAAACTTGAAAATTTCAGTGAGGGAATCTAAATCTATGGATATTTTTGAAGATAACGTGCTGAAGGTAAAATATGTTGAACTGAATAGAGATCCGGAGGTGTCAACAGATAAAACGCTTGGAAATGGACAGAAAATTGAGGATGAGAAAACCGTTACAGAAGCGGAAGATGGTACTCTCAATAAAGTGAGTGGAAGTTATTGAAAAAACACTTTTTCTACAAAATTAATATACAGGGTGTTTCCAAATTCGACGTGGCGACCTTGAAGGACGTGTTAGTATGACTCATTTGATGTCATTTGAGCCATATTTATTGATATCCAAAAATTAGTTTTTGTGTTTTTTGAAAAATTACTCACCTTCATTTTTCGTCAATTTTTTCTACGTTGAGCAAGTTCGATTATAATTTCGGATTATTTTCTTCAGAGAAGGATATGATATGTATGAAAAAAGCGAAAATATGCTGTAATAGATGTTGAAAAAGAATTTGTATGATTTGAAAGTTGGTATATGAAGAAAAGAATAGTCGATTTCTAATATCAATTCGCCTGCAACTTCCCAACTCCACAATTGACAATGACAAAAGTATTTTTAAAAACTTTCCAAATTCCTTCTTTATTTCCTAAAAATGTTTTCTTTAGAATGCAGGCACTAATTTCGTTTCAGCAGATTTTTTATAATCAACCTTTTGAATGTCCGGCATAAAAAATAGTGAAATAGTGATTTGGCGTTAATGTTTGGATGGGAGCAATAACTTATCTTTTGATAGGTCCTTACTATCTACCTGACAACTTAAATTGAGAAAATAATGAAGAATTTTTGGGAACAAATATGGACAGTTTTTATTTTGAGCCAAAAATGGTCTTAAATGATTAGGTCAAAATCCGACATCCCGAGTTTCAAATGAAAATTTTGAGAAATAAACTGATTTCGAGGTGGAAACTGGGTGAATAAATACGTGCCCTTTCGATAATTTATTTCCTGTATTTTCGATGATTTCAAAGTATCCGGAGAAGAATTCAAACATTTAGACAAAAAATATTTATTGCTATAACCTGATTTTTTTTTGTAGGTTGATGATAACATATGTAGAAAAGAAAGAAGATCACGAAGCATCAGTTCCTCCCTGTTGGACGAGAACAGTTCCTCTTCATCAGGTAAATCGAAAAGAACTCGAAGGAGGAGACGTAGAAAGAGTAGGAGAAACCAATCCCGTTCCTTAAGCTTAGGTAACCTACCCAATCCCTTCCTCCATCTATCTTCTTGAACAAGAGATCCATTTTTCCCTATCCCCATCTGATTTAATACCACGAAATTTTACTCATGTCGAAATAATACTTTAGACGATAGCAGTGCAAGTTCCACGTCCGACCGGTATAAATATTTGGGAGAAGAAACCAAAGACAAAGGTATTGTTATGTGCTATATTTGTCGACTGCAAGCCAAACCCGGAGCCTTGTCTCTGGAAAAATGTGTGAACCTCGGTGTTCCGCCTGGACCACTTCTTGGAAAGTTGAAGGCGGGAGAAGAGGTGGTCCTTCCGAATGGTGTGGTGATCAAACCGGAAGAAGTTTGTGAACCCAACGATCCTGGACCTATATTTATTGGTAGGTAGAATTCCTAGATTTCGATTTTGAAATTTCACATTTGAATTTCAGTGGTCGACTGTCCTTCTAAGGAATATATTACATCTTTGGTGAATAATGAGGAAATAAGGAAATATCAACAGTTCGCCTTGAGTGATGATGAAGCTTGTTCACAAGTCGTTCATTTCACTTCTAAAGAAGTCATGGAAGATTCAAGGTGAGAGAGAATGTATAGTGTTACCTCCACTTAATTCGACGTGAACCTTGAAGGACATGTTAGTATGACTCATTTGCTGTGGTTTGAGCCATATTTATTGATATCCAAAAATCAACAGTTTACGAGTTATTTGAGTTTTTGTGTTTTTTGAAAAATTACTCACCTTACTTCATTTTTCGTCAATTTTTTCTACGTTGAGCAAGTTTGATTATAATTTCGGATTATTTTTATCAGTGAAGGATATGATATGTATGAAAAAAAGGAAAATATGCTGTAATAGATGTTGAAAAAGAATTCCTATAATTTGAAAGTTGGTATATAAAGAAAAAAATAGTCAATTTCTAAAAATTCGCCTGCAACTTTCGAACTCCATAATTTATGTATGACAAAAGTATTTTGAAAACTTGCCAAATTCCTTCTTTATTGCCTAAAAAAGTTTTCATTAGAATGCAGGCACCAGTTTCGTTTCAGCAGGTTTTTTTATGAATAATCTTATGAATTACCGGCATAAAAAATGGTGATTTGGCGTTAATGTTTGGATGGGAGCAATAGCTAATCTTTTGATAGGAGAAAATTATGAAGAATTTTTGAGAACCAATATGGACAGTTTTTAGGACGAGGTTTCCATGTTATAAGTTTTCTATCTGAAAAAGAAAATTTATTGATGAATGATTCAAATATTAAGTATAGAAGAATTAAAACATCAGAATAAATACTATCAAAGAAAAACTAGATGCTGGTAACTGGAACCTTATACTTACCCCAATGTCAGCAGAAGAGAGCTATCAATACTTCTTTGATAAGTTGAGACTCTGGTTCAAACTAGAATTTCCTGAAAAAACAAAACAAAAAATGCAAAACTCTAAAAAAAAAATATATATTAATGTGAAAATAACAGAGATTAAAAACAGACTAGAAATATTAGACACCATTTTTAAAGTCACAAAATCCAGTTATGTACTTGAAGAATATAAAAGATGCAAGAAAGAACTCATAAAATGCATTGAAGAAACGAAAAGAAAAACTAATGAGGCACTTATAAATAACTCAGAAAATAAAAAAAAAACTATATGGTCGATAATTAAAAAGGAAACTAAAAAGAAGAAAATCATAACACCAAATAATGCGAATGCAGAAACCTTCAACAATTATTTTTCATCAGTAGCTCAACAAATGAGTGGGAATATAACTGGCTGTGACGAAAACTTTTTTAGGAAATAAAGAAGGAATTTGGCAAATTTTAAAAATACATAAATTGTGGAGTTCGAAAGTTTCAGGCGAATTGATATTAGGAATTGACTATTCTTTTCTTCATACACCAACTTTCAAATCATACAAATTCTTTTTCAACATCTATTACAGCATATTTTCGCTTTTTTCATACATATCATATCCTTCTCTGATGAAAAAAAATCCAAAATTATAATCAAACTTGCTCAACGTAGAAGAAATTGACGAAAAATGAAGTAAGGTAAGTAATTTTTCGAAAAACACGAAATCTCGAATAACTCGTAAACTGTTGATTTTTGGATATCAATAAATATGGTTCGAATGAGTCATACTAGCACGTCCTTCAAGGTTCACGTCGAATTTGGAATCACCCTGTATATTATATTGACTTATTGTGTGTTTTTTCGTAGGTATGAAGCTTGGATGAATTTGTTCCTTCCAAGCACGACACATTTGATAATCAACGAAACGAACACTTGCATGGGAAGTGCATCCGTACACAGGATACAGTGCAAACTGAATATGGTTCACGATGAGATATTTCCTTTGCTAGGAGATGATGGAACGCAATTAGGGGAGGCAAGTGATTTATTAACTTAGATATCGCTGCCAATACATTTTTAATCGCTCATTTGAGCCATATTTATTAATATCCAAAAATCAACAGTTGACGAGTTATTTGAGTTTTTGTGTTTTTTTAAAAATTACTCGCCTCACTACATTTTTCGTCAAATTTTTTCTACGTTGAGCAAGTTTGATTATAATTTTGGATTATTTTCATCAGAAAAGGATATGATATGTATGAAAAAGCGAAAATATGCTGTAATAGATGCTGAAAAAGAATTTGTATGATTTGAAAGTTGGTATATGAAGAAAAGAATAGTCAATTTCTAATTTAAATTCGCCTGCAACTTTCGAACTCCACAATTTATGTATGACGAAGTAATTCAAAAACTTGCCAAATTCCTTCTTAATTTCCTAAAAAAGTTTTCGTTAGAATGCACTAGTTTCGTTACCAGATCGTGTAAACCAGATTGGATATCAAAAATATTGACAAAATTTTGTAGGAGAAACCAAAAACACTTTCAAAGTGAGATTTTTAAACATTATTTGTGTTGACTTATTGAAACATATGTAATTTTATTTATTTATTTATTTAAAGAGGTAAAAGGGTTTTTTCAAAAAACTCATATTATTAACTATGTTGCCCAACAGATTGCACCAAAATACCATTCCTTGAAAAATGTGGAGTTACGTAGTTTTCTCCGTAACACCACGAAATGCATGTTATTTGTACGTGAACATAAACATCTCTTCCTCTTCTATGAAAACGAAAATAACACCAGAAGAGTCAAGCAGTATATCCTACCATCCTTAACTTTAACACAGGGAAATTCGGAATACATGTGTCTTAAATCAACAAACATCCTGCCGCAGTATTTTCATCAAATTAAAAATGACGTTTCTTTCAAGAAAAATTTGTTTTTTTATTGAATATATTTTCATTTCCTTCAGCTTGAAGTCGAACCGAAAATAAAAAATGGTACAAATAAGTTTTACAATAGGATTCAGGCCAACACTCTCACAGGAATACATTTGAGACCAAGAAAAGGGTTAGATAAGTGAGTATTACCTCCTTAACCTAATTAATATTGGACGCTGAAAAGGTTGCAAAAATTTCAGAAATTAACAACGTTTTCCTACTTCGCGATTTAAATACTGCAATTATTCAATTTTTTTCAGATCAGAGGAGATGAAACTTAAACCAAAGGAATACAGAGAAGAAACCCTATCTTTAGACGGTATAACCACTGCTTTGCAAGATTTGAATAACAAAATACAATCGTGCCAAAAAGACACGGTTCCTAATGAGTATCCCAGAATATTATTTTTAGGTACCGGTTCTTGTATACCTAACAAAACAAGAAATACTAGCGGAATTCTTCTGGAATCTGGGTGAGATATTGTTGTATGTTTGTCAATTTGTGGAAAAATTAACAGATTTCCTTCAATAAATCTTTTCTTCACAATCTAACGATGATGGTTTTATTCATAGGAAAAATCAAAATATATTGATCGACTGTGGAGAGGGTACCTACGGACAAATAGTGAGATTTTTCGGAAGATCGAAATGCGACGAGGTGCTGGCTAACATCGACGCAATTTACGTGTCTCACATACATGCCGATCATCACATTGGGATTATAGGTGTGCTGCAGGGACGTAAGGAAGCTTTGAAAAATTTGGGTAGGGAACATAAACCCTTGAAGTTATTGTCGCCCGTACAGTTATACCCTTGGCTGTCTTTTTACGACAGATATTTCGAGGAGATCAAAACCGAATTTGAATTTATATCGAATTCCAAATTGGTGAGTTTATCGACTAATATTCACTGAATGTACTTACATTTTTCGCTTCTTCTAGTTACAATTAGGACATCAACTGAATAGGGACGCCTACGATGAATTGATTGGAAGTTTGAATTTACGAAATATCGATACCTGTTTGGTGAAACACTGTCCGAACGCTTTTGGTGTAGCTTTCACCCTTGCGGATGGCTTCAAGTTGACTTATTCCGGTGATACGATGCCTTGTGAGGAGCTTGTTCTATTAGGCAAGTAAAATAATTATTATAAAAATTGCTAACGATGTTAACGAAATGGAACTTCTAGGTTTGGGAAGCGATTTACTGATTCATGAAGCTACAATGGAAGACGATCTAGAACACGAGGCGAAAATGAAACTGCATTCCACAACTACGCAAGCGATAATGGTGGGCAAAAGAATGGAAGCAAAATATATCCTTCTAACACATTTCAGTCAACGTTATGCTAAATTGCCAATTTTCAATGAAAACTTCGCGGAGAACGTTGGAATAGCATTTGATAATATGCAGGTAAGTAAATAATTCATAATTTTACTGAAATAATTAAACTTTTCAATTAAATTTCAGGTGAGGATAGACAATCTTCGATTATTACCATATTTTAATCCAGTTTTGAAGACAATGTTTGTCGATCATTACGATGAGATGGAACTCAAGGCTGCAAAACGACAATTGAAACTGGAAAAACAAACCGAGTTGTTGGACGAAAGACGAAAAATAAGAAAGACGCAATAATAAATTATTTAATTTGTAACAAGTTTTTTATATTTGTCGTCAGAATAGATTCTATTGGATCCTGTAATTTTCCGAGGTGAGCCTTTAATCCACCAAAGGTAATCTTATAAGGTCCTTTTTCCATGATCGCGCTGACCCTAAGAAGAGGCTGTAATATTGGTGAAATCGGTATTGCTAATGGTGCTCCATCCAAAAATCCAACGCATCCCCTCGACCATCGAACCAAATTAATTAAATCAGAAGACAAAAACTCATTGCCTTATTTATTTAGGGTGAGGAAATTTTCTTCGCAGGCAATAGGCAATATAATATTTAAATGAGTAAATGTAATACTTGAACTACTTGGATAGGAAATTCGAACTACCGAACCGGCCTGATATCTATTGCTCAAGTTGATGAATTGAATTATTGATTGAAGTTTTCTTGTAAGAATCTCTCAGAACTACGTACTACCTGTCTTTAGTTTGAGAAAAAAATTCGCAATTCGGATAAAAATCCGCTGATTGGCAACACTGAATAGAATGTCCACAAAATCTAGTTGTTCGAAACATAGAATATTATTCTATATCATAGACGAATAATAAAAAAATAATTATTAGTCTATGTTTTATACTCAAAGGTTCGAACAGATACCAAAATTTGAGAATGAAATTGAGCGAAATTAGCTGTTGAGAACCGAAAATGGTATACCATATCAAAGAGGAACAAGAGAGACCACTCTCGTAAATTAGTTCCTGCTCTCTCGTCAACTAACCATTGACCTTCGACTGAATATCCCAAAGAAAGGCACCGCAGTCGATACACCGCGGCAGTGCTAAAACGGCGGACCAATCAGAATGCAGATAGCCAACACGAAGTATCACGATAACCGATCCCTCGTGCATCGTCGGGATGGATTTCAAAACAACAGAAATGTCAATTTCATTCTTTCATTGTCTATTTGTCAAGTTGTACCAAGAAAATAATGTTTTTCTGAAAATTAATCACAAATTATGCATGTATTTTAATGAGAGTTATATAAAATCTATGCATATTGTTTTATATTTTCTAACATTTCAGAAGATATTTGAATCATCTAATAAATGGTACGATTTTAATTACATCCAGCATATATTTCTTTGAGTAACTAATAGGTTTCATTGATGAGCAGCATGCAAACAACTGTAAATTGAAACTTGAAAATAAACTATTATCCCAGAAGAAATGGCTGCAAGTAGAAATTATGTAAAAAATCAAGAAAATAAAAAGCCTATATGATCGTTTTGAAAAAAACGTATTCAAATTGCTATTTATATCTGATAAATCAAGATCAAAGAGAAGATGAATCTTAGTCATGATTTAAGAATCGTTTCAATAACAGTAACAATTTCAGGTCAAAATAAACTGAAAGTTAAATGGAAATATTTGAATTCAAATTTCGGCAATTTCGCGCCCATCCCCCCACTAAAATCCTGGCAACCCAAGGTCAATTCGACGGATTCGGCTCAGATTTGCGAGTGAAACGTCTTTATAAAGCGAATTCAAGCGAGTAACCTGGTTATCATTGGTAATAACCAACCATAACCAACTGCATTCGAGCGCTTTTGGTCATTGTTGGTTATAATCCATGACGTCATGAACTAGCCCTTCGACGTCATCGATTTGGACCGCACATTACCACACTCGGGAGCAGGGTTAAACGTATGGTTATGAAGACGTCAGATTTGGAGGTTAAATTGCATCAAAATAAGACTTGTCAAATTTGAAATGAAACTTTTGAAATAATAAAGTGGTGGATGAATTTGAAATTCGAATATAAATATGTACCAATAAAAACGCCAAGAAGAACGACTCTTTGATAGTTAAATAAGATTTTTACGGAGAGGAGCCAGAAATTTGCGAACTTGAAATAAGCTTACCTAAGACATATATAAGGAATTAAAAAACAACGAAGCATCATTTATGGAGCAGAGCCTTTCTTGCAGTTTCAGTGGTGAAGGAGCTGGACCTTCACGATGTGAACCTGTAGATAGGTTCAAAAACCTAAGGAATGCATCTCCCTAAACCAGCAAAGCGGATCAAGTCCTCCAAGAATTGAAAAACAATTAATTGCAGTAAAAGTAGCCGTTTGAGGTTCTAAAAGAACATAATGTATGAAGAAGACCGAGGATCAGAGAGAGATTTATATCAGTTCCCGAAAAAATTTAATCCAGTAAGACGAAAAGACAGGAAGATTCTGGTTTAGAATGAATTTAATATATTTACTGTTTAAGTTAATAAGATGATTTTTTTCCTATTTTCAAAAATATATTTTTTTGTAGCAATCATGTTTTCAAATATATATATATTTCATTGATATTTTCTCTTAATTCTTTTTCGTTATATCTATATTTTGAAAGTCCCTTGTTTACTGGTGGTTATTCTTATTCATTGTATCTTATGACGAATATATGTTTCGGATTCATTCAATGATGTTTCGTTTTTCAGTATTAGGGGTTCAAGAAATACAGTAATTCTAATGAAGCACTGACTTTATTGAGAAATATATGATGAGATTAGAAGAGTTATTCACATTCATTAAAAATCATCTGCTAGCAGATCTCTCTTGATCCTACCCTATCTTCACCCTATCTGCGCTCAACATATAATTGTGTGTTTTTGTTCTTCGTAAGGTTATTTCCTTCGTATGGTGTCATGAGCCAACTTTTCAGTCCAAAGTTACTGACCCTATTAGATGAAAGTTTTCATCGAAAAACATTTGGGAACCGTTCGACTCAATTTGGCGATAGAATAATGAATTCTGGAAAACTTATGAGTATGAATAGTATGATTTAGAGGTAAAAATGAATGAATTAATAGGTATTCACAGGAGTCATGTGCCGATCCTGGAAATCCAACTAATATATAGGTGAAAAAACAATTTCCATCACAGATAGCGATCAGTTTTATTGATATATATCGATATAGCTATCTTGCTGCCCCTTCACCACTATAGCAAATATGTGGGACCCATCTAATGCTGTCAGTCAAAATGGGTCTGTTTGGTTCTGTGCCTTTTATTTCCTAGAGAAACACCAAAGATAAAATTCCAGGTAATATATAACCCAGTGGTCGATAGTTTTCTACCAGGATGAAATTCCAGACTCAATAATATACAAGCCTACACAATTATCTGCTTAGTTTTATTGAAAAGGAGCGTTAATGCAGAAGGATTATGTTAAAATAAAAGTTGGTTGTGTGTTTGTTTTGATCATAGCACCCTAACCTAACATTAACGAAAATAGTGGACCATAACCGCGCTGTATTCAAGCGGATGTTGGTTATTCGCGGTTATACTTATAGGGCCGAAACCAAGGGCAAGACCAACAATAACCGCGGTTATTAAGAGATTAAACGAACTTACCTAAGTGAAGTTTGATCTTAATTATATGAAGCGTCTCGTCCGAATAGATCATAGATGTAGTATATTCATTTCCGTATGAATCCAACACAGTATTCAAAGCTTATGACCATTGGTCATAAAGAAGAAGAAAGCTTCTGCGCGCAGTCTCCATTTCTCACGCTGGGTGCATCCTAACCTAGCCTAGGACGGCCATTATTTTCCAAAGCTACGATTTTTCTTTTTGTACCTAATAACTTTTTGTAAGGGATATTATCAAAGATTTAGACAATATACTCTGATAATATATTTGGGTAGGGAGGGAATGATCTATTCGGACGAGACGCTTCATATAATTAAGATCAAACTTCACTTAGGTAAGTTCGTTTAATCTCTTAATTATATTTCGCGTCTCGTCCTCTAGATCATAGATGTAGATGTTTAAAGCAAACTGATAAACAGTTTCCTTCAACAAAAATGTTATAGAAAATATCTTTTCGATATCTTAAGGAGAACCTGCAGAATCTTATTATGCATTTTTGCCATTAAAGGTATAAAGTTCTCAAAGTAGTGTACAAAAGGAAAAATAATGTTACACTATTCCGAAAAAACTGCCTTTCCAAAACAGTTTTGTTCTTGGATAGGTCTGTCATAATATTGTGCGAAAATCTTGCACATAGCAGACCATCCAGCAGTTTTTCTTATGTGGTTCAGGGTTATTACTGTTCTGCTGGCAGCAGAGGTGAATGCACATTTCGTACCATGTGCAGTGAACATGTCTAAAACCTCTCTTCTGCAGTGTTTTCTTTACCCACTTACTCAAGGTTTCGCTAGTCACGGCTTACAGGCTTTTTTGAATGATATAATCAGTAAATAAAATGAAGGTTTCGTACCGTTAAAGGTACAAAACACATTCCATTAGTTCACTTCTTAATTTGGCTTTCCACCAGTCCATTCATTGATTCAATTTAGATTGATTTTATCAGTGCTTCATTGAAAATTCTAATTGATCCCGTCTCTAATGTAGGTGCAAAATGCATCAGCAGGACAAAGGTCAAGTTTTTTCGATAAAAAAATCATCGTAATAGGTTGCGATATTCCTTGTCCAGACGTTTTGATTTTTGATGGTATTCTGATAATTATTTCTTTATCACTTATCTCAATATTTTCTATATCAATCAATTATTAGGTTTAAAGCCTGTGAGCAGTGACTAAGACAAGTAGAGTTGCTACTTTCATGGTTAATTGTTCAAGCGTTAGATTTTCATCAGGATTAAAAATAGCTAATCATTTACAATTTTGGTATCTAAGGTTACCTGATACCTTGGAAGTGAGAGTCTTTGCTTGAACACTCGTCTCAGAAAATGTCTGATTCTAAAGTCAGTACATACCTAGATCCGGTGAAAACACAAGTGCAAATCTTATGGTATTTAATGCACCATGTAAAAAACCCCTCTCAGAAAGAGTATTTCATGAATTTCAGAAAGTGATCCACTTTAAAGGAATCAAAAACTTATGTCCTCTTTCCACCATTATCTAAATCCAATGTTATATTGTTTCAATGAAGATTTGGCTAGAGACAATATGGAAATATCGATTCTGACTTGTCCTATACTTTAAGGTCTGAAAAAATAAATAAATATTATTATTATTGCTTCGACAGGGTAGCCATTTCCCTTCTCTGATAACAGCCCGGAAATCGGGGGGAGTTTGGACTTCAGAGGGTGAGGTCTTCTTTTGATTGCAAGACATAAGTCATTGCAAGACGTAAGTCATTACTCGGCCCAAGATCAACCAGATCTTTTATAAGTTGTTTATTGAAGACACGGAACCCTGGCTGTATTGGCCAATGTGGGACTACAACAATATCTCTGCCTTTTCAGAAACAATTTTTGGGAGCAAAATTCATGGTGGAAAAATATGAAACTTCAGTTCATTTCACTGAATCGTAAAAGGCATCAGTAGTTTCCGCTTCTGGGTCTAAATGCCACAAGATACACCCTTTACATTCATATTGCATTATTTCTAGATGCATATAAATCTCTGGGTCATCGAAAGTGCTCCCTAATTTTTTGACACCGCTTTTTGCTCAATTGGATGGATAATCCCATGTTTTACTTCCTGGGATTTAACAGTTTATTTCATGTTACATGAATATTTATCTATTTTGATTTGTATTTATTTTACTGGAAATAAATTATTATTATTATCAATTCGTATTCTATATTGGAGATTTTAAATCTAGACTTTTGATCTGCTGCTTTATGTAAAATGCATAAACGGCAATTTCCCTTTTTTCGCACCATAATATATTCCTTGATCATTCAGGTGTGGATATTTGTCTTCCCCCCCCCCCATGTTTTATCTATCTATCTATATATATATATATATATATATATAAATAAAGGAAATGGCTGTAGTGTTATCAATTTGTAAAAGAATATTACACCTTTAAAGGTTTTTAGCAAACACTTCAAGCCAAAGAACGCAGCTAAGAGTTCCAAATAGTCAATATTTCCACTGATTCTTGACTATTCCAGAAGCCATGAGATCATTATTGCAAAAAACTGCTACGCGAGGCATCACTAAAGACTAACGAATTAGGAATAGTAACTTTTCCTTCAAAATTTTTGAGGCCCAATATATGAAGCCAGCTGTATGGAATTGCATTACAAGCAGATACATATGAGCCAGTGTTTTTCTGCCGGAAGACTTATTATCATCTCGGAGTTATAAATAAATCCTAAATGATTTTCTTCTTGACTTGGGTTCATCTTACCTTTTTCTAGGTTAACTATGAACCCACATTTTTCTAAAATATTCAGAGATATTTTTCTAAAATATTCAAGGCTTCAGAGATATTGTTCTGATAGTCATCGAAAGAGATTTAAACGTCAAAAAAAAAAAAAAAAAAAATTATAAAGATATACAACCAATATAAAAACCTCATCATAGGCTAGTATAGATTTCAAGAGTTTCATGGAAACATATGATGAAGTATTGAGACCAAAAGGTAAGCCATTATATTGGTATGAATCTAAGATTCATGAACCGGTATGAGATGATAAGCATCTTTCTAATCTATGGTGGCTAAATAGCACTTTGAAAAGATAAACCTTGATACAGTCTTTGATCTCTGTATAGGGGGTTTTGGAGAAAGTCATTTTATAACCTTCGATCCATCATTGGGTCTGAAGTTAATTCAGTCTATACATGTTTGTAACCCTGCAGACGAGCAGCACAAATTTTTACCTTCAACTCCTTTTCTGGGGTTTCCTTGGTACTCGTTGCTGCTGCCGTCTTTGATATTGATGATTCTATCGTGTCCCTAACTTTGTCTGTTGGAGTTGTATCGGCATGTCCCTCCAAGTTGAAGTATTGTTGAGAAGCAGGCTTTTTGGGTTCAAAACCCTGGTAGGATTTGTTCCTACTTTTGTCTTCTGCCTTGTCGTGTATTGTCTCCACTTCACTTGGGGTCTCATTTTGAGGTCAGCCGATGCTTTTTCCAATTCCTCCATTTCTTAGTTTTTCACAGGTTATCCTTGACACCTTGGTTTAAATGAGGATATAACAATTTCCTTCTCATCAGTGATTCCTCGTGGTGTAGGAAGTATAATAATTTCCCCGCATCACTGAGTTTCTTTACCATAAGGTATTTTGAATCATCCGTTACAATGTCACTAAGGACCTGACCGATTGCTGTTAGGGCTGCCAATTAGATCCCGTTTTTCTTTGATCTTGTCATCCCTTTTGAGATACACTTGATAGTAATATTCTCTGGTTCCTACTCGGGCAACATTTTTATTGAGCACCAGGGATCCAGTGTCGCTGTTCCCCTTTTGATACCCCAATTTCTGACAGTGCAGTCCTCACTTCGGAGTTGATTTTTGGAGCTTTTACCAAGGGGCAGTTTGAAGTGGGGGGATACTTGGTAGTGATATTCTCCTTTTCTCCCTCCCCTAGGCCATTTTCCAGGAAAAAGTGTGGTCGCATTGAAGAGAGAAGAGAAAAAAAAAAAAATAATTAATATTTTGTCTGTCAAGGGGGCAATCATTACGTGCTGGATACAGGCTTGTTGTAAGGTATCCACGTAATCTCATGGGCCAGAGGCAGGCCTAGTAAGGTTCCCATAATAACAGGTTTGTAACCAATGTATCATAACATGCCATGTTCGGAGAGCCTCCTACTAATGGATAAATTTCAAAGGTAAGAAGAAAGCTATACCTAAGTTTGATGTTATGCTCTCGTTACAAAGGTAGAATAATACCAGTGTAGACTTTAGTCGAGCCATGTTAAGTACTTCGTAGTATGGAACAACGTACTGTTGGGAAGAATAGATGTAGGCCTAGTAAGGTTCCCATAATAACAGGTTTGTAACCAATGTATCATAACATGCCATGTTCGGAGAGTAATATATTGTACCACCTACTAATGGATAAATTTCAAAGGTAAGAACAGAGCTATACCTAAGTTTGATGTTATGCTCTCATTACAAGGGTAGAATAATACCAGTGTAGACTTTATTCGAGCCATGTTAAGTACTTCGTAGTATGGAACAACGTACTGTTGGGAAGAACAGATGTAGGCCTAGTAAGGTTCCTATAATAACAGGTTTGTAACCAATGTATCATAACATGCCATGTTCGGAGAGTAATATATTGTACCACCTACTAATGGATAAATTTCAAAGGTAAGAACAGAGCTATACCTAAGTTTGGTGTTATGCTCTCATTACAAAGGTAGAATAATACCAGTGTAGACTTTATTCGAGCCATGTTAAGTACTTCGTAGTATGGAACAACGTACTGTTGGGAAGAACAGATGTATCACCAAAGAAAATGATATGGATTAGTTCATTGTGTAATGTGTATCTCAATGGATACGATAGAGAAAATGGACAAAAACATACCTCTTGACTCTGTATGGTCTTCAAACTCAGAGTTTGAAACTTAGGTACGTCTATTGTATTCCTTCGAAGAGGACCTCTCTTCAGATGAGGATATTCTACTTCTTCTCCCACGGTGCCGGTGATGACGACGAGATTTTTTTATGCTCTTTAACTGTCTTTCCAGAGCTCGAATTCTCTCGTCATTACTGGTTTCTGAAGACTCGTACTTACGTTTTCTATTGCCCATTTTATTTAATTTTATTTTCAACTCAAGAAAACAAAAATTTCACTAAAATGAGCAAGTATGAAAAACACGTGTTGTATTGTATACACAGGAAAAAAATAATGGCCGTCCTAGGCTAGGTTAGGATAGGATACATTAAAAGTAGATTTGTTTCGGCAAGGTTCGTACCGGTTCGTGGATCTCCGATCTCCGAGTTGGAAATTCCGTAACTTCGATCTGCGGGCTCTGCGGCGCACATTGTTTATGTAAACATTGTCCATTGTCCTAGCTGCTATTACATTTTTCGGTGAATGAACGAATTATTGAACTTTTTGAAGTTGAATAAAATCTCATTTGTGCTTATTATTATTCTCAAATTTATCGAGTAATTTAGAGGAAAATGGCAGAACAAGAAATGTAAGTACTCAGTGAAATATAAATCTTTTAACATCCACTTTAAGTTTTAAGTGTATGTACAGAAAATATGAAATCTGTAGGGTAGCAGAATCTTCATCAAGAAAAATTTCGGCACAGCGCATCATCTGCCCTTTGTGTACGAATGTGCAAGGATTTTCGTTCCATAGATTACTCTTGAAACATTTAAAAGATTTTCACGAAGTTGAGATAACTCGATCCAGTCAGCAATTTTCGAATTTCGAAGAATTCACAGTCTGGAGAAACCTAGGAAACAGGGAAGTGGATTATGCTTGCCAGACAACCAGAAAAGATAAGAAAGGAGAGAAAATAATTATTTATAATTGTAATAGAAGTGACACAAAAGGTATAATTTTTGCATTCACAATGTGGGAGAATCTTATATATATGATGAATTTTTTTAAGGATATATTTCCAATAGCAAAGATCGTAAGCGTAAAATTGGGGGTACTATAAAGATTAAAGGAGTGTGTCCATCAAGAATCGAAGCTAGAATTCTGATTAATGGTGAATATTTGAAAATGCGGGATCTAATTTTAACCGTTTGATCATTTTCACTTTATAGGGCAGGTTACCACTGATTTTATAGAAACCCATATAGGACATGAGGATGAGCTCCGTACCAAGCGATTGAAAAAAACAGAGGAATTGCAGATTGTGGAGAAGTTGAAAGAAGGTGTTCCCAACAACAGAATTCTCCAAGATGCAAGAAAAATAGCAGATGAGAATTTAACAAGAATGAATGTATTGACACCACAGGACTTGATAAACATCAGATTGAAATTTAATATAGATAATCGAAGGCATAAAGATGACATGGTAGCAACTTCATTGAAAATTCAAGAGTGGAATCAACAAGGTCGAAATCAGGCATTTTTATTTAAAAATATTGGTGAGGGTTTGTTTTCAAGTCGTAACGTAGTGTAGATTTTAAGAATATTTAGATAGCTGGTATTAGATACCAGATACCATTAGATATCATAAGACCTTGCGGTCGCAGTGAAATATAACCCCCTTTTCAAACTATTAACTATTAGTTGGTATTAGGTAGAGATATGGATCGACTCGATTCATTATCTTAATATTTTTGACTTGATCATCGTGTATTGGGTGCATGTTAGTTAGGATAAAATAGTGCTTATTTAATTCCAGGGGATAGTTATCCTGGTTTGTTGGAAGAAGATTTCGCTGTTGGCTTTATGAATGGGGTGATGGAAAAGAAATTGAAAGAACATGGAAGCATTATATGTATAGATGGCACACATGGCACCAATCAGAGAAATTGGGAATTAACTATAGTATTGGTGAAGGGTGAAAGCAACACTGGATTCCCAGTAGCATTCTTCATTAGTAATAGAAAAGATCAAATAATTCAAGAAATTTTTTTTACAGCATTTAAATCTAGGCTAGGTAGATCCATAGAGGCTGATTTCCTTATGAGCGATGATGATCCCAAATACTATAATGCATGGATCAAAGTAATGCAACCCGAAAAGCCATTGAGAAGACTTCTATGCAGCTGGCATATAGTCAAAAATTGGAACATCCAAGGCCGCAGAAAGCTTCAGGACCCCAAAATGAGGAAGGAAATGAAGATGGAATTGAGGAAAATCCATCAAGAATTAGATGAAACTAAATTTGAAAGTCTAGTAAACAACTATTTTGGACGCTTGGAAGAGAATCATGAAAATGGTTTTTTGAGTTATTTGAAAACGTGAGTGCAATGCTCTTTCCATTCATATCCTGTATATTCTCCTTCGACAAAAAACTCTTAGAAGCTACATAAGAAATTCAATTCTTATTCCATAGGCTTGT
The DNA here is from genome assembly GCA_963966015.1 of Aphidecta obliterata. Taxonomy (NCBI): domain Eukaryota; kingdom Metazoa; phylum Arthropoda; class Insecta; order Coleoptera; family Coccinellidae; genus Aphidecta; species Aphidecta obliterata. The sequence goes on from OZ014431.1 coordinate 5,860,606, forward strand.
GCAGGTTTGATTATTCACTTAATATAGAAATCTTGCCTTACAAATCGAAGATCAAGTTCAATTACTGTTGGATTGATTTTAGCCTGCTTTAACTGATTGTGTTTTTTCAGCTATTATTTCCAGAATAAGGAGAGAATTATGATGTGGGCCTATTGCTATAGAAAAGGGGCTGGAATAAATACCAATATGGCAATAGAAAGTCTGAATAAATATTTGAAATACAATAAAATGGAAGGAAAAAAGAATATAAGGTATTTATCTAGTTATTATTTGAAATCCTCATTAAATTTAACTTTATTCCAGGGTAGAAAAGCTATTGGATTTTTTTGACCAAATAGTGGATGAGAAGATGTGGAAACAAATTCTTCTCAGGGAAAGACCAAATGCTAACAACTACTATCATAGGGTTACTGTGGAAGCACATTGTAAATCCCTCATGATGAAAGAAAATGTGGAGAATGTTGGTAAGAATTGTTTTAGAGTGAAATCTCAATACGAAGATAAATATTATAATGTTTCGATCATCACTTCTTGTGATGAAGATTGCCGAATGGGATATTGTGCAGAATGTAAAATATGCTTACACCAATATAAATGTGACTGTTCTAGTAACAGTATAAAAACCATATTGTGTAAGCATATACATGCTGCATTTATGTTTGGTCGGAGAAGCGATTCTGTTTCAGATGGAGATTCTGATGAAGCTACAAGCTTACATATAAATGAACCTACAACCAGTCGAATGGCATACCAGGATGATGTTAAATATTTCATGGAAGAATCGGCATCCAAACCAGAAAGTTCAACATCATTCAATCGTTACGATGAAAATGTAATGTAGCTCAAGCTGTGTTTTGATATTTTCTCTTGAATATTTTGATGGTGCTTTTATAGCCTTCTGATGAGGAATTACTGAAGAAAATTCAATTGTTGGACCAGGAAAAAAGAAAGGAATTGAACAGATGGCTGAAGGCATGCACAGAAAGCCAAAGAGAGATATGCCAAAAAAGGGGAATAGAAAAACAAACCTATTATCCTAGGAAAAATTGAATATGTGTTGAATGAAGTGTTTTAATTTCTTCAACTGAAGTGGTAGAATATTTTCAGATTTTTATCGAGCATATCATTTCAAATCTTCTTTCAGGAAATCTTTAAACAAGCATGATGACCAGATAATTATTTTTCAAGAGACCCATACAACAACAGAGTAAAATCATTGTAACGAGAATATGTACTAATTCGATTTTCTGCTTAGTCTTATTCAGCGTCTATTAAATTTTGTAAACACTCACAAGGACTACAAGGAGGCAGGGTTTTTTCTGCTGAGGTTTTTCCCTGAGCTCTTGTATTATAGGCAGAATTGTATAGTACCCCATTGCACCAACCTCAGCTAACACTTTTTGTTTGATTTTGTATTACAATAAAAGTAATGAAACATTTTTATTTTGAATTCTACAATGAAATCCCAATCTCGGGGCTTAAAATGGAACAAAATCATATTAATTTCTTCTATTGCGAAATGAATTGAAAAAAAATTATAAATGGGTAGCCAATACACCTTACTATTTGATGAAGAAATTCTTAATCTCTTCAATTGCTAAATAAACATGGGAAATATGATAATTGGGTAGATAATACAAGTCAAATTTCTTTTAGTTGAAATTATAATTTCTACATGAAAAGAGCAAATAATATTTCGAGGAATGTTTCTCAGTTGTAGGTTTCCACATTAAGAAAAATTTGAACTATTATACTAAAGGTTTATAACGTTAGAGCTGAAAATGAATAGGGTGATGATTTCATCTGATAACCACTACATTTTTCTTGGTATAAAATGGAAAAAAATTTCTTTTCAATTAATTCACTCACGGCAGACACAAAACTTTCTATTGTTTATTATAGTTTTGATAATACATGTGGAAATATTTTAATGAGAAATTAATTGATTTCTATTGGTAAGTTTACGTTTCGAACTCTATTTCTGACCGGCCACAGAAAACAGTGGAGTGTTCAAAGTGTCAAAATCAGATGTTGGCGCTACCAAGAGAAGCCTACTAGCGCGCAGGTCAGGTTTTTGCTTTACATCGGCATACTGTAACTCTTGTGCCAATTTTACTTTTAATGTATCCTGGTTAGGATGCACCCAGCGTGAGAAATGGAGACTGCGCGCAGAAGCTTTCTTCTTCTTTATGACCAATGGTCATAAGCTTTGAATACTGTGTTGGATTCATACGGAAATGAATATACTACATCTATGATCTAGAGGACGAGACGCGAAATATAATAAGTGGTTACTCGCTTGAATTCGCCTATAGTCTTTGACCATATCTTGTGAGTAGGCCTTTCGTTTCGTAGCTCCACTGTCAACGCACTGACATTTTTTTTACCTATGACACTTTTGACATCCGTCCAATTGGAATTTGGGGGGTCTCGTGCTAGGTGCGTTTCGGTGCTATCGGTCTCATGACTCAAATTAACTGTAGAATCCGTTTTGTGATATAGTGCAAGAAACGAATCCAACATCAGATATGGTTTCGCATTGAGGACAAATCATTCCGTTAGTGTCGGTGCTAAAGAATGCACTCTTTGTGGTTAACTGGAAGGTTACTTTCCCGTGCAGTTTGGAATGGGTTCGCGAATATTTCGAGTGCCGCCGATCCGAATATCAACCGCAAATCGGAACCCTATCTAGTTTCCGCCGTTTGTGGCTTTTCGAAGGAGAGGAAAATACAAAGACTGATCAAAGGACAATTTGGTGATGATGCTTGGTTTACGACCAGGTACAAATCTGCGGATGTTTTAGGTAATTCACAATGTTATTTTCATTAATCTGCTAATTTCTTGGATCTTGCTTTTATTTATTCGATTTTGGCAGGTGAATAATTAGGTGGGTTTTGTCATAACTCACTGAAGTAATAACCGTTTTTGTGTTGGTCAATTTTGACATTTACAATCTTGAAGGAAAATATAAATATTTAGAATTTCTCAATGTCAATTTTAAAATGACCTCATTTCATTGCAGTTATTAACTTTGATGTGTAATAATCATTCTTTGACATTTTATTGTTCCTAAGTTCCGTCACTTGAATCGGAAATTATATTACTTTATTATCAAGGCTTTGAGTTTATGAGGGGTCTTGCAGACACTAGGATAAAATCATATAAAAGTTGAGGTAACCAGATTATTCAGGAATTATCTGCTTGGTGCCTTTAATCCAATTAGTATCTCTATAAAATGATTCAATAAACGTATACTCGACAATAAAAATAGTCGTCATGTAACCAGAACCTGAAAAAGTCGAAAACACGTAAAAAGCTATGAGCTCTTATTATTATTATTTCAAATGTTTTCTATTTGTTTTCAAAAAGAAGAGTTATTGATAAGTTCTATGCTTTTGCATTGGAATATGGACTGATCAAAATAATGACGCATGAATTGATAGCATAATCTCGTTATAATAATAATTTCGCAAAATATAAATGAAATCAAAAATCTAACTTCCAAATGCGTCACGAAAACTGTTGATCAATTACTCCAGTATTTAAAAATACCTTTTCGGATTATGTAATTATCTTGTATGCACCAAATTGAGATTATGTTGTTAATACTAGAACCACCAAGAAAAATGTTCAGCATAGAATCTTGTATATTTAAAGTTGTTACAATGGACTTGATATTGAGGTCAAAGTTAAGTATGAAAGATTCGCTTTCTCTGTTTTCTTTTTATCGGATATTGAAACAACTTTTCGACTCTCATAGATTCTAGCCACTGCAAGAAGGAAATGTCAACCAACTGAACGAAAAAACTCTTTAACCTAATTTATAAAGACAGAGGTATAACGTTAAAAAAAGACCAAAGCAACCCCTACATTTTCATTTTGTAGTACACCTGTAAAAAACTTATCGAAAATGAAATAATACGTTAACTCGTTCGTTATTCAAAAATATTTCCATTTGAATTGAAGTGTTGAATCTTTGGATGGACTGTTGTCATAGTTATCACAATATTGTAATCATTATATTATGTAATAATATGTTGTTATTCTATTTTGGAAACTTTTTTTTTAAATATGTAGTACGATTTTCAACTAATAAGGTCAAATAAATAAGTATGCCATAATACATAGTCCATTTCATAAATAAAAACTTTCAAATTTGGGAAACATGCCTAACAAGGTGATTGTTTTGATTTATTATTTCGAATAATAAATAGGGTTATATGAATTTAATTTCGTATTTCTATGCCTCTCAACCAGGAATTGTTCCATTTTTCAGGTGTAGCAGACGGTGTAGGTGGATGGAGGGCTTATGGCATCGATCCAGGGGAGTTTTCTATGCACCTCATGAAAACTTGCGAAAGGTTGATCAAATTGGGAAGGTTCACCCCCTCGAACCCCTCTGAGCTGTTGGCTCGAAGTTATTATGAACTTTTACATCATAAAAAATCGATTTTAGGTAGGTCTAATAACTGAATAGTTTAAAAAAAAAAGATAATTTGGTTTCTATGGTAAACGCCGGCTGATTGAATGATATTTTTCTATGTTTATTCAGTTTTAGGTCGCAGTTGCACAGAAAAAACAGCTATTTGCTTCAAGGGAACAATGATTCGGTTTCGGTTCACTATACATTTTTTCCACTTGTTATTATCAATTTTCGAACGACTGGATAATTTGCTTTCTTTTTGTAAACAACTTAGGGAGGTTGAGCGCGATCATTAAACATTGACCCAATCAGATTAATCATTTGACAGTTGTCATGTTACTTTCCGAACGCTAGGATCAGTCTCGGTGATCGATGAAGCTCTCATATTTTCTTTGAATCAAGAATTATCAGGAATGGTCCTCATTTTATTTGTTATGTTATTTCTATGTTCGTTGCATCCCGAGGCGCATTCATTTCTCATGCCAACGTAACACAATTGGCGGCAAAAGAATATTACGAAAGTTTAAAATATTCGCGGATCATGTGAGGAACCACGTTTCACGTGACTCGCGAATAAATCGTTGAGAGTTGCTGCAGTTGCGTCTATTAATAAAATTCCCATTTTTCGCGTATTTTTAGATGGACCATTTGTTGCATTAGGGTATTGGGCGATTTCGCGTTGTTTTTCTCCAGATTTTGGCATGAATACCAAAGTAAATAAGTACAAAATCGGACCGGGTTCAAATGTCTGATTATATCGACGAGAATGACGATAGCTTGCATTTCTCGAGAGATTATCGTGAAATTTGTACCCACATTTCTATGCGCTTTGAATGGAAGGAACCTGTATTTCTTTTAAACATTGTTGTAGTTTTTTAATTTTACAGGATATTAATAATAACTTTTAAATCTTCAACGGCCGTTTTAACAGGCTACCACAAAACTTCCCCTTAACTAGGGTATACCTTACGTAAAGTTCAACTTGAGGATTATTTATCAGGCAACGTCGGCCATATATGACAGATGTGATACATTTGATCTACCATGTGACTGGAACATCGAGAATATTCAACGCTCTTAACCTAAATTTCCGACTGTTTTGATTAGATTCGGAATTGAGTGAAACGGTAGCTGTTTTACTGGATGAATGTAAAAATGATTCTTCTGTTCGCAGGTAGCAGTACAGCGTGCGTCGTAGTTTTAAACCGAGAAAACAGCACCCTCTACACAGCAAACATAGGCGATAGCGGTTACATGGTGGTCAGAGGGGGCCGAGTGATACATAGGAGTGAAGAACAACAGCATTACTTCAACACACCATTTCAACTGTCCCTTCCACCCCCAGGCTACCAAGCTGATGTACTCTCCGACCAACCGGACTCTGCCATTACGGAGAATTTCCCAGTCGAAGATGGTGATGTTATATTGGTCGCGACAGATGGAGTATTCGATAATTTACCACAGAATCTGTTGATTAATGAATTAACTAAGGTACTTCATTGTAATTCATTAGCGCAAAAGAGAACCAGTTTGAAACAAGAACTAAACGTTTTGATTTTCTATTAATTTTTTTCCAGGTTCAAGGAGAACGTAGTGCTAGTCGATTGCAAATGGTTGCCAATTCAATTGCCTGGATGGCCAGAAATTTATCTTTTGATGAAACTTTTATATCTCCTTTCGCTGAAAGTGCTTTTGCTAATGGTATTAATACAATTGGTGAGTTCAATGGTTTCATTTAGATCATAGAGCTCTCGTAACCCCCAGCTCTCAATAATATTAAAAACCTACATAAATATTTTTTTTCTAGGAGGCAAACCCGACGACATCACCGTGATCCTAGCTACAGTTGCAATTTGAAATCTTAGTCAAATATAGCCTTCTTAATTAGTTGGATCGTTTATGACACTGAATAGATGTATTACCCACACTATTCATTAAATTTTATTATCTGCAATCGACAGACAACAAAAATTGTGGAATATCTATGTGCAGAATAATAATGGTGCTTTTTGCAGACATTCTGATTTAATTTTGTTGAGACGATCAGGTAGACTGACGATCTAGATAATTCAGCGGTGCTGGATATTCAACTGTGCTCGATGAACGCTTCGCATTCGTTTAAGAATAAAGATTTGCTAGAAGTTGATAATTCTGAGTATTTTGGTATCCAGCACTGGATACTTGGGTTCTAACCATGTGTATATGGTATTCTTCAATTACATTTTTTATAATATTAAGTTTAAAACTGTAAACACATGTTGGTTAGAGCTGAAACATCGTTGTTGCTTCCATAACAATTTTTAGTTTCCGAAAATACCAGTTCAGTGCAGCAATACGATTGAATACCGAGGAAATAACTTCAACTTTGTTTTAAGTTGAATGTTCTGGAAAATTCGGCGATAATATTCGAAAGTTGAAGAATCGAGATTTAGATGTCTGTTTCAAAATGGGTTTTTCTGAATCTTGAAAGATGTCGTATCAAAAAATATGTATTAGTGAGATTTCGTTTTGTTACTTTGCGAGGGCTGTATTATTTTGTTTTGATGTATCTTGTTTGAACTGTAGTATTTTAGATTTTTTTTCTTCGTGTTCATATATTTTGTTATGACACCTTTTCTAAATAAGATGAAAATGTTAGTATAACAATTTCAGAACTAACTTTGACGTGTTAATATTGTTTTAAATATTAATATTGTGATGTAGTTCTGAGATAAGTGATTTTCATCTGTGAAATAAATATATAAAAATCATCCGTTTTCTGATATTACTCTAAAATAGGTCTCATCAAATGAACATGAATGATATCTAGGATTCAGATAACTAAGACGTTGGACCTAATCAGACACAACAGAGAAGTAAGCTGCCATCTATAGGTCGATAAAATTTGAATACTAAATAAAAAATATACAGAATCTTTATTTTGTTTAGTTAACAATATGTTCCAAAACGCCTTGTCTGATCAATTCTTCAGCCTCTGATCTTGGCAAAAAATGCCTCGTATTTTTCTTCAATAACAATATCTGACCGTTGTTCAATTCTAATCTTCCGTAATCTACTAAACACCGCACTTCTACATACAACGATTTGGGTGGCTTCAAATTAAGAGTTAGGTTGACACCTTCATCCCCAACTGATCTCATGTATTTCGCTAAACTATTAGAGTATTTATTCATCCATTCAACTTCAGAATGGCTCATATTCTCTTTGATGTCCGAAGGTAGTAATCCTCCGAATTCCCATTTCATCTTGCGGAGACATCTCAGCCGATTGTAATGGTAAGAGAGTAAACATCGTATGTCTCTCCTTATTGCACTATGTCTGCATTTTATCGTGGGAATCAGGGCACCGGATAAGCTGCCCGAAGTTTCATCCAAACTCCTACAACGAAGCACGGTATGAAAATTATATTGATATCAAGACGGAAGAGTTATAACTTACGCGTCATCTTTGTTACATTCTACTAGATGTTTAATTTCATTTTGAACTTCAGATACTAAATCACTCTGAAAAAAAATGGATTAATATAGGAATAATTCAACATATTTATTACTAATACGTTGTAAGGGGTAAGTGTACCAGAACATCTATCCAGTTCTTTGATTAATTCGATGGCTTTTTCTCCGAACATTTGAAAATTATGTGGTGGTATATATTCATATAAGAAAAATTTAAGTGTAACAAAAATTATTATAAAAATTTAAACTTTCATAGATAAAAAACGTATGGGTTATGAATTTTCCACAGATACAAAACCAAAGAGTAACCTGACTTTATCTTTTTCCCAACAGTTGAATCGCAGCTACAATGTAAGCCACTTGTTGAAGACATTCAATTGAAATTATATAGACATAAAAAGCATGAAGAGGAGGGCAGTATTTTAAGGTGGAAGTACATATCAGTTTTGTATTTGGTACATGGATAGAATTTTCCGCGAGAAGGGTGGCTGCAATGAAAATTTGGAAGTTGGCAACAGTTGTTGTCAAGTGCAAAAACGTTAATCGACAAAATTCAAAAGGCGAAATAGAAAAATTCTCATCAAACGATGTCCTTTCCACGAGAATTATCATCACTTCCTTTGACTCTTTCACAACAAAAATGTATTTCCGAGAAAGGTTTCCAAACAGTCAGTGAAATTAAGGAAAGCGATTTCAATGCGGACCTTCATATTGAAGAACTTACTAAACCTCCAAAAACTAAACTTGCCTGTGAACTTTTCGAGGAGGAAAAGAAAATGACGGAAATTTACAGCTTTTTGGAAAACCTTGATGGCCTTTTAAAAGGCGTTTTGAGAGCCGGATTAGTTACTGAATTTGTTGGACTTCCAGGATCTGGCAGAACCCAACTTTGGTAAGAATTTCTCATTATATTCAGTCCTCCAACACTTTATTGAATTGATTTCCTATGAATATTCCAGTTTACATTTATCTGTAAGTGCTCAAATAATAGAATATTCCTTATCTGCAGAGACTATTTATATTTGTACCAATTTGGATTTCTCAGTTTCAAGGCTTACAGGTGAATATTGATATGTTTTGAACAATTTTCGTTTTCAAAGAATGCAATTTTTTTATAGAAATAATTCATAACTACAAGAACAACTGTAATTTCTTCAAGGATTTAAACGAGAATGATATATTGAAGAATATTCATTTCATCAGTTTAATGTCCGTTGAAGAGTTGTTAGAGTGCTCGGAATATCTGAATGAATTCATGAAGCAAAATAAAAATGTGAGTAACATATTATTGAACAATAGCTTCGAAAAATTGAATTTTTTTAATTACAAAGGTTATGCGTTTATGTTTTTAGATTTCATTGGTGATTATAGATAGTATAACTTATCCTCTCCGCTTCTGTGAAAGAAGTGAGAAAAAATCTTCTATATATTCTATTGTAACTCAACTGAGACATCTTGGGAAACTTTATAATTTCACCGTGAGTATAAATATTCATCAATTCAAATTGAATGTATCGATTAATTTAGTCCAGGTCCTATGAAGAAATTCTTATTATAATTTCTCAGGTTGTTCTTACCAACGATATGACAACAATAATTGGACCGAATGGAAGTGAAGTGGTACCTTCATTGAGGGATACTTTCTACCACATTATAAATAACAGAATTTTGCTGTCCCAAAAAGATGATATGTTTCATGCAGAAATACTAAAATGTTCTACCAAATTTCCAACAAAGTGTAGTTTTAAATTTTTAGATGATTTAACATGAAAAATGTATTACTTTGTTATAAATATTGGATATCTATCAACGTATAGTATGAGATTCGAGATTTATGGATGAATTATCTGAAATGGAAATCTGTAGAATTGGAATTTATACACCATTGAAACGGCATGTCATGCCAAATCAATAAATTTTACAATTATACTGAGAATATGTCTTGAAACCCGAGTTCTGAAGTATGGTAAGGTTGGCAAATATGAAGATGAACATTTTGATTGAAAAACGTATTCCCAATAACCTATCGTCACAACACAATGTATTATCACTAACGATCCCATTTTCACGAACTTATACTAGATCTAATCAATAAAGTCATTGTCATTCGTAGAATGCCCCAAACAAAAAGAAATTTCATGAATTATTCGAATCTTTTACTGAATTATGTTGGTAGGGCCGGAAAACTACAATTTTCAAGAAAACTTACACAAAATTCGGGGATTTCATCATTCTTCAGCAAAATCATATCTTTTTTACCCGGAAAGTTTTCAGTAAAGCCTTGTTGGGAAAAGCAATCAAACTACATTACTTCTGTGGCAATCATTGTTCATTTCGTAAATTACTTTTTTCTAACAGGACTTGGTGGTGTATTCTTGAAAGGAATAGTATCTTCCATAAATACACTTCAACTCTTCAATATTGTTGGATTACTAGAGTTCAAAAGATGTATTCCACACTTAATCAAGTTCAAGTGAACGCCAAAATGGAAAAATAAACCTACCCTGTATTTTCGAACAAGAATTGTAATTTTGATTCAACATTATTACCGACTGGTAAAATATCTCCCGAAAAAAATCATTCAATGAATTGTTTTGGGTCAAGAATGTGTCACCAATTTTTGACTACACCTCATCGCTTTGGCTCAATATAACCACCCCTAAAAGTCACTTAATCTACATTATCAGGTTCTACTTTAATTTCCGTCTTGACCTGAACCTCTTCAAAACCCGTTCGATTTGATTCTGTAGATCCAGTTGAAGCACCATCGTTGGTCTCGTCCTGTTCCTCCATCAAACCATTATCGGAACAATCCATCGAAGAGGAATTCTTCTCGGAATCGTCAGAATCATCCTCGCCGCCCCATGTTCGTAGTGCGTTTTTGTGTCTTTGAAGAAGACAATGTTTTTCGTAAGATCTCTTATGTTTAAACCTTCTTTGACACGGTTTACACTCGAACGGTTTCTCTTTTGAATGTTTCTTCATGTGGAAATTCAAGTATTGCTTGATTGTAAATTTGGCGTGACATATATCGCATTCGTGTTTCTTCTCGGCTTCGTGCAAGGACTTATGAGCGTATAATCTGTGGTTACTCTTGAATTTTTTATCGCAAATATCACAAGTGAAGTTTTTCACGTCTAAATGGGTGAACTTGTGATTCTTCAAGGCGGTTTTGGTTCCGTAATAATTTCCGCACTGGTCGCACTGGAAGTTTCTCTCTTTAGTGTGGACCACCAGATGAATTTGCAAGTTGTACCTTGACCCAAAAATCTTATCGCAATATTCGCATTTAAAGCTTTTGTCATGGATTTTAACATGGTTTCTCAACAGAGAAGCATTTATGAATTCTTTTTCGCAAATGTTGCACTTATTGACTTTACCGTTCGCCCTATGTTGAAGCCTGATGTGTTCGGTCAAGTTCTTCGGTTTGTCGAAGCTTTTGTTACAATGCTGACAAACGGTAGGTTCCTCGGTTCTATGAAATTCTTTATTGTGTTTCGTGAATTCAGATCTATCGTAAAATACTTTTTTGCATTCACAAACATTCGGGATGTGCGCTCTTCCGACATGTTTTTTCAAACGGTATAAAGTTGGGTAGATTCTTTGGCAAAATTCGCAGGGGAATTTCAATTCCGTGTGAACTTTCAGGTGGCAAGATAATAATTGTTCGCTTTTGAATGTCTTTTGACACAGTTGGCAATTAATTGTTTTTTTCTCTTTAGAATGAACTGTTGCTATATGTTCCTTTAGTTCCTCTTGGGTTTCGCAATACCTTGAACATACCTGCAAAAATATGAAGATGTTCGAACAAATGGATAGAAAAAAAAAGTGGGGAGATAATAAATTTAACTTACTTTACAGGTTGTCAATAAAATATCTGTATGAGCAACTCTAATGTGACTCCTTAGTGTACCATTATATCGGAATGCTTTATCGCATTGATCACATTTGTACCTTTTCTCATCTGTATGAATTCTTTTATGGATTTTCAATTGTGTTGTGGAACTATAAGACTTTCCACATTGATCACAAACGCATGGTTTTATCCCGAAATGTGCATTCTGATGCACATCTAACTTTCCTACAAATTAATAATTTAATGAAACTAAAAATATACATTCTGATAAAAGCTTCACTTCTTACCTACACTTTGACACACCAGTCCACACATAGCACAAGTCCTTTTTTCTTTAAAATGTAATTTCTTATGTTCTCTCATTTCGTAGAAAGTATCACTGAGAAACTCACAAATTCCGCAACTATATTGGGTCGCACTTCCTTCTATCTTGACACATTTTGATTCATTCAAATGGGGCTCTTCATTTGAAGAGTCAATATTTTCTTGAACTGCATCGCCTTCAGCCCATTCATTCTCGATTTTTACTTTGATAGCGATGTCCTCGGGTTCATTTGAAATTTCAGGGTCCGATTTTGTATCTTCAAAATCAGGAGGTTCAGTTTTGAAGCAGGTACTCATTTCATCGAAGTTTATCAGTGAATCTTTTGTGTTAACAGCATAATTCAGCTCGCTTGAATCGTTCATCTTGGACAAAATCAATACTACTTTCTCAAGACTTGAAGAAATGTCATAAGTTCATGGAAAATCTGTCCTATTTCGAGGGAATATCATTTTCGTAATAGGAATTTTTCAAAACTGTCCTTACTTCACTATTATTGAATATATTCAGATTAAAAACAATTGATGAATTGTAGTTGTAATGATAATTAGATCGGACAGCCTTAGTTCTCACCATAGAACAAATATAAATAAGAATGGAAATTGGATTAATTGGAAACTCCCACACTACTTTCAGCGCTATATGTGGGCGTTTAAGGAACTATCTACGGGAAGTATTGACAGCATTGGCGCACTCTAGCGGTATTATTTGGAAAAAATAAGCGTATGCTCCGTATTTAAAATCGTCGCTTTAACGATAGGTCAGTAATATTCCAAGTCCAAAATGATCGAAAATGGGATTGTCACATTCGAAAGGTATATTTGGCAATATTGGCGATTCCAAAAATCCAAACGCCCCCTGCTGGCTAAATCCCGAACCTAGAAAACGAGTATTGTTTCCATATTTCACGTGCTTTTAAGCCAGATATTTTTATTTTATATCCAGGAACCAGGTATTTGTGAGGGATAATTGGAAATTTTTATCGTTTTCTGAGCAGAGTAATTGGTATTGAAAAAAAAAATAGTGGGTGAGTTATAGAAGAACATCTGTTGAAGTTCTGTGATTAAAAAAATGAAATAAAAAAGAAGAGACAGCTATGATATTTTTCTAGGTTATTTTCAAAAAATTCATATTTGGAGATCCATTTCAAACACGTGTTTATATTCTCGAATAGTTGGTGGAGTTGGTTGATTCTAATAACAAATTCAAGATGACGAAAACCGAAGAAATGGACGAGAGTGTGGTACAGGGGGAAGAATTAACATTCGACGAAAAAGTTGCCAATTGTAGTATTATAGCCAAACCAATGTCTTCGAAAAAATTAGCGAAGAAATGTTACAAGTTGATCAAGAAAGCTTCTAAACAAAAATCGTACTTGAGGTGTGGATTGAAAGATGTTCAGACAAGGATACGAAAGGGTGAAAAAGGTATGTTATTACAACTTCAAATATCAAAATAACTTATCATCATAAATAAATTTGTAGGTATTGTTGTATTTGCTGGCGACGTTACACCTATCGAAATAATGTGCCATCTACCAGGAGTTTGTGAGGATGTTAATATTCCATATATTTTCACCCCCAGTCGCAAAGATTTAGGAGGAAGCATTGGGGTTAAAAGAGGATGTCTTATGGTGTTGATCAGGCCTCATGCGGAATATCAAGAGAGTTACGATGAATTATATGCGGAAATTAAGAATATACCTGTGGTTATATGAAAATTTGGCTATAATAAATATCTTTAAGTGATATATTGACAATTTAGTTCTGTAACCATATTAAAATTGTTATGGTTCCCAAAAGGCTTAAGTGATGAAAATTTTTTTATTTTTGAATCTAGTGTTCATCAAACTTGAACCAAATCAATAAAATATCCTTTTTTAAATTTTTGTTTCATTCGTTTTTGAAGAAGACAATGTTTTTCACTAGATCTCTCACGTTTAAACCTTTGACATGGTTCACACTCGAACGGTTTCTCTTTTGAATATTTCTTCATGTGGAAATTCAAGTATTGCTTAATTGTAAATTTTGCATGACATATATATATCGCATTTGTATTTCTTCTTGGCTTCGTGCAAATACTTATGAGCGTATAATCTGTGGTTACTTTTCAATTATTTATCACAAGTGAAGATTTTTACGTCTAAATGGGTGAGCTTGTGATTCATCAAGGCGGTTTTGTTTCCATAATAATTTCCACACTGGTCGCACTGAAAATTTCTCTTTTTAGTATGTACCACCAGATGAATTTGCAAGTTGTACCTTGACCCGAATATCTTATCGCCATATTCACATTCAAAGCTTTTGTCATGGATTTTAACATGGTTTCTCAGTAGAGAAACATTTATGCATTTCGCTGGAAGTATGAATAAAGTTTAATGCTTTGTAGATTTTAAAATAATCTAGTATATTGGTGTGAAGTTACTTAATTGAGGAACTACCACAATGCCCTAAAATGTTACGAAATTTTCAATATCGGTTAGAATTCTAGAGTGAAAAAATCCAGGTCCTTAGGTCGATATGTTGGCTTCATTGTGGGAAGTTTGAGATGTTCTCTGAATTTTTTATAAAAGAGTATAATGCTATTTTTGAGCTTTTATTTGTATATAAATAAAGTGTAGATGGGAAATTATAATAAGTGTTGTACTATACTACCTGTATATTATAATGGAAATTATATGAATATATACAATTTTCAGTCAACTCCAATAATTTATCTTATGTACATTTGAATAATTGAATGACAAACTAAATTATACAGAAAAAAAGATGGATCTATTTATCACATTGAACATATTTTATGATAAGCACAATTAAACTCTTTAATCAATATTTCTTTTCAAAATATACCTAAAAACACATCTCGAACGTAGGCGGTTTCACCGGAATAGTATTTATATCGAAAACATCACTATTGAACGATTTGATTTCCTCTTCAGTCAAGTCTTCCAACTTAGAATAGGCATCAGATTTGATTTCTTTTTTCACAGTTTTTCCAGAAATCGAAGCGCTTAGAGATGTGTCGACAGATTTCAATCCAAAAATAGATGGTGCTGGATTATTTGTCGCTTGAAGTGGAGAATTCGAATTTTGACTCGCGAATAATTTGGTTTGTTCCGAAGTCCTAGCAAATATCGAACCTGATTGACTGTTTTGAGGCTGAAGCGGTTGTTGTTGTGCGTTTCCAAATATACCGCTGAATGGAGAATTTGAATTTTGTTTGCTACCATCAGACTGTGGTTTTAATTTGAGTACAGTATTATTGCCGATATTTTGGGACATATTAGGTTGGCCACTGCCACCTACCTGAACTGAATTTTGCTGTCCGAATATACTTCCGGAGCTTTGAAGTGAATTTTGTTGGCCGAATATACTTCCCCCAGTCTGAACGGAATTTTGTTGGCCGAAAATGGTACTACCAGCTTGAACATTACTGCCGAATATGCTGTTGGTATTCTGAGTGGGTTTTTGTTGACCAAATACGTTTGTACTGCTCTGAGCGTTATCTTTTTGTCCAAACACATTTGTAGCGCTTTGAGGATTATTTTGTTGTCCAAATACATTTGTACCGCTCTGAGCGGTATTTTGTAGTCCAAACACATTTGTACCGCTTTGAGCATTATTTTGTTGTCCAAATACACTTGTAGCATTCGTTTGTGACCCAAATACATTTGTACTACTTTGTTGACCAAAAATGTTACCGGTATTACTTTGCCGGCCAAATATACTATCAGTATTTGGCTTACCAAAAGGGCTGCTATTATTTTGAGTAGTATTTTGTTGACCGAAAATGCTGCTACTGTTTTGAATATTATTCTGTTGACCAAATATCCCACTATCCTGCGATGAATTTGTTTTTCCAAAAATACTGGTGCCGGTGGGATTGGTATTTTGCTGATCGAAAATGCTACCTCCATTTGGTTGTTGACCAAATATACTTCCGCTTTTCTGACCGAAAATACTACTTTTACTTTGTTGCTGAACAAAAGCGTTCCCATCGTTCGGAGTTGTATTTTTTTGTTGAAACATACTGGTTGCGCCAAAAATACTTCCGGTACCTAGGGGTGCACTTGACTGACCAAAAATACTACCGGTTTGCTGTCCAAAATTAACGTTGGTTTGGGAATTATTTTGTTGTCCAAATATACTCGAACCTCCACCCAACGACTTTTGTTGACCAAAAACTGACATAGTTTTTTGGCCAAACAAACTGGGGTTAGTTGATGATCCTAAACCAATTTTATTTTCTACGGGATAGTTTTGATTACTCGTAGAACTCAATTCATTGTTGTATATGCTTTTCAACAATAGAACTATCTCTTTAGTTGGATTTTCTAGGGTTTTATATCTAGCCTTCGCCTCCGTTAGTATCTGTTGCAAACCTTGGTTCTAGAAAATAATTAAACGTGCTTTGGAAAAGTCAATACGATAATTTTGAATACTTACATATTGTTCCAAGGTGTTGGATTTCTGGGCATCAATATAGCCGAATCTAATTTCCTCGAAACTCAAATCAATAAAACCGGGATACAGCGGTTTCTCTTTGAAAGGTGCATAACAAGACAGAAGCCATTGTCTGCCCCTTTCGCCAGAAACAACATCATTTTGGACAGAGTTGATGAGAGTACTTATTTCTATTTCAGTGCCAGTTTTAGGGTTGATAATCTTGTTTTGGGTCTGAGTGTTACCAAATTGTTGGTTCCCTGTGAATATATTAACTACATGTTCAAATATAAAAAAATATCTTTATCGTCGAAAGGATATTTTAATTAAAATGATAGATCGTTGTTCATACATTCGTACACCTGAGTATTGCAACATACCAGTTTTTTCAGAATTTAATTGATGTTCGAACCGACAATTTTCGCCAAATCTGCATTCGCCCTGTAGAAAAAATTTACAGACGACCATTATTTTATTTTCGGTTGAATATATAATTCCACTGATTGAGAACTATTTACAATAAAAACATATTGCTTTCTTTTACAAATTGTTTATTTTGATAAAATTTGAGGTTAAGATAAGTTGACAGTTGACTATAGTCATTTTTTCGCGCGCCGATTTTTCAACGCTAATCGCGATTCCAAAAGTGTAAACGTCCCCTACCGGTTGAATCCCGAACCTAGAAAACGAGTATTGTTTTTATATTTCACGTGCTTTCAAGCCAGATATTTTTATTTTATATGCTGGAAACAGGTATTTGTGGAGTTTATTTAAAAATTTTATCGTCTGTGCAGAGTAATTGGTATTGAAAAAAACAGTCGGTATGGTATTGATATCAGTGTTATTCAGTTGAAATACGTTCAAGAAGTTATTGAACTTTAGGTAACAAATTTGAGAACAATTTTCTGGGGAAGGTTTGTGTGGTGATTTAGAAAGGTAAATCAATAATTACCAACGAGAGTGTTATGAAATTGATCTTCGTATTTTAAATGACTGTGACTTAATCTTTCTGTAAGAAAAAAATTAGAATCATTTTTAAGGTGAAGTCTGAATGCAACGATTTTATGTTTGAATAATATATGTACATGAATTTTAGGACATTCGATTATGTAACAGTGAGTGAACAAAGTTCTAGTACTAGAAACAAAAAACAGTTTACAATTGTAATTGTTGTGTCTTCATTTGCTCCTCGAATCAAAATCAAAACAGGGCTATACATTTCCATAAATTTCATAAGAAAGATACCTCAGCAGTTTGTGTCACTAATGCCTTTGGCATAGTGGAAAAATGGAGCGAAGAAAAGCACAAATGATCGACTATTAGGTGTAGCTCCCAGATCATTGAACACTGTCGTCGACCTCAAATAGTGCTCCATTTTTTCTGTTGAAGTATTCTCAATTTCGATATAATTAAAATTGAAAAAAAACCAATTTGTTCACCTCAAATCAATAAACTTCACACTACACTATCGATAATCCAACAATTCACTAAAAACCTGAAAAACCTCAAAATAATCCGTTTCACCACAATAAATCCCGAAAAGGTACTCGTTTTCCCCCATGTTTGTCTACATTTCGCAGCGACTTCATCGGTAGTTGGAATCACGAATACATGAATTGATGACGTCCACTACGTAATAGTTTTAAACCGGGATCTTCGCGAAAAAATGACTTAGTTGACATCAATAATCATAGACTGAACTAAGACTTCACTTCTACTTTCATCCTGACTTCCAGAGACTCTATGGCTTGCACTCATTATTGTTCTAAGTAGTTCGAATGAACAAACCAAGTAAACATAACCATACATTGTTCTTAAACAAATTATATACACAAAACACATCAATATATGTTTGCAACTGCATGATATCCCGAATTTCATTATGAAGCTAGTAAGTTGATGTTTTTCATAAATAATAATAATGAGTTTTGAAATACAATAATAACGATCCCTAATAAATTTCCTCAAGTATTGTTTAAGTAACGACCCGAACAAACCATGCCATATATTAACGTTCCGAGAAATTACCATGATGTTGGATTGTGGATTATCAATGCAGTCAATTCTGAATTTCCTACCACTTTCTACTGTGCCGTCAAATAGACTCTCCAATCTCTCCACTTTCATGCCGAACGATGTAGATCCCGATTTGGAAGGGGTAAGTATTTGGATCTTGGATCTTCCAATTTATATTCATATTGAATTTTTACTCTTTAGGAACTTAAGGAGAACGGCGAGAGAGTTTTTGTGGATTCCCCGCCAGAGTTCTGCCCTCCCTTGGACAAATTAGTAGATTTCGCTCAGATAGATGTGATACTTATATCCAACTATTTATGTATGATGGCACTCCCGTTTGTAACCGAGGGTACCGATTTTAAAGGAAGGGTTTACGCGACAGAACCTACGTTGCAGATGGGGAGGTAACTATTCGTTTTGTACGCAAAAAAAAAACAAGTTTATCTGAAACATTATAGGTTACTTTTGGAGGAGTTGGTGACTTACATCGAGCTCTGTCCCAAAGTGAATATTGCCTCTCAATGGAAGAATTTCTTGCATAAGTTGCCGTATCCCTTGAGTGAATCATTCAAACCGAAGTCTTGGAAACAAATCTTCAACATGAAGAGCGTGAATGCAAGTTTATCCAGAGTACAAATGGTTGGATACAATGAAAAAATTGTGAGTAATTGGATTTCGAAAAATATTCACTGACATTTATAACAATTGCAGGACATCTACGTCAGATTATTTCAAATAATTACCTTTTCTCTGTAATTATACAGGGTGATTTCAAATTCGACGTGAACCTTGAAGGACGTGTTAGTATGAATCATTTGAGCCATATTTATTGATATCCAAAAATCAACAGTTTACGAGTTATTTGAGTTTTTGTGTTTTTTGAAAAATTACTCACCTTACTCCATTTTTCGTAAATTTTTTCTATGTTGAGCAAGTTTGATTATAATTTCGGATTATTTTTATTAGAGAAGGCTGTAACGAAACTAGTGCCTGCATTCTAACGAAAACTTTTTCAGGAAATAAAGAAGAAATTTGGCAAGTTTTTGAAATACTTTTGTCATACATAAATTGTAGAGTTCGAAAGTTGCAGGCGAAATTAGAAATTCACTATTCTTTTCTTCATATACCAACTTTCAAATCATACAAATTCTTTTTCAACTTCTATTACAGCATATTTTCGCTTTTTTCATACATATCATATCCTTTTCTAAAGAAAATAATCCAAAATTATAATCAGAGTTGCTCAACGTAGAAAAAATTGACGAAAAATGGAGTAAAGTGAGTATTTTTCAAAATACACAATAACTCGTAAACTGTTGATTTTTGGATATCAATAAATATGGCTGAAATGACAGCAAATGAGTCATACTAACACGTCCTTCAAGGTTCACGTTGAATTTGGAATCAGCCTGTATATTATATTATAATTTATTTTCAGGATGTGTTCGGTGCCCTCCAAGTTATTCCTGCTAGTTCGGGATATTGTTTAGGATCAACGAATTGGGTCATATCTACCAAACATGAAAAAATCGTTTATCTAAGCGGTTCTTCCACTTTAACCACACATCCAAAGCCGATGGATCATAACGCTTTAAAAAATGCCGATATTTTTATAATGACTGATTTAACTCAGACACCAATAAGTAACCCAGATTCGATGCTTGGTGTTTTATGTGTTGTAGTTGGTAAGTATTTTAAAACGATTATTGTTGAAAACAATTCTGACAATTATAGTTTTTTTCAGGAATTACATTGAGAGGGGGCGGTAACGTGCTCATCCCCTGTTACCCTACAGGGGTAGTTTACGATTTATTCGAGTGTTTGTCTATAAAAATGCAGGAGTTGGGAGTGGCGCAATGTCCCATGTACTTCGTTTCACCGGTGGCAGATATATCGTTGGCTTATTCGAATATTTTAGCCGAGTGGCTCTCGACAACCAAACAAAATAAGGTTTACGTTCCCGATGAGCCCTTTCCTCACGCCATGCTGGTGAAAAATTCCAGATTGAAACATTTCAAACACATACATTCTAGCGGATTCAGTGCCGAGTTTCAAGAAGTAAGTTATACAGGATGTCTACTTTCAAAAGTAGGGGGAGATCTTACATGAGATTTGCAACAAAAAATGTCATATAATGGTTGAAATGTTGACGGTTATTCTTCAATTTAACATTTCTTGATTACACGGAATATTTCAAGTTTTTCCACAAAATCAATTATACTTCAGTTATCCTTGTAGCCTCATCAAAGTTGACCACATATCTGTAAACAGCATCAAATTTTCTAAGATGAGAATTTCTGTGTGCCAAAAAAATTCTGATGAGATGAATATCACGATTCTGAAATGAACGAAACCAGTCATATTTTTCCAATGGTTTTAACAATGAAAAATCATCAATTATGGACGTGTTTTCTTTCATCTCATTTTCGAACTCCCACTGAAGTTTGGCCCTTTCAAAAGTAGACACCCTGTATAAACACATTTTAATATTATCCATTCCTTCAATTTTTTTAGCCGTGCGTGGTATTTTGTGGACATCCCAGCCTTCGTTTCGGCGACGTTGTCCAATTTATGGAACTCTGGGGGAATAATCCTAGAAATTGTATAATATTTACTGGTGAGTTTCGAAACTTAAGAACGAAAACAAGTTTTAATCTCGATCGATCTTTCAGAACCGGACTTTGACTACATTGATGCTCTGGCTCCATATCAGCCTCTTCAGATGAAGGTGGCCCATTGTGCGATCGACACGTCCCTGAATTTCACGCAGGCCAATAAACTCATACGAGATCTGAAACCGAGCACGTTGGTTGTTCCGGAATGTTACACCCAGCCACCGAGCGCTGCACCGAATTATTCGGATTATATGATTGAGAGTAACCCGGAAAGGAATTTGCTTTCGTATAAATGGGGAGAAGTTCGTTATATAGTATAGGACGAAATGAAATATATGATGAGGGATTTTTGTAGGTTATCGATCTTCCTTTGAAGAGAAAACAGGCTGAAGTGTTTTTGGATACAAACATTGCTCAAAAAATAGATCCGGTTGAAGTGAAAAATGGTCTGTTTTTGTCGACGCTCACTGGAAATTTGAACGTTAAAGATAACGTTGTGAACGTTCAGGTAGTCAGGTAGTCGTAAGAAATGATTGTGGAATGTATATTTGTTTGATTTTTCAGGATGTTGGTCCGTCTTGTCTAGGTAAGCCTCGAAGTCAGGTTAAATACGAGTGGGGAACGGTTAATATAACGGAATTCATGCAAAAATTATACCAAGAAGGTTTCTCTGACGCTAAACTAGAGACAATTGGAACGAACAGTTATATGATTCACATGGTGAGTAATATTGGATTTTTGATGAGTTTGGAAGAAAATTGGGAGAACGGAGAAGGTTTGGTGAAAATTTGATCAAAATCCACCTTTACCCAATAAATATGTATAGGTAAAATTGAGCAACCGGCCTGATATCTATTGCCTGATTTGATAAATTAATTATTAATTTAAGTTTTCGTGTAAAAATCTCTCAAAACTACGTCTATTGCTCCCATCCAAACATTAACGCCAAATCACTATTCTTTATGCCGGACATTCGAAAGGTTGTAGGTTGTTTATAAAAAAATCTGCTGAAACAAAACTATTGCCTGCATTCTAACGAAAACTTTTTTAGGAATTTGGCAAGTTCTTAAAATAATTTTGTCATACATAAATTGTGGAATTCGAAAGTTGCAGGCGAATTGATTTAAGAAATTGACTATTCTTTTCTGCATATAGCAACTTTTAAATCATACGAATTCTTTTTCAAAATCTATTACAGCATATTTTCGCTTTTTTCATACATATCATATCCTTCTCTGATGAAAATAATCTGAAATTATAATCTAACTCGGTCAACGTAGAAAAAATTGACGAAAAATGAAGTAAGGTCAGTAATTTTCCAAAAAACACAAAATCTCAAATAACTCGCAAACTGTTGATTTTTGGATATAAATAAATATGGCTCGAACGACAGCAAATGAGTCATACTAACACGTCCTCCAAGGTTCACGTCGAATTTGGAAACACCCTGTATGTTTATCGTAGTTTTCTTATACAACCGCTACATTTTTTTGTTGTAACTGAGATTCAATAACGATTTTTTTTTCCAGTTGGAGGCTGATACAATAATCCAATTAGATGATAATAACACACATGTATTATGCAATGGCAATGATGAAATGAGGACAAAATTGAGAAATATTGTAATGCATTGCCTGAAAAAATTTTAGTTTTTCTAACTTTCGAATGAAAAATATACCATATTGTCTATTATCATTCAACTTTGTCTGTTATTCAAAATAATTTTGATCCTATTTTGAAGTTTCGAGTGGAAGTATTTTGGTTTATTTATGTTGTATCATAAAAAGCCGATACTCCTAATGAAGACATATCATAATAACGACAACAATAAAAAAAGAAGTTTATTAAATAAATTTAAACAGCATTGAAGGTGTATCAAACGAAGTGATTCAACGCATTTTTAATCATTTAAATATTTTTCGAATAACTGAAGTTGTGTATCTTATAAAGAAATGCATTATGGACTTGACGACTTCAGTTTTTTCTTGGGCGGTTTCGAATTTTCCAATCCAGCGGCCACATACTTTACACCATACGGGCATAAAGCGTTATTCAGACAGGTCGGACATTGAGGTTTCAAAGGTTTGCATATTTGTTGCCCGAAACCTACTAATAAGTGGTTTACTTCGCTCCAAAGCTCTTGGGGTAGCCAACTTTCCAACGCTTTTCTCGTTTCTTCCGCAGACTTTGTGTTAACCCAGCCGAGCTTATTAGAAATCCTGTGAACGTGAGTATCCACACCTAAAAAATATTATTTCAATGGTTTAAATTTCTACGACTACAAATCGTTCACCTATTCCGGTGACTTCGTCCCACGCCGTTTTCATACATATATGGGCCATTTTAGGTCCGACCCCGGATAGTTTACACAGTTCCTCAACGGAATTCGGTATGTCTCCGTTATATTGTTCTTTCAACATTTCTGAAGTTTTTTTTATATATTTAACTTTACTCTAAAAGTATAATACCTATACTAAAACCCTTAAATCCACTCGTATAGACTACTCACCCTCCAGAAACCAACTGGATGTATCAGTTTACCCAAATCTTCGTCTGAAGTTTTCAAAATGTTCTCGATAGTGCACCCGTGTTGTCGCAGCCTTTCCATGGCGGCAAATGTAACCTGGTCTTTAGTTTGACTACTCAACATCAAGGATAGTAATTGTTGATATCTTTGCACTTCGGGTTTCGCAGAATTGTCGTGGCACTTATTACATCCCATTGTATCAACTGGAGCATCGAAATTCTTACGCATTTCCCTCAGGTTGCTCAGAACTTCTTCCCAACGTGGTGGAATCTTGGGTAATCGCATTTTACAATCGGTTTTAGACTCTGGACTCGAAAATGGTTTCAGATCTTCAATATCTTCCGTTTCAACTTTCGATTCGGGAATAACTACGTCGATTTCTTTTTTAACTGGTATCTTTTCATTATCCTTCTGTAAATCGTTGTTTTCACCAGACAAGTCGGGTTCTTCAGTATCTTCTGTTTTAACTTTCGATTCAGGAATAACTACGTCGATTTCTTTTTCAACTGATATCGTTTCATTATTCTTCTGTGAATATTCTGAATTTGTGTCGTTGTCGTTCGATGATGGTTTTCCTCTAGTTTTCAAATTTTTTTTGCTTCTTAAATTGGGCATTTTTCAAAGTTTTGGGTAGACTTGTTAATTTGTTGTTTTTAAAATCAAAACAGTAAAGATTGTTTTCATTTGCGACTGCGAGAGACCTATTTTTGAGAGGCCACCTACCGGATGAATTAGCAAGTACATTCGATCATACACAGTTATTTTTTCTATAGTCGAAAATTATAGAACACTAAAGTTGGTATTTCAGTGTAGTGTGTAAATTCGCCATAGATTTCCGAAGCTTCGATTTTCGCGTAACAGAGGTCGGCACCCGACGTACAGGCGAAAGCAGTCGAAGCTGTCTAGTTTTGTAACCGTGAAACAGTAAAAGGTTGTGGGATAAGATCGAAATCGACCAAATACAATTGTCAACATACTCTTCCTAGAACAGGCATCTTTGGTAAGTACCCGCATTCATTTGTTTTTGTTATCACACACGTGTTTGACATTGTAAAGCGCAAGGCAGTGTGTTACTCAACAATGAATTGAGGCCCGCAAAATACAAATTTCACAACGATATCGCTGCCATATTCCATGTTGAAACCTAATCAATTCTTGTTGGAAGGTGGAATTATGGCGATTTCGGTGGATTTTCTTCGGGAATTTTCAATGGGGCCATGTTTCCTCTTGAATTGTGTAAATTTGGGGGATATTTTAATATTTTACATCGAGTTTGTAATGTCTGCTATTGAAAAACATGAACGATAAGTGTGTGATTATTCGTTTTCTATGTCA
Source organism: Aphidecta obliterata (assembly GCA_963966015.1). Lineage (NCBI taxonomy): Eukaryota > Metazoa > Arthropoda > Insecta > Coleoptera > Coccinellidae > Aphidecta > Aphidecta obliterata. The sequence continues at coordinate 5,885,597 of OZ014431.1, forward strand.
TAATATTAGATATTCTGATTCTTTGTTGATGAAAATTTATTTCGAAAATATTCTGTGTCGATTAATATCTGAATGGGTTTTCACAAACAAAGAATGTCATCAGCACTAAATGAAAATATGAAAGCACATTTCTTACTACCGAAATATTCATTTCATGGATTATTTTCACATTTGGAAAATGAAATTAAAAATGGATTTAATGTACAATTTAGTTGTGACGAATGTTTTGATGTCGTTTCGTACATTGCTGGGAATATATGAATTACATAATGGTGTAATGAAGATTAAAAAACTTTGAGAAAAATATTCCATTCAAATATATTTCTCTCATATCTTTCGCGATTGGATTTTGCGAAGAATACTCTAAAAAATTGAATGAAATATGATTTTTCCAACATGAAAATATAAGCCATAAAATTTGAGTGATAAAACTCATCTGAACTTCGTAGAGTAACAATAATAATAAAATGAAGCATTGGATTTTAATTGTGAATCAATTATCGAGGGGTTAACATATACTAAATCTTAATTGTCTTGAATAAGGTTCCACTGATAATACGAAAAACCGAATATTCTAGAAAGCAAATAACTGAAGGGAAGGAGCAACATGTACCTCTGTAAAATCTTCAAAGGAAAAGGTACAATATCCGATTTTTTTCTGTTAGCCAGTTACGGAGTTAGGGACGCAGATAAAAGGGGCCTCCACTATTCATATTGCAGGGTTCTCTCTACCCATAGTATTCGAGGGACTGGCACCCCGACCAGGGCCAATGCAGCCCCTAGTGAGACGTGATGGATATACTACCGATGATGATAGCATTGTGCTAAAGATTGAAAGCTGGGACCAGATATGGTCCCTGCCTGAATTGCAGCTGACAAAGTTTCGAACCGATTCCACTCTGAAAAGGTCTGCTGGTTCACGAAACCTTTATGAAACAGGGTCGGTCTTGCACAAATACCGAATGTTATGTATTTAGGCATGCAATTTAGTCTCCAGAATCCCTTCAGTTTATTTGTCGGTATGGAAAGTAATGTTATTTCATTTTTATAAACTTCGAAAGGTTGAATCACCGTATTATATTGAATAGATCAAATGGCCTTCAGAGTTCATTGTCAATTTAACAAATACGGTCAATTTTTTTATTTTTATAAACTTCAATAGATGGAATCAATTTCTCTTCTGTGTACCAAAACGGACGTCAGTGATCATTCTCAGATACTGCTGTCATATTATTTCTATGAACTCCAGAAGATTAAATCACCGAATATGTTAGAATTACTCTTTTTCTTCTGGAATCACCGAAGAGTATACTGTCCCAATATTTCTATGAACTCCAACACATGGAATCATAGAATTATATTGACTATATCAGAAAACTCAATTTTTCTTCATTTTACCAGAACGGACGTCAGTGATCATTGTCAGATACTGCTGTCATATTATTTCTATGAACTCCAGAAGATTAAATCACCGAATATACTAGAATTACTCTTTTTCTTCTGGAATCACCGAACAGTATACTGTCCCAATATTTCTATGAACTCCAAAAGATGGAATCATAGAATTATATTGACTATATCAGAAAACTCAATTTTTCTTCATTTTACCAAAACGGACGTCAGTGATCATTGTCAGATACTGCTGTCATATTATTTCTATGAACTCCAGAAGATTAAATTTCCGAATATATTAGAATTACTCTTTTTATTCTAGAATCTCCGAACAGTATACTGTCCCAATATTTCTATGAACTCCAAAAGATGGAATCATAGAATTATATTGACTATATCAGAAAACTCAATTTATCTTCATTTTACCAAAACGGACGTCAGTGGTCATTGTCAGATACTGCTGTCATATTATTTCTATGAACTCCAGAAGATTAAATTACCGAATATATTAGAATTACTCTTTTTCTTCTAGAATCTCCGAACAGTATACTGTCCCAATATTTCTATGAACTCTTAAAGATGGAATCATAGAATTATATTGAATATATCAGAAAACTCAATTTTTCTTCATTTTACCAAAACGGACGCCAGTGATCATTGTCAGATACTGCTGTCATATTATTTCTATGAACTCCAAAAGATTAAATCACCGAATATATTAGAATTACTCTTTTTCTTCTGGAATCACCGAACAGTATAAGGTCTCAATATTTCTATGAACTCCAAAAGATGGAATCATAGAATTATATTGACTATATCAGAAAATTCAATTTTTCTTCTGTGTACCAAAACGGACGTCAGTGATCATTGCCAGATACTGCTGTCATATTATTTCCATGAACTCCAAAAGATTTAATCACCGAATATATTAGAATTACTCTTTTTCTTCTAGAATCTCCGAAAAGTATACTGTCCCAATATTTCTATGAACTCCAAAAGATGGAATCATAGAATTATATTGACTATATCAGAAAACTCAATTTTTCTTCATTTTACCAAAACGGACGTCAGTGATCATTGTCAGATACTGCTGTCATATTATTTCTATGAACTCCAAAAGATTTAATCACCGAATATATTAGAATTACTCTTTTTCTTCTAGAATCTCCGAACAGTATACTGTCCCAATATTTCTATGAACTCCAAAAGATGGAATCATAGAATTATATTGACTATATCAGAAAACTCAATTTTTTTCTGTGTACCAAAACGGACTTCAGTGTTCATTGTCAGTATGACAAATACTGTCATATCATTTCTATGAACTATAAAAGATGGAATCACCGAATTATATCAGACAATTTTTTTTTGTGTACCAAAATAGCCATCACTGTTCAATGTCAGCTTCACAAATACTGTCAATGTATTATTTTTATAAACTTCAATAGATTGAATCACCTAATTATGTTGAATATGTCAGGAAAACTCAATTTTTTCCGTGTACCAGAGCAGACTTCAGTGTTTATTTGCCAAGTACTATCATTTTATTTTTTATAAACTTCAAATCAAAAAAGAATTCTTCACAAATCTTCTACTGATCGAAAAAACAGCCAAAAAAAAATTCGGAGGACATTTTCTGAATAAAAATGTACAGGGGGTCGAACCTGCTACACCCTGGTAATATAAGAGAATCACAGACATATCATTAGGCCACTATGCTAAGCGAGTCCATAGAATATGAAAGTTGTCAATTCCGAAATGACATCCGAAATTTTATTTAATTTTGCGATAAAAAATATTAGATTGAGTAAAATTATTCCTACTCACAATTCGAATTATACAATTGGACAGTTTTCCAGCAATACATTTTTTCTTATTTCAACCCTCGATTTTCTGCCTTTAAAATTCAAGGATCTCGAATTGAACACCTAACCAAGATTCTCAAATTTGACAGGTTTGTCATCAGAATTCAATATCTAATATATAAAATTCTCGTGTCACAGTTTTTGTTGCCATACTCCTCCGAAACGGCTTGACCGATTTTGATGAAATTTTTTGTGCTTATCCGGTATCTATGAGAATCGGCCAACATCTATTTTTCATACCCCTAAATGTTAGGGGTAGTCCACCCCTGAATTTTTTTTTTTTATTTTTTAGACAAAATTTCTAATTTCTATTTTTGTATGATACAACATACAAAAATACATACACTCCCCAATTTTCACCCTTCTACGATCAACCCTAATTTTTTAATAGCCAGAACAACGAGAGGCCGAAGGCCTCGAGCAATTTTGAAATTGCGAAAAAAGGGAGAGACCGGGGGCGCGAAGCGCCCCCCGCGTTTTCGAGAGGGAGAAACGGGCTTTCCTAAGGTAAGAGAGGCCGAAGGCCTCGAGCAATTTTGAAATTGCGGAAAAAGGGAGAGATATGGCAAAACAACGTTTGCCGGGTCAGCTAGTTTTTCCATAAATTTAAAATTGCCCTGATATAGATGCGAAAGAGGGGTGATTTTTTCATGCTGAAAAAATAACTGAATAATCTAGAATGGGAAATTTCCTCTTGTCAATCGCCTAAACAGCACATTTCTTCGGATCTACGAATTCATGCTGCAGGTGTATATAATAGTCGGAAACGTTTCAGTATAGCGCCACCTGCTACGCAAAGTTGTGAATTCTTATGCAGGACTTGGTAGGAACATGTGCTTGTAAATTGTGAACCTTGGAGGAAACTCACAACGATAGAGCATGCATACGATGAAGCGGTTTAGCATAACAAAAATAGATGCATAAATACGATTAAGTGTGTGAATTTTCTCATTGAGAACATGATTTCATAGGCGTAGAAAAAAAAACAATCAAAAAATTAAAATTTTACAAACACTCAAGGTCTAATGAAGAATGTAGAAAATATCCACCGATATCGTTATTAAAAACTCTAAACATTGCATGTCATGAGGGTCTTGGTCTTCGTTATTCGATTACGAAACCCCCAAGCCCACCAGCAGTCATCAATATCCGAACCTTCCTATTTGATTACTCTCCGCATGTCAAACCGACCCGCTCTCCTAAATTTTCGCCCGACCCTCGTACGCCGAACAAAGCGGCTTAATAAATACGGTACACACGAGAATACCTACGAGTACAATGGAATCGATACGAGGACTTCAGCGTATTCGACCGGCCTTGGTTTATTTCTATGACTAACTTGACGGTTTTCCCTGCCTACAGCGCTCTACACGGCTCGATCGCGAGCGCAATTTTCAGCTCGGACTCATTCTGAACCGAAACGAAGGGAATAACCGAGTTCTGGAAAAACGATCCGTGATTCGTGTCATTTTCATCGAGGACGCGTTCATAGGCGCGGCGTGGGTTCGTTCGGAGGGTCATCGAATCAATATGACTTTCATTCATTTCGATGAATAAATCGAAAAATCATTCATGGAATTCATAGAATTCCATACATCTCAATGTCATTATAATTTGGAATAATTCATATTATTTCCCTGTATAAATGCAGTTAGAGTGTAGAGATAGACGAGTCACCACTGCCCGTTCTGAGCAAAATAAGTACCCCCTGCGCCACTGCCATTCCCAACATACGTGAGCAGATACGACGATAAAAGTACAATTCCTATTCACATACGTACGTAGTCCGTACAAATACAAATAATACATGCATTCCTGCGGGTCGAAAGTCTAACGTTTCGATATTAACGGACCGGATCGGGTGACTTCGTGCGTTTCCGTAGCGTTCGTATGTCGTCATAGAAATGAACTTAAGCATCGATTTCGCCCGCCGTTATCGCGCGCTCGATGATCTTTCCCCGTCGGGTTGAATCACAGAATTGAATACGATCCTGCTTTCTCTTCGAAATTAGTCATGAGAGAATTGCTGATGCTTCACTGGTAGCGAATGAATCACACGGCACGTTCTATTCGACCGGTAGGCGCGTTGGAAAGGTTGAGAATTTCGAGGATGTGTTTGGTAATCTCGAACAACGTATATTTTTCTTCTGGGGAATAGAGAAAATGATCGAAGAATTGAGTCTTATCAGATTTTTTGATGATCATAGAACACAACGTTGATATTGTGAATGTCATATCGAAACATGGATTAATTGTAATCAACCACGGAATATTGAAATATGTACAGGGAACGGTCGATTTTACTTTACCAAAAAATTTTTTTATTTATATAACCAGGTTCGGTGTGGATCATTGTGTGCTCATTACTTTTAAATGGAGACCAAAACAATCGTCTATCAATAATCGACTATTCAAATCCATTTACGGTACTTTCTTTTCGCCAATCTTCGTTGACCGGTGATAATTGCAAGTTCAAAGAAGTGGTTGAAGTGACAGGCAGACCCGTATTAAAAATAATTGTGTGTTCTTCCGTTGCCCGTATTGATTTTACGTAGTCAGTAGGCGTCGGGAATATCGGCAGTACGCAGGCCGGCCTGGCCCGGTTGGAGCTTGAACCAGCACGAGCTGGGGCCCGCAAATTTGTACGGGGGGCGTCCAGAAACTTCATTTTCAATTCGGTTCGAAAAGTTCGTTAGAAATTCGTAAATCTTTCGGGGAATATAAATTGCGAGAACAATGTTGTTTCTCTTTGAGCATTGAAATCGACATCATTCGATACCGATTAGTCCTCCCATTAGGAAGAGAAATTTTTTTTATTACCCGCCTATGGAATTCGAACCTTCCTAAACCGTAGCGTGTTTCGGCAATGGGTCCCAGGTAGCTGTTCTCTTCTTCTGCTTAGGTAGGCATTCCCTTCTGAGTAAAGTTCTTGAATTCAGCCATGGGATTTCACTCTTCAGTTCAGGGGCGTACCAAGAAAGAAAGCTGAACTGGCCTCGTTTGTTGAACTCGCATACCGTTAAAACTGAGACGATCAGAATTTCTCGAAACTCGTCAATCTATGACTATGACGTAACTGACTTCTGGTCAGTCGATATTTGTTATGCCGACCAATCAGAAGGCGTCGCGCAGTGACGTGCTTAAATCCGCCTTCTAGGATTGTTTAATTATAACGTATACTATATATATCAGAAGAACTCATTTTTTTTTCTGTGTAGTGTGATATTATTTCTATAAACTGCAAAAGATGGAATCACCAAACAGTATGACAAATACGGTCACAATATTTTTATGAATTCCAAAAGAAGAAATCGTAAAATTGTGTTGAATATATCAGAATTACTCTTTTTCTTCTGGAATCACCGAACAGTATGACAAATACTGTCCCCATAATTTTATGAACTCCAAAAGATGGAATCATAGAATTCTATTGAATATATCAGAAAACTCAATTTTTCTTCTGTGTACCAAAACGGACGTCAGTGTTCTTTGTCAGTATAACAAATACTGTCATATTATTTCTATGAACTTCGAAAGATGGAAATTACAGAATTATATTGAATATATCAGAAAAACTCAATTTTTTTTCTGTGTAACAAAACCGACTTCAGTGTTCATTTTCAGTATGACCATAGAGTATAAACCTACTCCATGATATGACGAATACTGTCATATTATTTCTTTAAACTGCAAAAGATGGAATCACCAAACAGTATGATAAATACGGTCACAATATTTTCATGATCTCCAAAAGAAGAAATCATAAAATTGTGTTGAATATATCAGAATTACTCTTTTCCTTCTGGAATCACCGAACAGTATGACAAATACTGTCCCAATAATTCTATGAACTCCAAAAGATGGAATCATAGAATTATATTGAATATATCAGAAAACTCAATTTTTCTTCTGTGTACCAAAACGGACGTCAGTGTTCTTTGTCAGTATAACAAATACTGTCATATTATTTCTATGAACTTCAAAAGATGGAAATTACAGAATTATATTGAATATATCAGAAAAACTCAATTTTTTTTCTGTGTAACAAAACCGACTTCAGTGTTCATTTTCAGTATGACCATAGAGTATAAATCTACTCAATGGTATGACAAATACTGTCATATTATTTCTATAAACTGCAAAAGATGGAATCACCAAACACTATGACAAATACGGTCACAATATTTTCATGAACTCCAAAAGAAGAAATCATAAAATTGTGTTGAATATATCAGAATTACTCTTTTCCTTCTAGAATCACCGAACAGTATGACAAATACTGTCCCAATAATTTTATGAACTCGAAAAGATGAAATCATAGAATTATATTGAATATATCAGAAAACTCAATTTTTCTTCTGTGTACCAAAACGGACGTCAGTGTTCTTTGTCAGTATAACAAATACTGTCATATTATTTCTATGAACTTCAAGAGATGGAAATTACAGAATTATATTGAATATATCAGAAAAACTCAATTTTTTTTCTGTGTACCAAACTAATTTCAGTGATCATTTTCAGTATGATCATAGAGTATGAATCTACTGAATGCTATGACAAATACTGTTCATATTATTTCTATAAACTGCAAAAGATGGAATCACCAAACAGTATGACAAATACGGTCACAATATTTTTATGAACTCAAAAAGAAGAAATTATAAAATTGTGTTGAATATATCAGAATTAATCTTTTTCTTCTGGAATCACCGAACAGTATGACAAAGACGGTCACAATATTTTTATGAACTCCAAAAGATGGAATCATAGAATTATAGTGAATATATCAGAAAACTCAATTTTTCTTCTGCGTACCAAAACGGACGTCAGTGTTCATTGTCAGTATAACAAATACTGTCATATTATTTCCATGAACTTCAAAAGATGGAAACTACAGAATTTTATCGAATATATCAGAAAAACTTAATTTGTTTTCTGTGTACCTAAACTGACTTCAGTATGACCATAGAGTTTTAATCTACTCAATGCTATGACAAATACTGTCATATAATTTCTTCAAACTGCAAAAGATGACTATGACGCAACTGACTTCTGGTCGGTCCGATATTTGTTATGTCGGCCAATCAGAAGGTGTCGCGCAGTGACGTGCTCAAATTCCGCCTCCTAGAATGGACTTACTTAAAATTCGAAAAAGCAAAATCATTTCCTGTGCTCTGGAAAGGAAATCTGGTCGTTCGAAGGCGCCTTCGACGGGACAGAGCCGAAGCCAGCTTCGATACGGAGTGTAATTTCGTTGATTACACCACGTCCCAGAGAGCCAGGCCAAGCTGGCGTTTTCGAGTAACGTTGCCTTGGCTGCCTGCTGCTGGCAGCGCGAGTAAAAACTTCGTTTCGTTCTCTTTCGCCTGGTGAAACCGTTCGAACGGGCGGCGGCTGTGGAAGCGGTTCGCTGTAAATATGATATCAGGCACAGGAAATAGGCCCGCGACGTTGCCGGCTCGTGCCGAAAGCATTATCATCTGCGGCACGTGTGGGTTATTGTCGAAGCGATTATTGCCATTCGTGAAAATTATTGAGATATATACGAGAATATGTTGGTTTTCAATTGGTACCTCCAGATGATATTTCGAATCATTGGACCCACAATCTTCATCCAATGAAAATGAATCGAAAATGCCGAAATAAACTCAAATGATTTCAATTTCATGCATCCTAAATGTCACTGCGACACCTTCTGATTGGTCAATCCGCATCTTCAATGTTCCTGCACCATAGAATTATAGGTTTTACCTGTTTTCGAAATTTTATTTCGATTTTATTCTATGGTCGTTAACAATATTTTTCACCATTATGTATTTTTCTTTGTAGCTTTTGAAATAATATTGTACCCAGCTTGTTACTTGAGCCCAAAACACATACAGAAATGTACAATTAAAATAGGAATTTGACTTCAATCGGAATGAATTATTTTATGGATGTACAGAGAATTGTCAAAATTATATTTCAATCACGGTCTCGTTTCCACAGAATATCAATTTAGTTTCGTAAATTTATTCTACCCAAGAAAATATCCAAAGAGATCAGACATTTCGTGTTGTCAAAATTAATATACCAGTAGAATTGATTATCATGAAAGTTTTGCAGTATAAATTCAGAAATTCAATTGTAATTCTATCGAGCGTTCCTCGAAAATGAACGTATGCGCAGATTACTTCAACTCGATTTTATTCTATGATCATCAACAATACATTTTTTCTTTGTCGTGTTTGAAATAATATAGCCCCAACCGTTGGTTTTGTATCCAGCTTGTTACTTGAGCCCAAAACATACAGAAATGTACAATTGAAATAGGAATTTGTCTTCAATGGAAATGAATTATTTCATGGATGCACAGAGAATTGTCAAAATTATATTTCAATCACGGTCTCGATTCCACAGAATATTAATTTTTGTTTCGTAAATTTATTCTACCCAAGAAAATATCCAAAGAGATCAGACATTTCGTGTTGTCAAAATTAATATACCAGTAGAATTGATTTTGAGGAAGGTTTTGCTGTATAAATTCCGAAATTCAATTGTAATTCTATCGAGCGTTCCTCGAAAATGTACGTATACGCAGATTACTTCAACTCGATTTTATTCTATGATCATCCACAATACATTTTTTCTTTGTCGTGTTCAAAATAATATAGCCTCAACCGTTGGTTTTGTATCCAGCTTGTAACTTGAGCTTAAAACATACAGAAATGTACAATTGAAATAAGAATTTGACTTCAATCGGAATGAATTATTTTATGGTTGCACAGGGAATTGTCAAAATTATATTTCAATCACGGTCTCGATTCCACAGAATATCAATTTTTGTTCCGTTATTTCATTCTACCCAAGAAAATATCGAACGGGATCAGACATTTCGTGTTCAAAATTAATAAAACAGCAGAATTGATTTTGAAGAAAGGTTGCAGTATAAATTCCGAAATTCAATTGAAATTCTATCGGACGCCAACGCAATCGCGGATACTAAATGGCGAATGCCGCTCGCCATATACAAAAGCATCAGAATTAAAGGCCAGCATCAGTAAATTTTCAAATTGTTCATTTTCAGCTTTGCAGTTTCCGATCAGGCCATTGCATTGGAAGGAAGAGGAGTTCGTCAGTAGGCGGGCGAACGTGGCAACGTCGCCGAGGGAATGTCAGACGTTGTTAGGCCAGGCTAGGGAAAACATCGGGCGATCGAGGCCACATTGCCGTGCTTGGGGAGTCAGCGCACTAGAGAACAGTACGCCAGCCGTAATCTTTACGAAATGGCATCCGCGAATGGAACAGCTACGTTTTTTACTCACGGCACCTGTACGCAGTATGAACAAGTGCTCAAACTATACCCACAAGCCCTGCGAATCAAGGCTGACCGAAGGGCCAAGAGGCCAGAGGAGCTGATCAAGCTAGATAACTGGTAAGTCGATCTAAACCCATCCGTTGTGTCATTGAACTCCGCTAATGTGTGTGTTCTCTTGCTCTTTACTAAAAGCCGACTGATCTATGCACCCCCGCAATCTCTCCGCTCATTAAAATCACGTCCGTCACGTGGCTATCGATGACAATTGTGCACGCTGCACATTTAAATCGCGCCTTTTATACGAATTATATTGTAACTTGTTCGGCCGTTGGGACGCCGACATATTAATTTCGTTATTTATTCCTTTATTGTTGATACTGCAAATGTTACATTCAAAATGTCTTTGAAATGTAAAATTAAATAACTGTCTGACACTTTAAGCTTCCAATATATTCGATTTTCCTTGAATTATAGTTGATTTCACAATTGATATCTACCTTTCAAAATGGTGCCTGATCAAACAAAGCTTTTTACGTTATTTTAGAAGTCTGTTTTCTCCTTTTACCTTGATCATTTCGAATTCTTGTTTTATTTTTATACTTCTAAATTTTCCACAGGGTAGTTAAGGCAATAAGAACGAGTTTTCCTTCCACGAAAGTCGTTTAACTTTTATCGCCGCAGTAGTGGGGATATATTCATTTCAAAGTTTGTTTATTCGAGTAAAATTCTTTTTTTATTTTCATTTTTGTGTGGTTAGTTCTGTACGTATCCTTTTCTGTGTATTTCTTTTCTTTGAGGGATTTTCGAATTCATTAATGTAGGAAAACAACGTTTTGTTTGTGGAAAATTCTCAAGCATGTTACGTTCACTCTGTACAGGAAATGTTTTGATTATGACGACTTTTTCTTTATATCCATGAAGGAGGCACATATTCATATTTTATCGAAGAATGTTTAATATTTTTGAAAAAGTTTCGGACGATTTTGATGATTTTCATTCATATACTTTCATTGAATTTTATTTTGTTGGTTATTTTTCTGAGGATGTAGTGGTTTGTATTTTTTGTTGAATGTTGAATTTATTGCAACAAATTTCACCTGGAAATGACAGAAAGACTGTTTAGAACTGCAGAAATGTCAACAAATTCAGGTTTCATCAAATATAACCTCAACGAACGCATTAATTATGATCAGTCATTTAGAAACGTAACTTTAATATAACTTTTTTATTCTTTTGAAAAAGTTTCGGACGATTTTGATGATTTTCATTCAAATACTTTTATCGAATTTTATTTTGTTGATCAATATTCTGAGAATGTAGTGGTTTGTATCTTCTGTTAAATGTTGAATTTATTGCAACAAATTTCACCTGTAAATAACATAAAGACTGTTTAGAACTGCCGAAATATCAACGAATTCAGGTCTTATTTAATATAATTTCAACGAACGCATTAATTCTATGATCACTCATTGAGAAATGTAACTTCAATATAACTTTTTTATTTTTTTGAAAAAGTTTCGGCAATTTTAATGATTTTCATTCATATATGTACTTTTATCGAATTTTATTTTGTTGATTAATATTCTGAGGATGTAGAGGTTTGTATCTTCTGTTAAATATTGAATTTATTGCAACAAATTTCACCAGGAAATAACATAAAGACTGTTTAGAACTGCAGAAATATCAACAAATTCAGGTCTTATTTAATATAACCTCAACGAACGCATTAATTCTATGATCAGTCATTGAGAAACGTAACTTCAATATAACTTTTTTATTTTTTTGAAAAAGTTTCGGCAATTTTAATGATTTTCATTCATATATGTACTTTTATCGAATTTTATTTTGTTGATTAATATTCTGAGGATGTAGTGGTTTGTATCTTCTGTTAAATATTGAATTTATTGCAACAAATTTCACCAGGAAATAACATAAAGACTGTTTAGAACTGCAGAAATATCAACAAATTCAGGTCTTATTTAATATAACCTCAACGAACGCATTAATTCTATGATCAGTCATTGAGAAACGTAACTTCAATATAACTTTTTTATTTTTTTGAAAAAGTTTTGGCAATTCTGATGATTTTCATTCATATATGTACTTTTATCGAATTTTATTTTGTTGATTAATATTCTGAGGATGTGGTGGTTTGTATCTTCTGTTAAATGTTGAATTTATTGCAACAAATTTCACGTGGAAATAACAAAAATATTGTTTAGAACTGCAGAAATGTCAACAAATTCAGGTTTTATTTAATATAACCTCAACGAACGCATTAATTTTATGAACAGTCATTGAGAAACGTAACTTTAAAATAACTTTTTTACTTTTTTGAAACAGTTTCCTACGATTTTGATGATTTTCATTCATATACTTTTATTGAATTTTATTTTGTTGGTTAATATTCTGAGGATGTAGTGGTTGGTATCTTCTGTTAAATTGAATGTTGACTTTATTGCAACAAATTTCTCCTGGAAATAACAAAAAGACTGTTTAGAACTGCAGGAATGTCAACAAATTCAGGTTTTATTTAATATAACCTCAACGATCGCATTAATTCTATGATCAGTCATTGAGAAACGTAACTTCAATATAATTTTTTTTTAAATATTGAGCAGGATTCATGATTATTTTTATTGCACTTTGTTATATTATGCAAAAGCTCATTTATCGAATACTTCATTGATTAAATATGGAATATATTTCGCGAAGTTTGTGATGAAGATGATATTCATAGAATTAGACTATTATAAGCTCTATGTTTTAAATTGAAAGAAAAATAATGTTTTGTTATTATGATGGCATTACTAATAGTGAAATTGTTGAATTTTCAGGTATCAGAATGAATTACCGAAAATGATCAAGAGCAGGGGCAAAGACGCCCACTTGGTGCACGAAGAATTGGTACAGTGTATGAAATGGAAACAAATAAGAGGAAAATTCTACCCACAATTGTCGTATTTGATCAAGGTGAACACTCCCAGAGCTGTTATGATGGAAACGAAAAAGGCTTTCAAAAAACTTCCTAACTTAGAGCAAGCCCTGGCCGCTCTATCAAATCTCAAAGGAGTTGGTACAACTATGGCTTCAGGTAGGTTTTTCTATCAAATTCTTTATTGAGAATTTATTCAGTTAATGTTTTCTATAATAATAAAATTTTTTCAGCTATTTTGGCAGCAGCTTGTCCCGAAATGGCACCTTTCATGGCCGATGAATGTCTGATGGCCATACCTGAAATTGAAGGCATCGATTACACCGCAAGGGAGTACCTGAATTTCGCGAAGCACATCCAAGCCAAAGCAGACCGTTTGAACAAAGTTGCCATCGAGAGTCCGGAAGTCATCGAATGGACACCACACAAGATAGAATTGGCACTGTGGACCCACTTTATCGTATCGGAATTCAAACCAGAATTGCTCTCTAGTAAGTGTTATTTCCCGATCAAAATTTAGTATGTATACTGGTGAAGCTTGGTCGGTTCTTATTTTATCGAATTTTTCCAGGTATAAACTTTGAAAACGGAAACTCCATACCTCCAGCGATATGCCAAAATGGGGACTCGTTGGACCCATGCGTGTCAGACGAAAGTAATCAGGAACCATTGAACGGGAAAGCCACAAACGTGATAGATGAGGACACAACTACCTCCTTTACGGACAACAGTCCGCCTTCTTTAGAAAGTGAAGAAACCAACGAATCTGCCATTTCAGATTCGACAAACGATTCATCTGCAGTAGAATTTAACAAGAGACCCTTAGATGACGATTCGAATTCAGTCGATCAACCGTCTAGCAAAAAAATCAAAGAAGATTCAGGTGATAAGTGACAAATACGGGCGTTCCATTAATTTTTTTTCACATGTGTAAGGATTAGGTTTTACTACTATTGAACACTTTCAAAGCCTTAAGTTGGACGAACCTAATTACATCTTTGACTCCAAAGTATATTCTTGGAAAAATTTATTTTCTTATTGAATGTTTTCGTTTGTAGCAGCTGAACGACAATAGTGGGTACAAAGATGCTCCAAAATTTAATTTAAGCAAATATAGAAATGAAATTATTTATGCAGAAAATATATTTGATTCAATCTTGATGTATGGTGCCTCATATTTTTCGTTTATGAATCTTTGAAAAATTCTTCTAAGTTAAAGTTATATTTGAGAGGATTTTATAGCGACAGAGACTTATATTTTTATGTGTGCAAAATTTTGGGGATGTCGAAGAAATTTTCAAGGAATTTTATCAGAAAAATTTGGTTTCCCCCTAGTTTTTCCAATGAAGGTTTAGAAGTGTTTGAAATCGACCATCAAAATATTTTGATTTCATGTTCCATTAAATCTTTGTGAAATTTATCAAATCCAAATGTTTTTTATTTTTCCACTACTGCAGTTTGTTTTAATTAGTACATTTTGTAATTCCATATTTTTCAATAGTAAATATTAGGGTAACAGATGGACTGAAATACATTTTAGTGCTGCAGAAATGATAATTATTAACAAATTGTATAGATAATGCTTTGAACAAATTTTTCGTTACATTTTCATTTAATCCTTCAATTGTACATTTTTATATCGAGTTAATAGTTACCGGAGCATACTGTATTAGAGTATGGCAATACATACAAAAAACAATAGTTTCATTTGAGGAAATATTGAAATTTTCATATTAATTCATAATGTAATGAAAATATGAAACATTAGGTGATCAAAAAGGGCTATTGAATGGACCAACATTGTACAGGGTTTGAAATGGATCGCATCAAAAGTAAAAACTTGAAAATTTCAATATTCCATCAATCACTAAACATTCTTCAGTTAGTTCTTAAAAAAAATTTCTCACGAAATGCTGTCTCTGAAACTATTGTTAAAACAATACATATAGTATACTGAAACATTTATAGAGTTGAAAAGATGAAATATCGGATTTGTTGAAGAAGAAGGTGGCTTTCTATTACCTTATTTCAATAAAAGACAACCGTAAAGCCATGAGTTTCCCGAGTTCTGTTGATTCAAGTATAATTGATTTGGGAATATATAATTGTTTTTATTACACATTGTCGTCTTCAGTTGCTTACATTCTTTACCTTGTTAGTGTAAGTAATTTATTTTTTTTTAACTTGAATCCCTTCATAGATTAGGAGTTTCTTTTGTATTACTTGCTGCTTATCGAAATGTACATTCCAATTCTATTCTTATAAGGAGTATCCGTGTTAGGAAACAAATGTCCTTGGAAGTTAAATTTGGTTGGTGTATAAAGTAAAATGTAATCAGATAAAATATGAAAATAGCAGATGTGTACTGAATCGTTTCTCCTAAATTTGTTCATTTTGGTATTATAAAATCGTTTTTGATGGAGTACAAATTATTTATCACGATTTTGTAATCTCGAAATTCAAATTTAACATTTTAAAAACAAATATTTATATATAGAAACAACAAATAACTGATTGCCTTTTTATGAATAATACAGTAGAATGTATACATACACTTTTACAAAAATATAGCAAGTTAATTTATATTATGATATATAATATATAGTAAGGTGTTATTTTTTACCACATTGTGGGTGTTTTTTATTAGTTTATTCAGTGCTATTTACCCTCACCGCTATTCAATTCTTTTTATGAAAAACGCCCTCAATGCCAGAATGTATTGTAAAAATATCAGTTGTAGAAATGAGTTTGAGGTTTTTGTAGGATATTTTCATAAATATAAATCTTTCACGGCGAATTGGTTGTTTTTTTTTAGTTCTGCGTGTTACAGATCCAGAAAAATCTCAGTTATTCTGCTCCGATTATTTGGAACGACGAACATTTTTGTTCTCTAGTTGTATCTGTTTGATATCTGCAATAATTTTAGAGAGCTAGTGGATAAACTTACCAGATTGAGGATCAGTTGAAGATTTGGTTTCTGAATTATTCGATTTTTTTTTAATTTGAACCCTTTGAAATTCTTTTTAGGACGTTTTTATCAGACTGATTTCAAAGTAGTTTTTATTGTAACAATTGAAATAACTCAATTTTTGTATTTTTGATATATCATTGATCAAAAGCTGCTTGATGGTGTATGATTGAATTCCAAATGAAATAAATTCTTGAAAAATTTTTGTTGATATCGCCATCTATGCAAAAGTTCTGATACTAAACGTTCGTTATACTGTCCATAGATGACGCGACCGGCAGTAGTAATCAGCGCCATCCATACACTAGTTTCTGAACTAATGCGTTGTTTTGGAAAGTAATACATAGATGGCGCACTGGATAACTGCCAGACAGTTCTACAACCGATCCAAAGATGGCGCATCGTAAGGTAAAATTTCAGGAATAGTACGAATTTTTGATTTACCACCTTTCTCTATTTCTTGTCGTACCTCAAATGTTCACGCATACGAAAATATTGTATAACGATAATGAGAAGATTTATATCGAGTAAAGTGGTATTTAGTTTATTCCCAATCGTTGTAAGAAAACAATTCAAAACATTTTTTAGTTGAGACATTCTGTAAAATTTTGGTGATAGAATGAAGAGAACTGGAAATAAATAACATACCTTCGTTCAAAATAAGACATGTATTGGTGTAATCTAGACCTTTAAATCCTTAATTCTCTTTTTACTTATACAAAAAAGCAGGAACGTGAAATAAAAAACCACTAATAAAAAATCCAATTATAATTACTCAACTGTATAAAATATTACACTCAATACTAAAAAATCAGTTCAGAATTACATTCTTATGCTATCGCTCATTGGTTCCAAGTAGAATTTAAAAAATCTTACTCTGTAACCTGAAATACTTGGGACGTAATGAATAATAACAGATTATCTATTAAGCCACTGTAATATCAAAATATTTTTTGTGACCAAGAGAACTTGATTGATCCACATACTTTTCAATTATTATCGCAAAATTAATACTATCACAATTACATTTACTCGTTTCATTAAGTTATCATTCCAATTACACACAGCCTTTGTGTTATTTTCTAAAACATCGACTATTCAATTTCCATCCCTTCAGGTTTTGGGGCTCTATCCGATTTCAAATTCGCATACAATTTTACTTTCAGACCTTTTAATCTGCCGGCCATCTCTGGCCTGCTCTTCGGTTTGATCATAGCAAGATACATGTCGTAAAGAGTTTTAGGTGCCGAAGATGAACCGCTCGATCTCGAAGTCGACGAGGAAGCTATATTAGTAAGGGGGGGAGGTGACATTGGAGAATCCGTTGTGGCTCTGATCACAGAGGCCCTTTGCGCGTCCAGTTCGGGCTTGGAAGGACCTTAAATCAAACGAAGGTAAAAAATTCCTGAGAAAATTTAGTCGAAATGATTACCAATCTGATCTAATTCCCGTAAAGCTTCGTCCAACTCCACCTTCTCATCCTTAAAAGTATGGCATTCCAATAAACATTTGTGGATGTTCTTGTGACTTTCCGTGTGCAAATTATTCTTGATGAGGAGGTCCAGTTCGTTCCACATCGTTTTATACTGTTCGTCTCTCTTCTGACCTTTGATTCTTTGGCCGGTGTTCATGGGATGGAGGGATTCGTGCTTGTTTTCCAAATTTATCAGGTTCCTTATTATTTGTTTGCATTGGAACACTTCCTCTTCTGTTATGTTTTCTTTGGTTATTATAGATGGCAGAGGATCGATATACTACAAATTGATTCATCACAATATGTCATAATCGAGCAAGACACTCTTACCATTTTCAAGTTGAAAATCAACGTAGAGCTGATGGTTAGAGGCCAATATCTAGACATCCTGCTAAGTCTTGATTTCATTTCCACAATAGGCGGAACGTTTTTTTCGGAGGTATTCGATTTGACGGGGAGGAGAGTATTTTGCTTCATCAACAGTCCAAAATCTGTTATCCGGTAATCGGTAACTCTACCACCGCAGCCTTCCGAAATCGACGGGGGATCTTCCAACACTGATCTGAAATAGAAATTAATTATACAGGGTGTCTACTTTTGAAAGGGCCAAACTTCTGGGGGAGATCATAAGAGAGATTTGCAACAAAAAATGTCATATAACACATGGTCAAAATGTTGACGGTTATTCTTCAATTTAACATTTCTTGATTTCACGGAATATTTCAAGTTTTTCCATAAAATCAATTATACTTCAGGGGATTTTAATATCACGATTCTGAAGTGAACAAAACCAGTCATATTCACCCAAAGGTTTTATCAATGAACAAATACAATACATTTGCTCTGGATCATAAAATTTTTTTACCTGGCCGTGCACAAGGTGTGTATGAATATTTCCCCGCCGTGGGCAGCTAACAGATGACTCGTTATTTTCCCTCCCGACTTTCTAGGCATCTCCAACATCACAGACCGACCGTTGAGTAAAAAGTTGATCAGACATAGGGAAGGTCTAGAATTGACGTCTACAGGCGTTATCCTATGCATGCAAGTGCAATTGTGGAGTTCTGAACCGGTCGTACCTCTCGGAGTGCACCATTTCAAAGTAACCTGTAATTAGCGAATAAAAATTCCCAACAAACAACATAGTCCCAGAAGTCGTGTACATATATACTCCGTTTAAGAATTATTGACATCTCGGTTGGCTGTGAAAAATCGAATTCAAGTTGGTAATAGACTATTCAGTAATATTTTGGGTTGCTGAATTCAGGTTGGTATAGGAATAACACTAACATTACCCATAGAAATCTTGCTTTGATGATTTTATCGAAGATATTGGTGAATATGTAATTATAAAAATTTGCTCTGAATTTGGGTATTTTTTGTCTTATGCTATTAAAATGGCTGGAATTGACCAGGATACATCGCGCCTAACAAGAGAACGTAGGGCAGTTTGTCGGTGTAACTTCGAGTTTTTCAAAGATTTGGCGTATATTTCCGCTAGTGTTTCAGGTAAACTGTTATTCACCGACTCAAAGTGTATTCTGATTGATCAATGTCTCTTAAATTTTCAGATTTCACCAAGCCCTGTCCGTAGAATATTAGCATGTTATTATAGCCTGGAATTAGCAGTGGAAGAAAACCTGTGTGATACGATTATTCCTTCAAAGAGACTTTGACTTTGTTTCTGCTAGAATTAAAAACAATGAATATATCAGTTTAGATATCCTTTTCGAACTGGCCAAAGAGCACCTAGATTTCAATTGATCGAAGTTAACATTAAATTCTTACTGATAAACAGAAAAATATAATAAAAATAGTACGACATTGTGATAAATACCGAGAATACATAGAACAAAACGTAAAATTCATTTATCTAGATGAAATTTGGATATTCAAAAACGGTATTCAAATTCGTCAGTGGACACTAGAAAATAATCCAAAAGGTATGCCGAGTATATTCAAGGGTAAAGGCAGAAAGTGCACTATTTTGAATGCTGGAACAATTGATGGATTTTTACTTGGATGTGATCCAATTCTTGACAGTGGTATTAATGATAAGGATTATTATGAATGGTGAATTATTTCATAAATGGGTTATTGAAATATTGAAACCTTCCCTGCAAAAGGATGCCAATCAATAGTATTATGTCAGCTTATTCAATAAACACATCCAAATCACTACACTACGTGGAAACAAAGTTTTCAATATTTTTATCTTTGCTCTTGTATCATTCATAGATATTTTAAGTTTATTTATTATACTTATACTGTATGGTACCCTGTTCACATTCCCTTTGCTAATACACATGCTATATTGTTCCCAATTCAAAAGTATACTGAATAATTGTAAAATTGCTCATCAATTATAATATTTTCAATAATTCATGGACAGTTTTAATGAATGAAAATAAAAATTGACTTTCTTAAAGTATTCAACACCGAGCAATAAATAATTCACAAATTGGTTCATATATTGATAGTTCGGTACAAATTTCATGTCAAAATTCTTAATTTTTGTTTCTCCCTTATTTCTTAATACATTATAACGTTTTTTCCAATCCATTCTTTTGGCCCTGTGCTTGCGAAGTATCCAAAAATTTTTTTCTGTTGCACCACTAGCTACCTGCTAGAATTCCATTAATTATTCTTCTTGAATCCTGACATAAAATGGTACTCTTATAGTTATATGGTTAGAATTTTGCAAGACTTCCAATACCAATAAATATTGCATGGTCCTGAGTGAAAATAAATATTTATTTGAATAATCTTCAATTTTCCATGGTTGACTTTTATATGAGATAATTTCATATGAAAGCATTCCACGATATTTTTGCGCTTTCAAACCTGAATTCCCATTTTTAAACTGCAATCGAAATATTCCGGCTTAATTATTCGATAATTCGTATACTCAACACTTTTCTAGGTTATATTTATGTTTTATTTCTATGATGAAATTTAGTTACTTTTTGTAACCAGAAATAAAGCCTCCACTGGACGTTCATGGCCTGCTTCGATGTCAATAATTCTTGAATGGACTATATGTATTTCAAATTATATTGCATTTTCTTTTTTTGAGAAAACGCACACCATGTGATTATTTTTGAACTCCTGTTGCTACAAATCAAAGAAAAAATAAAATTGAAAAAAAGTTAAGATTCGTAGCAACAGGAGTTCAAAAATCATCACATGATGTGCGTTTTCTCGAATAACAGAAACTGCAATAAAATTTGAAAAATACACGACTTCTGGGACACCTGTATATGAAAAATTACGAATCGAAGAAATTTCCACTTACCGTTAGATATTCGTGGTTTTCCTTCTGGGTCTGGATGGCCAGGGAGTCCGATGCGTTACCCTTGAGTATCGCAGTATGAGCGGAGCTGTGATGATAAATTTCCACATCGTAATTCGCAGAGGAACTCGCGTTCTGCTCCTCTTTCATCGGGATTCCCGTAACAGTCGTACTGGTCAGGTCGTAATGTTCCAGAATCAAAGCGGAAAGCTTATTCGGAACGAGGTTAGCACTAACAGAATGTACTTCGGTCGTCAAGATAACTGAGAGCTGAAAAATCGGTAAAAAATAATGTGTAACGGGAAAAGAATCGTGATATTTCACTCACACTTGTTAGTGTGTGATTGCGCACTTGGCTATCTATGTTAACCGGGAAAGTGTTTATTATAACCAAATGGCAATGGTCAATCGCTAATAGCCTCTCAGATTTCGCAGCAATCCTATTCTGCTGCTCTAATCCGTTCAAGAATATTTCTTCCAACCGTTCCATACTCTCGTCGTCCCTGGCCGAGGTGATGCAGATGACTCGACCTCGGTTCATCAACTTTGTCGGAATGTCTGATTTCATTTTCTCCAATTGTAGATCTGTAGGTTCGCTTATGGCTTCTATTGCTGCTTTCATACCGTGAAGTACAGTATAGTCCGTCTGTGAATTCGAGGGGTGGATCGAGGGCGGTACTCCTATCATCGACATGGTACTGGTAATCTACAAAGTCAAGTTATGAATCGATGATGAGCGACTTGGATCGTAACACTTACATGTCCTAAATGTTGTTGCGCAGGACTCCATGTGTTTATAATATGGGCTAAATGATCTGAAGCTACAAATCTAATCTGTAAGTTACAAGATAGTAAATGCTCCGTTGAATTACTCGTGAAACTATACGTACTAATTTTCCTTGCGGAAAAAGATCCCAGACAATTCTACAATATTCAAGGGCGGATTCGAAACTACACGTCCACAATGATTTACAGAAAGGGGGCATTGGAAGACATCCTGGACCTCTAGCTTTCAGAAACTCGAGTTCGATTGGATTTTCACACGATATTCCAAAATACGGGGTGTGATCTAACACGAATACAGTCTTATGATTTGCTGGATACATTTTGCTCAAGGACAAGGAATTGAAAGACATTTCAATTCGGACTCCTCAATGTATAAAACAAATTTCCAGTCGATTTTTCGAATTTAGTCGGATCCAGTTGCAAACACAGAACCACAGACACTTTTACGAATGATGTAGGTTAGGTTGTTTGTTTTGATCACAGAACTGAATTTTGTAGTTCTATGGTTTTGACACAAAAAATGTGAGATGTCATGCTCAGTTTTTCTTTTTTTTGGAATTTACGATTCCAACTACCGATGAGGGCGCTGCGAAATGTGAACAAACATGGAGGAAAACGAGTCCCTTTTCGGGATTTTTTGTGGTAAAACGGATTATTTTAGGTGTTTTTTCTTCGATTTTGTGAGTTTTATGTGAATGATTGGATTAATGATAGTGTAATGTCAAGTTTATTGATTTAAGGTGAATAAATCGTTTTTTTCCAATTTTAATTATATCGAAATTAGTAATAATTCAACAGGAAAAATGGAGCACTATTTGAGTTTGAAGACAGTGTTCAATTATTTGGAAGCTACACCTAATAGTCGATCATTTGTGCTTTTTTTCGGTCCATTTTTTTCCACTATGCCAAAGGCATTAGTGACTCAAACTGCTGAGGCATCTTTCTTATGAAATTGTTTAGCCCTGTTTTGATTTTTCTTCGAGGAGCAATTGACGACGCAACAATAACAATTGTAACCTGTTTTTTTCAAGTACTAGAACTTTATTTACTCATTTTTATATAATCCAATGTCCTAAAATTCATGTACATGTTTAAACATAAAATAATTCCAATCAGACTTCACCTTAAAGATGATTCTAATTTCATTCTCACAGAAAGATTGAGTCAAAGTCATTTGAAATAGGAAGATCAATTTCATAACCTTCTTATTGAGAATTATTCACGACTCAAATCTGCCCAAGAAAACTGGACTCAAACTTGTAACCTAAAATTCAATAACTTTGTGAACGTATTTCAACTGAATAATAGGTACTGATAAAAATACCTTACCAACTATTTTTTTTCAATACCAATTACTGGCTCATGTATATAAAATAAAAATATCTGGCACGTGAAATATATAAACAATACTCGTTTTCTAGGTTCGGGATTTAGCCGGCAGGGGGCGTTTAGACTTTAGGAATCGCCAATACACTCTCGTTCGTTCAGCAACAGAAACATATATTTTTTTAATTGGAACTCCTCGATGCGAAAATTAAATTTCAAGTTGGTTTTTTTGAATTAGTCGGATTCAATTACGTTCACAATGATTTAAGATCATAGATCTGAAAAATTTTCAGATCGATGATCCTGACCATAACATCAGTTCTTCTTTTTCCGGAATACATTATAATATCTTAATTGTTGAGAAGGATTGGCGAAGGAAGTAGAAATAAGCAAATGTCTCATAATATATATAGATATATTGATACATTTCATAATTAATGGTTTCAAATATCTCACGTTATAAATATTTTCAACAATTATAGTCAACAAATAAAATCATTTTCGTATTTCACGTTAGTCACAATATTTTTATAAAACGTATTTTATTTAAAACATCTTATAATTTCTATCGGCATGGATTTTTTCAGTATCTCCTTATCGTATTCGATTTTAATCTATTTTCGAACGAACTGATGGAAATAATTGTAGACATTTTCCCGCCAGATGTCGCGATTCTTCACATTGTATCGAGGCGCGTCTTCTCGCTTGGAAAATAAGTCTTCATCGGCGACTGAGTTATGCGGTACTGATGAATGTAAACGAGCCAGAAACCGGTCTACCTACTGTCATCGTTCAAATTTTGACCTGTCTGATGGAAATTTTCAATCCTTTATATTGGGAAGGATTGGGGAAGGTAGTAGAAATAAGCGACTCATAATATAATTTCAATATATAGATATGTCGATACATTTCATAACTAATGGTTTTCAAATATCTCACGTTATAAATATTTTCAACAATTATAGTCAACAAATAAAGTCATTTTCGTATTTCACGTTTTTCACAATATTTTTATAAAACGTATTTTAATTAAAATATCTTATAATTTCTATTGGCACGTATTTTTCAGTATCTCCTCATCGTATTCGATTTTAATCTATTTTCGAACGAACTGATGGAAATAATTGTAGACATTTTTCCGCCAGATGTTGCGACTCTTTACATTGTATCGAGGCGCGTCTTCTTACTTGGAAAATAAGTCTTCATCGGCGACTGAGTTATGCGGTACTGATGAATGGAAACGAGCCAGAAACCGGTCTATGTACTGTCATCGTTCAAATTTCGACCTGTCTGATAGAAATTTTCAATCCTTTATATTGGGAAGGATTGGGGAAGGAAGTAGAAATAAGCAAATGTCTCATAATATAATTTCAATATATAGATATGTTGATACATTTCATAACTAATGGTTTTCAAATATCTCACGTTATAAATATTCTCAACAATTATAGTCAACAAATAAAATCATTTTCGTATTTCACGTTTTTCACAATATTTTTATAAAACGTATTTTATTTAAAATATCTTTTAATTTCTATTGGCACGTATTTTTTCAGTATCTCCTTATCGTATTCGATTTTAATCTATTTTCGAACGAACTGATGGAAATAATTGTAGACTTTTTTCCGCCAGATGTCGCGACTCTTTACATTGTATTGAGGCGCGTCTTCTTACTTGGAAAATAAGTCTTCATCGGCGACTGAGTTATGCGGTACTGATGAATGTAAACGAGCCAGAAACCGGTCTACGTACTGTCATCGTTCAAATTTCGGCCTGTCTGATGGAAATTTTCAATCCTTTATATTGGGAAGGATTGGGGAAGGTAGTAGAAATAAGCAAATGTCTCATAATATAATTTCAATATATAGATATGTTGATACATTTCATAACTAATGGTTTTCAAATATCTCACGTTATAAATATTTTCAACAATTATAGTCAACAAATAAAATCATTTTCGTATTTCACGTTTTTTCACAATATTTTTATAAAACGTATTTTATTTAAAATATCTTATAATTTCTATTGGCACGTTTTTTTCAGTATTTCCTTATCGTATTCGATTTCAATCTATTTTCGAACGAACTGATGGAAATAATTGTAGACATTTTCCCGCCAGATGTCGCGACTCTTTACATGGTATCGAGGCGCGTCTTCTTACTTGGAAAATAAGTCTTCATCGGCGACTGGGTTATGCGGTACTGATGAATGTAAACGAGCCAGAAACCGGTCTAGGTACTGTCATCGTTCAAATTTCGACCTGTCTGATGGAAATTTTCAATCCTTTATATTGGGAAGGATTGGGGAAGGTAGTAGAAATAAGGAAATGTCTCATAATATAATTTTAATATATAGATATGTTGATACATTTCATAACTAATGGTTTTCAAATATCTCACGTTATAAATATTTTCAACAATTATAGTCAACAAATAAAATCATTTTCGTATTTCACGTTTTTTCACAATATTTTTATAAAACGTATTTTATTTAAAATATCTTATAATTTTTATTGGCATGTATTTTTTCAGTATCTCCTTATCGTATTTGAGCTGATTTAACTATGTCTCTTTGTGATAAAAAATTCTGTTTTGTCATAATCATCAGTTTGATGTAGAATTACTATCCAGGAAAAAATGAAAAATATCATCATTTTGACTCAAAGAATTTATAATTTTAGTAATTTCTTTCTCATTAACTCACAAACTAAAGATTGGAGGCTGAAAAACTGGTACATTCAAATGAAACGGTTTTCATATCTCCCCTTCTCAAAGAATTCCTGTCGGAACTAAGGTGAACCTTCTGTTTTATATCAAATAATTCTTCGCAACAGTCACAATACTTACAAATAATTGAATTGTATATCTACTTAAATTACAACTCCAATTCCTTTGGAATCAGTGAACACAGACGAGTGAATCCTTCAGCCAACCTGTCAAAAAATGGCTCTTTCCTAACCTCAATTCACTATTTCCCTCAATTTATACGGATGTAAGTGAACCCAGAAGTCACAAGACGAATGGATATTGAAGGACATCAAGTAATGAAAAGAATAATCAACGCGAATTCTATGCTCTTCAATATTATTTGACAGGTGACATTTTGGGTAAATGTCATTGGTGGATCCACTGACCAATACAGATCAACTGACCAACATTAGACAGGCGTAGTTCGTCTCAAAGTGTCATTTTTGGAGTTGATAGAAACTATAGACTGCGATCTCAGAGGCAACGGTTGGTCAAGGTTGAACGTAACGAATTCGTGTTCGTGTTGGATGGGCGGAAAGTCTTCGAACGACCCGCTCATCACATCACAATTAACGTCGGCGGTCGTAGAAACCGTGTTAGTCGTGACATCTCGCGGTAAACGTCTGAAACTATCGCGATTGAAGGTGTTCTCGAACTGGTAGCTTATCGTCGGGGGCGGCGGGAAGTCGTAGAAACTCGACAGGTCTTTCACGGAGCTACTCCGCGATTGCGCCCTATGAACACTGCACGGGGAATCACTGATCGGTTCTTTGCTGAAAAAGTACCGCTTCTGGTGTATCGGGGGGAAGTGTATGGCACTGTTGGAGTTGATGTAAGCTTCCGGATGCCTCCTACAGGGGTAGTACACGGACCGCTCGTGGTTAACGAAGTGGTTGGGACGTTGGGCTTTCTTCTTTCCCCGCTTCATCTCGTTGTATATCTCGTACCTCCATTCCAGCTGCATCTTGTGGATGAAGAGGAAGATGGAGGCGACCCCGGAGATCTGGGCGGCGATCAGTCCGACGATGTAGAGGAGGAAGCTGTAGCCGTACCAGTAGACGAAGGGGGCCGGTTGGAGGTGACTTCTCGGGCGAAGTTTGGGGCCGATTTCCGACTTGAAGACCGAGATGTAGATGATGAGGCCGAGTAGCATCACCAAGCCTGGAAATTAGTTATAAGATATGCATTCATTGTCTAGAGGAGTTGAGAAAACTTTTCATGGCCTGCAGAGATTTGAGAAAGTGGCTTTCGGAACGGACAAGTGGCGTGATTGGAGAAATTCTCTTTGATCCCCGCTGCGTTATGCTTTGAAGGTTTTCTGTTTCTCACATCGAATTTATCATTCGCTAACTGTACTGATGAGGTTTGATATGAATCGAAACCGGTCTCCAGGTGAAAATGATGGGTTTGGTGGTCTTTGAGGTAACATGAATTGTTTTGTTATCTTGCTATAAGTTTTTCTAGAATGATTTTTTCTCATTTCATTACTTGATATTCATTCATTGAGTTATTACCAAAAATCAAACAACTTCTTCACAAGGGTAAATCCAGGATTTTGCCAAGGGGGAACTTTCTTGTGCAACATTACAAATGTCTGTTACTTGGTTAATAAAAGTCAAGTTCTCCTCTTTGAATTTTCCATATTGGAAATAACAAACCAAAAGAGGGTTAATTTATATTTTACACACTTGACAGCTCGACAACTCTTAACCTCAATTCCGTTCTAATTTCCAACCTAACCTAACCTAACCTGAATATTAATTCAATTCAAAAATTGTTTCCGAACTGTCCTAACCTGACCTGAATAATCAAAACGAGGTCGAAAGCTTTTTGCATAATTATAAAAAAATTTGAATGATTTGGATATGCATTCAGTTATTACCGAAAATGAAACAACTTCTCCGCAAGGGTGGATCCAGGATTTTGCCAAAAAGAAACTTTCTTGTGTAGCATTACAAATGTCTGTAATATGGGATATAAAAGTCAAGTGTCCCTCTTTGTATTTTCAATATTGGAAATAACAAACCAAAAGGGGGTTAATTTATATTTTACACACTTGACAGCTCGACAACTCTAAACCTCACTTACGTTCTAATTTCCAACCTAACCTGAATATTAATTCAATTTGAAAATTGTTTCGAAACTGTCCTAACCTAACCTGAATATTCAAAACGATGTCAAAGGATTTTTGCATAATTATAAAAAAATTGGAATAAGTTGGAAATTCATTGAGTTATTACCAAAAAACAAACAACAAAATCAATATTTTACACACTTGACAGCTCGACAACTCTTAACCTCACTTCCGTTCTAATTTCCAACCTAACCTAACCTAACCTGAATATTAATTCAATTTAAAAATTGTTTCAGAACTGTCCTAACCTAACTTGAATAATCAAAACGACGTCGAAAGATTTTTGCATAATTATAAAAAAATTTAAATGAGTTGGATATGCATTCAGTTATTACCGAAAAGATTTTGCCAAAAAGAAACTTTCTTGTGTAACATTACAAATGTCTGTAACCTGGGATATGAAAGTCAAGTGTTCCTCTTTGTATTTTCAATATTAAAAATTACAAACCAAAAGGGGGTTAATTTATAATTTACACACTTGACAGCTCGACAACTCTTAACCTCACTTCCGTTCTAATTTCCAACCTAACCTAACCTAACCTGAATGTTAATTCAATTTAAAAATTGTTTCCGAACTGTCCTAACCTAACCTGAATATTCAAAACGATGTCGAAAGCTTTTTGCATAATTATAAAAAATTGTAAATGAGTTGGATATGCATTCAGTTATTACCGAAAATCAAACAACTTCTTCACAAGGGTGGATCCAGGATTTTGCCAAAAAGAAACTTTCTTGTGTAACATTACAAATGTCTGTAATTTGGGATATGAAAGTCAAGTGTTCCTCTTTGTATTTTCAATATTAAAAATAACAAACCAAAAGAGGGTTAATTTATATTTTACACACTTGACAGCTCGACAACTCTAAACCTCACTGTCGTTCTAATTTCCAACCTAACCTAACCTAACCTGAATATTGATTCAATTTGAAAATTGTTTCGAAACTGTCCTAACCTAACCTGAAAGAAACCAAAGGATTTTTGCATAATTATAAAAAAATTGGAATAGGTTGGAAATTCATTGAGTTATTACCAAAAAACAAACAACTTCTCACAAGCGGGAATCCAAGATTTTACCAAAGGAAAACTTTCTTGTGTAACATTACAAATGTCTGTTACTTGGAATATAAAAGTCGAGTTCTCCTCTTTGAATTTTCAATATTGGAAATAACAAACCAAAAGAGGGTTAATTTATATTTTACACACTTGACAGCTCGACAACTCTTAACCTCACTCCCGTTCTAATTTCCAACCTAACCTAACCTGAATAATAATTCAATATAAAAATTGTTTCCGAACTGTACTAACCTAACCTGAATAATCAAAACGATGTCGAAAGCTTTATGCATGATTATAAAAAACTTTAAATGAGTTGGATATGCATTCAGTTATTACCAAAAATCAAACAACTTCTTCACGAGGGTGAATCCAGGATTTCGCCAAGGGGAAACTTTCTTGTGTAACATTACAAATGTCTGTAACTTGGAATATAAAAGTCAAGTGTCCCTCTTTGAATTTTTAATATTGGAAATAACAAACCAAAAGGGGATTTATTAATATTTTACACACTTGACAGCTCGACAACTCTAAACCTCACTGTCGTTCTAATTTCTAACCTAACCTAACCTGAATATAAATTCAATTTGAAAATTGTTTTGAAACTGTCCTAACCTGACCTGAATATTTTAAACGATGTCAAAGGATTTTTGCATAATCATAAAAAAATTGGAATAGGTTGGAAATTCATTGAGTTATTACCAAAAAACAAACAACTTCTTCACGAGGGTGAATCCAGGATTTTACCAAAGGAAAACTTTCTTGTGTAACATTACAAATGTCTGTTACTTGGAATATAAGAGTCGAGTTCTCCTCTCTGAACAAACCAAAAGAGGGTTAATTTATATTTTACACACTTGACAGCTCGACAACTCTTAACCTCACTTCCGTTCTAATTTCCAACCTAACCTAAACTAACCGGAATATTAATTCAATTCAAAAATTGTTTCGGAACTGTCCTAACCTAACCTGAATATTTTAAACGATGTCAAAGGATTTTTGCATAATTATAAAAAAATTGGAATTAGTTGGAAATTCATTGAGTTATTACCAAAAAACAAACAACTTCTCACAAGGGTGAATCCAGGATTTTACCAAAGGAAAACTTTCTTGTGTAACATTACAAATGTCTGTTACTTGGAATATAAAAGTCAAGTTCTCCTCTTTGATTTTTCAATATTGGAAATAACAAACCAAAAGAGGGTTAATTTATATTTTACACACTTGACAGCTCGACAACTCTTAACCTCACTTCCGTTCTAATTTCTTACCTAACCTAACCTAACCTGAGTATTAATTCAATTTGAAAATTGTTTCGAAACTGTCCTAACCTAACCTGAATATTTTAAACGATGTCAAAGGATTTTTGCATAATTATAAAAAAATTGGAATAAGTTGGAAATTCATTGAGTTATTACCAAAAAACAAACAACTTCTCACAAGGGTGAATCCAGGATTTTACCAAAGGAAAACTTTCTTGTGTAACATTACAAATGTCTGTTACTTGGAATATAAAAGTCAAGTTCTCCTCTTTGATTTTTCAATATTGGAAATAACAAACCAAAAGAGGGTTAATTTATATTTTACACACTTGACAGCTCGACAACTCTTAACCTCACTTCCGTTCTAATTTCTTACCTAACCTAACCTAACCTGAATATTAATTCAATTTGAAAATTGTTTCGAAACTGTCCTAACCTAACCTGAATATTTTAAACGATGTCAAAGGATTTTTGCATAATTATAAAAAAATTGGAATAAGTTGGAAATTCATTGAGTGATTACCAAAAAACAAACAACTTCTCACAAGGGTGAATCCAGGATTTTACCAAAGGAAAACTTTCTTGTGTAACATTACAAATGTCTGTTACTTGGAATATAAAAGTCAAGTTCTCCTCTTTGAATTTTCAATATTGGAAATAACAAACCAAAAGAGGCTTAATTTATATTTTACACACTTGACAGCTACACAACTCTTAACCTCACTTCCGTTCTAATTTCCAACCTAACCTAACCTAACCTGAATGTTAATTCAATTTAAAAATTGTTTCCGAACTCTTCTAACCTAAACTGAATGTTCAAAACGATGTCGAAAGCTTTTTGCATAATTATAAATAAATTGATAACGTACCAGCTACGGTAAAAATAACTCCGGATATGAAAGTGTAGACTGTTCTATTCCTAAGACATTGTCCCATTATGCTGAATACATAGGCAGTGCTGAGTAGTAAGCTGGCCAAAATGAAGAAGATGACGGTTTTCGTCACAGTATCTATAAAAAAAATTTAATTATTATTATTTTTTCTCTTTTTTTTATTTTTTTTCTTTTTCAACGGAAACTTACATGGAATAGCTAATGCAGAATCTGATGGGTCAGGACTGTATCGTTCTTTGGAAAAGTAGTCTATCCTGGTGCAATGGTACAAGTTCTCCCCAGCTGAAATAGAAAATATCTTTAGTATCGACAATAAGAATTGAGTATAAAATTCTACTCTAGGTACAACGCGGTTCAACGATCTGAAGCCGAAATTATTAGCCGTATAGTGGCGGTACATAGTGGTTGAGATAGAAACTACAACCTACCGAGAAGGGTTGGATGCTATTCATTTACAGCAATCTGTAAGATTATTTACTACCCTATGATACCATCACTCACAAGCAGGGTCGGTGAATGAAAAACTGATTTCTAGGACATTTAATTTGTATCAAAATAAAATGAAATTTTAATTGAATTTATGACCATTCTTAAACGTCCAGTCTTTTCTTGTGATCACTGAACATCCTACATTTCCATATGTCAGTCCTGAACATCATCAACTTGGTGCTCTGCGCTTTGATGAAATAGCCCTTTTAGTTCAGCTATTCACCGCTGTTTAATAATTTCCGTTCTCTCAAACACAACCAGCGCCTCTATGAAACGAGGAAGGACCAACATCTGAAAGCGGCTTCAATTCGATGAACTGGGTTGCATCTCTTTTCATTCCAATTGCACATAACCTCAAACTATCCAGAATCATATATCTATTGATGCGACTCCGCCCCGTTTCCACCGGATGCCTCTCCTGTGTGAATTGGGGCTTAAACTATCTCTACCTCATCGTGGTTAACCCTCTTAAGCTCCAATTTGGGGATCAAAAATGGCTGTCTTGCCGTTAATGCAAATGTACATATTTGTTCGCCAAACTGGAACGTTTTACCCCGCTCTGGTTCATTTCGGGGAGTTCCTCCTCTCGTACGTCGATACTAAGGGGATGAATTGGAAAGTTTGGAAGCGTTAAAACCGCGTAGTTTGAGTGAAAAGTTTCCGGGATGAAAAGTTGGTATTTTTGTTCTTCGGTGTAGAGAGAGGAGAGGTATTCATTAACGTCTCTATTTCATATCAAACCACCCCGAGCGTTACTCTCGACAATATTTTTTTTATCAATTACCTCTACGTCTCGACTACTAATGAAGAACCACTTTCAATCATGATGTACTCTCGTTGTGTCTCAGAGTCGGAACGGTTTTCGTTCCTTTTGTTTTCGACATCTCTTACTCGAATGTCGAAGAGATGAAGGGTGAGCGGCAAAGTGGCAATTAGTATTCAAAGCAGCGGAACCCTCGGGCAGGGCGTGATACAATCAAAGTTCTACGTGTACCGCCCTGAACTCTTTACCTAGTTAGATGGTCCTAGGAAGGGATGGCGGAAATTAGTGAAGATGCGGCGATAAGTCTAGATTGCACTGATGAAATTAAATGAAATGTTGACTTGGCTCCATTCGGAGCATCACGACCAAGGGCTTCGGGAATTGTTCCAGTGGCGCTGCCAGAAAGGCGTTTCTAAGGGCTAAAGCCACCATTGCGACCATAATCGTTGATAACGGCTGCAATAGAAGAAGTTGGATCTGATATCAACTCAGAAGATTTCCTGCTGTACGATTCCCAATTCCCGTGGATATCACCTGGTTGAAGGAAAATTATACAAAGGCACTTCACTCAAAGTTGCTCGATATCACTCTGGTTTACTTTCAATAATATAGAGGATAATATGGTGCGATAACTGGCGATATATCAGAAAATTTCCCGTGGCTATCATCTAGTTGGAGGAAAATTATACCAAGGCACTTCACTCAAAGTTGCTCAAAATCACTCTGGTTTACTTTCAATAATATAGGGGGAAAAATGGCGCGATAACTGGCGATATATCAGAAGATTTCATTCTGTACAATTTCCGTGGCTATCACCTGGTTGAAGGAAAATTATACGAAGGCACTTCACTCAAAGTTGCTCAATATCACTCTGGTTTACTTTCAATGATACAGGGGAAAAATGGTGCGATAACTGGCGATATATCAGAAGATTTCCCTCTGTACAATTCCCGTGGCTATCACCTGGTTGAAGGAAAATTATACAGAGGCACTTCACTCAAAGTTGCTTAATATCACTCTGGTTTACTTTCAATAATATCGAGGGAAAATGGTGCGATAACTGGCGATATATCAGAAGATTTCCTTCTGTAAAATTCTCGTGGCTATCACCTGGTTGAAGGAAAATTATACAGAGGCACTTCACTCAAAGTTGCTTTATATCACTCTGGTTTACTTTCAATAATATCGAGGGAAAATGGTGCGATAACTGGCGATATATCAGAAGATTTCCTTCTGTACAATTCCCGTGGCTATCACCTGGTTGAAGGAAAATTATACAGAGGCACTTCACTCAAAGTTGCTTAATATCACTCTGGTTTACTTTCAATAATATCGAGGGAAAATGGTGCGATAACTGGCGATATATCAGAAGATTTCCTTCTGTACAATTCCCGTGGCTATCACCTGGTTGAAGGAAAATTATACAGAGGCACTTCACTCAAAGTTGCTTAATATCACTCTGGTTTACTTTCAATAATATCGAGGGAAAATAGTGCGATAACTGGCGATATATCAGAAGATTTCCTTCTGTAAAATTCTCGTGGCTATCACCTGGTTGAAGGAAAATTATACAGAGGCACTTCACTCAAAGTTGCTTAAT
Source organism: Aphidecta obliterata (assembly GCA_963966015.1). Lineage (NCBI taxonomy): Eukaryota > Metazoa > Arthropoda > Insecta > Coleoptera > Coccinellidae > Aphidecta > Aphidecta obliterata. The sequence continues at coordinate 5,919,874 of OZ014431.1, forward strand.
ATCACTCTGGTTTACTTTCAATAATATCGAGGGAAAATGGTGCGATAACTGGCGATATATCAGAAGATTTCCTTCTGTACAATTCCCGTGGCTATCACCTGGTTGAAGGAAAATTATACAGAGGCACTTCACTCAAAGTTGCCCAATATCACTCTGGTTTACTTTCAATAATATAGGGGGAAAATGGTGCGATAACTGGCGATATATCAGAAGATTTCCTTCTGTAAAATTCTCGTGGTTATCACCTAGTTGAAGGAAAATTATACCAAGGCACTTCACTCAAAGTTGCTCAATATCACTCTGGTTTACTTTCAATAATATAGGGGGAAAAATAGTGCGATAACTGGCGATATATCAGAAGATATCCTTCTGTACAGCTCTCGTGGCTATCACCTGGTTGAAGGAAAATTATACAGAGGCACTTCACTCAAAGTTGCCCAATATCACTCTGGTTTACTTTCAATAATATAGGGGGAAAATGGTGCGATAACTGGCGATATATCAGAAGATTTCCTTCTGTAAAATTCCCGTGGTATCACCTGGTTGAAGGAAAATTATACAGAGGCACTTCACTCAAAGTTGCTTAATATCACTCTGGTTTACTATCAATAATATAGGGGGAAAATGGTGCGATAACTGGCGATATATCAGAAGATTTCCTTCTGTAACATTCCCGTGGCTATCACCTGGTTGAAGGAAAATTATACAAAGGCACTTCACTGAAAGTTGCTCAATATCACTCTGGTAGATCCCGAAAAAAATATTCAAATTCTCTCGGCCATTTACAGACACAATTTTCATATTTCCCCGCAGCCACTAGAATTATTTTCTGGGAAGGACTGACTGTTTATTTTCCGAATATCAATGGCAGCAGGATTCAATTTGAATTCGTTTTGCGCTCGGCGAGCAGTGAACGGTTAGAGTCAACTGTTTGCTCGGTAAATTCGCATACAAGAAACCTACAAAGCGAGACAGGTAAGCACGGGAGGTCCAAATTTGATTACCTTTGGGGGATTGTTAATTAGAGGTACAAAAAATATTCGAGAGAAACTTACGAATGGCGGCAAAATCAAACTTACGCGATGAATTTCAAGCAATTAAGACAAAGAATTCGAACTTAATTTCGAACAGCGCTACAGCGAGTAATAAATTAAATGTGGGAGACATCTAACGAACTAACCTATTCAATTCACGCCCAAGTTATCAAAGGACTCACATACTGGCATCAATCTAGTTTTAGTTCTCCCTAAGAATCTCACATCGGCGTTCAATTAGTCAGTTTAATTGGTATCAGCCATTCCTACCTCTAATCTCCTGAATGGAATTGGAGATTTCTGTTTCAATCTAAAATTCGTCAGTGAAGATCCTAGATAGTTAGATCATTCAAATGATTGTCGGCACAGGCATTTTGGAATTTGTCAGGTTACTTAATCAATAAAATAATATAGACATAGAAATGAAATAGCATTGAGTATCGAAATAACGAGAGATACAACCCAGTTCATTGAATTGAAGCCGCTTTTAGATGTAGTTCCTTCCTCGTTTTATAGAGGCGCTGGTTGTGTTTGTTGTTGTTCTCTTCCTCTAACCTTACAATGCACTTGATGATTGTATTTTAATGTGAATATTCCTTCGGTATGACATTTGAATGTCCCATAACCTCAATTCAGTCTATTTCGATGCTGTTTTCCTTCTCAAAGTGAGTAGTGTATGTACTTTCCCTCATCGTTTTCGGTGTGAATTCGGCCCGACATCCCCTAATTCAGTTTGCAGGACTTCAAACAGCGGCCGTATTCTGTTCAGGGCCCCCTCGTTACAGAGTTAGTGATGAGTTGAGTCTCCTCTGTCTGGCATTCATTTACACACTGTCAAGAGCCGAAACTTCGGCCATCGCAGGGTCAGAAATGAGATCCATGCCTTGTAATTACAAGAAGTGATTGCCAACACCGATCCATTACCCTCGGGATTAATTAATCATCGGAAAAGCAGGACTCGGTTTAAATTCATAAATTGAAAGTTGCGAAATTTCCTGGGAGAGACGAGGTGGTCTCGTCGGTTGGATTGGAATGGTTTCTTTTCGTTTATTTTCGGGGGATGTTCAGGCTTGAATCATATGATACCTTATAAGTAAGACAGTTTTAACATCTTTAAAAACCGAGGTCGGGATAATCTAACGTGGAACTATTCCTGACAGGGAAACACATAGACGAAAAATCACAAAGGAAGTCGAGCACTCTATTTACATTATGAGGGAATGCACATGGCACAGTGAGATAACACGATCCAGAGTCGTATCAAGATATTGATGCCCAAGATTTTTTGCACTTTTTTTGAATTGAATATTTTATATTTCTTCCTTTTTTGCTGGTTGAATTCTTGGAAATAAATATTCAACATTTTAAGGGTTTTTTTGATGGAGACGTTCTCTTACGACACCAAAGGGCTTCTGGTTTGGGTCCCAGGAAAGGCTAGAAAGTTCGTTCAGTTAAACGAGACATCTTTTAACAAAATTCTAGAAATTGATGTGGGATTCGAACCCACAACCTTCAAGTCATCCAACACCAAAATCTGAAGGCTTAACTTACCCTAACGGCGTTCACTGAATACGGGAGTTATCCTGTTCTTGTTTTGTCGAGTGAGCACAAAAGGTCCTGATGGCAATTCAACAAGTTCTGCTTGACATTCAGGTATTTGAAAAGAAAAAAAGCGGCATTCCTGCGAGGAGGAGCCCGAGATAGAAGGGAAGTCGTTTTCGGCAATTACACGGCCGGCAAATACGTACAATCGAATATTCATCAAGTTTAATTTCTATTATTAAAGTCTCTGTAGATCGGGAGGTTGATCACAAAGGGCTTATTTTATAATTGGAAATCTTTGCAGGGGTATTTGGCGGGGATTGTGAGATTCCATCTTCCATCTCGGCTTTTTCCAACCTGGCAATAAGGAGCTTGGAGGTTTTTGGGATAATTCAATAATTTAAGAAACGATCCGCCTAAGAATTCACAATTTATTCATATAATTCCAAAATTTTCTAAAGGCACATTAACTCACACAAGCGCTCAATTTATGAGGGGTCTCACAGAGATCTAGGAGAGTCGGGAAATAATAAACATCGATAAGAAAATAATGAGCTTGCTATTTTTGAGACAGATGTGCATAGGTATATCAGAAAAACTCAATTTTTCTTCTGTGTACCAAAACGGATTTCAGTGTTCATTTTCAGTATGACCATAGAGTATAAATCCACTAAATGGTATACTGTCATATTATTTCTATAAACTGCAAAAGATGGAATCACCGAGCATTATGACAAATACCTATTGTCAAAATATTTCTATGAACTTCAAGAGATGGAATCATAAAATTATATTGAATATATCAGAAAACTCAATTTTCTTCTGTGTACCAAAACGGACGTCAGTGTTCAGACCATAGAGTTGTAGAGTATAAACCTATTCAATAAAATGACAAATACTGTCATATAATTTCTATGAACTGCAAAAGATGAAATCACCGAACAGCATGACAAATACCTACTGTCAAAATATTTCTATGAACTTCAAAAGATGGAATCATAGAATTATATTGAATATATCAGAAAACACAATTTTCTTCTGTGTACCAAAACGGACGTCAGTGTTCATTATCAGTGTAACAAATACTGTCATATTATTTCTATGAACTTCAAAAGATGAACGTTACAGAATTATATTGAAAATATCACAAAAACTCAATTTTTGTCTGTGTACGAAAACCGTATTCAGTGTTTCATTTTCAGTATGACCATAGAGTATAAATCTACTCAATGGTATGACAAATACTGTCATATTATTTCTATGAACTGCAAAAGATAGAATCACCGAACCGCATGACAAATATCTACTATCAAAATATTTCTATGAACTTCAAGAGATGGAATCACCGAACAGTATGACAAATACCTACTGTCAAAATATTTCTATGAACTTCAAAAGATGGAATTATAGAATTATATTGAATATATCAGAAAACTCAATTTTTCTTCTGTGTACCAAAACGGACGTCAGTGTTCATTATCAGTCTAACAAATACTGTATTATTACTATGAACTTCAAAAGATGAACATTACAGACTTATATTGAATATATCAGAAAAACTCAATTTTTTTTTTGTTTACCAAAGCCGTATTCAGTGTTCATTTCCAGTATGACCATAGAGTATAAATCTACTCAATGGTATAACAAATACTGTCATATTATTTCTATAAACTGCAAAAGATGGAATCACCGAACAGTTTGAAAAATACTGTCACAATATTTCTATGATCTTCAAGAGATTAAAGTTTATAGAACCTTTTTTTCTCATTTCAAAGTAATGAACAATATCAATGAAACACCCTGTACATCTAGAAGAATCCATCTTTCAAGCAACACCTGGTCCATCAACGAATACTTGCCCATAAAAATATCCTTGTAAATTTCGATTTTTCCCCCATTTCATTCCTCCAAATTCGTTATGCGTCACAAAAAATCGTAAAACCATAAACGAAATAGTTCAAGTATGGAACTGGTGAATAAAAGTCAATTGCCACAAAAGATGTTCCTCGAATACAGGACTGTCCATGCAAAAGGTAAACTACAATGCACAGAAAGTTTGGTAATAATACTGTCAGCGGTTGAAATATGATTTTCGATAAAAAAAATTTAAGATATTCTACAAATTTTCTAACCTCATTAACCTCACTTATTTTTGTACGGATTTTCATGTGAATAGCTTTTATAGAACATATTATAAGAAAGTACATTCCATTACAGTAAATAATAAACCAAAATCCGATGAGATTTATGTTTTTAACACCTGAGTATTATCAACCTACCTTGGTTGGTGTTCACAACCCCAAACTTTCGCCTTTGTTGTACCGTGGTGAATTCTCGGTGTCATGAATTGCAGAAATCTTGACTTTAGCAACCACCTCTTGTGAATTTCTGAATAAAAGTCAATTGGTAATAAAGATGCCTCTGGGATGCTGGTGACATTTTTACAACTTTCTAATATATCTCTTGGTTACCTGAATAGGTGGGATGACAAGTTGATATTCGCTGTCGAATTTCTAACCTAATTTATTCGCAGGGCACCGTATAAGAATCAGATGTTATCGCATCCCGCGTATTTATGGAAATTTTGATCGTTTGACCTCATCAATAAAATGATCACGACGGAAACGTCCATCGTAGTAAAACAAGATTCCCGAATATAGACATATTCACTTCTCATGGTTCGAACTACTGTTAGGATTTCGAAATTAATGTCAGGTATGAAATCTCCAAATTAGACGTGCTATTCTCATCCGGACGAAGAGTTCATCGGTCAAGAATGAGTGCGTTTATCGATCCGATGTTCGGTTCGGGCATCAATAATTGGACCATTATGCCATTCATGTGAGATTTATTTGGATATAAATAGGGAATCGAAAGATTGAACCTGAAATTTAATGGGCATGAGATTCTGTTGGATACGCGAACAGTCCGGTTATTACCTACGGAAATAAGAGATCTTTGGATATTTTTTTTTTTTTTGAAGAGCAGTGATACAATAAACTTTGGAAGATGGACTACTGTTTGGAATTAAGATAGATCTGGTCATTAATCAAAAGTAGTATGCAGGTTACACTACATCGTTTTCAACAATAAACCTTAGAACTGAAAAGAAGTTTTATCTTTTCATTAGATGGTGGAAGGAATGTTTGAAAATAGACTATATAAAAGCTTGTAATTATGCCTTGGTGATATTTTTTTTCAGCACTGGCTCAACAAAAAAACCGAATTCTTCAGTTGAGAAGTTCATTGAAATATGTATGTATTTCTTCGGTATTTCGAACAATGCCTTATTGAAGCTGAAACGTTCAGGTAAAGTTTCTCTTTGACGTTGAAAGAATTTTTTCTTCATTTCTTGTATTCGGAATCAAAGGCGTGAAATGTGGATTTGTTACAAGGAAAATATCCCGAATTGTTGTACGTTTTGGATCTGACAATGTGCTTGTCTATTGAAGGGAGCAACTGTTCGATTGTATATTTTTTTTTGAGTTGATGTAAGGGGGAATATGTACATAAACAACGGAATGTTTGTATAGGCTCTTTCACAATCTTGAATAAATATTATCTGGGCAACTAGTGCTGGTAGATGATAATAATCGACATCGAATACTTATAATTATTTCAGGCATTCAAAATTCAGTGGAAATTTCTGGTAATTGGAAAAATGAGTTTTCTGATCTATTCAATATAATTATATGATTCCATCTTTTGCAGTTTGAAGGAATAATATGACAGTATTTGTCATACCATTGAGTAGATTTATACTGTATTGTCATACTGAAAATGAACGCTGAAGTCCGTTTTGGTACACAGAAAAAAAATTGAATATTTCTGATATATTCAATATTATTCTGTGAAGTCCATCTTTTGGAGTTCATAGAAATATTGTGACAGTATTTGTCAAATTGTTCAGTGATTCCATCTTTTGCAGTTCATAGAAATAATAGGACAGTATTTGTCATACCATTGAGTAGATTTATACTCAATGGTCATACTGAAAATGAACAATGAAGTCCGTTTAGGTACACAGAAAAAAAATTGAATTTTTCTGATATATTCAATATTATTCTGTGAAGTCCATCTTCTGGAGTTCATAGAAATTATATTACAATATTTGTTATACACTTACAATGAACAATGACGTCTGTTTTGGTACACAGAAGAAGAATTGAGTTTTCTGATACATTCAATATGATTTTATGATTCCATCTTTTGGAGTTCATAGAAATATTGTGACAGTATTTGCCAAACTCTTCAGTGATTCCATCTTTTGCAGTTCATAGAAATAATAGGACAGTATTTGTCATACCATTGAGTAGATTTATACTCAATGGTCATACTGAAAATGAACAATGAAGCCCGTTTAGGTACACAGAAAAAAAAAGTGAATTTTTCTGATATATTCAATATTATTCTGTGAAGTCCATCTTTTGAAGTACATAGAAATAATATTACAATATTTGTTATACACTTACAATGAACACTGACATCTGTTTTGGTACACAGAAGAAGAATTGAGTTATCTGATACATTCAATATAATTCTATGATTCCACCTTTTGGAGTTCATAGAAATATTGTGACAGTGTTTGTCAAACTCTCGGTGATTCCATCTTTTGCAGTATGTGGAAATAATATGACAGTATTTGTCATACCATTGAGTAGATTTATACTCTATGGTCATACTGAAAATGTACACTGAACTCTGTTTTGGTACATAGAAATAATATGACAATATTTATTACACTTACAATAAACACTGACGTCTGTTTTGGTACACAGAAGAAAAATTGAGTTTTCTGATACATTCAATATAATTCTATGATTCCACCTTTTGGAGTTCATAGAAATATTGTGACAGTATTTGTCATACTGTTCGGTGATTCCTTCTTTTGCAGTTTATTGAAATTATATGACAGTATTTGTCATACCATGGAGTAAATTTTTACTCAATGGTCATACTGAAAATGAATACTGAACTCCGTTTTGGTACACAAAAAAAATTGAGTTTTTCTGATATATTCAATATAATTCTGTAATTTCCATCTTTTGACGCTCATAGAAATAATATGACAGTATTTGTTACTCTGAAAATGAACACTGAAATCAGTTCTGATACGGAGCAAAAAGAACTGAGTTTTTCTGATATATTCGTTATAATTTTGTAATATCCATCTTTTGAAGTTCCTAGAAATAATATGACAATATTTGTTGTATTGACAATGAACACTGACCTCTGTTTTGATACATGGAAGAAAAATTGAGTTTTCTGATATTATCAATATAAAAATTCTATGATTCTATCTTTTGGAGTTCATAGAAATATTGTGACAGTATTTGTCATACTGTTCGGTGATTCCATCTTCTGCCGTTTAAAGAAATAATATGACAGTATTTGTCATACCATAGGGTAGATTTATACTCTATGATCATACTGAAAATAAACACTGAAGTCCGTTTCGGTACACAGAAAAAAAATCGAGTTTTTCTGATATGTATTTTCAATATAATTCTTTAATTTCCATATTTTGAAGATCATAGAAATAATATGACAGTATTCGTTACACTGACAATAAACACTGAAGTCAGTTCTGGTACACAGCAAAAAGAACTGAGTTTTTCTGATATATTAGATATAATTCTGTAAGTTCCATCTTTTGAAGTTCATAGAAATATTATGACAGTATTTGTTGTATTGAAAATGAACACTGACGTCTCCTTTGGCACATAGAAGAAAAATTGAGTTTTCTGATATTATCAATATAATTCTATGATTCCATCTTTTGGAGTTCATAGAAATATTGTGACAGTATTCATCATAATGTTCGGTAATTCCATCGTTTGCAGTTTACACAAAAAATATGACAATCGTACCATTGAGTAGATTTATACTCTATGGTCATACTGAAAATGAACACTGAAGTCCGTTTTGGTACACAGAAAAAAAATTGAGTTTTCCTATATTCAGTATAATTCTGAAATTTCCATCTTTCGAAGTTCATAGAAATAATAAGACTGTATCTGTTATACTGACAATGAACACTGAGGTCAGTTTTAAGTACACAGAAACAAGCACGCAAAAAGTCCTGAATTCACGTCAGTGCTCAAAAAAAAATTTCATACTCTCTGGCCGTATTAAATATAGTTTTCCTCGACGTTTTTCAATGAACCAAAATCAGGATTTATCGAGTCTCAGCATCGAATCGGACACATATAAGGCAGTTTCCACATAACCCGTTCAAAGTTCGGAGTAATCTCTCGAGAAAACTACCGAACAACAATCGAAACCCCATTCAATGCTCCGCATAAATGTTTTCATCGTACCCAATATAAGAGCCCGTAACCCGACTCGTTGCCCAACATAGAAGTCACGACGACGAATTCACATCCGAACGCTCCAATTGATTGAGTAAATAGGTATGAGTCTTTGATATCGCATTTACGTTCTATATAAGCATGTGTGTACGACGCGAAGGAAAGGGGAATTGGGTACAATTGACACACCTGGCCCGACAGCTGTACGGACCAGAAGGCTTCGACCGAACAAAAGAAAAGCTCCTGGCCACCTTGTCTTGTGGCCTCTTGTGTGTGGATCTAAGTATGGGCAGCTGTCGCCCGTGCATCAGGCTCCAGGGAATGCCTGTATATTCCGCGTCCTGATGGCTCCTTCGATTTTTCGTGAACGTTAAATTTTCGTGCAGTTTATCGAAACTTGAAAGTTTTGGTCGAGGAATTCCTACCATACGACTCCATATTGCTCGTTGAATCATGAACTTGCCCAATGAAGCGGACGTTGATGATTCGGCGTGGCCACCCCGTTCACCGGATTTAAATCCCATCGTGTCGTGGGATATGATGGGGAGGAGACTGTGCACACTGGAAGAAATTTTCCAGGATGGACAACAGGAATTCGGGTACTTCTACAGGAAATTCCCCCTATACAAGCGTCAACAGGAATATTTGTTGATTTTACGTGAAAATTCCGGTCGTTTAATTCCTCTAGAAATAACAAGTTTCACATTAGTTGATGCAACCAAACTGTAGTTTGTCATTTCAACCGGAAAATAATACTGTGACGAAAAACTGAATATGCGTGACTGCTTACAGGAATTTCCTGTTCAATAAACTAACTAGATAGTTGTATTCCAAGCTTTAAAATTTAGTTTCCACAAGAATTTCTAGTAATAACACCAAACTAAAACAGGAATTACTTTACTTATTACGGAACTGTAGTATCAATTTAACAAGAATTTTCCGTTGAATGAAAGAACTATCGTTTATATATTATAGTACTAGTTAGTTGTATTCGAAGCTTATGTGTGGCAAAAGTATTCAAACCAGTGAAATTATTATTATTAACCCTAACCTAACCCAACCCTACCCAAACCCTATCCTTGATTTTTTTAAAGTTTCAACCCAGTTCTCAAACAGTTCCAAATTTCTTCAGTTTTGGGAAAGACCCAGAAACTTGCCATCACTCCTCGCACGTTATCGCTCTTGTCGAGTGATCGGATGTAGTGGGGACGCGATCACCTACCGTCGATTTGAGACCTGCGTTGCCGCGAAGATAATTATCACTCTTTGTCGTATATAATAAACAAATAGTTTGCAATAAAAAAATATTGCAACTATAAATTGAGATATAAACTATCTTTTGAGTTGAATCAAACTGCACACAGTGTGCCAAATTTGATTGAAATCGGCTCAGTATTTTAGTAGTTCATCCCGGACAAACAACGTGACACGTAATTTTTATATATAAAGATTATAATCATTATAGAGTATATTTTTACATTATTCTAACGAATTAGAGAGACATTCGTTGCAAACTTTTTTTTTTGTGTTGCCATGACTGGCTTTTTGTTTTAGTTTATTATGTTTGTTCGGATTCTTCATTCGTTTTATACCATTGCACCATTTTGTAACACGTTGGTTTTATTGTGCTCAAAGTTTCCTCTCTTTTTAAAAAGTAGTGTCAGATGGAACCTTTTTTGGATCCTTTGCATGACTTCGAGCAATTCTCCGTGAATAGTTTTTGAAGATTTTTAAGTAAGATTTTCATGACATTCTACCTTTTCAATTGCTTATTTATTATCTACACAGGAGAAAAATTGAGTTTTCTGATATATCAATATACCTTATTCTATGATTCCATTTTTTGCAGTTTATAAAAATAATATGACAGTATTTGTTACACTACAAGGAACCCTGAAGTCAGTTTTGGTTCATAGAAAAAAATTGAGTTATTCTAATATAATCAATATAATTCTGTAATTCCATCTTTTGGAGTTCATAGAAATATTGTGAGAGTGTTTGTAATACTGTTCGGTGATTCCATCTTTTGCAGTTTATAGAAATAATATGACAGTATTTGTTACACTGACAATGAACACTGAAGTCAGTTTTGGTACACAGAAAAAAAATTTAGTTTTTCTGATATATTCAATATAATTCTGTAATTTCCATCTTTTGAAGTTCATAGAAATAATATGACAGGATTTTTTTTTAATTTTTATGTAAGTTTTTCATGACATTCTACCTTTTCAATTGTTTATTTATTATTTATTTTTTATTGATTTTGATCACATTGTTTGGTAACCTCTAAATTTTTCAATTAATTCAACTGTTTATACTGATGACCTGTCAACTGTTTTATTTTCGACATTTTCAACTTTTTCAACTGTTATTGTCTTTTGTTCAACCGAGCATTGTGTACTATTTTTCGAACACTTTTTTTTACCCCTCTGATATGATTTTTCATTATGTTTTTTATTATTTTGTTATGTTTGTTTACATTATTTCGCTCGATGTAATGCTTTGTCTTCCTTCGTTGAGTATCTTTACGTTTTATCCATGGTTTTCTCGTTTTTTCAGCTTCACTTGTGTGATTTTCTCCTGAGGATGAGCTGTATTAGCTCGAAACATTTTGAGTATTACCTATCACCTAAGTATTTGTAACTGGAATAGTGTTTCATTTACCTATTATAAGTAATGAGATACTCCATAACAACAATAAATATAAAGGACATTTTTTCCCCTGATTCCTGACTCATATAAGCGAATTTGATTACAGAATAACGGTCTACAAATGCTCACACCTTTTCTGTCGCTTTTCAATCCTTTGGGTAGTATCTTTTGAGTTTTGTCTATTCGGTGGCGTCCTCTGTTGAACGGTTAGGTAAATGTTGGCCGTCGGTGCAGATCGCGACAGATCTTATCTTTCTTCCTTCCTCTGATCTGATCTAACTTGACTTCAACTTCTGTTTTCCTGTTAAACCCCTATTTTCCTGTTCCCTTTTACGCTTTGTTTCTTAGTCATATCCTAACCCTCTTTTCTTCTTTTTTCGTATTTTCTAGGGAAAATTTTCAAGGGTTAGTATCAATCGAAGATCGAAAACTTTCAATTCTAGGTAGGAGGCCAAAAAATGCTAAAAATTATCGAATCGCTCTTTCATCACGTTCGTTCCTTCGTCGGAAACCGATATTTTATTCCAAACAATTTCAACCATATGGTACAACATGCATTAAAATAATTTTAGCTAAACAAGATTAATCCGGTAAAATAATCTGAATTTCTGTGAGAAATACCAAACATTCCTGTTGAATTTAATGTGTCCATACTGTCAGTCGTACAAATATTGTTGGGTTATACTTACAAAATTATTATATTTTACTAGATATTCCTGTAACATTTACAGAAATATTCCTTTTGAAATAAAAGTACCTGATCACTGCTATACTTCTTTTTCCTGTTCATAGGACTCAAGTCACTTAAACCGGAATCGGCATGTTAGATTGCAAGTACAGATTGTTCACAAAACGGTCTGTTTTTGTTGGGATAACAATTGTTGCGTTTGAACAACAGGAATTCATTTAACTGACCAAATTCGAATGGTTTCCTTTAACATATACTCAAATTTTTTTTGTCTTATCGCGAGACACCCTGTAAAGTTCCCTTATCTGAACTCGTTCATGTGACACCTGGTTTTTAACAACTACTTTTTGCTTTTATTGAACATACTCAACGGTTTCGGAATGAATCCGGAGTCGCACCCTAAATATCCTCGTTTTTTTTGCCCCCGTTTTCTTTCTTCGGAACGGGCATTCAAGGAGCCCACCGTATTAGAAGTAACCGAAAATTGAATCTCAAACCAGAAAAGTAAAACACAAAGGCAGGTTCAAGGTTGACGGGTTGGCCATCGGCGATTTGAACTTGTGCATAATAACTCAGGTGTGAACCTTTGTAAGGACTCTCCCTATCAAATGAAAGGATTGATATTCATAGTGGTACCTACTTTTTGTTTGGGTTTTTTTTTTTCAGATACTTTTATATCACACTAGGGGTAGAGATTTTCCTGTGTCCTTTAAAAAAAGTTTTTGTAATATTTTTCGCATTTTCCCTCCAGAAACTCGGCGAATCCTTCCACGAAACCTTCGTCGGTTGGTTCCAGAGGGATTTGCGTAACGCCAAAATTCCTTTGTAGTTTTTATCACGGAAATGAAAGTTGCCGGTGTCAACGTGATTTACGAGGACGTTTGTGAAGTTGTCACAATAGAAATTTCCGTACTAAAAGCGACTTTATTGGCAATTGACTTTTATTCAGGGTTGAATGAAGGGTGGTTACCGAAGTCAAAAACCCTGCGATTCATGACTGGGGATTTTGGCGCGAAGCGGCATAGATGAAACAGAAGAGGATGAATAACAAATACTTCCAGGTGTTGTACCATAAATTCTTCTTCGGGAAGTCTGAAGTTTGGTTTCAGGAGGGTTGAAAGTATATTCGATATTTCTGAAAGGTTGTTTCAAAAATTATGAAATTCTGACATTTCAGAGTCAATTCGATTAAAAATTGACCGCTATCAACATAATTCACCGAAAATTTCGAAAAAAGAGACAAAAAAATCATAAAATTCTGTAAAAACGTTCTAGGAACTTTGAGATAATTTTTTTCGGTAGATGAACGACAGGTAATTGGAAAAAAATCCATACTCATCAGAGTCTATCCATTTCCATGTAGGCGAACCTCAAATTTGAACATCTAGAAATGTGGATCTTTAAATAGGTTTACTTCAAAGTGTGGTAGCAACCAAAAAAATTATTTCTCGCGAAAACCAAGTATATTTTCGGAATCAATGCCTTCGAATCATTGTAATAAGAGGCATTTTTTTTTCAAATTGTATAATTTTTTTTTATCAAATTTTTCTTGAAAAAATATTTGTTCGCCTATCGTCTTGAAATTTCTTATACCAGTTAATTCGCCCACGCTGATTTCAAATATACATTCCTTTCCTTCATGGACCTCATCGTTTTGTCGCACCATACGTCGAAAATTTAGAAAAAAGAGTTTTATGACAAAAAAAAATCATAAAATTTGTGTAAACGACCTAGGAACTTTGAGATAATTTTTTTCGGTCGAGGAACAATGCAGCCAATCGGAAAAGAATCCACACTTATCAGAGTCTACCCATTTCCATAAAGGAGAATCTCAAATTTGAACATCTAGAATGTGGATCTTTAAATGGGTTTACTTCAAAGTGCGGTAGGAACCAAAAAAATTATTTCTCGAGAAAACCAAGTACATATTTGAAATCAACGCCCTGGAATTATGGTTATAAGTTTTATGTTTCCTATAAATTGTATAATTTTTTTCTACCAAATTTTCCTTGTATGATCAGGAAATTTTTTGTGAAAAAAGTTTTGTACGCCTATAGTCTTGAAATTTCGCACTCCAGACATTTCGACCTCGCTGATTTCAAATATACATTCAGTTCCTTCATGGACCTTATCGTTTTGTCGCAGCATATGACGAAAATTTCGAAAAAAGAGTTTTATGACAAAAAAAATCATAAAATTCTGTAGAAACGTCGTATGAAATCTGAGATAATTTTTTTCGGTAGAGGAACGACAAAGCCAATTGGAAAAAATCGAAACTCATCAGAGTCTATCCATTTTCATATAGGAGAATCTCAAATTTGAATATCTAAAAATGTGGATCTTTAAATTGGTTTACTTCGAAGTGCGGTAGCAAACAAAAAAAGTATTTCTCGAGAAAACCAAGCACATATTCGGAATCAACCATTTTCCTTGTAGGTATGGTCAGGAAATTTTCTGATGAAAAAATTTTTGTTCGCCTATCGTCTTCAAATTTCTCATACCAGTTGATTCGACCACGCTGATTTCAAATATACATTCGGTTCCTTTATGGACCTTATCGTTTTATCGAAGCATACGACGAAAAATTCGAAAAAAGAGTTTTATGACAAAATCATAAAATTCTGTAGAAACGTTCTAGGAACTCTGAGATGATTTTTTTCAGTAGATGAACGACACAGCTAATTAAAAAAAAATCCACACTCAACAGAGTCTATCCATTTCCATATAGGAGAATCTCGAATCTCACATCTAAAAAAGTGAATCTTTAAATGGGTTTACTTCAAGGTGCGATAGCAACCAAAAGAATTATTTGTCGTATAAGTTGTATAATTTTTTTTACCAAATTTTCTTTGTAGGTATGGTCAGGAAATTTTCTGATGAAAAAATTTTTGTTCGCCTATCGTCTTCAAATTTCCCATACCAGTTAATTCGACCACGCTGATTTCAAATATACATTCGGTTTCTTCATGGACCTCATCGTTTTGTCGCAGCAGATGTCGTAAATTTCGAAGAAAGAGTTTTATGACAAAAAAAATCATAAAATTCTGTAGAAACGTTCTAGGGACTCTAAGATAATTTTTTTCGGTAGTGAAACGAAACATCCAATTGGAAAAAAATCCAAACTCACCAGAGTCTATCCGTTTCCATATAGGAGAATCTCAAACTTGAACATCTAAAAATGTGGATCTTCAAATTGGTTTACTTCGAAGTGCGGTAGCAAACAAAAAAAGTATTTCTCGTGAAAACCAAGTACATATTCGGAATCAACGCCTTCGAGTTATTGTGTTAAGATGTATTTTTCCTATAAATTGTGTAATTTTTTTCACCACATTTTCCTTGCATGGTCAGGAAATTTTTTGACGAAAAAATTTTTGTTCGCCTATCGTCTTCAAATTTTGCATACCAGTTAATACGACCACGCTGATTTCAAATATACATTCTTTTTCTTCATGGATCTCATCGTTTTGTCGCAGCAGATGTCGTAAATTTCGGAGAAAGAGTTTTACGACAAAAAAAATCATAAAATTCTGTAGAAACGTTTTAGGAAATCTAAGATGATTTTTTTCGGTAGAGGAACGACACATCCAATTGGAAAAAAATCCAAACTCACCAGAGTCTATCCGTTTCCATATAGGAGAATCTCAAACTTGAACATCTAAAAATGTGGATCTTTAAATCGGTTTACTTCGAAGTGCGGTAGCAAACAAAAAAAGTATTTCTCGAGAAAACCAAGTACATATTCGGAATCAACCAAATTTTCTTTGTAGGTGGTCAGGAAATTTTTTGGTGAAAACATTTTTGTTCGCCTATCGTCTTGTAATTTATCATACAAGTTGATTCGACCCCGCTGATTTCAAATATACAGTCGGTTCCTTCATGGACCTCATCGTTTTGTCACACCATACGTCAGAAATTTCTAAAAAGGAGTTTAATGGCAAAAAAAATCATGAAATTCTGTAGAAACGTTCTAGGAACTCTGAGATATTCTTTTTCGGTAGAGGAACGACACAACCAATTGGAAAAAAATCCACAATCATCAGAGTTTATCCATTTCCATAAAGGAGAATCTCAAAAAAATATTTAATATAAAAAATATTTTTCATTTTCAATTCGATGATTACAAATATTGATTCTGTGAGATAAATTTTGATTTTTTATGATATTCTCAACTTGCACCGTACCAACTCAACCTAACCTAATTTTAACTTAACAAGAAGTACTATTCTTTGACAAACGTGAACAAGTCTGAAGATCACAGATATCCCCTGACGTTACTCTCGATAATTATTTCAAACTTTGACGAAGTCATGATTCCTCTCGGATTTTGGAAAGAATAGAACGATTATATGTCTGAAACGAATCCTTATACTTTTCTCTAACAACCATGTGCAGTTTCCAGGAATTTCTGATCAATTTTGTTTATAAGTTCGTTGTTACATATCAGTTTTTTACAACCAAAATTCCACCCCGATACCATACAGGTTATAAATGAATACTTTCGTGAACTGGATTTGAAGGAAGATCTCATCAAGAAATCTCAGCCCAAGAATTCTCTCCCTTCACGAGTCGACCCTGCACATCCTTTCCTCATCCCTCAGGGTAAGGTAAAAACTGCGTAAATAATTACGCGTCGTATTCACACAATAAAATGGTCGTGGCCTCTTCTTTCGAGGATGGCAAAGGAACATATGTACAGGACCAGGTGCGCCAGGAACAATGACAGAGTAGCGTCTTTTGTCCCATTCAAAGGCCTCGTCTTCGGATAGATCCTGTTTCCTGCCATGCCTGGGGTAATCTTTCGTGAATACGCCGGGATGAGATTACATTCACACGTTGTTGAACTAGTTCACAACGGTTGAATGCCGAGGAAATGGGGAGTAATACGCTAGGAAGTTGGAGACGCGACCTGATAATCCAAGCGGCGCGATTCTGTAACCTGCAACGAAACGTAGCGAAGCGATGGTTTCCCTGCTGACCTCCAGATGTCGGGGTCAGCTCGCTACGCGAGAAACCTCCCGCTTGGTAAATACCGTTCGAGGGGAATAAATTCGGGCGCGAGGAAACTTCGGAACTAATCCGAGCCGGGTTGCAGTTTATCGTCATCTCCGCGGACTCTTTCTTCGGTTGCACTTCAGACTTCATTTTTAATTAAAACGAGACCTGCTGGGAGTCCCAATATCTGCGAGGTTGGGATTAATTTCATTTCGGCTACGAGCTACGAGGAGGGGAACTTTGGGTTTGTTTCTTTCGGGGCGGCGAGCTCGAGAAGTTGGATTGGGCGATTCGCGACCCGTTGATTCTCCCTGCCCACTTACGGGGATATTGGAAGCTGGGAAAATACAAATTTTCCCTCAATATAATATTAACGGTATAAGAATTTGAACTTCAATTCGACCATTGAATATCATGTAATAATGAAAAAACAAGAACAAATGTGATACTTTTCCTGGAGTGTACAAAGAAACCTATTTTGAAAAAAAAAAATAACAATATTCAACGGTTTAATTGCCCATGAGGGTATGAACCCCTTTAGAATAACCTGTTATAATGAAAAAACAAGAAAAAAAATATATAAGTATATTTAACGGTTAAATTGCCCATGAGGGTATGAATCCCTCCAAAATATTATGTAATAATGAAAAAACGACAAAAAAATATAATACTTTTTCTGAAGTGTACTTTAAGTTGAAAACTCAAGGAAACTTCTTTCGAGGAAGAAAATTAACAATATTTAACGATTCAATTGCCCATGAGAGTATGAACCCCTTTAGAATATCATGTAATAATGGAAAAACAAGAAAAAAAATATAATACTTTTTCTCAAATGTATTTTAAGTTGAAAGGTCAAAAAACCTCTTTTGAGAAAAGAATATATCAATATTTAACGGTTCAATTGCCCATGAGGGTATGAACCCCTTTAGAATATCATGTTATAATGAAAAAACAAGAAAAAAAAATATAATACTTTTTCTGAAGTGTATTTCAAGTTGAAAACTCAAAGAAACCTCTTCCGAGAAAAAAAATTAACAATATTTAACGGTTCAATTGCCCATGAGAGTATGAACCCCGTTAGAATATCATGTGATTATGAAAAAACAAGAAAAAAAATATAATACTTTTTCTGAAGTGTATTTTAAGTTGAAAACTCAAAGAAACCTCTACCGAGAAAAAAAATATAACAATATTTAACGGTTCAATTGCCCATGAGGGTATGAACCCCTTTAGAATATCATGTGATAATGAAAAAACAAGAAAAAAATATAATACTTTTTCTGAAGTGTATTTCAAGTTGAAAACTCAAAGAAACCTCTTTTGAGAAAAAAAATATAATAATATTTAACGGTTCAATTGCCCATGAGGGTATGAACCCCTTTAAAATATCATGTGATAATGAAAAAACAAGAAAAAAATATAATACTTTTTCTGAAGTGTATTTCAAGTTGAAAACTCAAAGAAACCTATTTTGAGAAAAAAAAATATAACAATATTTAACGGTTCAATTGCCCATGAGGGTATGAACCCCTTTAGAATATCATGTGATAATTAAAAAACAAGAAAAAAATATAATACTTTTTCTGAAGTGTATTTTAAGTTGAAAACTCAAAGAAACCTCTTTTGAGAAAAAAAAATATAATAATATTCAACGGTTCAATTGCCCATGAGGGTATGAACCCCTTCAGAATATAATGTGATAATGAGAAAACAAGAAAAAAATATAATACTCTTTCTGAAGTGTATTTCAAGTTGAAAACTCAAAGAAACCTCTTTTGAGAAAAAAAAATATAATAATATTCAACGGTTCAATTGCCCATGAGGGTATGAACCCCTTCAGAATATAATGTGATAATGAGAAAACAAGAAAAAAATATAATACTCTTTCTGAAGTGTATTTCAAGTTGAAAACTCAAAGAAACCTCTTTTGAGAAAAAAAAATATAATAATATTCAACGGTTCAATTGCCCATGAGGGTATGAACCCCTTCAGAATATAATGTGATAATGAGAAAACAAGAAAAAAATATAATACTCTTTCTGAAGTGTATTTCAAGTTGAAAACTCAAAGAAACCTCTTTTGAGAAAAAAAAATATAATAATATTTAACGGTTCAATTGCCCTTCAGTATATAATGTGATAATAAAAAAAAAACAAGAAAAAAATATAATAGTTTTTCTGAAGTGTATTTTGAGTTGAAAACTCAAAGAAACCTCTTTCAAGAAAAAAAAATATGACAATATTTAACGGTTCAATTGCCCATGAGGTTATGAACCCCTTTAGAATATCATGTAATAATGAAAAAACAAGAAAAGAAATATAATACTTTTTCTGAAGTGTACTTTAAGTTGAAAACTCAAAGAAATCTCTTTTGAGAAAAAAAATAACAATATTTAACAGTTCCATTGCCAGTCCAGTTCAAACCAGATATTGAATTTTTTATTGTGATTGTTATTTTTGCTGTGTTGATTAGGTCTCCCAAAAAGTCTAACTAAAGGTTCAACAACAAAAATTTATCTTTTGCACCAGTTCGACTCCACTGAGAGTAACTCAGATCTGACAACGTCGGCCAAAAATGACAGACGTGGTACATTTGATCTACTGTGTGACGAAAATGTAACCTTAGTTTCCGACAATTTTGATATTTTCTTCATTAAAGGCGCTCTTCCCAGTGACAAAAAACCAGATACTAAATTTTTTATTGTGATTGTGATTTTTGCTGTGTTGCTGTGGTCTCCCAAAAAGTTAAAGGTTCAACTAAAAAATTGTATCGTTTGCACCAGTTCGACTCCACTGAGAGTGACTCAGATCTGGCAACGTCGTCCGAAAATGACAGACGTGGTACATTAGATCTACAGTGTGACAAGAATGTTTTATAATAACCTTAACTTCCAACAATTTTGATAATTTCTTCATTATAGGGGCTCTTTCCTGGGACACAAACCATATACTAAATTTTTTATTCTGATTGTGATTTTTGCTGTATTGCCGTGGTCTCCCAAAAAGTCTAGCTGAAGGTTCAACTATTAATGTTTATCGTTTGCACCACTTCGACTCCACTGATGGTAACACAGATCCGGCAACGTCGGCAAAATATGACAGATGTGATACATTAGATCTACTGTTTGACAGGAATGTCGAAAATATGGCACTCTTTCCTCAATTTCCGACTGTTTTGATAAGTTTGATACTGTTTCTCTTCCAGAGTGAAGATGAATAATTGAGAAAAAAATCTTCTGCTCCAACGATAGAGGGGAGAAGATTACGAAGTAAAGAAGGAAGAACTGCCTCAACAGAAAATCTAATCTTGATTGGATATAGAATTGAAAAAATAAATTTCCATCAGCTGGCTCGAATCCGAATGAAGACAACTCATTGTATGGTCCTCCACTAATTACAAACGCTCTCTTCCGAAAGCGGCGAGCGTACTTAAAAAAAATCCATCGAATCAAGGGACAGATGTTCTTCTTGTGGCGCACGCCAAACGATCATCATCATATCGTTTCTTCAAAATCTCCGGAATTATTTGACAGGCACGTACTCGAATGAGAATGATTTCGTAATGACGTGGCCCTATTCAGAAACCCCCATCTGCTCCCTCTGTCCCACCACAGGGGTGAATTCAGTGGATCGGATGAATAAAGGTGTGTGTGGCGGGCATTATTGTTGTTGGAATAGGGGGGAAAGGACGTCTTCAGATTGTTAATTGATCTTTAAAGCCCATTTGCACGTATATAAGACGGTGCTACGCATCACACAGCAGGAGGAACGAGGAGAAAGTCGTACTGATTCAACCCTGTAAACTCTTGACCAACGAAAAATCAAACTCCTGTTCACGAAATCCCTCATCTCCTCGAGCAAGTCGTATGTTCCTCCAGCTGTCCTTAAGCACCCTACCTCTTCGGCATATGGTAAGCCGTCCACCTTACGCTAATAACTTCGATAAATTATACAGGGTGCCACGATCCTTCACCAGAAGAAATAATAAACACTCGACTAAAACAGAAGGATACCACCACCTGTCTCCACGCATTGGTCGATGGACCGGAAACGACTGCTCCAATGACAGCTGGCGCTACATACAAACAGCCAGGATTATAATGTAATTTTTATAAAATGAAAAATTGAGAATGCGAGCGCAATTTCGGGTGTGTAGCCGCGTTAACGGTAAATTTGATTTGCTCGTTTCTCAATTTGAATAACTCGAGGTACGAATGCTGAATATTAATAATGAGTATGTAAGAGGGACGACCAGAAAATTCTCGGCACTGGTGAGTTGGTTCGAAGAACAAAATTGAGGTTATGGGCGCAGTAGGTCTAATGCATCTTATCTGTCATATTCGTTGCCAGACTGGTGCAAACCGAAAAAGTCTACTCACCGGCCATTGCGCCGTGAGAAACCACCCAAAAAATGGGCAAGTAAAGCTTGAGTCTTTGTCAATTATGTCGACCCCCTTCTTGCTGGTGAATTTGATGCGAATCTCCCAGGAGACTTGGGAGGAATCTCGATTATAACAGGCAATAAAGATGAGGCGATTGCAATTGCATGAAAATGAAACGTCTGCAATCATAATACCTCGACGCTTAAACACACTGCAATCTGCAGAAAGTATTAATTGGCGTTTAATGAAAAAGCTTATCTCGATAAAGCGGAGATGGTGCCAGGCAGGCGTTAAACAATTTTCTAGAAATTCAGATGGGTTTCGTCGATTTAACAAGCACTTACCGTATTTCCAACATCGCGAAACAAGTTTTGTACGACTATAAAATATATACCATTTTCATAAGTCAATGCTCGTTTATCAAAATTTTGCTTTTAACGCAACGTGTTAGTGCGAAGACGAGTCTTCGGCAATTAACTAATAGGCATTCGCGTTTAATTTGCTCTTTCATGAGGATTATGGATATGGATATGGTTAAAAGTATTGGCCCATAAAATGCGTGTATACTTTATGTATTAAGTATAGGTATTTTAGTTAATTACAAATTTTTTGTTTTGGGTAATGGTATAAAAACACCGCAAATTTCACGCGAAGGTATATTATTTCCATCTTGCCTCTTTCTTTATTTAGGTAAATATCGAATCATCACTTTGGAAAAAACAGGATCAGACAAATCAAAAATTGAGGTTATGACTGTAACATTTCCGACAGTAGATCAAATGTTTCACATCTGTCATATTATCGTTGCGAGATCTGAGTTACTCTCAGTGGAGTCGAACTAGTGCAAACGATAAAAATTTTTAGTTTAACCTTTAGTCAGACTTTTTGGGAGACCACAGCAACACAGCAAAAATTACAATCACAATAAACAATTTATCTGGTTTGTGTCCCAAGGAAGAGCGCCTATAATGAAGAAAATATCAAAATTGTCGGAAATTAAGGTTATTATGAGAGTTAAATTTCGAAATTCTTGTCACTTAGTAGATCTAATGTACCACGTCTGTCATTTTTGGCCGACGTTGCCAGATCTGAGTTACTCTCAGTGGAGTCGAACTGGTGCAAACGATAAAATTTTGTAGTTGAACCTTGAGTTAGACTTTTTGGGTGACCACAGCAACACAGCAAAAATTACAATCACAATAAACAATTCATCTGGTTTGTGTCCCAAGGAAGAGCGCCTATAATGAAGAAAATATCAAAATTGTCGGAAATTAAGGTTAATATGAGAGTTAAATTTCGAAATTCTTGTCACTTAGTAGATCTAATGTACCACGTCTGTCATTTTTGGCCGACGTTGCCAGATCTGAGTTACTCTCAGTGGAGTCGAACTGGTGCAAACGATAAAATTTTGAAGTTGAACCTTTAGTTAGACTTTTTGGGAGACCACAGCAACACAGCAAAAATCACAATAACAATAAAAAATTTAGTATCTGGTTTGTGTCCCAGGGAAAAACGCCTATAATGAAGAAAATATACAAATTGTCGGGAATTTAGGTTATTATGAGAGAAAAATTTCGAAATTCTTGTCACACAGTAGATCTAATGTACCACGTCTGTCATTTTTGGCCGACGTTGCCAGATCTGAGTTACTCTCAGTGGAGTCGAACTGGTGCAAACGATAAAATTTTTAAGTTGAACCTTTAGTTAGACTTTTTGGGAGACCACAGCAACACAGCAAAAATTACAATAACAATAAAAAATTGAGTATCTGGTTTGTGTCCAGGGAAAAACGCCTATAATGAAGAGAATATACAAATTGTAGGAAGTTGAGGTTATTATGAGAGAAAAATTTCGAAATTCTTGTCACACAGTAGATCTAATGTACCACGTCTGTCATTTTTGGCCGACGTTGCCAGATCTGAGTTACTCTCAGTGGAGTCGAACTGGTGCAAACAATAAAATTTTTCAGTTGAACCTTTAGTCAGACTTTTTGGGAGACCACAGCAACCCAGCAAAAATTACAATAACAATAAAAAATTGAGTATCTGGTTTGTGTCCAGGGAAAAACGCCTATAATGAAGAAAATATACAAATTGTAGGAAATTAAGGTTATTATGAGAGAAAAATTTCGAAATTCTTGTCACACAGTAGATCTAATGTACCACGTCTGTCATTTTTGGCCGACGTTACCAGATCTGAGTTACTCTCAGTGGAGTCGAACTGGTGCAAACGATAAAATTTTTCAGTTGAACCTTTAGTTAGACTTTTTGGGAGACCACAGCAACACAGCAAAAATTACAATAACAATAAAAAACTAGATCAAATGTTTCACATCTGTCATATTGTCGTTGCTAGATCTGAGTTACTCTCAGTGGAGTCGAACTAGTGCAAACGATAAAATTTTTTAGTTGAACCTTTAGTCAGACTTTTTGGGAGACAACAGCAACACAGCAAAAATCACAATAACAATAAAAAATTGAGTATCTGGTTTGTGTCCCAGGGAAAAACGCCTATAATGAGGAAAATATACAAATTGTCGGAAATTAAGGTTATGAGAGAAAAATTTCGAAATTCTTGTCACACAGTAGATCTAATGTACCACGTCTGTCATTTTTGGCCGACTTTGCCAGATCTGAGTTACTCTCAGTGGAGTCGAACTGGTGCAAACGATAAAATTTTTAAGTTGAACCTTTAGTTAGACTTTTTGGGAGACCACAGCAACACAGCAAAAATTACAATAACAATAAAAAATTGAGTATCTGGTTTGTGTCCCAGGGAAAAACGCCTATAATGAAGAAAATATACAAATTGTCGGAAATTAAGGTTATTATGAGAGAAAAATTTCGAAATTCTTGTCACACAGTAGATCTAATGTACGACGTCTGTCATTTTTGGCCGACGTTGCCAGATCTGAGTTACTCTCAGTGGATTCGAACTGGTGCAAACGATAAAATTTTTCAGTTGAACCTTTAGTTAGACTTTTTGGGAGACCACAGCAACACAGCAAAAATTACAATTACAATAAAAAATTGAGTATCTGGTTTGTGTCCAGGGAAAAACGCCTATAATGAAGAGAATATACAAATTGTAGGAAGTTGAGGTTATTATGAGAGAAAAATTTCGAAATTCTTGTCACACAGTAGATCTAATGTACCACGTCTGTCATTTTTGGCCGACGTTGCCAGATCTGAGTTACTCTCAGTGGAGTCGAACTGGTGCAAACAATAAAATTTTTCAGTTGAACCTTTAGTTAGACTTTTTGGGAGACCACAGCAACACAGCAAAAATTACAATAACAATAAAAAATTGAGTATCTGGTTTGTGTCCAGGGAAAAACGCCTATAATGAAGAAAATATACAAATTGTAGGAAATTAAGGTTATTATGAGAGAAAAATTTCGAAATTCTTGTCACACAGTAGATCTAAAATACCACGTCTGTCATTTTTGGCCGACTTTGCCAGATCTGAGTTACTCTCAGTGGAGTCGAACTGGTGCAAACGATAAAATTTTTAAGTTGAACCTTTAGTTAGACTTTTTGGGAGACCACAGCAACACAGCAAAAATTACAATAACAATAAAAAATTGAGTATCTGGTTTGTGTCCCAGGGAAAAACGCCTTTAATGAAGAAAATATACAAATTGTCGGAAATTAAGGTTATTATGAGAAAAAATTTTTGAAATTCTTGTCACACAGTAGATCTAATGTACCACGTCTGTCATTTTTGGCCGACGTTGCCAGATCTGAGTTACTCTCAGTGAAGTCGAACTGGTGCAAACGATAAAATTTTTTAGTTGAACCTTTAGTTAGACTTTTTGGGAGACCACAGCAACACAGCAGAAATCAGAATCACAATAATAATTTAGTATCTGGTTTGTGTCCCATGGAAGAGCGCCTATAATGAAGAAAATATCGAAATTTTCGGAAATTAAGGTTACTATTTCGACATTCTTGTCACACAGTAGATCTAATGTACCACGTCTGTCATTTTTGGCCGACGTTGCCAGATCTGAGTTACTCTCAGTGAAGTCGAACTGGTGCAAACGATAAAATTTTTTAGTTGAACCTTTAGATAGACTTTTTGGGAGACCACAGCAACACAGCAAAAATCAGAATCACAATAATAATTTAGTATCTGGTTTGTGTCCCATGGAAGAGCGCCTATAATGAAGAAAATATCGAAATTTTCGGAAATTAAGGTTATTATTTCGACATTCTATCACACAGTAGATCTAATGTACCACATCTGTCATTTTTGGCTGACGTTGCTGGATCTGAGTTATTCTCAGTGGGGTCGAACTGGTACAAACGATAAAATTTTTTAGTTGAACCTTTAGTTCAACAGCAACACTGCAAAAATCACAATCACAATAAAAAATTTAGTTTCTGGTTTGTGTCCCAGGGAAGAACGCCTATAATGAAGAAAATATCGAAATTGTCAGAAATTGGTTATTATGAGAGTAAAATTTCGACATTCTTGTCACACAGTAGATCTAATGTACCACGTCTGTCATTTATGGCCGACGTTGCCAGATCTCAGTTACCCTCAATTGGTCGAACTGATGCGAACGAAAAGATTTTCAATTTGAACCAGCATGAGGTCTCTCCAATGCCAAAACAATGTTCCAATTAAAATTTTTATTCACCAAGACTTCACCATATTTCTATATAGAGCATATTTTCATAACCCGAATGACAAGAAGTTGTTATGAAATGGAATAATTTCACAAGAGAAAAACGAATACCATTCTTCTTCAGCCATTCGGAAGAATGTGTAGCAGCAGCTGGCCTCCTCTTATTCAGAAAATAATCGAAAATAGACCAAGTTTAAAAACGATTTTTACCTGTAGATACGCAGCTGTTATTGCACAAACACATCCTCTTGTAAAACTATTGATTTACTACCTGGGGCCGCACGAAAAAAAAAACGGGAGAAAAGAGGAAGAAGCTGAAAGGAATAATCTCTCCGCTTCTTTTATATAATTTAGGTAATATTTGCGCGTATGGAATATACAGGGTGGGCATTGTTACGTGGGATTAGTATATTCTCACGATAATTTCGAAATTGAAAAAAATTGGTTCAGATATTTAGGTTAGGTTAGGTTAGGTTAGTAAATCAATCGAAAAAAAGGTTATAATGATTTTTTTATATAATACATTAAAGGGGTGAATCCCATCGCTATGAATAATAGACTATGGTAATTTACGATTGCCAAATAGGGGAAGAGTGTTAATGAATAATGATGCAACAAGTTCGAAAGAATTGTTTGTGGTTAGAGCGTTTTTATTTAGGTGGTGAAAATCAAAGGTTTTTCTTCAATAAAGTTAGACATTTTAGCGTAATTAAACCTTCTGGGGGAATTGAAGGGATCCCTTGATGAGAACATCCCTCTGACGTTGTCCTTTTCTCGTAATTAAACCTCTTGTAAATATTGGCCAGGAACTTTTATATTACCTTTATTTCTTCAACGCTAGCAGTGGCAAAAGTGGGTATTTCAAAAAGTTTCAATTAGTCAGAGGGGAGTTTTGCGACCACATTTTCAAACCCTACAGAAATATCAGTGTTCCCAATAGAATACGAAAAATTTATAATAATTTTCGAAGTTCAGATGTGGCCAACTGTTCCACAATTCAATTCAAAGAAGACTTTACATAAAGGCACTCTAATTATGAAACGACATAGATGATTAAACTTCTCTGTAACCTAAAAGGGACTTTTACTGAAGGCTCTGATTTTTTACATACATAAGAAACAATTATAACACAACCTTCAAATTTGAAGCTCCAACAACGACAGTTGTCATAAGTGACTGGTTCGAAATGAACAATTTTAGGTCAAACAAATCGCCTTCAGTGTGGCCAACTGTACCAATCTAATTTGAAGAAGACTTGGATTTTGATTATGAAAAGACATGGGAAATTAAACTTTTGACAACCTTGTAGAAATATCTGTATACCCAGTAGGATACGAAAAATTGATAATAATTTTTGAAGCTTAAATGGCCTTCAGTGTGGCGAACTGTACCAATTCAATTCAAAGAGGACTTTACATAAAGGGCACTCTAATTATGAAACGACATAGATGATTAAACTTCTCTGCAACCTAAAAGGGACTTTTACTGAAGGCTCCGATTTTTTACATACATAAGAAACAATTATAACACCGATCATAACCTTCAAATTTGAAGCTCCAACAACGACAGTTGTCATAAGTGGGTAGTTCGAAATTAACAATTTTAGGTCCAACAAATCGTCTTCAGTGTGGCCAACTTTACCAATCCAATTCGAAGAAGACTTAGATTTGATTATGAAACGACATAGGAAATTAAACTTTTGACAACCTTGCAGAAATATTAGTATTCCCAGTAGAATACGAAGAATTGATAATAATTTTTGAAGCTCAAATGGCCTCCAGTGTGGCCAACTGTGCCAATTCAATTAAAAGAGGACTTTTCATAAAGGCCACTCTAATTATGAAACGACATGGAATATTAAACTTCTCTGCAACCTAAAAGGGACTTTTACTGAAGGCTCTGATTTTTTACATGCATAAAAAACAATTATAACACCAATCATAACCTTCAAATTTGAAGCTCCAACAACGACAGTTGTCATAAGTGAGAGATATAAAGGGCACTCTAATTATGAAACGACATAGAATATTAAACTTCTCTGCAACCTAAAAGGGACTTTGACTGAAGGCTCTGATTTTTTACATACATAAAAAACAATTATAGCACCGATCATAACCTTGAAATTTGAAACTCCAACGACAGTTGTCATAAGTGAGTAGTTCGAAATGGTCAATTTTAGGTCAAACAAATCGCCATTCCCAATAGAATAGGAAAAATTGATAATAATTTTTGAAGCTCAAATGGCCTTCAGTGTGGCCAACTGTACCAATTCAATTCAAAGAGGACTTTACATAAAGGGCACTCTAATTATGAAACGACATATAATATTAAACTTCTCTGCAACCTAAAAGGGACTTTGACTGAAGGCTTTGATTTTTTACATACATAAAAAACAATTATAGCACCGATCATAACCTTGAAATTTGAAACTCCAACGACAGTTGTAATGAGTGAGTAGTTCGAAATGGACAATTTTAGGTCAAACAAATCGCCTCCAGTGTTGCCAACTGTACCAATCCAATTCAAAGAAGACTTCGATTTGATTATAAAACGACATAGGAAATAAAACTTCTGACAACTTTACAGAAATATTAGTATTCCTAATAGAATACGAAAATATGATAATAATTTTTGAAGCTTCAATGGCCTTCAGTGGGGCCAACTGTACCAATTCAATTCAAAGAGGACTTTTCATAAAGGGCACTCTAATTATGGAACGACATAGAATATTAAACTTCTCTGCAACCTAAAGGGGACTTTGACTGAAGGCTCTGATTTTTTACATACATAAAAAACAATTATAACACCGATCATAACCTCGAAATTTGGAGCTCCAACGACAGTTGTCATAAGTGAGTAGTTCGAAATGGACAATTTTAGATCAAACAAATCGCCTCTAGTGTTGCCAACTGTACCAATCCAATTCAAAGAAGACTTCGTTTTGATTATGAAACGACATAGGAAAAAAAACTTCTGACAACTTTACAGAAATATTAGTATTCCTAATAGAATACGAAAATATGATAATAATTTTTGAAGCTTCAATGGCCTTCAGTAGGGCCAACTGTACCAATTCAATTCAAAGAGGACTTTTCATAAAGGGCACTCTAATTATGAAACGACATAGAATATTAAACTTCTCTGCAACCTAAAAGGGACTTTGACTGAAGGCTCTGATTTTTTACATACATAAAAAACAATTATAACACCGATCATAACCTCGAAATTTGGAGCTCCAACGACAGTTGTCATAAGTGAGTAGTTCGAAATGGACAATTTTAGGTCAAACAAATCGCCTCCAGTGTTGCCAACTGTATCGATCCAATTCAAAGAAGACTTCGATTTGATTATGAAATGACATAGGAAATTAAACTTCTGACAAATTTACAGAAATATTAGTATTCCTAATAGAATACGAAAATATGATAATAATTTTTGAAGCTTTAATGGCCTTCAGTGGGGCAACTGTACCAATTCAATTCAAAGAGAACTTTTCATAAAGGGCACTCTAATTATGAAACGACATAGGATATTAAACTTCTCTGCAACCTAAAAGGGACTTTGACTGAAGGCTCTGATTCTTTACATACATAGAAAACAATTATAACACCGATCATAACCTCGAAATTTGGAGCTCCAACGACAGTTGTCATAAGTGAGTAGTTCGAAATGGACAATTTTAGGTCAAACAAATTGCCTCCAGTGTTGCCATCTGTACCAATCCAATTCAAAGAAGACTTCGATTTGATTATGAAATGACATATTAAATGAAACTTCTGACAACTTTACAGAAATATTAGTATTCCTAATAGAATACGAAAAAATGATAATAATTTTGGAAGCTTCAATGGCCTTCAGTGGGGCCAACTGTACCAATTCAATTCAAAGAGGACTTTTCATAAAGGGCACTCTAATTATGAAACGACATAGAATATTAAACTTCTCTGCAACCTAAAAGGGACTTTGACTGAAGGCACTGATTTTTTACATACATAAAAGACAATTATAACACCGATCATAACCTCGAAATTTGGAGCTCCAACGACAGTTGTCATAAGTGAGTAGTTCGAAATGGACAATTTTAGGTCCAACAAATCGCCTTCAGTGTGGCCAACTGTACCAATTTAATTCAAAGAAGACTTTAATTGATTATGAAACGACATAGAAAATTGAAATTCTTTGACTATATTTGTCTGTATTGGTCCATATCGAGGGTTACTTACATCGGTCACCCTTCCATTGTGGATCCTAAGGAA
Source organism: Aphidecta obliterata (assembly GCA_963966015.1). NCBI lineage: Eukaryota > Metazoa > Arthropoda > Insecta > Coleoptera > Coccinellidae > Aphidecta > Aphidecta obliterata. The sequence goes on from OZ014431.1 coordinate 5,950,363, forward strand.
AGGACAGATGTATCAATTGAAAGGGAAGTAAGTCCATCCGATACGTCGTTGTCCCCAAATATATTACCTGGGCGAATTTCTGCACCGAAATCCCATGATATATTGTTTCTTATTGAACGTTCAGCGGTTCAGCGAAATAGTGTCCACCTGTACATACCGGGTGGACGGGGAACATTCGTTAGGGCCACCATGCTGCGAATGCTTTTTGAGGGCACCTACCATGGGTTCGGTCATGGGTCTGAATTTAGGCAACCATTCAGGCATGAGGGCACAATGGTTTCCCCCACTTCTCTCTCGATTATTGTGTGGATGATCTTATATAGTACATTCTCGACGGTACCATCCTCAGTTCTTCGCCAAGCTCGAGGTGGTGGTGGGTTGCGCACAGGCACCATCGATGGTAGCGTGTTCTCTGAGTCCAGTGACCGTGCGTGTCTTTAGTGTTGATATACTTTTGGTTTTTTGGATTTATACATCTGTGCAAGGGACAACAACTTTGCTTAGATTTTTTCGGTAAGTGTGGCCAACTGATTTTTGAAAATTATCAAATCGTAATTTGAAAAAAAAAAAAATTAATATAGATTCGAAAATTAAACAAAAAAAAAACGAATATTTACGTTCGATATACCAACAATACAATATTGATACAGAAAAAAATCTGAAAGGATCCAAGTATGTTTTCAATCGAAGTATGTGTTTCTTATCTGCTACATTCTGATCAGATAATTTCGATTTAACATTTCTTCGAGACTGGTGGAAATATGGGCGGTTGAATGTAGAAGTCTAGTCAATATTTCTTCTTTATTTAAATTTATAGGAAGAATCTAAGATTCAACTTTTTTTCTCGACTAAAATCATCCAAGGTCTCGTAGCAATTTTTGTAAACATGCGGAAAACTAATGAAAAGCACGTCAAATGTCCTTTTAAATCGCGATAGGTACCAAAAATGAATCGAAGCTCCCATAAATACATTTGGAACGGATAATTCGAAAGTCGTAAACGTAATAATAAACTTTATGGATTTTTCCATTGCATTTGGGCAATTTGAGCGCAGTTAAAAGGCGGTTTACACGAGGATTCACAATGTTCAGCTTTTGGATGGTGCGATATTAGCACCGTAAAAGTTGATCTCGATTTTGAAATATTTTTTATTGGAAAATTGGATGGAAAACTTGATTTTATATCCACATACACTCTTCTTTTTGAACGTGGATTACCAGAATATTCAACTTGTTATGGATTCAAAGAAATTAATCTTCTCATGAATCAAATCATATCACATAGGGTTATTTTGTGGGCCTTACTTTTTTTTATCAAGAATTGTGCTGCTCAGCAAATTTTTCATTCATCACTCAATTATTATGGAATAAATGCCTGAATCATGTGTGTAGCCAGTTAATTCTTGTGTCCCTAAATATTTTTTTCTTATCAAGAATTGTTATACTCACCTTCAATCTAGCCAAATTGTTAATAACTTTTTTATTTATCACTCAATTTTGTCGAAACTGATACATATCCTTTTTGAACGTGGATAACCAGAATATTTAACTTGTTATGGATTCAAAGAAATTAATCTTCTCATGAATCATATCATATCACATAACCTTTTTTTGTGGGCCTAACTTTTTTTTCATCAAGAATTGTGCTGCTCAGCAAATTTTTCATTCATCACTCAATTATTATGGAATAAGTGCCTGAATCTTGTGTGTAGCCAGTTAATTTTTGTGTGCCCAACTATTTTTTTCTTATCGAGAATTGTTTTACTCACATGCAAGCTTGCCAAATTGTTAATAACTATTTTATTTATCACTCAATTTTGTCGAAACTGATACATATCCTTTTTGAACGTGGATAACCAGAATATTTAACTTGTTATGGATTCAAAGAAATTAATCTTCTCATGAATCATATCATATCACATAACCTTTTTTTGTGGGCCTAACTTTTTTTTTCATCAAGAATTGTGCTGCTCAGCAAATTTTTCATTCATCACTCAATTATTATGGAATAAAAGCCTGAATCATGTGTGTAGCCAGTTAATTTTTGTGTGCCCAACTATTTTTTTCTTATCGAGAATTGTTTTACTCACCTGCAAGCTAGCCAAATTGTTGATTACTATTTTATTTATCACTCAATTTTGTCGAAACTGATACATATCCTTTTTGAACGTGGATGATCAGAATATTTAACTTGTTATGGATTCAAAGAAATTAATCTTCTCATGAATCATATCATATCACATAACTTTTTTTTGTGGGCCTAACTTTTTCTTCATCAAGAATTGTGCTGCTCAGCAAATTTTTCATTCATCACTCAATTATTATGGAATAAAAGCCTGAATCTTGTGTGTAGCCAGTTAATTTTTGTGTGCCCTACTATTTTTTTCTTATCGAGAATTGTTTTTTCACCTGCAAGCTAGCCAAATTGTTAATAACTATTTTATTTTTCACTCAATTTTGTCGAAACTGATACATATCCTTTTTGAACGTGGATAATCAGAATATTTAACTTGTTATGGATTCAAAGAAATTAATCTTCTAATGAATCATATCATATTACATAACCTTTTTTTTGTAGGCCTAACTTTTTTTTCATCAAGAATTGTGCTGCTCAGCAAATTTTTCATTCATCACTCAATTATTATGGAATAAATACCTGAATCAGGTGTGCAACCAGTTAATTTTTGTGTGCCCAACTATTTTTTTCTTATCGAGAATGGTTTTACTCACCTGCAAGCTAGCCAAATTGTTAATAACTATTTTATTCATCAATTTTGTCGAAACTGATACATATTCAAATTGTTATTTATGTGTTCCTACTTAATTATTATCAATTTCGATATGATTAAAATTGAAAAAACCAATTTGTTCACCTCAAATCAATGAACTTGACCCTATACTATCAATAATCCAATCATTAACTAAAAAGTCTTCACATAACATAAGGAGAAACACCTAAAATAATCCGTTTCACCACAATAAATCCCGAAAAGTTACTCGTTTTCCTCCATGTTTGTTTACATTTCGCAGCGCCCTCATCGGCAGTTGGAATTGCGAATCCAAATTTTCAATCATGAAGTGTCATAATTTTAAGTGAAATAAAACGAACCCATGTAATCTACTCCGTCAGAATTCGTCCACAATAGATCGGCGTTAGGCGATAAATTGATAATTGCCGAAATTCGTTACTATTGTTTGATGTTCCAGCAAGCTAATCAGGAAGCTAATTAGCGAATTAACTCTCTGTTAATGAACAATTATTATCCGCCGTTCCCTGCATCTCCTCTTACTACATAGGATGGTCGTGTAATAATATGGGTGTGAATAAGGCTTCTCTGCATCGTAGTTGAAATACGGCTTGAGATAATTTGATCTCCGCGTAGCATAACCATCAACCGTCCAGTCCAGGTTTCTGATTAAGAAACTGATCCTTCATCAGGAAATTTGTTATGAGTTTGGATGATATATGCAGATTTGTTTAGCAATTAAAGAATTACTAGGACGTTGACATATTTTTATGAAATTCGCACCGTTAATTACGATAGAGGTTAGGTTTATCTTTGACAGTTCCAAAGTTCGAATCAGGAAACATAGAATTACATTTATCGAGCGTTCAATAAAAACGAGGTTACGAGTGTTCTTCTTAATGAAATGTATTTTCATGATATCTTCTAAATCTTTTAATACTTTGATCCCTTTTTTATTGAATGCTTATAATCGAACAAATCAGTGAATTTTGTTTTTCTTCCAGGCGATCGGACGATCGAGATTGTGCTCTGTTCGGTGAGTGGATGAGGAGCCGAATGATAAAGGGTAAGAATTGCCCTCTATCGATAAATGAAATCATATTTGAACTACCTTGGAAATTTCTCGAGTTGATCTTCTCGACCCCTTCAGCGAACGACCCCGAAGATGGTTTCTATTGTATATTCTGTAGTCCGTGATTCGTGACAATATTTGAGTTTTGAAATCTAATATTGCACTAGTCCCGGCCTATGGAGTGTACAATCACAGCATCATCTTGAATGGCCCATGAAAATTGGTACAGACTCACATCTCTCAAACAAAGTAGCGATTACAGTTTTCTTCTTAAGGTCAAATAATGGCGAGGTTTCTATGCTCAAGTGATCAGGTTGAATTCTTTTTTCTTGATAACTTTTAAATTTTGTATCAGAGTCCGGTCAGATATACAAATTAAAAGAATGAATATTCGAAGGTACCACCAACATGCCTAGAAACAATTATTCCTAAGAGTAATTGTTTGCTGTGCCAAGCTTTTTCATAAATGTCACTCAAGACTATTCTATAATGATAACTACAAAAATACAACTCAAAATAATGACCAAAAGTCAATTTGGTTGAATTTGTCAAACACTCAAACAAAGTAGCAGTTACAGTTTTCTTCTCAAAGTCAAATAATGGCGAAGTTTCTATGCTCAAGTGATCAGGTTGGATTATTTCCTGTTGATTACTTTCAAATTTTGTATAAGAGTCCGGTCATATGTACAAATTGAAAGAATGAACATTCAAAGGCACCACCAACATGCATGGAAACAATTATTCCGAAGAATAACTGTTTCCTATGCCAATTTATTTTATAAATGTCACTCAACACTATTCTATGATGATAACTACGAAAACTACAACTGAAAATAGGGAAAAATCACGTACCGCTAGATGGCGCTGAAAATCACAAGATGTGGGGCCGGATGGTGGTCAAAATCATTCTGTCATTTCTGTCTTTCATAACAAGTCACAACAATCAAATATTTTTTGTTAAGATTGCGGAATTCATAATAATTCCTGTGAAAGTCGAGATAACCACTTCGGACATTTTTGATTATGTGGGTGAACGTGAATGTGATAGCAAATGACCACTATATAATAAAAAATTATTGAATTTACGATAAAAAAATCATCTTTCAGGAAGTGCTTGCTGCAAAGCAATAATGAAACAAGAGAATTTGTTCTAGATAGACGTCAGTACAGCTAGCGCAGGATTGTGCATACAGTTGCTCTTGCGGCGGACAGGTGGCGTGAGTGAAGAAATGTTCTCTGATCGTCATCGCGTTCGGTTGTTTGGCTAGCTTGTATGCCACATCGAGTTTATCCTGCGCTAACTGTACTGACGAGCCATAAATGACGATAAATATTTTCCACTTTTCCCATATAAACAAACAATTTAATTTGTGGTTCACTACGAAAAATACAACTGAAAATAATAACCCCAAACAAAGTAGCAATTACAGTTTTCTTCTTGAAGTCAAATAATGGCGAGATTTTTATACTCATATGATCGGGTTGGATTCTTTTCTCTCAATAACTTTCAAATTCTCTATAAGAGTCCGGTCAGATATACAAATTGAAAGAATGAATATCCAAAGACACCACCAACATACATGGAAACAATAATTCCGAAGAATAATTGTTTCTTGTGCCAAGCTATTTTATAAATGTCACTCAACACTATTCTATAATGATAACTACGGAAAATACAACTGAAAATAATGACCACTACTCCATTTGGTTGAATTTGTCAAACACTCAAACAAAGTAGCAATTACAGTTTTCTTCTTGAAGACAAATAACGTCGAGGTTTCTATGATCATGTGATCAGGTTGGATTCTTTTCTCTTAATAACTTTCAAAATTCTTATGAGAGTCCGGTCAGATATACAAATTGAAAGAATGAATATTCTAAGACTCTAATACAAAATTTGAAAGTTATCAAGAGAAAAGAATTCAACCTGATCACTCGATCATAGAAACCTCGCCGTTATTTGACTTTAAGAAGAAAACTGTAATGGCTACTTTGTTCGAGTGTTTGACAAAACCAACCAGATAGACTGGCGTAGACCAAATAAAAATGTTCAAATATCATTCCGAAATGTGAACGAAGCAAACTCCGGAAAAGGCATAAAACAGCGCGATAAACATCCGATCGGTAGTTTTTTCCCTAATTGAAACCGCCATCAGGCGAAACCTCCGCGACGTGCCGCGTTCGACTATTAATTGACAGTGGTCGTAAAACCACGATTTCTGTGCCAGGAACAAGCATCAGACGGAACGCGGTCTGGTCCTCCGCAGAGTCGGATCATCTGCTCCGTCGGTGCAACGACGGGGCTAGTTCTTTTGTTGGCCGCTCGCTGGCGGTGCGGACCGTTATTAACGATGTCAATCAACCGGTCTCAAAGGCGCTCTCTGGTGGGAGTAACCCAGGATGTGGATATCGGTGATTCACCATTCGGATAATGCATATATTGTTGTGTTGTTGGTTTCTGTTGTTGTTCCGCACTCGATTGTCGTCGGATGAACCCTGGGTGTGGCGAGGTCAGTTCTCCTCCGGTGACTCCCGCTAATTTGGCCGTAATGTCTCGACAACAGTCGCTGGGATGATCGTCAGGTGGTTGCAACTGCTGTGAGAGCTTGTTCGATTCTTTTTTAAATCTTTTTATTGTTCTTTTTCTCGTCAGCTCAAGTGACAATCTGACATAGCAGAGGGTTGTCTCATCTCTCCATTTGCAGAGGATAGTGGTGGTTATTGGACTAAATTAGACTGGAAATACCTCCAGAATACTTCGAGATCCAAGAAATCTCAAAACTATTGTTTCACGTTGATTGGTTCAGATGAAAGAATGTAAAGGTGCTTGTTATAGAAGAATGGTATACTCAGTGTCGTTACATTACACATTCCTTCAATCCCATTACAGAACAATGTATTTCAGCTATGAGCTCATAGAGTTGAACCATAAAATCGTCAATGACGTTTCTTTTTCTTACTCAATAAAGCCTTGGTTCAATTTGAAAAATCTTTTTTACCCACTTCTCAAATCCCCTATGACTGATTGGCAATCTCGTACAACTAGGCTTTACTAATTAATGATGCTGGTAGTTCGGCTCATTTTTTCAATTTGTACATCTGACCAGACTCCCATTCAAAATTCGAAAGTTATCAAGAGAAAAGAATCAAACCTGATCACTTGAGCATAAAAACCTCGCCGGTTTTGGACCTTAAGAAGAAAACTGTAATTGCTACTTTGTTCGAGTGTTTGACAAATTCAACCAAATGGACTAGTGGTCAATATTTTCATTTGTATTCTTCGTAGTTATCATTGTGGAATAGTATTGAGTGTCATTTATAAAATAGCTTGGCACAGGAAACAATTATTCTTCAGAATAATTGTTTCCATGCATGTTGGTAGTGTCTTTGAATATTCATTCTTTCAATTTGAATATCTGACCGGACTCTCATACAAAATTCGAAAGTTATTAAGAGAAAAGAATCCAACCTGATCACTTGAGCATAGAAACCTCGCCGTTTTTGGATCTTAAGAAGAAAACTGTAATTGCTACTTTGTTCGAGTGTTCGACAAATTCAACCAAATGGACTAGTGGTCAATATTTTCATTTGTATTCTTCGTAGTTATCATTGTAGAATAGTATTGAGTGACATTTAGAAAATAGCTTGGCACAGGAAACAATTATTCTTCAGAATAATTGTTTCCATGCATGTTGGTAGTGTCTTTGAATATTCATTCTTTCAATTTGAATATCTGACCGGACTCTCATACAAAATTTGAAAGTTATTAAGAGAAAAGAATCCAACCTGATCACTAGAGCATAGAAACCTCGCCGTTTTTGGACCTTAAGAAGAAAACTGTAATTGCTACTTTGTTCGAGTGTTTGACAAATTCAACCAAATGGACTAGTGATCAATATTTTCATTTGTATTCTCTGTAGTTATCATTGTAGAATTGTATTGAGTGACATTTATAAAAAAGCTTGGCACAGGAAACAATTATCCTTCAGAATAATTGTTTCCATGCATGTTGGTAGTGTCTTTGAATATTCATTCTTTCAATACATACAAAATTTGAGTGTTATTAAGAGAAAAGAATCAAACCTGATCACTTGAGCATAGAAACCTCGCCGTTTTTGGACCTTAAGAAGAAAACTGTAATTTCTACTTCGTTCGAGTGTTTGACAAATTCAACCAATTGGACTAGTGGTCAATATTTTATTTGTATTCTTCGTAGTTATCATTGTAGAATAGTATTGAGTGACATTTATAAAATAGCTTGGCACAGGAAACAATTATTCTTCAGAATAATTGTTTCCATGCATGTTGGTAGTGTCTTTGAATATTCATTCTTTCAATTTGAATATCTGACCGGACTCCCATTCAAAATCCGAAAGTTATCAAGAGAAAAGAATCAAACCTGATCACTTGAGCATAGAAACCTCGCCGTTTTTGGACCTTAAGAAGAAAACTGTAATTGCTACTTTGTTCGAGTGTTTGACAAATTCAACCAAATGGCTAGTGGTCAATATTTTCATTTGTATTCTTCGTAGTTATCATTTTAGAATAGTATTGAGTGACATTTATGAAATAGCTTGGCACAGGAAACAATTATTCTTCACAATAATTGTTTCCATGCATGTTGGTAGTGTCTTTGAATATTCATTCTTTCAATTTGAATATCTGACCGGACTCTCATACAAAATTTGAAAGTTATTAAGAGAAAAGAATCCAACCTGATCACTTGAGCATAGAAACCTCGCCGTTTTTGGACATTAAGAAGGAAACTGTAATGATTACTTTGTTTGAGTGTTTGACAAATTCAACCAAGTTGACTTGTGGTCATTATATTCAGTTTTATTCTCCGTGGTAATCATTATAGAATATTCATTCTTTCAATTTGTATATCTGTCCGTACTCTCATACAAAATGCAAGAGTTATTGAGACGAAAGAATCCAACCTAATCACTTGAGCATAGAAACCTCGCCATTATTCGTCTTTAGGAAGAAAACTGTAATGGCTGCTTTGTTTGCGTGTTTGACAAATTCAACCAAATGGAGTAATGGTCATTATTTTCCGTTGTATTTTTCGTAGTTATCATTATAGAATGGTGTTGAGTGACATTTGTAAAAGAGCTTGGCAAAGGAAACAATTATTCCGAAGAATAATTGCTTCCATGTATGTTAGTGGTGTCTTTGAATATTCATTCTTTCAATTTGAATATCTGACCGGACTTTCATACAAAATTCGAAAGTTATTAAGAGAAAAGAATCCAACCTGATCACTTGAGCACAGAAACCTCGCCGTTTTTGGAACTTAAGAAGAAAACTGTAATTGCTACTTTGTTCGAGTGTTTGACAAATTCAACTAAATGGACTAGTGGTCATTATTTTCAGTTGTATTTTTCGTAGTTATCATTATAGAATAGCGTTGAGTGACATTAATAAAATAGCTTGACACAGAAAACAATTATTTTTCGGAATAATTGTTTCCATGCATGTTAGAGGTGACTTTTTAGGTTCATTCTTTCAAAATGTATATCTGACCGGATTAAATCGTCAATGACGTTTCTTTTTCTTACTCAATAAAGCCTTGGTTCAATTTAAATAATCTTTTTTACCCACTTCTCCAATTCCATATGACTGATTGGCAATCTCGTACAGCTAGGCTTTACTAATTAATGATGCTGGTAGTTCGGCTCATTTGTAGTTAACTTAAACCGAACTTCCATTACTGCGGGTCGTAATATTGAAGATCTGTGGTAATGACTTCTATGTTATGGGTAATGGTCCAATCTAATCGATTCTATCGGCCGGAAAAGTTTCAGAACGTTTTTAGTCATCGATAAGTCGATGCGAACATTCGGCATGTTTATCAACAACTCTGTGGTTTACAAGGTTGCCAAGGCGGAACCTCGAACTCCCGTATTACCCACTGCCGACTCAGCAGTCGCGCTGTGTACCACTCCTCGCAGACAATGACGAATGGAATATTAATTACCGATCATAACGTTGCATTAATCTGATCGGACAGTTTTCAGCGCTGCAACTCGTTCGGGTCTCTTCAGCGAATACCGCAATGCATCTCCGATGCGAGTAGTGTTAAACTCCGATCTTGACCCAAGATTCAGCGGATTTATGGTGAGAGCTACATTCTCCGAAGAGTGGATATTTGCTGGTTCGCTACTGCAAATTGCCTCCCGGTTCAACCCACTCGCGTCGCCTTTTACGCTTAGTACAGCTCCAGGTACTGCACAGACGGTGCTGCTTTCATGTTATCGGGATTAGTTTTGTTAATTGGGAATTTTCAAGGGGGTTTAGAACCGTTATTTTGAGGTTTTCGATGGTTTGAATATTTCTATGGACCGTCGAGGTTATGTGAAGGTTCGATGACTTTTCATGATTTACAATTGCAGAAATCTGCATGGCGCGTTTTACCAGTTTCCAATACAATTATTCTTCGGAATGATTGTTTCCTTTGCCAACTGTTTTATAAATGTCACTCAACACCATTCTATAATGATTACTACGGAAAATAAAACTGAATATAATGACCACAAGTCCACTTGGTTGAATTTGTCAAACACTCAAACAAAGTAGTCATCACAGTTTTCAAATTTTGTAAAAGAGTCCGGTCAGATATACAAATCGAAAGAAAGAATATTCAACGACACCAATAACATTCATGGAAGCAATTATTCTTCGGAATAATTGTTTCCTTTGCCAAGCTGTTTTACAAATGTCACTCAACACTATTCTATAATGATAACTACGAAAAATACAACGGAAAATAATGACCACTAATCCATTTGGTTGAATTTGTCAAACACTCAAACAAAGTAGCCATTACAGTTTTCTTCCTAAAGACAAAAAATTTCGAGGTTTCTATGCTCAAGTGATTAGGTTGGATTCTTTCGTCTTAATATCTTTCAAATTTTGAATGAGAGTCAGGTCAGATATACAAATTGAAGGAATGAATATTCAAAGACACCACCAACATACATGGATTGTTTCTTATGCCAAGCTATTTTATGAATGTCACTCAACACTATTCTATAATGATAACTACGGAAATTACAACTGTAAATAATGAACACTACTCCATTTGGTTGAATTTGTCAAACACTCAAACAAAGTAGCCATTACAGTTTTCTTCTTGAAGTCAAATAATGGCGAGATTTTTATACTCATATGATCGGGTTGGATTCTTTTCTCTTAATAACTTTCAAATTCTGTATGAGAGTCCAGTCAGATATACAAATTGAAGGAATGAATATTCGAAGACACCATCAACATTCATGGAAGCAATTATTCCGAAGAATAATTGTTTCCTGTGCCAAGCTATTTTATGAATGTCACTCAACACTATTCTATAATAAAAACTAATGAAAATACAACTAAAAATAATGACCACAAGTCCATTTGGTTGAACTTGTCAAACACTCAAACAAAGTATCAATTACAGTTTTCTTCCTAAAGTCAAACAATGGCGAGGTTTCTATGCTCAAGTGATTAGGTTGGATTCTTTCGTCTTGATAACTCTCAAATTTTGTATGAGAATACGGACAGATATACAAATTGAAAAAATGAATATTCAAAGACACCACCAACATACATGGAAACAATAATTCCGAAGAATAATTGTTTCTTGTGCCAAGCTATTTTATAAATGTCACTCAACACTATTCTATAATGATAACTACGGAAAATACAACTGAAAATAATGAACACTACTCCATTTGGTTGAATTTGTCAAACACTCAAACAAAGTAGCCAATACAGTTTTCTTCTTGAAGTCAAATAATGGCGAGATTTTTATGCTCATATGATCGGGTTGGATTCTTTTCTCTCAAAAACTTTCAAATTCTCTATAAGAGTCCGGTCAGATATACAAATTGAAAGAATGAATATCCAAAGACATCACCAACATACACGGAAACAATAATTCCGAAGAATAATTGTTTCTTGTGCCAAGCTATTTTATAAATGTCACTAAACACTATTCTATAATGATAACTACGGAAAATACAACTGAAAATAATGACCACTACTCCATTTGGTTGAATTTGTCAAACACTCAAACAAAGTAGCAATTACAGTTTTCTTCTTGAAGTCAAATAATGGCGAGATTTTTATGCTCATATGATCGGGTTGGATTCTTTTCTCTCAAAAACTTTCAAATTCTCTATAAGAGTCCGGTCAGATATACAAATTGAAAGAATGAATATTCAAAGACACCACCAACATTCATGGAAGCAATTATTCTTCGGAATAATTGTTTCCTTTCCCAAGCTTTTTCATAAATATCACTCAACACTATTCTATAATAATAACTACGAAAAATACAACTGAAAATAATGACCACTCGTTCATTTGTCAAACACTCAAACAAAGTAGAGATAACAGTTTTCTTCTTAAGATCCAAAAACGGTGAGGTTTCTATGCTCAAGTGATCTATAACGACATCTCTGAGAAAAACAACTGGAAATAATGACTACAAGTCCATTTAGTCGAATTCGTCAAACACTCGAACAAAGCAACAATTTCGGGCTGTTTCTCTGTGTGTCATGGAACATTGTGTTCTGTACGAACAGTTCCCCTTGTACAAATGTTTTTTTTTTTGCTATGTTTCGATAAATCATACTTTTTTTGGTACGAGTTCATATTTGACATTGTAAAATATGCCTGTTTTAGTGTTTATGCGCCTCGTAATTTGTAAGACATTTATGTTTGGGGATAAAAACATTATGGGCTGATGGGTTATGATGACATTTAATGTTCTTAACTGAGATTCAGGCAATTCCAAACCACTGATTAGGTGCTGTCATCATTCTCGGTAAGGAATCCATGCGACTCGATGTGTTTTACACGCACATGTTGAAGGTTGGGTTTCTTATGCAATAAATAATTTTTGTTATTCGAGTGGGGGAAAACCAAGCTAACCTAAAAGACCATTCGTTCAACATTGTTGCCACATCCGACGAAAAATCCCTCGGAAGCAGGAAACTCGAACACCGGCAATTAAAGGCCGCGAACTGGAGCTTATAAACTCCCCATCCGCAAAGACAATAGATTATCCGGCACCCCCTAGCTGCAGACGCGGCTTGGATAATGAAATACAAAACAAACACGGCTTCCTTACTTCATTATTTACCTCTCTCATAGTGAGATCGAGACCAAACCGGCAGCTTCCCATTGTTTCCGCAGTCTTTATTACTCTTCCTTGAACGACGGACCATTTGATGGCTCTATTTGACAACTGTCGGAGGCTTCACGAAGAAGCAATAGGGTCAGTCGAGATATTGGTCGAGTTCTTTATTACTTCCTCGTTGAGAGGGGTTTCAGCTTCGTTCGTTCTTCGATTATAGGTTAGGATGCACCAACGGATGACAACTTTAGCTGTGGCAACTAGGGCGTGACTCGTGCAAATTTGTGATTATGCTAAAATTGCACTTGTCCCGGCCTGCTGGCTTACAGTAAAACACCATATTGTCAGCGTTGATGCTTATAATTTTCCAAACTTATTGGTGGGGCTGACTTGTACCCTTACTAATAGTATAAGTTATTAAAAAGGAATTTAGAATTATTTTATATATCTACCCGCTGTCACCATATATAAACCGACCCCGTACAACTACCTCTTAGTGAGTTCCCTACGCGCGAGCAACTGCCTCAACTCTTCCAGAGTCCCTGAAAGGTATACTTTTTCCCCCTTCAAAAACCTAATTCCTTCTCAGTGCCTCTCATTTGGCTTGGGAACACCCACGTTCTTAAATTCTTCCTCCGAAATTTTCCCACAATATTCTCCCCTTTGTAGTCACAACATCCATCGACTACAATGTAGTCGATGAATGACTTGCCTCTACTAAATTTTGTTATCTAAGTTGCAGGTGTCCCGACGGTCACCCGGTCCCAAATTAACGACATCCGTTGGTCATACAAAGTAACACAATGTATGCTCGAATATATAGACTCTTCTCCGAGATGTGTAACCGAATTTGAGATTAATTATTCATATTCCTGAACTTTACAGGGCATTGCCTCGTCTGCCCCATAGGACAAGCCGCCTCTGATTCTCCTTGGTTGGAATCGACGAATTCAGTAATTGATCAGAACTTTTTAATTGCAAGTTTCAAAATAGTACTTGAACAAAACCCGGTTTCGCCATCCGCTGGCAGGAGATGGACCCATGTCCATCAGCTACTTGGCGGTATTTCTCGCTAATTAAAATTTCCGCATCTTCCCTGGTTTTAACAGGTTCTGATTCTCATTAGTGAATGGCCATTTATTTCGACATCGCTTGCCAAAAAACTCGATTTTGTCACCGATGCTGATGAGTGATGGGTCGAATCTTGAATTCTTAATCTACTAAGACCGTTATTCTCGATCTAACATTCTGCAGGTGCCACTGACGTCAATTCAGTTACTATCAGTCTAAATTTCCATGAATTTGGATGAACTATGAACCGTTCGACCGATGGAATTGGCGCCAAAGCGATCTGCACTTTGGGAAAGGTTAGCGGAGAGACTGAAACCCTTCGAGCCTCATACTCAATTCAGAAATTCTTCAAGCTATTTCATTACTTAACACTTTTCTATGATGATAACTACGAAAAATACAAAAGAAAATTATGACCACAAGTCCATTTGGTTGAGTTTGTCAAACACTCAAACAAAGAAGCAATTACAGTTTTCTTCTTAAGGTCAAATAACAGCGAGGTTTCTATGCTCAAGTGATCAGGTTGGATTCTTTCCTCTTGATAACTTTCAAATTTTGAATGGGAGTAGGGTCAGATATACAACTTGGAAAAATGAATATTCAAAGGCACCACTAACATGCATGGAAACAACTATTCCGAAGAATAAGTGTTTCCTGTGCCAAGCTTTTGTATAAATGTCTCTCAACACTATTCTATAATGATAACTACGAAAATACAACTGAAAATAATGACCACAAGTCCATTTGGTTGAATTTGTCAAACACTCAAACAAAGTAGCAATTACAGTTTTCTTCTTAAAGTCAAATAACGGCGAGGTTTCTATGCTCAAGTGATCAGGATGGATTCTTTTCCCTTAATAACTTTCAAATTTTGTATGAGAGTCCGGTCAGATATACAAATTTAAATAATGCATATTCAAAGGTACCTCCAACATGCATAGAAACAATTATTCCGAAGGATAATTGTTTTGTGTGCCAAGCTTTATCATAAATGTCACCCAACACTATTTTATAATGATAACTACAAAAATACAACCGAAAATATTGACCATAAGTCCATTTGGTTGAATTTGTCAAACACTCAAACAAAGTAGCAATTACAGTTTTCTTCATAAAGTCAAATAACGGCGAGGTTTCTATGCTCAAGTGATCAGATTGAATTATTTGCTCTCAATAACTTTTAAATTTTGAATGGGAGTCCGGTCGGATATACAAATTGAAAGAATGAATATTCAAAGGCACCACGAACAAGCTTTTTTCCGAATGTCACTTGACACTATTTTATGATTGGAGAAAATTGCAGCGCCCTTCCTTGCTGTTGTTGATTGACGCAGTGGATGGCGCTAGCCTCCATTAATGTTTTTTATTTCAAGTTCACTTCATTCACAGATGGTTATTCTTCTTTATTTTAGTTTACTTCATTTCAATCATCAATTTTAATTTATATTTGTTCACCCGTTATGGTTAATTTATTTACAATAACATTCACATTATCAGGAAAAGAAGAATAGCCAAATGTATGACATTCTGTGTGAATGATTCACGTGCCGAGTGCCAACTCTGTTTTGCTTTTGCATTCTATTCGCTCGTAACTCGTAACATCGTACATGTAAGATAAACAAGATAACCTAATTTGGTTGTGTTAATATTTGTTGATAAAGTATTTACATTTGTTGATAAAGTGTTTACATTTGTTGATAAATTCTTTTATATTTGACCAATGTAATTTTAAATTAACTAGTGCAAAGATTTAATTCAGTTTACTGTCCACTCCATCGATTCAATCCAATGATGATAACTACGAAACATACAACAGAAAATTATGACAACAGTCCATTTAGTTGAATTTGTCAAACACTCAAACAAAGTAAGCAATTACAGTTTTCTTCATAAAGTCAAATAAAGGCGAGGTTTCTATGCTCAAGTGATCAGGTTGATTTATTTTCTCTTAATAACTTTCCAATTTCGAATGGCAGTCCGGTCAGATATACAAATTGAAATAATGAATATTCAAAGGCACCACCAACATGCATAGAAACAATTATTCCGAAGAATAATTGTTTCCTGTGCCAAGCTTCTCTATAAATGTCACTCAACACTATTCTATAATGATAACTACAGAAATACAACTGAAAATAATGACCACAAGTCCATTTGGTTGAATTTGTCAAACACTCAAACAAAGTAGCAATTACAGTTTTCTTCATAAAGTGAAATAACGGCGAGGTTTCTATGCTCAAGTGATGAGGTTTGATTATTTTCTCTCAATAACTTTCAAATTTTGAATGGGAGTCCTGTCAGATATAGAAATTGAAAGAATGAATATTCAAACGCACCAACATTATGCAAAGAAATAATTATTCTGAAGAATAATTGTTTTCTGTGCCAAGCTTTTCCATAAATGTAACTCAACACTATTCTATATTGGTAACTACAAAAATACAACTGAAAATAATGACCACAAGTCCATTTTGAAGAAATTGTCAAACACTCAAACAAAGTAGTAACTACAGCATTCTTCTTAAGGTACAAAACAAAATACACTGACCGATGACGATGTATCGAACAGTTAGAAAGGATAAGTAAACCAGTATTTACGAGTGTATTCATAACTTGGTATCTGTCAATTCAGATATCATTTTTGCCGAACATTCTGCGACTTGTTTATGCTATTCAATGTTGAATAGGCGTGTGAAGCAAGAGCCATAAATCCACATCAGGCATTGAGTTATTGTAATGTGGTATCTATTTGATTCATGTTGAAACTGGTGATGCATTTCTGCATACTGTGATAAATGAATTATGGATTACGTGGGAAATTTGTGAAATTTCTCGCATCTTGTTATCGAAACATGTATGAGACCTTTCGCGGAATTTTTGAATCTATAAAAAGTTCACAATATGTTCAACATTGTCCACTGAAAATTTCAATATCTAACCTTCAAAAAGTTTTCGAACGTTTAAATTTCAAAAATAAAGTGAGATTTAGTGTCATTCAGTGTCTTTATGTTGGTAATATAATACCATCCGATTTTTCTTCAAGAATTATATTTGAAAAAAAACATGTTGTGTTCGCATAAGATCAATGACCGTCAATGCGATCAGTTAAATTTGCATGTTTCCGTAAAAACCGGCATTTACATTCGACAACAGAAGCAAGGATAAGAGAATATTCATCAAGATTAATTTCACCGATTTTATATGCAAGAATATCTTAAATCAAGCCAGCATGCCGTCTCAACGTCACGGAAGAATCTACCGGATAGATTCTGACATTTCAATTAGTCGAAGATCGGGTATGTTCCGTTCATTCCTGAAAAAAATTAATGAGTTTCCTCGAATTGAAATACAGATTACGGTATCGTCCTTTTTGCCTTTTCCTGCCAGGAGAATCTATGAGGATTTTCTCCTGTCATTTCGGAATTGGAATTTCAGCGGCTTAGGTTGGGCGGATTCGATATTTTTCTCATTAAATATGGAGAAATTACAAGGAGAAAATTGAACAATTGCATAGATGGGAAGTCGGACTTGATCTCAAAATATATGCGAAAATAAGAGAAATATATAATTCGGGCATAGAACGGAATTGCTGTTTTGTTAGAGTGTTCGACAAATTCGAGGAAAGTGGGGAGCCTGCGAAACGCCGAGATACTCAAATCGTTATTGACATTTAGCTGTGAATTCCGAGGGAACAGAATGAATTTATACGAACATTAAAATGTGGTTGATCAATCGAAATAACTATTCTGTCCATTTCGAATCCACGCATTATGCAAATGGATAATAAACTTCCCGTTTTATAACGCTAGGAACGTACACGCCAGCGCATGATGGGTCTGTAAACTTACGGTTTAATTGTTAACTGCGATTGTTGACTCTTTGAACCGCCGCCTAGACTCAACAAACGCTTAAAATTTCACAAAAATATATATAATTTCATTATTTAATTCATTATTGGCCAGAACTGAAGTTCCATACTTCTGCTCTTGATGCGTAAATCATGTACTGTTTGTACATTGGTATCCCTGTTTGTCAGTTGTCAACTGTCAAAAAAAGCCATCTCATGATCACAGAATATCCCCACTGGATAAGCGAGAAGCATGCCTCATAATTTTTCACGGTCTTCTTCGAGCGTCTAACGATAACATTTCTGCCAGACAGGATGATCGAGCTTCGTGCAGCACACTCGTTTCATCTCCGTCGTATAAATAATAATCATAATAACCACTTCTCATTACGAGGCGAATTCTAGGATCGCCGAGCATCCAGCGTCACGCCTTATGTAAGGATAGTAGCAACGATAGGAATTGCTAGATGGCATCTGAGGTAATCACGCCGAATTCCTCCGGAGAAAGGAAAGCAAGAAGTGACCAGGAACGGTACCACGAAACGGCGAGATCACAAATCGACGATGTGCGCGACCTAACTGTTTACGAGTTACTCCCCGTGGGTTGGCAAATCGGAGGAAATGCAGAGACCTGGCACATCGGAGGTGACGAACCATAAGATTTGTTCAAGAACATCGGTTGGTACCTGGAGCCTGGAACAGTGCACGTCTGAACATGGATTTAAATGCTGGATAATCGATATGACATGGTAAACATCAAGGCTGAACGGATATAAATAAGAAAAAGAACAGAAATAAACGTTAAGGAAATAAGATGGAAAGACAATGTTAAATACTTAGGAGAAACAAAGAACAAAAAATCTATTTCTCAACCAACACAAAAATAGAAGAAACAAGAAAGAAAGCCAGAAAAATCGAAGGATATACCTACTCTCCCATAAACAGGAGTAGCAAATAAGATAAAGAACTAAAAGTGGAAAAATACATATCTATATTAGGACCGACACACGAAAACATGCAAGCAGTGGACTGCATCATTGAAGAAAGAAAAAGAGAGAAGAGACATAGAACAAGACTAAATGAATTTTTGGAAGGAAAAAATTACGAAGTAAAATTAAGATACGGAAAATGAGAAAAGAAAGAATGATAGATCATATTTGATTGTTAATTTCAGTTTACAGGGAGTGAAAATAAATTTCTCGAAAAATTTTTCTTTATTTTTTCTTTTCTTATATGATTGATTATTCAATTTTAATATATATCTATTCGAATCGTTGTAATACTTTTCAAAATATGGAAAAAAAAATTACGAAAAGCACTGCCGTGAAGTCAGGAGCTTTTGAGCGCTCGTTCATCCACCTTGTAGGTAGATTCGCATTCTCCAGTGTTAGAAACCAATTGGAAAGATTTTGACAGCTGTCAAAGAAATATTCAAACACAAACATATTTTTACAATTTTCTATGGTTCTGGTCATGCGATCTGGACAAAATATTGTTTTAATATATCGTTCTCGATTAAAATACAAAATTTCATCTCGATCGAATCCGTAGTTTCGAAATCATCGAGAAACCAAAATTTCAAACGACCGTATTTACGGAACCCCTAGTATAATTCTGTTCATTGATAAACGTGAACGCGTCATTTCAGATCCACACCTATCCTGAAAATTTCAAGTCCCTAGGCCTTTCCGTTCGAAAGCTATGATTTCTATGGTTTCTATGGTTCTGGTCATGTGATCTGGAGAAATGTAGCTTGAATATATCATTCTCCATTAGTGTACAAAATTTCGTAACGATCGAATCTGTAGTTTTGAAATTATCAAGAAAACTACATTTCAAACGACTATAATTACGGAACCCCTAGTATAATTTTGCTCATAGATGAACGTGATCACGACATTCGAGATCCACACCTATCCTGAAAATTTCAAGTCCCTAGGCGTTTCCGTTCGAAAGTTACAATTTTCTATGGTTTCTATGGTTCTGGTCATGCGATCTGGACAATATTTCACATGTAGCTTGAACACCTCATTCTCCATACGAGTGCAAAATTTCATCTCAATCAAATTTGTAGTTTTCAAGTAATCAGGGGAACAAAATTTGAACGGCCATATTTACGGAACCCCTAGTGGAATTTGGCCCATTAACGAACTTAACCGAGGCATTCGGGAACTGAACCCACACTGAAAATTTCAAGTCTCTAGGTTGTTCCGTTCGAGAGTTATCGTGCTTACGGACGGACAGACTCAAATTTTTCGACGGATTCGTCATCAGTGAGTCGAACATAGTCGATTGAGACCATTTTCGGCTCAAAATTCGAAAAATACAGACATCGTGACGAAATTATATAGCTCTCGTGTAAGTAGTACGAGCGCTCAAAAATCAAGGGCAACCTCATTTTAATACGACTCTGTTAGGAGTTAGGAAATCAGCCATGAATCACGGTGCCATATGCATTCCAGCAAGTTAATAAAGTGCTGAATTTAATCGCAAATTTGTATTATTCTCTTCCAACTTTTATTAGGAGATATTTTCCTGAACGGTATAATTCTTAATGTTCAAACTAGGAAGGGGAAAATTACTGATACAAAAATTAGAAAGTTCACGAACTCACCGATAACATCGATCCAAATTGTTTACAGAAATTTTACGAAATGGTCACCATTAGTTTGATGTGCACAAAGTCTTGCCTGGCTTAATAATGAATTATTACATTCAGCAACTATCACATCAGTTTGCTCACGAATAATGTCACGAGCATTTTCAATGCGTTGTTTTAGTTCTTCAACACTATTCACCTTACCGTTACTGTACTGTATGCACTAATGTTTTCAAGTGACCCCGAAAAAAGAAATCACAGGGGTTGAGATCCGGGGAGCGTGCAGGCCAAGAAATTGACCCACCACATCCTATACACCTAAAGTCACAAAGATCATACGCTCTGTCAGATGATTTCCCTTAACCTAAGTCAGATCCGTGCTGGGAATTTCTCAGATTCGATTTCGAAATACTCGACCCTGATGAATATTTTATATGGACTCTTGGAATTATAACTTATTTTGATGAGTTTTAGCACCTGTCAAAGAAAAGCCATACCTTTGAAAACACCCTGTATACAAAATTTCGAGCTTCTTATTCCAAAATCAGCATATCGTACCATATGTCATATAACATTACTAGTAATTCAATGGCATGTTAATTTTTTTTGTGTTGGCATCCATGATTACCTGTCATTAATGTCAGTTGTCATTATATGACAGAACGCATAGAATCCGGTCTCCACTTACACAGTTTGGTCACTCGCAACGGTTAAACGATCAAGTTTAATCGCAATCGAATCTAAATTTCGTCCGTGTACACGCCCAGAGATTGGGATTCTCTAACAGATTTCCGTTCGGAAAAAAAATAGAGCTGTAATAGTCCAGTTAATCCGCGAAGATTCAAATCAATCTTCTGCAATGCTACTTGACCTTGCTACGAACGAATTCACAAATAAATGGACTTCGGCGGCGTGGTGAGAGTTCAACGTTCTGTATTGTGAGTTATAGCGTTCGGTCCAGCTTTGGTCAGGTTCCGTATTAAATCACTCTT
Source organism: Aphidecta obliterata (assembly GCA_963966015.1). Taxonomy (NCBI): domain Eukaryota; kingdom Metazoa; phylum Arthropoda; class Insecta; order Coleoptera; family Coccinellidae; genus Aphidecta; species Aphidecta obliterata. The sequence goes on from OZ014431.1 coordinate 5,971,817, forward strand.
TTTCGGACCGTTTTAATTTTTTATCGTCGTGTTGTTTAAGTTGGTTTGGTCTCTTGTTTTGGTTTTTTTTTCGCGCGCGTGGAATTCGATTTTCGGATTCTGCGGTACGTATCCAACACTTATTTTGCACACTTGTTGGAGAGACTTTAAAATGGGGATATCCAGCTATTCATTGATGATATTTTTCTCGAGGGGGGCAATTCGCCCAGTGCCCTCCCTCCAATTTTATCTGCGACGATTTATTCGTTTCATATAGAATTCAGAACGATAAAACATAATGGAAATATATCCATAACATTAATAAATCCACTGGTATATTGGCTCGCATAACGGTTGTTTTGTTATATGCGTGAATGATTCGAATTATTATGATAACCAATTGGTCATTGTTCAAAGGAATGTTATGATAACAACAACAACGATTACTATGTTAACTTCTGCACTTCCCCAAATTATTATGTATGAATCAATGGTCCAGATAATGCCGAAAATTGATGATATCTCCTGATAAAAATCTGGTCGAGTACGCCAAATCCAGGAAATTGAGCTGAATAATGTCCTATGCTGAATTGCTGGATTTTATAGGTTTTGATCGAAAATCGGACCACTGATTCTTCGTTTTATGTTGCGAGTATCGGCTTTATGTTTCGGGGAAAATTCCTGAAACGTGACTGTGAATACAGACAGTTAAAAGTTTTCATTTTGTCCAAATGTCCAAAGATCGTGTTCGAATTCAATCCTGTCGAGGTTTGAAATTTTTGGGGCACGTTCGAGGTCTGAATGCGCCGGTTGAGTTCTTGAATGAGCAACTATATTTTTTCTCAATAATTCAAATAATACCGATTTGATCGAATCTAAATTTTGTAGTTAGTTGTGAAATAATCAGAACTGAATTCACGTTTAAAACAATTTTTCTTTTATTATTTTTCTTCGAGTAGCAAAGTTTACGATAGAAAATACTTACTTAAACTTTGCTACCCGGAGAAAAATGAAGAAAGAAAAAAAAAGAAAGAAAGTAAAGGAAAAAAAGAAGAAAAAAAAGAAAAAAAAAAAAGAAAAAAAAAACCCGGAAAAACACGAAGGAAAATGAAAAACGAAGAAAAAACAAAGAGAAAAAAAAGAAAACAAAAATATACAGGTGTTCCTAAATTGAAGGTACAAACGAAGGGGAGAGATTCCTTAGGTAATTTTAAGAAAAAAGTCCCATAATTATGGGATCGCAAACGTTTCGTTTTAGAGATACAGGGTGTTAAGGTTTGAATTTTTCTCAAGTTTTTTTCGCATGGTATCTACACTTCTCAAGATATTCAACTGAAAAAGTTTAATTCAATGTGTCAAAACAAACAATGAATAAATTCACCACAGCTCACTAACTTAATTTTTATTACAATTTGGATTTTTCTGAGGATTTCGAAAGAACATTAAATTCAGTGGCACCAAAAAAAGTTCTGCAGGAAAACATGGGACAGTGTACCAGGAAAAATATCACCCTGTAGATTCACTATCGAAATCACATGGTGTAAACTCTAAATTGTAATGTCTATGCCAAATTTCAGTTGAGTATCTTGTGAAGCGTAGATACTATGAGAAAAACAACATGAAAAAAATTCCAATTTTAACACCCTGTATCTCGAAAACGTAACGTTTGCGCTCCCACTTTTATGGGACTTTTTTCTCTCGAATTTACTCGAGGAATCTCCCCTCTCCGTTTGTACCTCCAATTTAGGAACACCCTGTATACAAAGACATTTTTTCCCTGATTCTGGACTCATATTAGCGAATTTGATTACAGAATTACTGTCTACAAATGCTCACACCTTTTCTGTCGCTTTTCAATCCTTTGGGTAGTATTTTTTGAGTTTTGTCTATTCGGTGGCCCCCTCTGTTTTTTTTGTATTTCCTAGGTAAAGTTATTCAAGAGTTAGTATCAATCGTAGATCGAAAATATTCTATTCTAGGTAGGAGGCCGAAAAATGCTAAAAATTGTCGAATCGCTGTTTCATCAGGTCGTTCCTTCGTCGAAAACCGATATTTTATTCAAAACAACTTCAACCATATGGTACAACATGGATTAAAATACTGTTAGCTAAACAAGATTCATTCCAATAAAATAATCTGAATTTCTGTGAGAAATACCAAACATTCCTGTTGAATTTAATGTGTCCATACTGTAAGTCGTACAAATATTGTTGGGTTATACTAACAAAATTATTATATTTTACTAGATATTCCTGTAACATTCACGGATATATTCCTTTTGAAATAAAAGTACCTGATCACTGCTATACTTTTTTCCTGTTCATAGGACTCAAGTCACTCAAACCGGAATCGGCTTGTTAGATTGCAAGTACAGATTGTTTTCAGAACGGTCTTTTCTTGTTGTAATAACAATAGTTGCGGGATTCGTTTTTTTCAGTTAATTTGGTTCTTTGTATAACCTTTGGTTCGATAGTCTCGCTACATGTGAGTCTTCTCAATTCATTTTGATATCATGCAATGTCACCTTTTGATTATTCAAAATGGTCATGAGATCACATGGAATTTCTCATAAGGCCGAGGTTAACAACCTTAATTATCGGAATAGCGGCATAATGGCAAAAGAAGGAATATCGAAATCCAATATCTATTGTGCGCTTCCATATAATATTTCCTTATATATTAAGAGGTAAGAACGATCTCATTGCAAGTTTCCTTGTTAGGACGAAACACAAACTTATGCCGCCGCAAATTGGTTACTAATTAGTTATGCCTCCTAAAGTAACGATTGCAATACCAGTAAATTGAGGTATTTATCGTTTTTTCTTCCTCGCGGAATATACATGAATAACAGTAAATTTAATGAAACCATTATGGACTGAAATTAAGATATTACACAACCGAAATTGCGATGCGTTCCAAGTTTGGTAAAGGAACGGCCCCGTCGCGTTTCGAACCGTTTCAAACCGTTACACGAAATCACGTGTGACCATTATAATATATGCTCTCAATGTTTACCGCGCTTCAAATATGTGTCTATGTCTTGGGCATTCGATAAGGCGATTCATGATCTATTCGAGACAGTTGCTTTTGGAACGGACAGATGGCGTGATTTGGGAAAAATGATAAATTTGTTGGTCTCTGGGATACATGAATTGTTTTGTTGGCTTGCTATTAGTTTATCTAGTATAATTTTTCCAATTTCATTCCTAAATTTATGAAATCAGGAAGACGGAGATGCATTCCGAAGATTATTCAAGGGACTCGAATAATGCGACTCGTGGAAAAGTTGTGGATTTCTGGCGATTCGATATGAAATAAACCCAGAACGAGTTCTCGTACGGGACCGGATGTAATTTGATGCAGATCGGCGAGATGTTATTAGAGACTTATATTGGACATCCGGTGCCAGATGGTGTGCGGGTCCAGGTAAGGTCTTCGCATTTAAGTGGGTGTTTCATCTGATTTGAGGCGACAGAGGTTGTTCGGTGGGAAAATTACGATTGGTTTAAATATCAATAAATATATTGATGTGGGAACAGAAAAATACGGTTATCAACATAAAAATGCCACGAGAAGAATTTTTTCCAATTCATTTCAGACTGAAGCCTTCTGTTGAAGATATTGTTCAAGAAATGAAGAATAAAGATCAAAAAAGAAAAGAGCACAATAATAATGTTTTACAAAACAAAAAAAATTCAAGATAGGAAATAAAATTAAACAATAAGGAAATAAGACAAAAAGACCATGTGAAACACTTAACTACAACAATAGACAAAAATCTAACAAACAAACACATACAATCTGAAGAATCCGCATCAGAACGAACGTTTCTACTAATACGAGCACAATTTAACAGTTGACTTATCTGCTTCCTGGGACTAATAGGTACAAACTAATTTACTACCGGGAGGAAAACGAAGAAGAGGAAAAAAATAAACTGTGGAACACCTGACCAGTCTCGCATCGCCGCTGAAAATTGATCAGGATTATTGGTGGCAACCCTGCGATTCCGAGAATGATTTAATGCCCCACTCGTGGAATCACTGGAATTATTCGTTTCTGCTTCAATTACCATAGCTACTGGATGTTCAGGAATGCGATATGATGTAGATATAATACTATTTTTCACCAATTAAAACTCCTCTGAGATTTATAGAGAGCATTGAAGACCGTTGGCAATTAGACAGGAATTATTTCTTCCTCCATCTTCATATAGAGCATATTTGTCGTTTGTCCCCTTTTTTCTTGGAATCAATGACTGTTCAAAGAAAATGTTACGTAAGTATACAACTCTTTCTTCAATTCCTCAGGTGGCTTTATGGGAATGGGTTCATTGAATTACGTCATAAGCGTGGTTGACACTAGTTTTCTTATGTACCGACAGTGTGTTCTCGGAAGTGTAAAGCTAAAAGCATATATGAAGTTTTTTGATCGCTGTTGAAGAGGATTGGAACGAACAGAAAAAAAAGGAACACACGATTAAAAAAGACAAGGAAGACACAAGTAAAGAACAAACAAGACACGAACAGCAAAACGAAAACAAAAAATAACTATGGAAAGAAAAAACTCGAAAGAATACAAGGAATTCAAAATATGAAATAAGATGGTATAAAGGAAAAAAAAATAAACAAGGTGAAACGACATTTTTCACCACCCTCTTGGGAAATTTCGAAAATAGTCATCTCACCCAGTGGCAAATATAGAAAGAACTAGATGTAATAACCGAAAGAGCGAAGAAAATAAATTCCTGCGAGAAATTTCAACGCGCAAAAAAAGAATGGAACTGGAACTAAAAACATATCGGAATATACACAAATAGAAGTAATCAACTACCACCACCAAAAGAAAGAAAATAAAAAGAATTAACTATGATTTGTTCAAATTCCAAGAAATGTAAGAAACAATAACAAAGAAACAAGAGAAATCAGGAACGAATAAGATCTAAAACAGCAATAGAAACATACGAAAAAGATGAAGACTCTACCAGATGAAATCAAAGACATCATTGAACTGAAGAAAATAACAAAAAAAGAATATGAACAAACTCATATTAAATTAATTAAACATCATGTTGAAGACAGTTCTAAGAATTTACTGTAACAAAATCGAAAAAAAGGCTTGCACAATATTAAAAGAGAACCCAACGAAGGAGAATAAACCAAAAAGAAAAGAATTAACAACAATTGGATCAAATTCGAAAGAATGTAGGAAACCATAACAGAAACGAGAGAAATTTGAAAGAAACAAGATCTGGAACAGGAAGTAACAAATTCGAAAGAAATGATGAAGACAGCAATAAAAAAACAACAACAGAAGTAGAAATAGCCGTAAAAACATATATTGGATAAAATCAAGGACTTCATCGAACCAAAGAAAATAACGAAAAAAGAATACGAACAAACCCAAATTAAATTAATTATACATCAAGTTGAAGACAGTTCTGAGAATTTACTGTAATGAAAAAAACTTTCACAAATGAGAACCAGTCACCATGAAAAATCGCCAAAGCTTTAAGAGCGAAAAAAGGACTTACACAATATTAAAAGAGAACCCAAAGAAGGAAAGGAAACCAGGAGAAAATAATTACCAATAATTGGATCAAATTCGAAGAAATGTTGAGAATCATAAAGAAACAAGACAAATTCGAAACAAACCAGATCTTGAATAGGAAGTAACAAATTCAAAAGAAATGATGAAGGGAGCAATAGAAAAAACAACAACAGAAGTAGAAATAGCCGTAAAAAAAATTTATTGGATAAAATCAAAGACTTCATTGAGCTAAAGAGAATGACAAAAAAAGGATAGGAACAAACACGTATCAAATCAATCAAACATTATGTTGAAGACAATTCTGAGAATTTGTGGCAACAAAAATGAAAGGATAAACTAGACAATTTCACAAATGAGAACTAGTCACCATGAAAAATCGCCAAAGCTCTAAAGAACGAAGAATATGAACAAACTCATATTAAATTAATTAAACATCATGTTGAAGACAGCTCTAAGAATTTACTGTAACAAAATCGAAAAAAGGACTTGCACAATATTAAAAGAGAACCCAGTGAAGGAAAAGAAACTAAAAAGAAAAGAATTAACAATAATTGAATCAATTCGAAGAAATGTAAGAAACCATAAAGCAAACAAGATCTAGAACAGGAACCAACCAATTCAAAAGGAATGATGAAGAAAGCAATAGAAAAAACAACAACAGTAGTAGAAATAGCAGTAAAAAAAATTTATTGGATAAAGTCAAAGACTAATCGAACTAAAGAATACAACAGAAAAAAAATACTTACAAACCCATATCAAATTGATTAAACATTATGTAAACTGTAACAAACTTGATGACGCCGAGAAAAAAAAACCCCAACAGACCTCAAAACCATATAAAAAATGGAGAATTAATATTAACGAAGAGCACAATAATAATGTTTTACAAAAAAAAAATCCAATGGAGAAAATAAAAATAAACGACAGGGAAATACAATGTTAAGACAATGTAACAACAGACAAAACTTTCAATAGAATGAACAGGGAAAAAAGATATCTTATGATTTATTGAATTAAAAGCGACTCAGACTGCACCTGTTTGTCATTATTATAAACTTGAGCTCAACTGAAATAGTCGTCTAATCTGAGCAAATCGTTCTCGATAGAAATATATCGTTGTTTTTCTTCGTTAATCCAGATAAACCCACATGCCTCTCCTTTCAAAATGATATAATGTCCCCACATCGTTTACCAGCGATGAAACCGACGGAAAAACCGATACACTTCTTCAATATCCATCGTAGGGCTCACCAAAGTGAATTTATTATCGACGCGAATAAAATGTATGTTTCACTGTTAATCGACTTACATGGCGAGGATGGGTTTTTGCGAGCTCCCGATTAAGTAATAATCAGTAGGTTGTACCATAAATTATATCCTGCAAAAAGGATCATTCTATTATGGTCTGAATGTAGAAAGTCGCTTCCTGTATGCATTTAATGAATACTGACGATTCTTATCGATTACGTTCGGTGATTATGTCTATCATATCCGATTATATCTGAGTAATATTCAGTTAGTTTTTGTTGGCCGAAGGTACGAGCAGCACCTGGAGTTTATGCACCGCGATAACGCGGACTTTTCTGGAGTCTATGTCGTCACAGCGAACCGAAACCGAAGGTAACCATTTGAAGCGATTCGAAAATCGCTTCGAATGCGCCACCTATGGGTGGAAAATGCGTGCCTATGTGTGGGAAATGAGTGCCTGAGCCTTGAGTCTTCCTTGGTTTCGACGTATCTACGAATTTTTCCTTATAACCGAGTCTCATAATTCCATCCCTGTCGTAATTTTTCATAGGTCGAGAGAAAATTCCGACGAGACTGTCGAAGGGAATGGTCGCAGTGTAAACGATTTATAACCGAGTTCGAAACATTAATATTTACGTGAGAGTCGGTGAATTCGGAATCGTTGGTGTTTGACAAATGGATCTAACGATCGAAGCGGTATATAATCTTAAATACGTAGGTAATAGCAGAAGAGAATTGATGGATTTTGGATTCGAAATCTCCGCACGTTTTGAATAACAAATTTTCGTTGGAATCGTATGATATGCTAAGATTTGTACATATTTTCGTATTTAAATGGGTTCAGATCAATGCACTGGATGTTTGTGAATAACTCTGCCCTTGGTGGAATTCGAAATTTAAGCAGCCAGCTCGATCAATTCCGAACCGATTCCGAACTAATTCGCAGCAGATATACCAGAATAACTCAAGATAACATCTTGAAGTGAAGATAACTCGTATCATTACCTTCTTCTTTGGAAAATCCGGAGGCGACAGCTACGCCTTTGGACATTAAATAAAAGGTTTAGAACTAAAACACACCTTAACGTACCCGTTTTCGAGGTACTTACACGGTTCTCCAAGTCCATCAGTCTTCACTTTTATATCTTCGAAGAATTTATGCTGGACATTAGATGCACAAACGTCTGGATATCTTATTCATTCGACGGTAGCTTCGTTTCCTGGTTGATACAGTATTTTTGCGATAATTTAATGCACCTGATTAGACGAGAAAGGCGCAGTTTTCTCAATTTCAGTCGAAAGTAGTTCAAGTGAATGGGTTCGATGTAGGATACGAGTGGAAATTGTAATGGTGTTCTCAAAGATGAGGCTTTTTTTTTGACAGGTGCTAGAACTCATCAAAATAAGTAAAAACCCCAAAAATCCTTCATATGAAATATTCAACAGGGACGAGTATTTAGAAATCAAAGTTACCCGCGAATCTGAGAAATTCCCAGCACGGATCTGACTTAGGTACGTATTGAGGTTCGAATGTGTTGATTAAATGCGTTCAATTTACGGGAAATCATCTGACAGAGCGTATTATTTTAGTGACTTGGATAGGACGTGGTGGGTAGATTCCTTGGCCTGCACGCTCCTCTGATCTCAACCCCTGTAATTTCTTCTTTTGGAGTCATTCGAAAACATAAGTGTACAGTAACGGTCAGGTGTATAGTGTTGAAGAACTAAAAAAACGCATTGAAAATGCCTGTGACATTATTCGTGAGCAAACTGATGTAATGCATGTAATAATTCGTCATAACGCCGGGCAAGACTTTATGCACATCAAACGAATGGTGACCATTTCGAACAATTTCTGTAAACAATTTGGATCAATTTTATCGGTGAGTTTGTGAACTTCCTGATTTTTTTCCAGTTTTTTTCAATCGGTAATTTTTCCTCTCCTAATAAAAGTTGAAAGAGAATATACAAACTTGCATATGGCACCGTGATCCACGGCAGATCTCCTAACAGAGAGATAACACGATCCATAGTCGTATTAAGATCTTGATGACCAACTGCCCTTTTTTCGAAATGGATATTTTATATGATCAACTTCCGGCGAAATGATATCTTTAAAAAAGAGGAGAATCCACAATAATTGGATCAAATTCGAAGAAATGTTAGAAATCATAACAGAACCAAGAGAAATTAGAAACAAACAAGATCCAGGATAAACTAGACACTTTCACAAATGAGAACCACTCACCATGAAAAATCGCCAAAGTTTTGAAGAGCGAAGGAAGGACTCACAATATTGAAAGAGAACCCAGCGAAGGGAAAGAAACCAAGAAAAAAAGAATTAACAATAATTGAATCAATTCGAAGAAATGTTAGAAACCATAACAGAAACAAGAGAAATTTGAAACAAACAAGATCTAGAAAAGGAAGTAACAAATTCTAAGGAAATTATGAGGAAAGCAATTGAAAAAACAACAACAGAAGTAGAAAAAGCCATAAAAAAAATCTATTGGATAAAATCAAAGACTTCATCGAACTAAAAAGAATAACAAAAAAAAGAATACGAATAAACCCATATTAAATTAATTGAACATCATGTTGAAGACTGTTCTAAGAATTTGTTGTAATAAAAAAGGAAGGATAAACTAGACACTTCCACAAATGAGAACCACTCACCATGAAAAATCGCCAAAGTTTTGAAGAGCGAAGAAAGGACTTATACAATATTGAAAGAGAACCCAGCGAAGGAAAAGAAACCAATAAGAAAAGAATTAACAATAATTGGATCAATTCGAATAAATGTTATAAACCATAACAAAAACGAGAGAAATTTGAAACAAACAAGATCTAGAACAGGAAGTAACAAATTCAAAGGAAATTATGAAGAAAGCAATAGAAAAAACAACAACCGAAGTAGAAAAAGCCGTAAAAAAAATCTATTGGATAAAATCAAATACTTCATCGAACTAAAGAGAATTACAAAAAAAGAATACGAATAAACCCATATTAAATTAATTGAACATCATGTTGAAGACTGTTCTAAGAATTTGTTGTAACAAAAAAGGAAGGACAGACTTGACACTTCCACAAATGAGAACCACTCACCATGAAAAATCGCCAAAGTTTTGAAGAGCGAGGAAAGGACTTACACAATATTGGAAGAGACCCCAGAGAAGGAAAAGAAACCAAAAAGAAAAGAATTAACAATAATTGGATCAATTCGAATAAATGTTATAAACCATAACAGAAACAGGAGAAATTTGAAACAAACAAGATCTAGAACAGGAAGTAACAAATTCAAAGGAAATTATGAAGAAAGCAATAGAAAAAACAACAACCGAAGTAGAAAAAGCCGTAAAAAAATCTATTGGATAAAATCAAATACTTCATCGAACTAAAGAGAATTACAAAAAAAGAATACGAATAAACCCATATTAAATTAATTGAACACCATGTTGAAGACTGTTCTAAGAATTTGTTGTAACAAAAAAGGAAGTATAAACTATTCACTTCCACAAATGAGAACCACTCACCATGAAAAATCGCCAAAGTTTTGAAGAGCGAAGAAAGGACTTACACAATATTAAAAGAGAACCCAGCGAAGGAAAAGAAACCAATAAGAAAAGAATTAACAATAATTGGATCAATTCGAATAAATGTTATAAACCATAACAAAAACGAGAGAAATTTGAAACAAACAAGATCTAGAACAGGAAGTAACAAATTCAAAGGAAATTATGAAGAAAGCAATAGAAAAAACAACAACCGAAGTAGAAAAAGCCGTAAAAAAAATCTATTGGATAAAATCAAAGACTTCATCGAACTAAAAAGAATAACAAAAAAAAGAATACGAATAAACCCATATTAAATTAATTGAACATCATGTTGAAGACTGTTCTAAGAATTTGTTGTAACAAAGAAGGAAGGATAAACTAGACACTTCCACAAATGAGAACCACTCACCATGAAAAATCGCCAAAGTTTTGAAGAGCGAAGAAAGGACGTACACAATATCAAAAGAGAACCCAGCGAAGGAAGAGAAACCAAAAAGAAAAGGATTAACAATAATTGGATCAATTCGAATAAACCATAACAGAAACAGGAAAAAATTTGAAACAAACAAGATCTTAAACAGGAAGTAACAAATTCAAAAGAAATTATGAAGAAAGCAACAGAAAAACAACAACCGAAGTAGAAAAAGCCGTAAAAATAATCTATTGGATAAAATCAAATACTTCATCGAACTAAGGAGAATTACAAAAAAAGAATACGAACAAACCCATTTTAAATCAATTAAACATCATGTTGAAGACAGTTCTGAGAATTTGTTGTAACAAAAAAGGAAGGATAAACTAGACACTTTCACAAATGAGAACCACTCATCATGAAAAATCGCCAAAGTTTTGAAGAGCGAAAAAAGGACTCACACAATATTAAAAGAGAACTCAACGAAAGAAAAAAAACAAAAAAAAAGAATTAACAATAATTGGATCAAATTCGAATAAATGTTAGAAACCATAACTGAAACGAGAGAACAGCATGGAAATCAACAAACAAAAATGGTCTACTAATTTGCTTTAGGACCAGGTAGAGTTAGATAATTCTCTTTATTAAAATTTTTCAACAGTAACGACTGTTTAATGAGAACCTAATAATACAGAGATCAGGTATGTAGATAACAACCCTTCTACCCTGTAGGAAGTAGGTATTTATTCCGAACAAAGTCTCAACTAGTGAAAATCGTAGACTTAGACTCGATCATTTTTGTAGCGTCAATAGAATCAAGTAGTGAACTGTCAATACCAATAATGTTCTTGGACAGAAAAATAACAAATTGACGAACTGACTGACAGAAACTTAAATTGAATGACACTAATGACAGATTATCACGGATAACTAAAAAATAACTTGAGCATGCCACTAAATTGTTTCTAATTCGATGTGGTCCATTGCTGTCGTAGTATTCTTGCATGTTCGCAATGATATGCCAGCTTGTGAAATCCAGTTTTATTGATCCTTTTTGAATTATTCAAATTGCATTCGCCCATCCCAACTGCATATAGTTCAAAACCATTACACATATTTAGCTGTCTAATATCTCACGAATTACGTCATACTCGCAAGCTAATAGTCTCCCAGCAGGATAGTCACCTTCGTAGGAAATATGCAAGTAATCCAAGCGATCGGAGTATAACTGTTACCGTACATCGGAATATGGATACACACTTATGTATACATATTGTCACAACAATGAACTTATCTGCCCATAGACATTTTATTCCTTTTAGAGCTCTGCTCCATTTGACCCTGGTACTGTTACGAACGTACCTGACACTCACGTTGCCCACACCTTGATCGGCGTTTCCTGTTATATCAGTTTGTGATATTCTTCATTATCGTTTCATAAATGGGGCCAGTAACTGCACGAGTTGACGATGGCTTACAGTTTCGGCGCGATAATCCCGAAATCTCCGCCGTGTTCGAACTTTGATTCGACCAGAAGGAACCTTCGAACGTTCAAAATCACTGCATGTTATGCAAGCAAAAAAAGGCTTCGACAATAGTATATTATTCAAGGAGCGTTAAGGTAGGTCATAACTCACGAACTCATAACTCACGCACTCATAACTCACGCACTCACACTCTCCTGCGGCTTGGCCTGTTATTCATCAAGTGAGTTATGACCATTACTGCAAGTTGAATACTATACTTCATCTACGATTATAACAATAAATACTAAGATACAAGTACAAAGAAAGAACTTTATTCAGAAATCTTAGTAGTAACCTATATCAATGCATTATTTCTGTTGATTGCGCTTCTAAGCATGGGGTAGAAAGTCCCTAGGGGCGATGCTTTATATTTAGTGAAAAGTTGACTGAAATATGCCGAAAGAACATTCTCTGTAAACGAGGACTTAATATTCTTACTGCTACACCAATCTTGAAAATTGTTCTATACATCTTTATATTTGCTTTGGGATTTTTTGGGCAATAAATTCTGTGTGGTAACATTGGCTGATTGTCTTATTTCTGAAGGTGTACATAATTATTCATCTTCACAATCTAATTTCATCTTTTTAAGCAAAACATTCACAATCTTAATTAGGTATCAACTTAATTTGAGAAAACGTCAAAATTCTTCAAGCGACCTCCCCTACCAATAATGGAATGTTCTCTTTCGGCCAATCGGCTTGTTCAGAAGCACAGAGACAGGGAGTTATAGGAGTGAGCACGGTGTTTGTTTACAGATACTATTAATTGCTCAAAAGTGGTTGAATAATGGATATATTATTCGATAGGAGTGGATAAAAATTATTAATGGAGAAAAACGATAACCTAACATGGAAAACGTTATCCTCTACCAACTCTTGGACGTTCCGTTCCAGCGAATAAAGGAAACTGGCTAATTAAAATCAGCCTTATCTCGAGGAGGAAATTTATACCGTGTTAAGGCAATGTTCGACGTTCGTCTGACTCCATTCTTTTTCAGAACAACTGATAATTTCGCGATCTACGCTGAAGATATAGTGACAGCTGTCGGATGTATCCTTATAACTTCATTGAGTTGATCTAAGCCATAAATCAAGCAGGAAGTATTTTCTTTATGGATTTCACAGTGTAGCATGTAAAGGCTGTTTTGCACTGCCTTAATATAAATCCGGATTTTCACTCGAAATATTTCTCGATAATAAAAATACCTCGAATTCTTTCGGAATAAATGTTAGCGACGCTGAAATTATCACACCCCGGATGGAGTAAGGTGGAAAAAAATTCGAGAGGGAGGGGGAGAATATTCCATATACTTTTATACCATATTCCCTGTCGCCATATCCTCTTCTTCGCGTCTACTTCAGCATTCGGATCATTTTTGTCACGTAACATCATGAATGGAAACTGGAAGTTTGGAGTAACGAGAAGATTGTTTTCTGAATTCACAATGAGGGGATGGGGTGCTGCCTTGGATGATATCCAGTGTCGAATTTTTCACCTTCTATGTCGCGAGTGAGGGGAGGAATTCTACTTGCGAAAAATGCTATAAATTAACCGGTGATTAAAATGAAAATTTCTGAGATTTTTCCTTCATGGCGTAAATATTCAACAATAACATAACAACTCACCGCTATCCTTATTTTTTTCTGTCTTCAAGTTGGCAATTTGAGTATCAGTTACGAAAATGTGATTTGAAAAATTTTTTTTTTTTTTTTTATTTCTTCTTATTCGTGAATTACCTATACGACTTTTTATTCATGAAATGAATGTATTTTTAAAAAATGATTAATTTTTTTTTTCTGATTTATCGACATGCAGATTGCTTATCAGGAGGACCAGGCTCATTCTCAGGAGCAAGTAAGGAAACTTTTAATAATCCACATTTTTAGATGTTCAAAGTTGAGATTTTTCTATGTGGAAATGGATAGACTCCAATAGGTGTGGATTTTTTTCAAATTACCTGTGTCGTTCATCTAACGAAAAAAATTATCTCAGAGTCCCTAGAAGGTTTCTACAGAATTTTATGATTTTTTTTGTCATAAAACTCTTTTTTCGGAATTTTCGACGTATACTGCGGCTAAACGATGAGGTCCATGAAGGAACCGAGTGTATATTTGAAATCTGCGTGGTCGAATTAATTGGTAAGAGAAATTTCAAGACGATAGGCGAACAAGAAAATTTTCACCAAAAAAGTTCCTGAAACAAGGAAAATTTGGTAAAACAAAATTATACAATTTATAGGAGAAATACAACTTTTTACCATAGTTTGAGGGCGTTGATTCTGAATATCCACTTTGTTTTCACGAGATATAATTTTTTTGGTTGCTACAGAACTTTGAAGTAAACCCATTTAAAGATCCACATTTTTAGTTATACAAATTTGAGATTCTCCTATATGGAAATGGATAGACTCTGATGAATGTGGAGTTTTTTCCAATTGGGTGTGTCGTTCCTCTACCGAAAAAAATTATCTCAGAGTTCCAAGAACGTTTCGACAAAATTTTAGGATTTTTTTTGTCATAAAACACTTTTTTCGTGATTTTCGACGTATGCTGCGATGAAACTATAACGACTATGGAGGAACCGAGTGTATATTTGAAATCAGCGTGGTCGCATGGACTGATAAAAGATATTTCAAGAAGATATACATATTATAAACATAATTCGAGGTTGTAGATTCCGAATATGTAATCGGTTTCCACGAGATATAATTTTGTTGGTTGCTGCAGCACTTTGAATTTAAAACTTTTAAAGATCTACATTTTTAGATGTTCAAATTTGAGATTCTTCTATGTGAGAATGGATAGACTCCAATGAGTGTGGATTTTTTTTCCAGTTGGCTGTATCGTTTAGCTACCGAATAAAATCATCATAGAGTTTCTAGAACGTTTCTAATGAATTTTATGATTTTTTTGTCATTCAACTATTTTTTCGAGATTTTCGACGTATGCTGCGATGAAACTATAATGAATATGGAGGAACCGAGTGCATATTTGAAATTGCGTGGTCGCATTGACTGATGAAAGAAATTTCAAGAAGATAGTCCAACGAAAAAATTTTCGCCAAAAATTTCCCGACCATATACAAGGAAAATTTGGTGAAAAAAAAATTTTCCAATATAGATATGATATACATATTATAAACATAATTCGAGGTTGTAGATTCCGAATATGTAATCGGTTTCCACGAGAAATAATTTTTTTGGTTGCTACAGCACTTTGAATTCGAAACTTTTAAAGATCCACATTTTTAGATGTTCAAATTTGAGATTCTTCTATGTGAGAATGGATAGACTTCAATGAGTGTGGATTTTTTTTCCAGTTGGCTGTATCGTTCAGCTAACGAATAAAATTATCCTAGAGTTTCTAGAACGTTTCTAATGAATTTTATGATTTTTTTGTCATTCAACTATTTTTTCGAGATTTTCGACGTATGCTGCGATGAAACTATAATGACTATGGAGGAACCGAGTGCATATTTGAAATAGCGTGGTCGCATTGACTGATGAAAGAAATTTCAAGAAGATAGTCCAACAAAAAAAAATTCGCCAAAAAATTTCCTGGCCATATACAAGGAAAATTTGTTGAAAAAAAAATTATCCAATATAGATATGATATACATATTATAAACATAATTCGAGGTTGTAGATTTCGAATATGTAATCGGTTTCAACGAGAAAAATTTTTGTTGGTTGCTACAGCACTTTGAATTTGAAACTTTTAAAGATTCACATTTTTAGATGTTTATATTTGAGATTTGGTGAAAAAAATTATCCAATATAGCTATTATATACATATTATAAACATAATTCGAGGTTGTAGATTTCGAATATGTAATCGGTTTCCACGAGAAAAATTTTTGTTGGTTGCTACAGCACTTTGAGTTCGAAACTTTTAAGGATTCAAATTTTTAGGTGTTTATATTTGAGATTTGGTGAAAAAAATTATCCAATATAGCTATTATATACATATTATAAACATAATTCGAGGTTGTAGATTCTGAATATGTAATCGGTTTCCACGAGAAATAATTTTTTTGGTTGCTACAGCACTTTGAATTCGAAACTTTTAAAGATCCACATTTTTAGATGTTCAAATTTGGGAATCTTCTATGTGCGAATGGATGGACTCCAATGAGTGTAGATTTTTTCCCAGTTGGCTGTATCGTTCAGCTAGCGAAAAAAATTATCCTAGAGTTTCTAGAACGTTTCTACTGAATTTTATGATTTTTTTTGTCATTCAACTATTTTTTCGAGATTTTCGACGTATGCTGCGATAAAACTATAATGACTATGGAGGAACCGAGTGCATATACGAAATCAGCGTGGTCGCATCGACCGATGAAAAAAATTTCAAGAAGATAGTCCAACAAAAAAATTTTCGCCAAAAAATTTCCCGACCACAAGGAAAATTTGGTGAAAAAAAAATTATCCAATAAAGATATGATATACATATTATAAACATAATTCGAGGTTTTAGATTCTGAATATGCAATCGGTTTCCAGGAGAAATAATTTTTTTGGTTGCTGCAGCACTTTGAATTTGAAACTTTCAAAGATCCACAATTTTAGATGTTCAAATTTGAGATTCTTCTATGTGCGAATGGGTAGACTCCAAAGAGTGTGGATTTTTTTCCAGTTGGCTATATCGTTCAGCTACCGAAAAAAATTATCTTAGAGTTTCTAGAACGTTTCTAATGAATTTTATGATTTTTTTTTGTCATTCAACTATTTTTTCGAGATTTTCGACGTATGCTGCGATGAAACTATAATGACTATGGAGGAACCGAGTGCATATTTGAAATCATCGTGATCGCATTAACTGATGGAAGAAATTTAAAGAAGATAGTCCAACAAAAAAATTTACGCCAAAAAATTTCCCCACTATATACAAGGAAAATTTGGTGAAAAAAAAATTATCCAATATAGATATGATATACATATTTTTAACATAATTCGAGGTTGTAGATTCCGAATATGTAATCGGTTTCCACGAGAAATAATTTTTTTGGTTGCTACAGCACTTTGAATTCGAAACTTTTGAAGATCCACATTTTTAGATGTTCAAATTTGAGATTTTTCTATGTGCGAATGGATAGACTCCAATGAGTGCGAATTTTCTTCCAATTAGCTGTATTGCTCAGCTATCGAAAAAAATTATCTTACAGTTTCCCACCATGTTGAGCATTTAGTGGTAGTTAATAAAGTAATATGAAGCTCGAATTATACAGTTGATCCAACAAACGCGAGGTGGTAGATTTTAAAACCGACTTCATTATTTATCATTTTTACGCGGATACGGCCAGACCGCCCGATGTTTTTCCTCCCGGTACCTCCATTGTAGATTCAGCTGATCGAATATTCATAACCCCATTCCGACATAATTGAACGACAATAAATAATTTATTGTTTTGCAAATAGGAGGAAGCGATTTCAGACAACAGGGAAATCTCCAATTTGCATTTTCATCCGTGGGGGGCGCGCAAGTGGGTAAAATGAATTCGAATCGGGCGATATCAATTTGGGAATTGACGAAGATAAAGTTCAGACTCGAACTGGTTCGGAACTATCCCGTGAGGTCTAATCATAACGTGTCTTGGATGTGTGGCACTCCCACTCCCCCCCCGAAAATTCCCAAATAATCCTGTCGTCCGATGTTATGTCACGCTGAGGAATTAAAACAGATCACAATGAATAATGCATACATTCTCACCTTCACCCATCGATTTAAAACAGATCGCGAACAACGAACACGGCAATTTGAAATTCAAACACCAATAACGATTCGCGCGAGAAAAAAATAAATTATTATCTCTCACATTTCCAGAACTGGTAAAATATTTATTTTATTCGACGCGATAAAATAACATAAAGTGGACATCAAGTGTTGTAAAGAACGGAACGGAACAGTTATTCATTTATGCATCGAGTTGCGTTGTGGAGTTTATGTCCTCGTTAAATAATACAAATAATCAACGAAATGACTCTACGTTTTCGTAAAACACGGAGTGCAGGACGCCGGTTTTTTTAAGTTTCGCGTGATGGAGATGAAACTGATGATTCTCGTGCATCTGATGAAAAAAATTCTAATAAGAGTGTATACGACGCTTGAACGTTTGAAATAATTCAATTTTTGTAGAGATATTGAATGAATATTTGAAGATATTATTATCTCTTGTATGTGTCGTTTTTCCTTCTGTTTTACTTCTTCTTAATTTTACTTAGTCATTCTTTCTTTTGAAGGTTCATTTAGACTTGTTCTAGGTTTCTTTAAAAAAAAAGAAATAGTTATAGTTTCGTCGAAAGTCTCAAAAAAATAGTTGAACGACAAAAAAAATCATAAAATTCAGTAAAAAAGTTGTAGGAACTCTAGGATATTTTTTTTCGGTAGCTGAGCGATACAGCCAACTGGAAAAAAATTCACATTCATTGGAGTCTATCCATTTCCATATAGAAAAATCTCAAATTTGAACATCTAAAAATATGGATCTCTGAAAGTTTCGAATTCAAAATGCTGTAGCAATAAAAAAAAATATTTCTCGTGGAAACCGAGTAAATATTAGGAATCTACAATCTCGAATCATATAGATAATATGTTTCTTTTCTCTTCATTGGATAGGTTTTTTTTCACCAAATTTTCCTTGTATATGGATGGGAAATTTTTTGGCGAAAAAATTTTTGTTAGCCTATCGTCTTAAAATTTGTTTCATCGGTTAATGAGACCACGCTGATTTCAAATATACACTCGGTTACTCCATAGTCGTTATAGTTTCCTCGCAGCATACGTCGAAAATGTCGAAAAAACAGTTGAATAACAAAAAAAATCATAAAATTCAGTAGGAACGTTCTAAAAACACTGAGATAATTTATTTCGGTAGCTGAACAATATAGCCAACTGGAAAAAAAACCACACCCATTGGAGTTGATCCATTTCCATATATAAAAATCTCAAATTTGAACATCTAAAAATGTGGATCTTTAAAAGTTTCGAATTCAAAGTGTTGCAGGAACCAAAAAAATTATTTCTCGTAGAAACCGAGTACACATTCGGAATCTACAAACTCGAATTATGTTTATAATATGTATATCATATCTATATTGGATAATTTTGTTTTCACCAAATTTTCCTTGAACCTATATGGTCGTGAAATTTTTTGGCAAAAATTCTTTCATCAGTCTACGCGACCACGCTGATTTCTAATATACACTAGTTTCCTCCATAGTCATTATAGTTTCATCGCAGCATACGTCGAAAATCTTGAAAAAATAGTTGAATGACAAAAAAATCATAAAATTCATTAGAAACGTTCTAGAAACTCTAGGATAATTTTTTTCGTTAGCTGAGCGATACAGCCAACTGGAAAAAAATCCACGCTCATTGGAGTCTATACATTCGCACATAGAAGAATCTCAAATTTGAACATCTGAAAATGTGGATCTTTAAAAGTTTCGAATTCACAGTGCTGTAGCAATCAGAAAAATTATTTCTCGTGAAAACCGAGTACATATTCGGAATCTTCATTCTCGAATTATGTTGATAATTTATAGTTTCTCCTCATAATGGATATTTTTTTCACCAAATTCGGAAATTGTATTCCATAATCTTGTTTCGCTACGCCACTGCCGATCAAGACGTCCAAAGCAAAAACCAAAAGCGATAACGATATAATACATGGCTTTCGAGCTGCACTCATATTCCAAGATCTATAGGAGGAAATGAGCTGCTTCAATTTCAATGAACGAATGAAATCTCTATCCCTTTCACCGCGGACATTACGAGCTGGCGACCAGTCGGTTCTTCGTCTCTAGGAAGTGCTGCTCTTGTTCTTATTGTTCGAAACGAGAAGCCGGAGTTGTTAACTGCCTCTTTCATAACTTCTTACGTTTTCATTCCGTTCACTAACGGAGTAGTGCACTCGAAGACATCATCGCGTTCATCTGTAGGGAAGAAGATGGTTGCTGTTGTTCCCTAACCTCAAATTCGGACGCCATTCGCGCCCGCTAACAATTTACCCGTTTTTGCTTCCGAAATGTTTACACTTTGATAACACAATGAGCTTTTCACATCGTCCAGTCGCTTATGCAACCCCGCATAATAATTTCATGCCTAAACGGAAGCGATTCATCAGGACCAAACCTTCGTAATTATGTCGCGCCCAGTTTCCGCCTATTCATCCGAAGGATCCGACCGGATCAACGGATCTCATGGCCCGATGCCTCCATTAACAGATTCGATTTTGACGAATGGAACAACGGAGGAATCGATCGGAGGTTCATTAGCGACTTTATTCATAACAATTTGCCGCGATGGCTTTAACTCGCGCGATTCTGTGATTTTTACAGATAAACTCCAGAAGAAAAATGAGAGCCTCAGAGTAACTGGAATAAAAAACAAAAAAAACCAATAGAATTTTATTTAATTTTGAATCTTTAATTATCCTAGAATGTTGCAGATCATTACTAGCTATCTCGCCAAAGAAGATAAACTCCAAAAGAAAAATGAGAGCATTAGAGTAACTAGAATAAAAAAACAATGAAAAAAATAAAATTTTATTTCATTTTGAATCTTTAATTAATTCTAGAATGTTGCAGATCATTACTAGCTATCTCGCCAAAGAAGATAAACCCCAGAAGAAAAATGAGAACATTACAGTAACTAAAATAAAAAACAATAAAGCAAATAAAATTTTATTTAATTTTGAATCTTTAATCAATCCTAGAATGTTGCAGATCATAACTAGCTATCTCGCCAAAGACAACAAACTCCAGAAGAAAAATGAGAGCATTAGAGTAACTAGAATAAAAAACAATAAAGCAAATAAAATTTTATTTCATTTCGAATCTTTAATTTATTCTAGAATGTTGCAGATCATTACTAGCTATCTCGCCAAAGTAGTTAAACTCCAGAAGAAAAATGAGAGTATTAGAGTAACTAGAATAAAAAACGATAAAGCAAATGAAATTTTATTTGATTTTGAATCTTTAATTAATCCTAGAATGTTGGAGATCATTACTAGCTATCTCGCCAAAAAAGATAAACTCCAGAAGAAAAATGAGAGCATTAGAGTAACTAGAATAAAAAACAATAAAGCAAATAAAATTTTATTTCATTTCGGATCTTTAATTATCCTAGAATGTTGCAGATCATTACTAGCTATCTCGCCAAAGTAGATAAACTCCAGAAGAAAAATGAGAGCATTAGAGTAACTAGAATAAAAAACGATAAAGCAAATGGAATTTTATTTGATTTTGAATCCTTAATTAATCCTAGAATGTTGGAGATCATTACTAGCTATCTCGCCAAAGAAAATTAACTCCGGAAGAAAAATGAGAGCATTAGAGTAACTAGAATAAAAAACGATAAAGCAAATGAAATTTTATATGATTTTGAATCTTTAATTAATCCTAGAATGGTGCAGATCATTACTAGCTATCTCGCCAAAGAAGACAAACTCCAGAAGAAAAATGAGAGAATTAGAGTAACTAGAATAAAAAAACAATGGAACAAATAAAATTTTATTTCATTTTGAATCTTTAATTAATTCTAGAATGTTGCAGATTATTAGCTATCTCGCTAAAAAAGATAAATTCCAGAAGAAAAATGAGAGCATTAGAGTAACTAGAATAAAAAACACTGAAGCAAATACAATTTTATTTCATTTTGAATCTTTAATTAATCCTAGAATGTTGCAGATCATTACTAGCTATCTCGCCAAAGAAGATAAACTCCAGAAGAAAAATGAGAGCATTAGAGTTACTAGAATAAAAAAACAATGAAACAAATGAAATTTTATTTAATTTTGTATCTTTAATTAATCTTAGAATGTTGCAGATCATTACTAGCTATCTCGCCAAAGAAGATAAACTCCAGAAGAAAAATGAGAGCATAAGAGTAACTAAAATAAAAAAAATAAAACAAATAAAATTTTATTTCATTTCGAATCTTTAATTATTCCTAGAATGTTGCAGATCATTGCTAGCTATCTCGTCAATGAAGATAATCTCCAGAGGAAAGAAGACAACATTGAAGTGCCTAGAATTAAAACAATAAAAAAAACAAATTTCATTTCATTTTGAATCTTTCATCAATCCTAGAATGTTGCAGATCACTACTAGCTTTTCCGTCCAAAAAGATGAACTCCAGAAAGAAAAAATGAAAGCATTAGAATGACTAGAATAAAAAACAATAAAAAAATCAATTTTATTTCATTTTGAATCTTTGATTGATCCTAGAATGTTTCAGATTACTCTTTCGTCATAGAAGATAAACTCCAGAAAAAAAATGAAAGCATTAGAGTACCTAGAATAAAAAACAATAAAAAAAAACAAATTTCATTTCATTTTGAATCTTTCATCAATCCTAGAATGTTGCAGATCACTACTAGCTTTTCCTTCGAAAAAGATAAACTCCAGAAAAAAAATGAAAGCATTTGAATAACTAGGATAAAAAAACAATAAAAAATTTTTTTTTTCATTTTGAATCTTTGATTGATCCTAGAATGTTTCTGATTACTATTTCGTCATAGAAGATAAATTCCAGAAGAAAAATGAGAGCATTAGAGTAACTAGAATAAAAAACAATAAAAAAAATCAAATCTGTAATCCCACCGGAAAATTTCGTTAATTTAGAAATTTGTCTGCCCAATCTCAAGCCCCGCTCTGTTCGCACGTCAATATAATGTTCGAGTAAGTTTATGGACATTTATTTTCAAACTACCAACTTGCAGCGGTATATCTGCAAAAGTACATTATCCGAACTTCCTTCCAACTTTGTGACAATACAATTTTCTCGCATCTTGTTTTGCGCAAGGATTCGTCCTCAACTTTGTTATATTTACAGACAAGTCTCCGCCGTATCACACCTAATAAAAATTGCTTTTTCGGGCGTGTTTCGGGATTGGAATTGAAACAAGAATCCTCATGGAGAATGTCTTGGTCCCGTGGAAAGTGGAAGTTTTTCTTGATATCGCCTCAGCGGAAAAGTTTTTCTTGGGAGATAATGCAATTATTCCGACAGGAGGAAAATAATCTCCAGACACATTTGTTATTGTTGTACAATATACAGGGTGTTATTTCAATACTCAATGGCATTATGGAAGCAAAGTATCCTCGAAGCGTCAAAAGGGCAAGGTATTTATTATTATTTGCGCCTCCAGCCCTTCAGTGAAGCTGAACCATTTCAAAAGAGAAAGCTTTTCCCCCATCCAGTGAAAACGAACAAATATATCTTTGTCTCCAGTATCGGGTAATCATGTTGTATAACGAAAGAACTTACACCTGCATGCAGCAGTGCAATTGTGATTTCCCGTTAACTTAATAACTAATTACTGCGGTGGTAAATCATTGTTAATTCTAAACATTTCAACTATACTGTTGACAGTCGTACAAAAGAACATGACTGATGGTCGGTGAAATGATTCTAGGATTTTTGCGACAAGTGATTAGTTATCTGTGGGAACCAGGAATTCCTCCGAGATATTCTCATCTTCGTTGCTCTTATAATTTTCACCAATACAGTGTCGCCAAAGTCCCTAATATATTATATCTCTAAGATCCAGTTATAATATCAAAAATATTTATCACCTTGTCCTACACAAATAAGCATGAACGCAAGGAAATCGTCTATATCCGCCCATTTTGATGCAATTATACCGTTTAAAATAACAATTACCACTTTTATGAACGGTGGATCACCGATGATCAACCAGCGTGAAAACTTTTAACGTCTGGCTCTTCATTCGAAACTGAGAAACATTAAGTTTATGTGTAGCAATTTACATCTATTATAATAAAACTCGTTAGTTCGAGATAGTTAAATTGCTTGTAGTTGATATCACTTCGTAGATTTGATGTGATGAGTTTTTGTGAGATTCGTGCCTTCAGCGAATATAAACATACTCGTATACTGTTTGCAATTTCACGTCTGGATGAATTTTCGAATATGAGGTTCATTCGAGGGCGACGTCAATTTTTTTGTCCAGTAAGGATCGAGGATTCAAACGATAGTTTTTTGTGAAGTTCTAACGGTGATATTCGATGGTTTAAGTTTATAAATAATCAATTTTCGAAAAATAACAAAACACATATTATTATTCAATAAACAATAATTCGAGAAATCAAATTCATTTTAAAATTTCAGAAATCTACTTAGTGAGTAGATCCACTTAATGAGTAAATCAACTTAGTCAGTAGATCTACTTATTGGGTATATCGACATTTTTTCTGGTGAAAGAGAAATCGATACGATACAATTCATTGAAATGGTATAGATAATCAATTGTCGAAAAATAACAAAACGCTTTTAATTATCCAATAATTCGAGAAATTAATATCATTATGAAATTTCAGAAATTTACATGGTGGGTAGATCAACTTAGTGAGTAGATCTACTTACTAGGTTGATCAACTTAGTGAGTGGATAAACTTAGTGAGTAGATCCACTTAGTAAGTAAATCAACTTAGTGAGTAAATTTACTTAGTGGTTGAATCTAAATTTTTTCTGGTGAAAGGGAAATTGATTGATTGATAAATTGATAATCAATTTTCGAAAAATAACAAAACGCTTTCAACTATCCAATAAACAATAATTCGAGAAATTAAAATCATTATAAAATTTCAGAAGTTCACATAGTGGGTAGATCAACTTAGTGAGTAAATCCACTTACTAGGGTGATCAACTTAGTGAGTGGATAAACTTAGTGAGTAGATCCACTTAGTAAATAAATCAACTTAGTGAATAAATTTACTTAGTGGTTGAATCTAAATTTTTTCTGGTGAAAGGGAAATTGATACGATGCAATGCATTGAAATGTTATAAATATTCAATTTTCGAAAAATAACAAAACGCTTTTAATTATCCAATAAACAATAATTCGAGAAATTAATATCATTATAAAATTTCAGAAATTTACATAGTGGGTAGATCAACTCAGTGAGTAGATCTACTTACTAGGTTGATCAACTTAGTGGGGGATCAACTTAGTGAGTAAATCCACTTAGTAAGTAAATCAACTCAGTGAGTAAATTTACTTAGCGGTTGAATCTAAATTCTTTCTGGTGAAAGGGAAATCGATACGATACAATGCATTGAAATGTTATAAATAGTCGATTTTCGAAAAATAACAAATACGTTATAAAATTTCAGAAATTCAGATCAACTCAGTGAGTAGATCTACTTAATAGGTAGATCAACTTAGTGAGTAAATCCACTTAGTAAGTGAATCAACTTAAATAGTAGATTTACTTAGAGGTTGAATCTAAATTTTTTCTGGTGAAAGGAAAATCGATACGATACAATGCATTGAAATGTTATAAATAATCAATTTTCGAAAAATAACGAAACGTTCTTTTTTATCCAATAAACTATAATTCGAGAAATTGAATAGATTATAAAATTTCAGAATTCTACATAGTGAGTAGATCAACTCAGTGAGTAGATCTACTTAGTAGGTAGATCAACTTAGTGAGTAAATCAACTTAGTGAGTAGATCTACTTAGAGGGTAGATCCCTTTTCTTCTGGTGGAAGGGAAATCGATATGATACAATTGAAATGGTATAAATAATCAATTTTCAAAAAATAACAAAACGTATTTTATTATTCAATAAACAATAATTCGAGAAATTAAATTTATTTCAAAATTTCAGAAATCTACATAGATAGTTGGTCTACTTATCGAGTAGATCTACTTAGTTAGTAAATCAACTTGGTGAGTAGATCCACTTAGTAAGTAAATCACTTAGTAAGTAAATCAACTTAGTAGTACTACTTAGTGCCTAGATCTACTTTCTTTCTGGTGAAAGGGAAATCGACTCGATACAGTGCATTTAAATGGTATAAATAACGGCAAAATTTTTCGCGGCTGAGTTTTACGCTTTTCATTCATTTCATATCATATTCTACTTTCTGTAGGAATTTTATCGAAATCCAAGAGGTGACCATATCCTGCACTTTTTCCCATAACTTCCTCGAAATCTTCGAAATCCCATAAAAAGTGTTGTTGAAATGTTGCAAAAAACGAAAATGGTATGAATGTGAAGTCTTCGATACCTTCTGGAAGTGATTAATACCTCGAAGAAGTCTTGCATTCCCGATAAGAATGAGTTACATTCAGGAAACAAGTTATTTTCCCTTTATCATATGAATTATGAGAAGGCACTCACATTTCTATACCGTACGAACAGGAGCGTTAAGCCTTCTGATTATACTTCCAGAGCAGGAATCGCAAGGACTAATAAATCGAAAAGCCTATCATCAAGTCGCAGCTTCTGAACTGATGATTCGATTTTTTTTTCGAATTGTACATTGAATATAGAAATCTTATTAAAATGCCTGGAACGCGAAACCGTTCAATGATGGTGGGTAAGTACAGTGTTTGTACCTTTCTCCTGGAATGAAAGAACAGGTTACAACACGTTTGAAGGGATCATAGAATTAACCAATGAACCATTTCAACTAGATGAGAAATGTCATGCTCTCTCGAAAATTATACAAAAACAATGAAAATAATATAATTCATGAATAATTGCAAATAATTATAAGAAATGAAAATTGACATACACGTAAACACATTTTCACATATATATCCTCTCCATGTAGTTTCCTGCTGTTATTATCCATTAAAACCCGATGTCCAATCCTATCACGTAGGTTATGCAAATTATAACGCTCCTTCAAAGTAAATAATGACCCTGCGAATTTTCTAATCTGAAGTAATTTTCATATTGATAAAAACAAGTCGGTTCGCAAAAATGATTAATTCGCATAATTTATGGGTACACGAGTGCTGCTACAAATTAATATGACAAGTCGCTGCCCCCTCTTGGTACACAGCTATCAATTTCAATACCGCTGTTATTACATGATATGGTATTAAACCATTACGTGGGGATAGCATCTCCTGGAGAATTTTTATTTTCTCCAAGAAACGTTGACTGATTTAATCAAATTCAGAGTATGTATGTATAAATCCACATAGTGAGTAGGACTACTAAGTGAATAGGTCTACATAGTATGTAAAAAAACTAAGTGAGTAGATCTCAGTGAGTATATCTATATCTAGCAACTAAGCTATTCACTAAGCAGATCTACTCACTAAGTAGATCTACTCACTAAGTAGATCTACTCATCAAGTAGATCTACTCACTAAGTAGATCTACTCACTAAGTAGATCTACTCACTAAGTAGATCTACTCACTAAGTAGATCTACTCACTAAGTAGATCTACTCACTAAGTAGATCTAATCACTAAGTAGATCTAATCACTTAGTAGATCTATTCACTTAGTAGATCTACTCACAAAGAAGATCTACTCACTAAGTATATCTACTGTTATGGCTCTTAAGTGAAATTTAATGAGATTTATTCAAATTTTGAAAAAATTTTATATTTAATAACAAAAAAAAAATTGTTCAATATTTCAATTGATTTGGTTCCTTCAATGAGGGTTCTAAGATGAAAAATAAAAAATGTTCACACAATTATATTTGTAACAATGCTCTTTATATTCGTTCTACTTGAAAGTTTAATTTTCCTGCTTTCAAATTGCATGAAATTCCACTTGGCAAGGTTTTCAAACAAAAATTCTCCATTCCTTTTTCCAATTCCGATGAAAAATATATTTTTTTTTGAGTATAGATCTCGACTGACCTTTATCAGTCAATTGTTTCTTCACACTTCCACCAATTAATTCCATATCATATTTTCCTTGATGTAGAAGCATTCTTGATGCACTCTGTTTAGTTTCCAATTGCAACTTCCATTTTTCCAAAATTTCTTACATAAATGACAATTTTTTACTATGTGATTAATAATTTTAACAATTCATATATTTTTTTTATTATGTGAACCCCCTTTCAAAATATGATAATGTTTTAGGTAATGGATACTAGGAGGTTGGATTTCCTGAATCGACTAAGATTTTAAAAAACATTCTTGTCATTTATTACTGGATATTACGAAGAATTTAATTTTATGGTTTCCGCTTATATATTTATGAGAGTTTCCAAATTTCATGCATTTTTGGTGAAGTATTCGAATTTATTTTCAAATCGTAAAAAAAAACTAGGTTTTGATTTCCCTAACTCTGCCAACTAAGTATATTTACTCACTAAGTAGATCTAGTCACTAAGTAGATCTACTCACTAAGTAGATCTACTCACTTAGTAGATCTACTCATTCAGTAGATCTACTTTCACTAAGTAGATCTACTCACTAAGTAGATCTACTCACTTAGTAGATTTACTCATTCAGTAGATCTACTTTCACTAAGTAGATCTACTCTACTCTACTCACTAAGTAAGCCACTCACCAAGTATATCTACTGTTATGGCTCGTACGTGAAATTGAATGAAATTTATTTCAATTTTGAAAATAATTCATATCCAATAACAATTTTAAGAAATTTTGTTAAATATTTTAATTGATTTACCCGGTGGGTTCTAAGATGAAAAATTAAAAATATTTACATAATTAAGTTTTCAAAAAAATTCCATAAAATTAACTCCAACTATTGAATGATAGAGTTAAAAATTTAAATGTGTAAATATTTTTAATTTTTCATCTTAGATCACTAAAATTGATAAATCCATTCAAAATAATGATCACTGATTAATGAATGGACTCACAGAGAAAAGTTTAATTTCCCTGCTTGTATAAAATTCCACTTGGCAAGGTTTTTACCAAAAATTCTCGATGTTTCCTTTTCCCAATCCCAATTCAAAGAAAATTTTTCTGAAGGATAAATCTCGGATGACTTTTCTCGGTCAACTGTTTCTTCACTTCTCCACAAATCAATTCCATATCATATTTTCCTTGATGTTGAAGTATTCTTGATGCACTTCGTTTAGTTTTCAATTCCGAATTGCATTTTTCCAAAATTTCTTTTAATTTATAATATGACTGGATCTAAGAATAATTAAATTTTATTGTTTTCCTTATATATTTATGAGAAATTCCAAATTTCATGCATTTTGGTGAAGTATTAGAATTCATTTTCAAATCGTTAAAAAATACCTACTTTTTGATTTCCGTAACACTACCAACTAAGTATATTTACTCACTTAGTAGTTCTAGTCACTAAGTAGATCTACTCACTAAGTAGATCTACGCATTAAGTGGATATACCCACTAAGTAGATCTACTCACTAAGTAGATCTACTCACTAAGTAGATCTACTCACTAAGTAGATCTACTCACTAAGTAGATCTACTCACTAAGTAGATCTACTCACTAAGTAGATCTACACATTAAGTATATCTACCCACTAAGTAGATCTAGTCCCTATGTAGATCTACTCGAAAAGTAGATCTACTCACTAAGTGCTAAGCTACTCACTAAGTATGTCTACTCACTAAGTAGTTTTACTCACTAAGAAGATCTACTCACTAGGTATGTCTCCCAAATCAGAAACATGAAAAGATTTTCCTCTCGAATCGAGAGGATATTCGAAATGGTCCAGCTTCACTCAAGGCCCGGAGGCGCACCTAATAAAAAATGCACTGCCCTTCTAACGCTTCGAGGATGCTTTACTTCCATAGTGCTCAATTATTGTTGGAGCGCTTCATATACTGTACTTCTAGAACTTTTAATGAAGTGCAGATAGAAGTTGGCGAACGTTTTGAATCAGAGTATTGTTTGAGGGGAAACCTGCAGAACTTAGGAGATTGGATGGAAATTCAGATAGCATCTGATCAAATAAACCTGTCGATAGAGTTTGAATTTATTAAAATAGAGGCAGTTCTGAAATGATGTTCTCGCATGCTCGGCTTTTAAGTTAGTCAATAAGATCTAGTCAAGAGAAAATTCAGGGAACATCGCAATGACATGTGAGCAAGGGTTCCTCTGGAGAATTGAAGAAGATCCCAAAAGAAGATAGTTATGGGCTTTCACCACACAAATCTTCATTTTTTCATCTTCGATCTTCGAGATATGTCTCGCATGTATACCTGCGGTCCAAAAACAAACATCGGGGCCCCGAAAAGCTGAGCGAGAGGCAGCTGGCTTGCCTTCCTTTGTTGTGCGTTTGTTGTTTTGTTGTATGTCGGCGTAGTTAGGACAACGGGGGGAAGATGCAAAGATGCGTTCCGTTTCTCGGAATCGGCGCAAGCTGCAATATCGAAACCCTTCTGTTGTTGCCAATATAAGGTCGACAAACTCGACATTTGGCTACCTGAAGGCCCGGTCCTCGCACGTTGCATTCACCAAGTTTATTCGCAGGAGGGAGGATCATTGGATGTCTTCGTCAGTTTTCGAAAGTGAAAGCTCAAAGCAGGGTTCTCTCCAATGGGCGTGGATGGAAATTGAAAGGCTGAGTTGCTTTGTGGTGAAAATGCACTTTTCTTCAAGGCGACTTTCGGCTGCGGCTATCTTAGAAACTGTTCGAGTTGCAAAAAAAGCGATGGAAACAATCTTGTAGAGAATTTGAAGAGCTTTAGTTATGTATACCATAAGTTTTAACGTACGATGTACCGTTTGGAAGATATGAGCCAAAATTGGAACTTTTCTCCACCCTTCTTAGTTGGCTCCCTGGACTTCGAATTGTTTACGTTCTAACTGCTCGAAGAACATTCTTCATTTTGATGTTTTATATAATTCCTTTGTATAGTAGGTAAACATACTATAAGTCCTGGGATCTGTACCCAGAGCTTTGGTAATGGGGTGGGATAAGGGTTCCAATTTTCAGTTTTTTGCTGATACCTCCCAAACGGTGCGTCGTTCGGTAAAACTCACAAATACAAAACGGAAGCCTTTTGAATTCCCTACAAGATTGTGTTCTTTACTTTTTTCTGTAACTTGAACAGTTTCAGATATATCCGCAACGGAAAGTCGTTAATTAACGACAATTATATTTCACCCCACCTTTTTGATAAACATTGCCTTCCAGCGCCTCACCCTTCCACTTTTCTGCCATATCCATAGGGAGAGGAATTGAAGAGCATTCAATTTCCTTTACAATTCGTTTATATCCAATTTCGTATCATCAATTGGTCCAAACTTCTGAGAGGAAATGTTTGTTGGGTCGAAATGCACTTTTCTTCAATTGGCAGTTTTCAGCTGCGGATATCTTAGAAACTGTCCGAGTTACAAAAAATATTATTGAAACAATCTTGTTGGGAATATAAACAGCTTTCGTTATGTATAGAATAAGTTTTACCATACGATGCTCCGTTTGGGAGATATGAGCAAAAATTGGAACTTTTGTCCACCCTCCTTACTTATCTCCCTGGACTTTAAATGGTTTACGTTCTAAGTGCTCAAAAAACATTCTTCATTTTGATGTTTTCTATAATTCCTTTGTATAGAAGGTAAACATACTATAAGTCCTGGGATCTATACCCAGAGCTTTGATAATGGGTTGGGACAAGGGTTCCAATTTTCAGTTTTGGGCTTATACCTCCCAAACAGTGCGTCGTGAGGTAAAACTTTCAGAATACAAAACGAACGCTTTTCGAATCCCCTACAAGATTGTGTTCTTTACTTTTTTCTGTAACTTGAACAGTTTCAGAGATATGCGCAACAGAAAGTCGCTAATTAACGACAATTGTATTTCACCCCACCTTTTTGATAAACATTGCCTTCCAGCGCCTCACCCTTCCACTTTTCTGCCATATCCATTAGGAGAGGAATTGAAGAGCATTAAATTTCCTTCACAATGCGTTTATATCCAATTTTGTATCATCAATTGGTCCAAACTTCTGAGAGGAAATGTTTGTTGGGTCGAAATGCACTTTTCTTCAATTGGCAGTTTTCAGCTGCGGATATCTTAGAAACTGTTCGAGTTACAAAAAAAATAGTGGAAACAATCTTGTTGGAAATATGAACAGCTTTCGTTATGTATAGAATAAGTTTTACCATACGATGCTCCGTTTGGGAGATATGAGCAATAATTGGAACTTTTGTCCACCCTCCTTATTTATCTCCCTGGACTTTGGATGTTTTACGTTCTAACTGCTCAAAAAACATTCTTCATTTTGACGTTATTTATAATTCCTATGTATAGTAGGTAAACATAGTATAAGTCCTGGGATCTATACCCAGAGCTTTGGTAATGGGGTGGGACAAGGGTTCCAATTTTCAGTTTTGGGCTTATACCTTCCAAACTGCGTCGTGAGGTAAAACTTTCAGAATACAAAACGAACGCTTTTTGAATCCCCTACAAGATTGTGTTCCCCACTTTTTTCTGTAACTTGAACAGTTTCAGAGATATGCGCAACGGAAAGTCGCTAATTAACGACAATTGTATTTCACCCCACCTCTTTGATAAACATTGCCTTCCAGCGCCTTACCCTTCCACTTTTCTGCCATATCCATAAGAAGAGGAATTAAAGAGCATTAAATTTCCTTTATAATGCTTCCATTTCAAGTTTTGTATCATCGATGGATCCAAACTTCTGAAAGGAAATGTTTGTGAGGTCAAAATACACTTTTCTTCAATTGGTGGTTTTCGGCTGCGGATATCTCAGAAACTGTTCGAGTTACAAAAAAAAATATCGAATATAATCTTGTAGGGAATTCAAAAAGCTTCCGTTATGTATGGAGTAAATTTTACCGTACGATGCACGGTTCGGGAGATATGAGCAAAAATTGGAACTTTTGTCCACCCTCCTTACTTATCACTTTAAATTGTTTATGTTCTAACTGCTCGAAAAACATTCTTCATTTCGATATTCTCTACTTTGACTGGACCGAGATTTGTGTCGATATACGAACACAGAAGGGGAATTAGCAGTACCTATCTCAACTGTCACCAGGGCAGCTTTTTCAATCTGACCTTGTTGTGATGAAAGGATTTCTCAACGATCTTGCCGTTCTGTGGTCTGACACAGGCAACTCCCTACTGTTATAATTCAGCTTTCCTATATGTCATTAACCATATCGACACCCACTGCTCTTCCGCGAGAGGTGACCTAGGAGTACAATCGTTTCATTCGGAGCGAACGCTTCTAATTGGCTGATGGTCATTTAATTTTTCCACCGCGTACAATCTCGGAGAAATGTTAGCATCCTATATAGTTCGCCCAAGTAGCGGTGCATTCGACCATCGCTTCATCAATTCGGACTGTAACTGTATCTGGACGGAGATTAAAAATGGAGTCGTTGAACCGAAAACAGGAACAAGTATCACTTGGTGCTCTCTAGTCACACGAAACAGATCTCGAGGGATTACTCGAACGATTTGTTGGTGTCAATCGCTCAGGATTCCAATGAAGGATGGGGGAGAACGGCCTCGAGGCGTTTTCTGATCAGATGAATGGATTGGATGCTGGAGGAATGCACAACATCGAATCGAACCATCAATATTGGACTAAAGTAGGGGTGATAATATAGTCCAGCCAATCAAAGGTTTGTAGAAAACATTTCGGGAGGAAGATTTTTTTCTTCGGGAATGTATTCCGAGAAGTAAGAATGTAAACAATTAATAGTCTGGAGACTCGTCAGTCCTGGAGCTTAGTAAGGGGGGTGGACAAAAGTTCAAATTTTTGCTCATATCTCCCAAACGATGCATCGTACGGTAAAACTTACTTCATACATAACGAAAGATCTTCAAATTACCTACAAGATTGTCCCTATCGCTTTTTTTGTAACTCGAACAGTTTCTGAAATATCTGCAGCCGAAAACCGCCCATTGAAGAAAAGTGCATTTCGACCACACAAACATTTCCTTCCAGAAGTTTGGACCATTGATAATACAAAATTAAAGATGAGCGCATTGTGTAGGGAATTTCATGCTTTTCAATTCCTCTCCTCAAGGATATGGCAGAAAAGTGTAAGGGTGAGGCGCTGGAAAGCAATGTTTATCGAAAAAGGTGGGGTGAAATACAATTTTTCTCAATTACCAACTTTCGGCTGCGGATATCTCTGAAACTGTTCAAGTTACAGAAAAAAGTGAAGGGGATTTGAAAATCTTCCGTTTTTT
This sequence comes from Aphidecta obliterata, assembly GCA_963966015.1. Lineage (NCBI taxonomy): Eukaryota > Metazoa > Arthropoda > Insecta > Coleoptera > Coccinellidae > Aphidecta > Aphidecta obliterata. The sequence goes on from OZ014431.1 coordinate 6,005,999, forward strand.
ATAGTATAAGTTTCGCCTTACTACGCACCGTTTGGAAGGTATCAGCAAAAAACTGGAAAAAAATATTTTTCACGTAAACATTCCAAGGGAGGTTGAATCTCCTTTTTCTCGAAAGGTTTATTATTGGAATTACTCGAACTGGCCATCCTTTCGAAGGTTCATCCTCCTCCATTTCTGAAGATTATGCAACCCACAATTCGCAGTTACGATTCTATAAAGCCTACATTTCGAATCTTGCGTTGAAACGACCAGACTTCTCGAAAAGCGACGCAGCTTGTTTTACAGTTTGGGGGGCTTAACAAGATTTTTTTTTCGTAGAAAAAATAATCTTTGGAATCGAAATAAGCGTTTTTGTGTTTGTTATCACTCTGAAATTTTATAATATTGTTTTGTGGTCAATATAATATTATAATTTATTCTTGTTTAAATCCTGATTAATACAGTCCACTTACTTTGGATTTAGATCGACTTGTTTCGTGGAGGGACTATTTAAAATTGATTGTTGCTCATTCATGGAGAATGATCTGAGTCATTGGACTGATTTTATTTCTTCGGAACTCTTCCATCCCAACCAACTTCAGCGAGAATGTTGCTGAGAGAAAAATTCTTGGCGACACAGAAAATATTATGTATTTCCGATTCGAGAAATACATCAAATTGGCCGGCATTTTCCTCCCCCCGTAATGGAACGGCACTCCGAACGCCTCCAGTCATTTGTTCAAGCATTTTTACGTCCATTTCCCGTCGTGACGTGGACGTCCACTCACCCTCTATCTGCTAGTGTGATATTTCATCCCTCATAATCCCCCTGGCGCGTTTTAAAGGGCCATCGCTTCGTAATCAGATACTTCTGTCGGGCGAATTTTTGCGGCAACGATATTTTCTTTCATGCCCGAGCTGATATTTTTCGACAGGGTTTTTCCACATGATACTTTATGAATATTCTGTTTGGGGTTTGGGATATACAATCATTGAATTGAAAAAGTTCACCGATGTCCGGAAGGAATGCATCGATCATCACAAGAAAATTTGAATACATTACATGAAAATTGTTTCTTTTTCGTCGTAAGTGCAATTAAATGGCAGACATAATGAAAATAAGGTTTATGTTTTTCATTCATTTCATATCATATTTCAGATCCTGTAGGAATTTTATCGAAATCTAAGAGGTGACCATATTCTACACCTTTTCTCATTACATTCTCAAAATCGTCGAGAAACTATAAAAGTTGTGTGTAGAAGTTCCGAAAGAATCTATTGAACAGTATTCACCTCATTTCAGACTACGATGGGGTCTTTTCATATCATATTTCAGATCCTGTACGAATTTTATCAGAATCCAAGAGGTGACCATATTCTACACATTTTCTCATTATTTCCTGAAAATCGTCGAGAACCTATGAAAGTTGTGTGTAGAAGTTGCGAAAGGATCTATTGAACGGTATTCACCTCATTTCAGACTACGATGGGGTCTTATCATAGCATATTTCAGATCCTGTAGGAATTTTATCAGAATCCAAAGGGTGACCATCTTCTACACCTTTTTCCATTACCTGCTAAAAATCGTCGAGAACCTACGAAAGTTGTTTGTAGAAGTTGCGAAAGGATCTATTGAAGAGTATTCACCTCATTTGAGACTGCGATGGGATCATCTCATATCATATTTCAGATCCTGTAGCAATTTTATTCAAATCTAAGAGGTGACCATATTCTACACCTTTTCTCATTACATTCTTAAAATCGTCGAGAAACTATAAAAGTTGTGTGCAGAAGTTCCGAAAGAATCTATTGAACAGTATTCACCTCATTTCAGACTACGATGGGGTCTTTTCATATCATATTTCAGATCCTGTACGAATTTTATCAAAATCCAAGAGGTGACCATATTCTACACATTTTCTCATTATTTCCTAAAAATCGTCGAGAACCTATGAAAGTTGTGTGTAGAAGTTGCGAAAGTATCTATTGAAGAGTATTCACCTCATTTCAGACTACGATGGGGTCTTATCATAGAATATTTCAGATCCTGTAGAAATTTTATCAGAATCCAAAGGGTGACCATCTTCTACACCTTTTTCCATTACTTGCTAAAAACCGTCGAGAACCTACGAAAGTTGTTTGTAGAAGTTCCGAAAGAATCTATTGAACAGTATTCACCTCATTTCAGAGTACGATGGTGTCTTTTCATATCATATTTCAGATCCTGTACGAATTTCATCAAAATACAAGAGGTGACCATATTCTACACCCTTTTTCCATTACTTCCTTAAAACCGTCGGGAACCTATAAAAGTTGTGTGTAGAAGTTCCGAAAGAATCTATTGAACAGTATTCACCTCATTTCAGACTACGATGGGGTCCTTTCATATCATATTTCAGATCCTGTACGAATTTTATCAAAATCCAAGAGGTGACCATATTCTACACCTTTTCTCATTATTTCCTAAAAATTGTCGAGAACATATGAAAGTTGTGTGTAGAAGTTGCGAAAGGATCTATCGAACAGTATTCACCTCATTTCAGACTACGATGGGGTCTTATCATGGCATATTTCAGATCCTGTAGGAATTTTATCAGAATCCAAAGGTTGACCATCTTCTACACCTTTTTCCATTACCTGCTAAAAATCGTCGAGAACCTATGAAAGTTGTTCAAAGAAGTTGCGAAAGGATCTATTGAAGAGTATTAACCTCATTTGAGACTCCGATAGGATCTTCTCATATCATATTTAAGATCTTGTAGGAATTTTATTCAAATCTAAGAGGTGACCATATTCTACACCTTTTCTCATTACATTCTCAAAATCGTCGAGAAACTATAAAAGTTGTGTGTAGAAGTTCCGAAAGAATCTATTGAAAGTATTCACCTCATTTCAGACTACGATGGGGTCCTTTCATATCATATTTCAGATCCTGTACGAATTTTATCAAAATCCAAGAGGTGACCATATTCTACACCTTTTCTCATTATTTCCTAAAAATTGTCGAGAACATATGAAAGTTGTGTGTAGAAGTTGCGAAAGGATCTATTGAACAGTATTCACCTCGTTTCAGACCCCGATGGGATCTTCTCATATCATATTCCAGATCCTGTACGAATTTTATCAAAATCCAAGAGGTGACCATATTCTACACCTTTTCTCATTATTTCCTAAAAATCGTCGAGAACCTATAAAAGTTGTGTGTAGAAGTTGCGAAAGGATCTATTGAACAGAATTCACCCCATTTCAGACTACGATGGGGTCTTATCATATCATATTTCAGATCCTGTAGGAATTTTATCAAAATCCGAGAGGTGACCATATTCTACATCTTCTTCCATTTCTTTCTTAAAATCGTCGAGAACCTATAAAAGTTGTGTGTGGAAGTTCCGAAAGGATCTATTGAACAGTATTTTCCTCATTTCAGACTCCGATGGGGTCTTTTCATATCATATTTCAGATCCTGTAGGAATTTTATCAAAATCCAAGAGGTGACCATATTCTACACCTTTTTCCATTACCTGCTAAAAATCGTCGAGAACCTACGAAAGTTGTTTGTAGAAGTTGCTGAAGGATCTATTGAACAGTATTCACCTCATTTCAGACTCCGAAGGGATCTTCTCATATCATATTTCAGATCCTCTAGGAATTCTATTCAAATCCAAGAGGTGACTATATTCTACACCTCTTCTCATTACATTCTTAAAATCGTCGAAAAACTATAAAAGTTGTGTGTAGAAGTTCCAAAAGGATCTATCGAACAGTATTTACCTAATTTCAGACTACGATGGGGTCTTTTCATATTATATTTCAGATCCTGTACGAATTTTATCAAAATCCAAAGGGTGACCATCTTCTACACCTTTTTCCATTACCTGCTAAAAATCGTCGAGAACCTACGAAAGTTGTTTGTAGAAGTTGCTGAAGGATCTATTGAACAGTATTCACCTCATTTCAGACTCCGAAGGGATCTTCTCATATCATATTTCAGATCCTCTAGGAATTCTATTCAAATCCAAGAGGTGACTATATTCTACACCTTTTCTCATTACATTCTTAAAATTGTCGAAAACCATAAAAGTTGTGTGTAGAAGTTCCGAAAGGATCTATTGAACAGTATTTACCTCATTTCAGACTCCGATGAGGTCTTTTCATATCATATTCCAGATCCTGTAGGAATCTTATCAAAATCCGAGAGGTGACCATATTCTACATATTTTCCAATTACTTTCTTAGAATCGTCAAGAACCTATAAAAATTGTGTGTGGAAGTTCCGAAAGGATCTATTGAACAGTATTCACCTCATTTCAGACTCCGATGGGGTCTTCTCATCTAATATTTCAGAACCTGTAGGAATTTTATTAAAATCCAAGAGGTGACCATATTCTACACTTTTTCCCATTACTTTTTTAAAATCGTCGAAAACCTATGAAAGTTGTGTGTAGAAGTTTCGAAACGATCTGTTGAACAGTATTTTTCTCATTTCAGACTCAGATGGGGTCTTTTCATATCATATTTCAGATCCTGTAGGAATTTTATCAAAATCCATGAGGTGACCATATTCTACACCTTTTCCCATTATTTTCTTAAAATCGTCTAGAACCTATAAATTTTACTTCGATTGCTTCATTTTGGATGTCTTCGGTTTGTTTTTTCTACTTTGAATTCACGTTTCGTTCGTCACTCAATCCGAGTTCACAAGATAGAAAACCGTATCGTAAATTAATTTTGCGACAGCCCATTTTTCGTTTATCGAATAAGACCTCCGGCCAAGTCTCATCGTCCCCGAAAACGACGAAATGAAAAATTACCTTCCATCAATATAAATTACTCCAAACAAAAAACGTCACTTGGATCGCTCGCGGAAAGATCCGAATCCAATTTTCCGAATATTATGGAACGAACGTCCGATGCTATTTCGAATCATTTTCCGAGAGTCTTTCAGTTTTCACGATTGATTTAATGCCGACGACGGTATCATAATGTGATCAGCGGGCCGTGAGCCGGATCCAGTGAGTTTTCCTGTAGTTGTGTTCCATTCCATTCTTATCGTTTTTCGTTTTCAGATAACTTAATCGAGTTCGATCCGGATACTCGCGCGCTCATGTTAACTGCATACAGATAGAAAGAAACATTAGAAACAACGGACGGTAATAAATTTTGGAACGAAAAAATACTAGATCAATTTGAAAAAATTCGAAAAATAATTTATTGTGATGCCAGATACTTGAAAATGTTCCGTAATATTCGTTTGCGATTTGAGGAAAAAAACCCCATCGGAGTCTGAAATTAGGTGAATAGCTACTGTTCAATAGATTTTAAGAAAGTAATGGGAAAATATGAAGAATATGGTCACCTCTCGGATTTTGATAAAATTCCTACAGGATCTGAAATATGATATAAAAAGACCCCATCGGAGTCTGAAATGAGGTAAATACTGTTCAATAGATCCTTTCGGAACTTCTACACACAACTTTTATAGGTTCTCGATGATTTTAGAAAATTAAAGGGAAAAGGTGTAGAATATGGTCACCTCTTGGATTTTGATGAAATTCCTACAGGATCTCAAATATGATATGAAAAGACCCCATCGGTGTCTGAAATGAGGTAAATACTGTTCAATAGATCCTTTCGGAACTTCTACACACAACTTTTATAGTTTTTCGACGATTTTAAGAATGTAATGAGAAAAGGTGTAGAATATGGTCACCTCTTAGATTTGAATAAAATTCCTACAGGATCTGAAATATGATATGAGAAGATCCCATCGGAGTCTGAAATGAGTTGAATACTCTTCAATAGATCCTTTTGCAACTTCTATAAACAACTTTTATAGGTTCTCGACGATTTTAAAGAAGTAATGGGAAAAAGTGAAGAATATGGTCACCTCTTGGATTTTGATAAAATTCCTACAGGCTCTGATATATTAGATGAAAAGACCCCATCGGTGTCTGAAATGAGGAAAATACTATTCAATAGATCCTTTCGGAACTTCTACACACAACTTTTATAGGTTCTCAACGATTTTAAGGAAGTTATAGGAATAGGAGTAAAATATGGTCACCTCTTGGATTTTGATACAATTCCTACAGGATCTGAAATTTGATATTGAAAGACCCCATAGGTTTCTGAAATGAGCTAAATACTGTTCAATCGATCGATTTGGAACATCTACACACAACTTTTATAGGTTCTCGACGATTTCAAAAAAGTAATTGGAAAAGGTGTAAAATATGGTCACTTCTCGGATTTTGATAAAATTCCTACAGGATCTGAAATATGATATGAAAAGGCCCCATCGGAGTCTGAAATGAGGTGAATACTGTTCAATAGATCCTTTCGGAACTTCTACACACACATTTCATAGGTTCTCGACGATTTTTAGGAAATAATGAGAAAAGGTGTAGAATATGGTCACCTCTTGGATTTTGATAAAATTCGTACAGGATCTGAAATATGATGTGGAAAGACCCCATCGTAGTCTGAAAAGGGGTGAATACTGTTCAATAGATCCTTTCGGAGCTTCTACACACAACTTTCATAGGTTCTAGACGATTTTAAGAAAGTAAAGGGAAAAGGTGTAGAATATGGTCATCTCTTGGATTTCGATAGAATTCCTACAGGATTTGAAATATGATATGAAAAGATCCTATCGGAGTCTGAAAGGAGGTAAATACTGTCCAATAGATCCTTTCGGAACTTTTCCCCATCCGAAGGTGAGTGATTTGATGGAAACTACCTAAATTCCGATGTAAATTGATATTTTCTTCTTAAATTCCATTGAAGAAAATAGGTCAGTTCTTTAATTTTTGCAAGAATAATAGACAATTTTGAAAAAATTTAGTCTCACATCAGGTTGATTTGGCCGATACTCGATGAAAATCCATATTGACTTAGTATTCACTAATTAACATCGTCCACGATTTTCATTAATTGAGGGTTTTACCAAACCACTACACGTGTTTCGCCACTACGATGGCTTCATCTATGCAGCCATAGTGATGGCGAAACAGGTGTAGTGGTTTGGTAAAACCATCAATTAATGAAAATCGTGGACGATGTTAATTAGTGAATACTAGGTTAATGTTGTTCTCATCGAAAAAAAAATTTGGAGGTTAACCTTTATATTTATTCTAGATTTCAATGAACATTTATTTTCGGACGAAAGAAGCTTTTCAGAATAGCAGTTCGTTGCAGATTAATACTATAAATATTATTGATTTTTTTTCCAGAAAGTTTAGTGTTTACATATATTTTATGTCTGCAATTAATACATGCAATGAGTATTTTTTAGTGGCTAAGCTGGAACTGTTTTTCAGTTGTAGTTGTAGTTGATTTTTAAATTGACAATTCTCTAAAATTCTGTAATAAATTTATCATCCCAAATTATTGTTTATTGGTTCGAATTTCCACAAATAAAGTATGTGTTTAGTTTTTTTATTCGAAAAAATTATTTCTCATAAAATTATATCATTCGATTTCACCATTAGAACTTCACAAAAAATGATTTTTATGTAATTGTTATGTAACTTCTAGATAGCCATTATCTATATTTGTTATTTGATGGAATCTCCGAGAACTTTTATCTACTCATTCAGTGAGTAGATATACTCTACTATATAGATATACTCTCTAAGTAGATCTACTAATTAAGTAGATGTACTCACTGAGTAGATCTTCTAATTAAGTAGTTCTACTAACCTAGTAGACTAGCTCACTAAGTAGACCTAATCACTAAGTTGATCAACTCACTTAGTAGATCTACTCACTAAGTAGATTTACTCACTCAGTAGATCTACTCAATAAGTAGATCTACTCACTAAGTAGATCTTAGTCACTTAGTAGATCTAGTCACTTAGTAGATTTAGTCACTTATTAGTTCTACTCACTAAGTAGATCTACTCACTGAGTAGATCTATGTGAAAAAATAAATTCGAGAGCAGAACATTCCAATAAACCATGTGAAAATTCCAGAATCAACAAAAAATGTCCTTCAATCCTTCCCGCAGTTAATCCTCGCAGCGATAATTCCTCACCGTCCAGTCCGTTACGAAACCCATCCTTTCTTGATAATTGAGATTAAACATCGAATGAAATATAGGTCGGGCCATAACACTGCAGAAATTAAACACCAACGTGGAAGGAAATCACGCCATCAATCTTCTTTACCTGTCTCGAAGGACACAACTGTAATAGTGATAAAAGGGGGGGCGCATCCTCCGAGGACCATAACTTGGAATAACCGGAATTCTCGGTTTCTCCATCTCCTTTGACAGTTCCGTCAAAGTTTGCGGAGAAATAAACGATTAAACTTGAGGGGCGAACCAGAAACGCGAATTGAAACCCGACGGCTTTATGGATCTCGATACGCCCCCTACCGGACCTTCGGATAACTGAGCTATGGGCTCGGCTTGACCTCTGTATAACCTTCCAGATGAGATGCTAATCGGAAAAGAGGAAACAACAACACGCCTCTGTAGTTATCAGAAGGGGGAGCAAGGAAATAATGAAAACTTAATAACTTAGGGTGCTTTTGGATGGAAACAACCACCATCAGGCGCAATGAAGCCTAAGTGTTGATCAAAGTACACTTCCGATACATTAGCAATCCACTTTTGAAAGTTCCAGCCAGTTATTGCATTAAGTAGAAAGCCATCAGGTCATATTAGGGTCAGTGTGAGCGGGGAGTATCCTTCGTGGAAACCAACGACACTGGTGTGGAATTATTAGGGATGCCCAGCATCCTTTAGAGTCGTTAATGTGTGTCATCGATTAGTTTTCTTGGGTATTGATGTGAATAGTCCAAACATTTCAGACTCCGATGGAGTCTTTCCATATCATATTTCAGTTCCCGGTGGAATTTTAGCGAAATCCAAGAAGTGACCATATTCTACACCTTTTCCCATTACTTTCTTAAAATCGTCGAGAACCTATGAAAGTTGTGTGTGGAAGTTCCAAAAGGATCTATTGAACAGTATTTACCTCATTTCAGACTCCGATGGGGTCTTTTCATATCATATTTTAGATCCTGTCGGAATTTTATCGAAATCCAAGAGGTGACCATATTCTACACCTTTTCCCGTTACTTTTTTAAGATCGTCGAGAACCTATAAAAGTTGTGTGTAGAAGTTCCGACAAGATCTATTGAACAGTATTCACCTCATTTCAGACTCCGATGGGGTCTTTTCATATCATATTTCAGATTCTGTAGGAATTTTATCAAAATCCAAGAGGTGACCATATTTTACACCTTTTCCAATTACTTTTTCGAAATCGTCGAGAACCTATAAAAGTTGTGTGTAGATGTTCCGAAAGGATCTATTGAACAATATTCACCTCATTTCAGACTCCGATGGTGTTTTTTCATATCATATTTCAGATCCTGTAGGAATTTTATCAGAATCCAAGAGGTGACCATATTCTACACCTTTTCCCGTTACTTTTTTAAAATCGTCGAGAACCTATAAAAGTTGTGTGTAGATGTTCCGAAAGGATCTATTGAACAATATTTACCTCATTTCAGACTCCGATGGTGTTTTTTCATATCATATTTCAGATCCTGTAGGAATTTTATCAAAATCCAAGAGGTGACCATATTTTACACCTTTTCCAATTACTTTTTCGAAATCGTCGAGAACCTATAAAAGTTGTGTGTAGATGTTCCGAAAGGATCTATTGAACAGTATTCACCTCATTTCAGACTCCGATGGGTTATTTTCATATCATATTTCAGATCCTGTCGGAATTTTATCGAAATCCAAGAGGTGACCATATTCTACATCTTTTCCCGTTACTTTTTTAAAATCGTCGAGAACCTATAAAAGTTGTGTGTAGAAGTTCCGACAAGATCTATTTAACAGTACTTAACTCATTTCAGACTCCGATGGGGTATTTTCATATCATATTTCAGATTCTGTAGAAATTTCATCAAAATCCAAGAGGTGACCATATTTAACACCTTTTCCAATTACTTTTTCGAAATCGTCGAGAACCTATAAAAGTTGTGTGTAGATGTTCCGAAAGGATCTATTGAACAATATTTACCTCATTTCAGACTCCGATGGTGTTTTTTCATATCATATTTCAGATCCTGTAGGAATTTTATCAAAATCCAAGAGGTGACCATATTTTACACCTTTTCCAATTACTTTTTCGAAATCGTCGAGAACCTATAAAAGTTGTGTGTAGATGTTCCGAAAGGATCTATTGAACAGTATTCACCTCATTTCAGTCTCCGATGGGGTCTTTTCATATCATATTTCAGATCCTGTCGGAATTTTATCGAAATCCAAGAGGTGACCATATTCTACACCTTTTCCCGTTACTTTTTTGAAATCGTCGAGAACCTATAAAAGTTGTGTGTAGAAGTTCCGACAAGATCTATTGAACAGTATTTACCTCATTTCAGACTCCGATGAGGTCTTTTCATATCATATTTCAGATTCTGTAGGAATTTTATCAAAATCCAAGAGGTGACCATATTCTACACCTTACCTTGCCTAACATAACTCTGTTGCTGGTTACGGACAAATATGGTCTGAGACCAAGAAAATTAGCATTGGGTCAAAAATTCTACGATTGGAATTGTCAATTCATTTATTGGGTTTTGTTATTTTTTATGATGATCCAACCCTTTTTCTATTCAAACAGAGACTGAATAATTTCATATTCATTTATCTTAAATACAACCTTATTTAGTACATTCGAGCTATTGAGGCAGTTATCCTTCATCACTTCCTGATCTTTCCTCCTCTGTCAATAAAGCAGAATAATTCATCTTCGCTTTGGAAAAACAGTATCAACTCAACAAAACAGTCAGAAATTCTGGTTTTGAGCGTTTGACGTTCCTCTCACAGAGTAGATCTAATGTATCACATCTGTCAAATTAGGGCGACGTTGCCAGATATAAGTTGAATGATTCTTTAGTTTGTTCCCAAAGAAATGCCTTTTCTGGTGCCGAATCCCACACGAACTGTGTGTGTGTAAATGAAAGATGTTCAACTTGTCAAGAAAACTCGGCTCACCCCAAATGAGATTCCGATAAATTCCGCTCTCAAACTCCGAATTTTCGAATTCGCGAAGGTAATGGTTTATCCCTTTACTTCTGTGTCTCGTGTGCTTAACTTTTCAATCTAAAACCCAATTTCTCAACCCCCCTAACATTTTTCACTCAGTGTCAGCGGGGAAACTATGCCATAGAAATAAATGATTTATACGTACGAAAGTTGCTTGTTTTCTGCCTAATAAGAAACAGACCATACATCACGAACCTCGACTTCAAGAACATCTGTTGTGCCCGACAATGTTCGGTGGAATCGGCGGAGTTGTGTTTCCGAATTTCCGATGGGGGTAGGTATATCAAATCAAGGGATGCAGGCGCCAACAAGGGGTCTTAAAAGCAGTTCAATTCGTAGATCCAACCGTACAAGATGAAAACATAGAAATATACTCGAGTAGGTCGAAGAGCCGGTAGATCCAATTAAACATTTATATGACAGATGTGATACGTTAGATCTACTGTGTGACAGTAGCGGAAATATAACGCTCATAACAGACTGTTTGATTCCGTTTTCTACTATTTCATGGACATACATAATGCAAACCGCAATATTCGCTGACTGTGTTGAGCCCCATAAAAGGTTTAGCTGAAAGGTCGTTGTTCCGTGAGAGGTCTGGAAATTAATTGTTGAAGGGTCCTCGGATGAAAATCAAGTTAGGGGATAATTGTTCCACTCGACTGAAAGCCCGCCGATGTTCAAATTCCCGTTCACGTGTTGTTCTATCTAATAATGGCTTTTTATGAGTGTTGTTCAGGGATGTTGCCCTTCGTGACGTGACGCTCTTTCGGCCATACAAATCGCGATTGACTTGAAATCGATTTATCTCTCGGTCCAATATGGGAAAGAAATTTTTGGAAAGGCGAAAAGAAAGAGGCAAATACTGTTATATTTATCCTTTTGGAACATCTACACACAACTTTTATAGGTTCTCGACGGATTTAAGGAAGTAATGGAAAAAGGTGTAGAATATGGTCACCTCTTGTATTTTGATGAAATTCCTACAGAATCTGAAATATGATATGAAATGACCCCATCGGAGTCTGAAATGAGGTAAATACTGTTCAATAGATCCTTTCGGAACATCTACACAAAACTTTTATAGCTTCTCGACGATTTCAAAAAAGTTATTGGAAAAGGTGTAGAATATGGTCACCTCTTGGATTTTGATAAAATACCTACAGGATCTGAAATTTGATATGAAAAGACCCCATGAGAGTCTGGAATGAGGTGAATACTGTTCAATAGATCCTTTAGGAACATCTACACACAACTTTTATAGGTTCTCGACGGTTTCGAAGAAGTAATTGGAAAAGGTGTAGAACATGGTCACCTCTTGGTTTTTGATAAAATTCCTACAGGATCTGAAATATGATATGAAAAGACCCCATCGGAGTCTGAAATGAGGTAAATACTGTTCAATAGATCCTTTCGGAACTTCTACACACAACTTTTATAGGTTCTCTCACAGTGTTTTTTAAGGTAAGGCATTTTTCTATTGAAGTCTCCATAGGAAAAAACACTCAAAATATTAAATATTTATTTCCAAGAATTCAACCAGTAGGTAAAAGACGAAAATATATAAAATATTCAATTTGAAAAAACGTGCAAAAAATATTGGGCATTAAAATCTTGATACGACTCTGGATCGTGTTATCTAACTATGCCATGTGAATTTCCTCATAATGTAAATGAAGTGCTCGACTTCCTTCGCGGCTTTTTCTAGGCATGACAATTTATCCCAAATTTGTGTATTCTCTTTCTACTTTTATTAGGAAATTTTTCCTGAACGGTATAATTCTCAAAGTTAAAAATAAGGAGATGGAAAAGGCCCTATAAAAAAAAGGAAGTTCACAAACTCACCGATAGAATTGATCAATATTGCCCTTGTCGAAATCGTGTTGTTCACACTTAATAAAGCCGAGAGTTCACTGCGACACAGAATACACTCGTACTTCCTTTCGGCGTTTCGATATAATTTGTTCACTCTTAACTCAACTGAATTCCCGATAGATTCCGTGTTATTTTTCTGAAAGAGCTATTCCTGCCCACTTCTCGAAAACTACTTTCTGACTGATCATCTGTTTGAATAGAAAAAGTTTTGGATCATCATCAACAAAAGCGAAACCCAATGAATAAATTGACAATTCCAATCGTAGAGTTTTTGGCTGGATGCATTTCCACTTCCAATGCTAATTTTCTTGGTCTCATACTCTATTTGTTTGTAACCAGCCACAGAGTTAAGTTAGGTTAGGTGTAGTATATTGTCACCTCTTGGATTTTGAAATTCTTACAGGATCTGAAATATAATATGAAAAGACTCCATCGGAGTCTGAAATGAGGGAAATACTGTTCAATAGATCCTTTTGGAACTTCTACACACCACTTTTATAGGTTCTCTCACAGAGTGTTTCTCAAGGTAAGGCATTTTTTTCTGAACTGTCCATAGAAAAAAACACTTAAAATGTTAAATATTTATTTTCAAGAATTCAACCAGTGAAAAAGGAAAAAATATAAAATATTCATTTTGAAAAAAGGGCAAAAAATATTGGGCATCAAAATCTTGATACGACTCTGGTTCGTGTTATCTCAATATGCCATGTGAATTCCATCATAATGTAAATAAAGTGCTCGACTTCCTTCGCGATTTTTTCTAGGCATGACAATTCATCCCAAATTTGTGTATTCTCTTTTTCCTTTTATCAAGAAATTTTTCCTGAACGGTATAATTCTCAAAGTTTAAAATAAGGAGATGGAAAAGGCCCTATAAAAAAAAAGAAGTTCACAAACTCACCGATAGAATTGATCAATATTGCCTTGTCGAAATCGTGTTGTTCACACTTAATAAAGCCGAGAGTTCACCACGACACAGAACACACCCGTAATTCCTTTCGGCGTTTCGATATAATTTGTTCACTCTTAACTCAATTAAATTCCTGATAGATTACGTGTTATTTTTATGAAAAAACTTTTTTTGTGCCTACTTCTCGAAAACTACTTTATGACTGATCACCTGTTTAAAAAGAAAAAGTGTTGGATCATCATCAAAAATAACAAAACCCAATGAATAAATTGACAATTCCAATCGTAGAGTTTTTGGCTGGATGCATTTCCACTTCCAATGCTAATTTTCTTGGTATCATACTCTATTTGTTTGTGACCAGCCGCAGAGTTAAGTAAGGTTAGGTGTAGAATATTGTCACCTCTTGGATTTTGAAATTCCTATAGGTTCTGAAATATAATATGAAAAGACTGCATCGGAGTCTGAAATGAGGGAAATACTGTTCAATAGATCCTTATGGAACTTCTACACACCACTTTTATAGGTTCTCTTACAGAGTGTTTCTCAAGGTAAGGCATTTTTTTCTGAACTGTCTATAGAAAAAAACACTTAAAATGTTAAATATTTATTTTCAAGAATTCAACCAGTGAAAAAGGAAAAAATATAAAATATTCATTTTGAAAAAAGGGCAAAAAATATTGGGCATTAAAATCTTGATACGACTCTGGTTCGTGTTATCTCAATATGCCAGGTGAATTCCATCATAATGTAAATAAAGTGCTCGACTTCCTTCGCGATTTTTTCTAGGCATGACAATTCATCCCAAATTTTTGTATTCTCTTTTTCCTTTTATCAAGAAATTTTTCCTGAACGGTATAATTCTCAAAGTTTAAAATAAGGAGATGGAAAAGGCCCTATAAAAAAAAAGAAGTTCACAAACTCACCGATAGAATTGATCAATATTGCCTTGTCGAAATCGTGTTGTTCACACTTAATGAAGCCTAGAGTTCACCGAGACACAGAACACACCCGTACTTCCTTTCGGCGTTTCGATATAATTTGTTCACTCTTAACTCAATTAAATTCCTGATAGATTACGTGTTATTTTTCTGAAAAAATTTTTTTTGTGCCTACTTCTCGAAAACTTCTTTATGACTGATCACCTGTTTAAAAAGAAAAAGTGTTGGATCATCATCAAAAATAACAAAACCTAATGAATAAATTGACAATTCCAATCGTAGAGTTTTTGGCTGGATCCATTTCCACTTCCAATGCTAATTTTCTTGGCCTAAGACTATATTTTTTTGTAACCAGCAACAGAGTTAGATCTCAAACTACCTAACTACCACATCTTAACTATAAAATAGACAATAGTAAAGACACATGGCAAGAAACAGTCCTCCAATTCTGCCCGTTCCGCCCTTAAATTCATCTCCGGATTCCACCTAATTGCCTGTATCGGAATTAGTCGCAACAACATCCCCAGGTAATTAGTTCTCGTTTATTAAATTTCGTGTCTTTTTCTTCCCGGCATCTAGCGCTGGTGGATTTTCACGGTAACATGTGTCCGCAAACGTGCTCGGCATTCTTCAAACCCTCATACGTGAACGGTTTAGCGATACAGCGAACGGGATCCACTCTTTCTCTTTGGGCGATTTGGGATTTGGCCAGAAGCTGCACCGTGGACATGCAACGCGAGCAACGGAAACGGGGAAATTTATTATTTTTATGTTCCTCCGGAGATATCCGAAATTGGCACCGTACCTTTTGTTGGATACGGTTCTATACACCATATACGTGGAAACAGCACCTGATAATTTTGCGATTCAGGAGGAATTCCGTCGATAAAATCAACACTTGGGTATCATGCAAGGTCCGATTATTCTTCGAGAATATTGTTACATTTCAACCCCTTTTTCGCCATCTGCAAGCGTGGAATCGAAGAGGGGCACTGGAAGCAGTTGCCCCCACGGCGAGAAATTCTCTCACGGTAAGTCTTCCCTATTGTCAACTAAGATATTTTCAGGAATAATTCACAGAGACCGTAGATATTCTTGTGCACGTTCTCTTTTAGGTTAGATCCATGGCTTACCTCAAGTATCTATCTTATATTTTGTTGTATTTTTATTATTTCGAAGCTTCCTTCAGGTTACAATCTATCATTTCTGTAAATTTTGGTTTATTTAATGATGTATTTAGACCTGAAGGAGTGCTTGGGAAACTGTAACTTTCTCTAATGAAATTTAAACAATTTACAGCTCTTCCCCTGGTTTTCTCACCACTCTCATAGGTTTTCGACTTTTTCAGAAAGTTATGAGAGAAGTTCTACTTCATTACATACATTCATAATATGTCTAAAGAAAGGAATTATAGTAGAAAATGGAGGAAGTAAAGTTTTCTGATGATTTCCTAGCCTCATGCTATGGATTTTCCACATTTCCAGGAATTTTAGATGTTATTCGAACTGGTGACCATATTCTACACTTTTATCAAAAAGCAACCGATGGGCTCTGAAAAGAGGTAAATTCGATTAAATACCCCACTTTTATAGGTTATCAATGATTTATAGGAAGTCATGAACTTTATTTCATCAACCTTACATAACAGGTTGATGAAATAACATTCATTTTCTTATATTTTTTCATTCATTTTGGCCAGTGAAACGGAATTGAAGGAAAAATGGAGTTATTTGTCATACTGAGTTTGACAAGATTCATTGCCAAGCAGCGTTGTGCGGGTTCAGTATTTGGATAGGTGACCATGTCAGTGTTTTTGAAATTTTTAATTTTTTATGATCTACTTTCGCCTAACGTTCAATAATTATGAGAATTACAAATTATCTCGTCTATTAAATTTTATCATGATCTTTATGGTGAATGTAAAACAGGAACATGAATTTTCGATAATATATTCGCTATTATTGCTCCATTTTCTCATTGTCGTAGTTTCATGGTAGAATGAAGTTTTTCTCAGTGTATTCGCTTTTTTTTGTAGTTTTTCTCATTGAGAAGGGTGAGTTGATTACTAGAAACCTTGATGATGAATGATAAATTAATCCACAGGGCATTCGAGAAAGAATGAACGGGAGGAAAACGACAAAAAAATCGAATGTTTCCAATGTGAAACTACAAAGTCGAATAATAGCTGCAGAAAAGGAAGCATGTCTGAAACGTGTCTTGGAAAATATTGCTATTCCTATGTCCATATGGAAACCCGAAAAACATTCCTGGGAGGAACGAAGAGTACCCCATGGTGGATGAGAGGTTGTACTAAACATAAAAATCCATGCAGAGGAAAAGATTTGAAGGATTGTACTGTGTGTAAAGACAATAAATGCAACAATATAGAACTACCAAAGTTGCCAAAGACAACTCGATGGGAAATTATTTGATTTCGAGTACCTCAAATTATAAATTGAATCATGTCTGACTTTATTCTTTCCTAAACACACTATGCCAATAACATTCATCCCTTCCTCCAACAGCCCAACAAAGTTTAAATTATCACCTGATGCAACCAACCTGTGTTTTCATAACATTTTTCGTAAAAATTCATTTTTTCTTTCAGCTTTTGATGAAATTCAATTTTTCTCCTTTCAGAATTATCGATTCTTGTAAATTTTTATCTTTTATGAATTTTTTCGTTGAAAGTTGTTTCTTTTCCAATCTTCCTGAAATTTCACATATGAGTTAATACGGTCATGTTTATAACGTATATACAGTCGATTTTTCGAAACGAGTGTCATTGTTTGCCCAAGGCGTACATCAAAACTTGGACAGTTTCGTTTTCATGAAATTTTTCGTAAACATTTTTTTTTCTTTCAGGTTTTGCTGAAATTCAATTTTTCTCCTCTCAGAATTATCGATTCTTGTAAACTTTTATTTTCATGAATTTTTTACACCAACTTGAATGGTACATCTCGAACCATTCGAAGTCCGAAAAAAATACCCGATTCCAAGATTAAAAATTGTTTTTACAATAATATGTGATTCGAAAGCCACAAACAGCAATTAAATTAGGGAGATTTTCCGACGAGACTTTGATGATGTATGATAAATTAATCCACAGGAGGTCCGAAAAAGAATGGACAAGAGGAAAACTACAAAAAATCGAATGTTCCCAATGTGAAACTACAAGGTAGGATAATAGCTGCAGAAAAGGAAGCATCAAAAAGTAAACCAAGGTGGATGAGAGGTTGTA
Source organism: Aphidecta obliterata (assembly GCA_963966015.1). Lineage (NCBI taxonomy): Eukaryota > Metazoa > Arthropoda > Insecta > Coleoptera > Coccinellidae > Aphidecta > Aphidecta obliterata. Next base: position 6,024,017 of record OZ014431.1, read on the forward strand.
TTTAACATAAAAATTCACGCAGAAAGAAAGATTTAAAGAGTTGTACTGTGTATAAAGACAATAAATGCAACAATATAGAACTTCCAGAGATGCCAAAGTCAATTCGATGGGATATTATTTCATTTCGAGTTAAATTATGTCTGACTTCATTCTTTCCTAAACACACTATGCCAATAACATTCATCCCTTCCTCCAACACTCCAACAAAATTTAAATTATCACCTGATGCAACCAACCTGTATAGTCCATTAACAACTAGAACATCGACGTTTTTGAGTGGAAAAAAATAGCAAGTTTGAGGAACAGGTCCAATATTCGAAAACAAGGGGTAGGGAAGGAACTAGACCGGAATTTACCCCGTTCAACAACAACCCACACCCCAGAGAAATCGTATTAATAACAGGGCACCTCCCCCTTGTATTCCCATCGTACGTGATCACTTTACCATCCATGATAACGGAGCTATTTCATATTTAGCAAATGAGGGATGGCTTCACCCCCATAAAACCGACCAGCTCCTCAACTCGTCCCTGGAATTCGAGACGAAGGAAATTTCAAGCCCATCGAAGTTGAATTTATTCTTTCTAGGGCCTGAATGTACATACAAAACATTAAAAGAATTCAACATGCCGTTTATGAGAAATCATTGAAACAATTATTGTGAAGCAATGAAAGTAGTGTACACCCTCAATGAAAAAATCGAAGTCGTGAGAACGCCTAGAAATGTGAAGAATTAATATATTAATTTAAGTATTAGTTCAGTCTACTCGCCCAGCGTCGAAATGTTGATAACCCAAACTCAAGGGTTTTGGAGGACCCATAAATATAGTGCCTAACGCGGGTTTAATGACAAAAAAATGGAAAGTTCGGAATTTTTTTACCAATCACTGACGATAGACACCCTTCGTTCTTCGTCATACTTCAATGAATTATATTTTGATTACAGTAGGAGCACAGGAAGAAAAGGAATGTTTCGAATGTGAATCGACCAACCAAAACAGTGACTGCATCTCGAAATACATTCCCAAAGACAAAAACTCTTCCCTCCGGAATATTTTCAAAAAACCCTTCATTGACTGGACTAACTGTTTTCCACTTTAACAGTGTAATTTGACAGAAATATGCTTGTTTATTTTCTAGTGCGAAGTGAAAGTAACTTATCTCTGAATATAATAATGCATTATGGTTTTTTTATTCATAATGGGGACCTACAACTACTCGTTATTAGATTATCGATACTATCGGATTGCAATTATCTGAAAAAAAATTATCTATATTCATGCAAAATTTTTATTATGTTATCTAAGAGTAAATTAAGGGTAATTTTAAACCATATAAATACAATTCGAACTTTTGTGTGCGTATCAGAAAAAAAAATGAAGTACGTCGTATTGTTTGTGCTTGTGTGCGGACTCATCAGCATTGGAGGTGAGAATTATTGTCAGAAATTTTTCCAACATCGAATTATTCAAAAATAATTAGTACCTCTTGTAATGAATTGAAAGACTTAATATCATTTCGGTACATGCAGAATTAATTCAAATAGTCGGGAGTAGAGATTATTTCTTTTGGCCTAGTCTATACAAGAAAAAATCGAAGTCGTGAGAATGCCTAGAAATGTGAGGAATTAACAAACTAATTCAAGTATTCGTTTAGTCTACTCGCCTAGCGTTGAAATGTTGTTAACCCAAACTCAAGAGATTAAGAGTACCCATAAATACAGTGCCTAACGCGCGTTTAATAGGATCTAGGTACATGCCACCGTCGATTGAATAACGAAGGGTCCGTATTATGATGCTGAAATAAAAGAATTTGCAGACATGAAAATAAGAAAAGTTGATGAGTTTTTTGGCATTTTATATTATATTTTATTTTTATTTCTCAATAGTTTTATTTGTTTCTTGTTTCTTTGTGGAAAGAAACATTGATTTGTATTTGGACCTGTTATACTCTTGTTTAAATTTGTGTTGAAGTTAATTTATTTGTTATATTATGAATATTATATTTATTATAGGGTATCTAACATTATTGAAGAATTGAAGAAACTCCATAATAAATATAAAGAAATTTTTTTCCCTTATTCCGGACACATTTTATCGAATTTGATCACAAAATTACTGTCCACAAATGCTAACACCTTGTCCGTCGCTTTTCAATCGATATTTGATTCCAAACAACTTCAACCATATGGTACAACATAGATTAAAATACTGTTAGCTGAACAAGAATAATCTGAATTTCTTCGAGAAATACCAAACATTTCTATTGAATTAAATGTTTCCATACTGTTAGTCGTACAAATATTGTTGGTACGAAATGATTATATTTTACCATATATTCCTGTTACATTCACGGAAATATTCCTTCAGAATAAAAGTACCTGATCACTGCTATACTTACCATTTATCCAGTTCATAGGACCCGAGTAACTCAAACCGGAATAGGCATGTTAGATTGCAAGTACAAATTGTTCTCAGAACGGCCTTTCGTGTTGTGATAACAATAGTTGCGTTTAAACAAAAGGAAGGGTATTTAATCGCCACAATTTAATGAATGTATATTTCAATTACAGTAGAGGCAAAGAAAAAAAAAAAAAAGCAAGTGGAATGTCTCCAATGTGAATCGTCCGCAGCAACCAGTGAATGCAGAGAAGGAATAGTTTCGAGCACGTGCAAAGGAAAAGCTTGTTTCTCCTATATCTACATAGAAACTGTGAGGGGTATTTTTGGTTCGAAACCTAAATATTGGACTACAAGAGGTTGCACTGAAGACGATCATGCATGCGAAGGAAGTGATATCAAATCCTGCACATTGTGTCAAAGATATAGATGCAACAAAGATCCACTTTCTCTTTTTACAATAGATGATTTTAAATAAGTATCGAGGATGTTGATAGCGATGATTTGATTCTGATAAACTTGATCACGGAAAATGTTAAATGAAATAATATAATTCTTGCAATTACTGTTTTGGTTTACTTCCTCATTAGCTACTTCTTTCATTCTACCTTCCATCAGTTTTTATGCTTTTCTACCCTGAACATTTTTTTCGATTTCGGAGACACTTTATGAACGGACAGTTCCATCCACTTGGGTGGAATTTTTAATATAACTTCCTGAGAATAATCGAAAACCCTCAACTGTGGCGTGGTAAAGTTGAAAAGCAATGTGTTTAATCGTATTTACCTCATTGCAGACGGATATTTTCGTTTTTTATAAAATTTTTCGTTAAAATTCATTTCTTCTGCCAGGCGAAATTCAATTTTTCCTTGAAAGTTCATATATCGAGTTGTTCGATTTTTAGAAACCAGTATCATAGTTTGATCAAGGCCTACATCAAAATTTTGAAATTTTCGTTAAAATTCATGTTTTTTTTCAGCTTTTGGTGAAACTCAATTTTTATACTCCCAAAATTAACGATTCTTGTGAATTTTTATTTCTTATGAATTTTTTCGTTGAAAGTTGTTTCTTTTGCAATCTTCCTGAAATTTCACATATGTGTTGTTTATGACGAATAGACAATCGATTTTTCGAAACAAGTATCATAGTTTGCTAAAGGCATACATCAAAATTTGGACAATTTCGTTTTTTATGAAATTTTTCGTTAATATTCATTTTTTCTTCCAGCTTTTGGTGAAATTCAATTTTTCTCCTCTCAGAATTATCGATTCTTGTAAATTTTTATTCTTTATGAATCATTTCGTTGAAAGTTGTCTCTTTTGCAATCTTCCTCAAACTTCACATATGAGTTAATACGATCATGTTTATAACGAATATAGAGTCGATTTTTCGAAACAAGTATCATATAGTTTGCTCAAGGCGTACATCAAAATTTGGACAATTTCGTTTTTTATGAAATTTTTCGTTAAAATTCTTTTTTTCTTCAGGTTTTGGTGAAATTCAGTTTTTCTCTACTCAGAATTATCGATTCTTGTGAATTTTTAATTTTTGTGAATTTTTTCGTTGAAAGTTGTTTCTTTCGCAATTTTCCTGAAATTTCACATACATATATGATTTTTCGAAACAAGTATCATAGTTTGTCCAAGGCGTACATCAAAATTTGGTCATTTTCAAATTCAATTTTTCTCCACTTAGAATTATGAAAGTTGTTTCTTGAGCAATCTTCTTGAAATTTCACATATGTGTTGTTTATGACGAATACACAGTCGATTTTTCGAAACAAGTATCATAGTTTGCTCAAGGCCTACATCAAAATTTTGAAATTTTCGTTTTTTATAAAATTTTTCGTTGAAATTCATGTTTTCTTTCAGCTTTTGGTGAAACTCAATTTTATCCTCCCAGAATTATCGATTCTTATAAATTTTTATTTTTTGTGAATTTTTTCGTTGAAAGTTGTTTCTTTTGCAATCTTCCTGAAATTTCACATATTATGTGTTGTTTATGACGAATATACAGTATACAGTCGATTTTTCGAAATAAGTATCATAGTTTGCTCAAAGCCTACATCAAAATTTGGACAATATCGTTTTTTATGAAATTTTTCCTTGAAATTCATTTTTTCTTCCAGCTTTTGGTGAAATTCAATTTCTCTCCTCTCAGAATTATCGATTCTTGTAAATTTTTATTTTTGATGAAATTTTTCGTTGAAAGTTGTCTCTTTTGCAATCTTCCTTAAACTTCACATATGAGTTTATACGGTCATGTTTATAACGAATATACAGTCGATTTTTCGGAACAAGTATCATAGTTTGCTCAAGGCATACATCAAAATTTGGACAATTTCGTTTTTTATAAAATTTTCGTTAAAATTCATTTTTTCTTTCAGCTTTTGGTGAAATTCAATTTTTCTCCTTTCAGAATTATCGATTCTTGTGAATTTTTATTTTTCATGAATTTTTTCGTTGAAAGTTGTTTCCTTTGGAATCTTCCTGAAATTTCACATATTATGTTTTGTTTATGACGAATATACAGTATACCGTCGATTTTTCGAAACGAGTATCATAGTTTGCCCAAATCAAAACTTGGACATTTTCGTTTTTATGAAATTTTTTCTTTCAAGTTTTGCTGAAATTCAATTTTTCTCCTCTCAGAATTATCGATTCTTGTAAACTTTTATTTTCATTAATTTTTTACACCAACTTGAATAGTACATCTCGAACCATTCGAAGTCCGAAAAAAATACCTGATTCCAAGATTAAAAATTGTTTTTTACAATAATATGTGATTTGAAAGCCATAAACAGCAATTAAATTAGGGAGAATTTCCGAAGAGACTTTGGTGATGAATGATAAATTAATCCACAGGAGGTCCGAATAAGAATGGACAAGAGAAAAAAACAACAAAATCGAATGTTTCCGATGTGAAACTACAAGGTAGGATAATAGCTGCAGAAAAGGAAGCATCAAAGAGTAAACCATGGTGGATGAGAGGTTGTATTTAACATAAAAATTCACGCAGAAAAAAAGATTTAAAGAGTTGTACTGTGTATAAAGACAATAAATGCAACAATATAGAACTTCCAGAGATGCCAAAGTCAATTCGATGGGATATTATTTCATTTCGAGTTAAATCATGTCTGACTTCATTCTTTCCTAAACACACTATGCCAATAACATTCATCCCTTCCTCCAACACTTGCAAAATTTAATTCTCAATTATAATCACCTGATGCTAACCAACTTGCACAGTCCATTAACAATTTTTGAGTGGAAAAAAATAGCAAGTTTGAGGAACAGGTCCAATATTCGAAAACAAGGGGTAGGGAAGGAACTAGACCGGAATTTACCCCGTTCAATAACAACCCACACCCCAGAGAAATCGTATTAATAACAGGGCACCTCCCCCTTGTATTCCCATCGTACTTGATCACTTTACCATTCATGATAACGGAGCTATTTCATATTTAACAAATGAGGGATGGTTTCACCCCCATAAAGGCACCCAGCTCTTCAACTCGTCCCTGGAATTCGAGACGAAGGAAGTTTCAATCCCATCGAAGTTGAATTTATTCTTTCTAGGCAACTGCAGGATGGGTACTGGGGATGGGTAGATGATCCCGAAACCATTTCCTGCAGGAATGATACCTTTTCGAGGTATACTATCTTTGAAGATAAAAACTGATGAGCATATTTTTGCATATATGTAACTCGAATAAGGTGGAATAACTGAGTAGCTCAATTATTCCTTCGGAGTTTTATCTCATTTTCAATTTGGAGTTTTTAATGAGTGTATTACTTTTCATATATAAATGAGTGGCGAAGTGCAACATACTGTATTCAGGTGAAATGAAGTACATTCTTGTGTTGGTGCTTTTGGCTAGTCTCGTTTTGGTTGAAAATGGTAAGATGATAGATGACTACTAGATGACCCGGCAAACGTTGTTTTGCCATATCTATCCCTTTTTTCGCAATTTCAAAATTGCTCGAGGCCTTCGGCCTCTCTTACCTTAGGAAAGCCCGTTTCTCCCTCTCAAAAACGCGGGGGGCTCTTCGCGCCCCCGGTCTCTCCCTTTTTTCGCAATTTCAAAATTGCTCGAGGCCTTCGGCCTCTCTTACCTTAGGAAAGCCCGTTTCTCCCTCTCAAAAACGCGGGGGGCTCTTCGCGCCCCCGGTCTCTCCCTTTTTTCGCAATTTCAAAATTGCTCGAGGCCTTCGGCCTCTCTTACCTTAGGAAAGCCCGTTTCTCCCTCTCAAAAACACGGGGGGCTCTTCGCGCCCCCGGTCTCTCCCTTTTTTCGCAATTTCAAAATTGCTCGAGGCCTTCGGCCTCTCGTTGTTCTGGCTATTAAAAAATAAGGGTTGATCGTAGAAGGGTGAAAATTGGGGATTGTATGTATTTTTGTATGTTGTATCATAAAAAAATAGAAATTAGAAATTTTGTCTAAAAAATAAAAAAAAAAATTTTTGGGGTGGACTACCCCTAACATTTAGGGGGATGAAAAATAGATGTTGGCCGATTCTGATAGATACCGGATAAGCACAAAAAATTTCATCAAAATCGGTTAAGCCGTTTCGGAGGAGTATGGCAACGAACACTGTGGACACGAGAATTTTATATATTAGACAAGCTGACCCGGCAAACGTTTTGCCATATCTCTCCCTTTTTTCGCAATTTCAAAATTGCTCGAGGCCTTCGGCCTCTCGTTGTTCTGGCTATTAAAAAATAAGGGTTGATCGTAGAAGGGTGAAAATTGGGGATTGTATGTATTTTTGTATGTTGTATCATAAAAAAATAGAAATTAGAAATTTTGTCTAAAAAATAAAAAAAAAAAATTTAGGGGTGGACTACCCCTAACATTTAAGGGGATGAAAAATAGATGTTGGCCGATTCTGATAGATACCGGATAAGCACAAAAAATTTCATCAAAATCGGTTAAGCCGTTTCGGAGGAGTATGGCAACGAACACTGTGGACACGAGAATTTTATATATTAGACTAGATGACCCGGAAAACGTTGTTTTGCCATATCTCTCCCTCTTGCGCTCGAGGCCTTCGGCCTCTCTTACCTTAGGAAAGCCCGTTTCTCCCTCTCGAAAACGCGGGGGGCGCTTCGCGCCCCCGGTCTCTCCCTTTTTTCGCAATTTCAAAATTGCTCGAGGCCTTTGGCCTCTCGTCTCAAAATAACCTAACCTAAACCTAACCTAACCTAACCTAGCTGACCCGGCAAACGTTGTTTTGCCATATCTCTCCCTTTTTTCGCAATTTCAAAATTGCTCGAGGCCTTCGGCCTCTCTTACCTTAGGAAAGCCCGTTTCTCCCTCTCGAAAACGCGGGGGGCGCTTCGCGCCCCCGGTCTTTCCCTTTTTTCGCAATTTCAAAATTGCTCGAGGCCTTCGGCCTCTCGTTGTTCTGGCTATTAAAAAATAAGGGTTGATCGTAGAAGGGTGAAAATTGGGGATTGTATGTATTTTTGTATGTTGTATCATAAAAAAATAGAAATTAGAAATTTTGTCTAAAAAATGAAAAAAAAAAATTTAGGGGTGGACTACCCCTAACATTTAGGGGGATGAAAAATAGATGTTGGCCGATTCTGATAGATACCGGATAAGCACAAAAAATTTCATCAAAATCGGTTAAGCCGTTTCGGAGGAGTATGGCAACGAACACTGTGGACACGAGAATTTTATATATTAGATAATACCATTATGTTCATCCTACTGATGTTGAAGATTTTGTCTATTAACTTATTCAGATTGCGCTACTTTGAAAAAAGGGAACTAAAGAATCCAAGCAGAAAAATAACAGTAAATTTGAAAAATTCAGTTTGGACCCGTTGGTGATATAAAATTGAATTCGAACTCATTGTGAAGAAAATTCAATGCTCTTCAACTTCTTTCCGAATGGGTAGGTAAAAAAAGTTGAAGGCTGAGGAGCTAGACGGAAATGTTCGTCGAAAAACTTGAGGGGAAAATGCACATGTCTTGAATCAGCGACATTTCAGAAACTTTTCGAGCTACAAGAAAAAGTAATGAAAACAATATTATAGGGAATTAGAAGGGCTTTAATTCTGTATATAATAATTTTTACTATGCGACATACCGTATGAGAGATAATATGAGCAAAAGTCTGAAAATTGGGACCTTTGTCCCTTACTCAAGTCCCAGGACTTTCAGAATATTTAAATTCTTACTTCTTGGAATACATTCCCAATGACAAAAATTCTTCTCTCCAGAATATTTTCAAAAAAACATTTATTGACTGGACTAACATTCAACACTTCTAGACGTTTTCGCACTTTAACAGAAATTGGACAAGGAATATGCTTGTTCATTTTCTAATGCGAAATGAAAGTCACTTATCACCGAATATAATAATGCATTATGTTTTTTATTCATAAAGGGGACCTACAACTACTCGTTATTAGATTATCGACACTATCGGATTGCAATTATCCGAAAAAAAATTATCTATATTCATGCAAAATTTCTTTTATGTTATCTAAGAGTGAATTAAGTGTAATTTCGAACCATATAAATACAATTCAAACTTTTGTGTGCACATCAGAAAAAAAAATGAAGTACGTCGTATTGTTTGTGCTTGTGTGCGGACTCATCAGCATTGGAGGTGAGAATTATTGTCAGAAATTTTTCCAACAATGAATTAATCAAAAATTATTAGTACCTCTTGTAATAAATTGAAAGACTTAAAAACATTTCGGTACATGAAGAATTAATTCAAATAGTCGGGGGTAGATATTATTTCTTTTGGCATAGTCTATAAAAAAAATCGAAGTAGTGAGAACGCCTAGAAATGTGAAGAATTAACATACTAATTCGAGTATTCGTTTAGTCTACTCGCCCAGCTTTGTAATGTTGTTAACCCAAACTCAAGAGTTTTAGAGTACCCATAAATATAGTGCCTAACGCGCGTTTAATAGGATCTAGGTACATACCACCGTCGGTTGAATAACGAAGGGTCCGTATTATGATGCTGAAATAAAAGAATTTGCAGACATGAAAATAAGAAAAGTTGATCAGTTTTTTGGCATTTTATATTATATTTCATTTTTATTTTTCAATAATTTTATTTTTTTCTTGTTTCTTTGCGGAAAGAAACATTGATTTGTATTTGGACCTGTAATACTCTTGTTTAAATTTGTGTTGAAGTTAATCTATTTGTTATATTATGAATATTATATTCATTATAAAGTATCTAACATTATCGAAGAATTGAAGAAACTCTAATAAATATAAATAATTTTTTTTCCCTGATTCCGGACACATTTTAGCGAATTTGATCACGAAATTACTGTCCATAAATGCTAACACCTTGTCCTTCGCTTTTCAATCGATATTTGATTCCAAACAACTTCAACCATATGGTAAAACATAGATTAAAATACTGTTAGCTGAACAAGAATTATTCCAGTAGAATAATCTGAATTTCTTTGAGAAATACCAAACATTCCTGTTGACTACAACTACTGGTATTAGATTATCGATACTATCGGATTGCAATTATCTGAAAAAAAATTATCCATATTCTTGCAAAATTTCTATTATGTTATCTAAGAGTAAATTAAGGGTAATTTTAAACCATATAAATACAATTCGAACTTTTGTGTGCGTATCAGAAAAAAAAAATGAAATACGTCGTATTGTTTGTGCTTGTGTGCGGACTCATCAGCATTGGAGGTGAGAATTATTGTCAGAAATTTTTCCAACAATGAATTAATCAAAAATTATCAGTACCTCTTGTAATAAATTGAAAGACCTAATTACTTTTCGTACATGCAGAATTAATTCAAATAGTCGGGGGTAGATATTATTTCTTTTGGCCTAGTCTATAAAAAAAAATCGAAGTAGTGAGAACGCCTAGAAATGTGAAGAATTATTATACTAATTCAAGTATTCGTTTAGTTTACTCGCCTAGCGTTGAAATGTTGATAACCCAAAGTCAAGAGTTTTGAAGGACCCATAAATATAGTGCCTAACGCGCCATCTTCGTCATGTTTTGATGAATTATATTTAAATTACAGTAGAGGCAAAGGAAAAGGATGAGAAAACAGTGGAATGTTACGAATGTAGATCGTCTGAGAAAAATAGTGACTGCAGAAACGCAAAAGTTTCGGCCACTTGCAAAGGACCAGCCTGTTACTCCTATCAGTACAAAGAAATTGTTAGTACTTTTACCGGGGGTTCTAAGCCTAAATATTGGTGGATGAGAGGTTGCACCGACGAAGAGGACAAATGCGAAGGAAGTCACATTAAAGGCTGCACATACTGTAAAAAGGATAAATGCAACGGAAAGCAACTTATTGCAGATGATGGTATAAAATATTACAGAGGTTGATCTGATTCTGGAAAACTTGATTACGAAATATGTTTGATGAAATTATATGATTATTGCGCATTAGTTACTTGTTTCAATCTACCTTCCACGCACTTGAATTAAACACCTCTAACAATTCGAGTACCAGTTTTCATAATCGAAAATTATTTTTTGAACCATGCAATTCGGAAGCCAAAAATAACCAATTCGAAGACCTTTCATACATACCTACACTGAAAAAATGAATCCCGGGTTGAATAATTAATTATTGGTGAGCGGAATGAAAGATGAACAAAGAACAAAATATATCCAATAATATTGCCTCGCATAAACTCCCACAAAAAAAATCCTTTTCAGTAAAAAAGGTCAGATGGTATTAAGCGAACAGAAAAATTCTTCTGAATCAATTCCGCTATCAACATTAAGAAAGAGTGAAAGGCATTACAATAAATCTGGCCTAAATCCTAGATTTACGCTTGCTCAGGACCGAATAATCGGCGATTTTCCCTCGAATATATCTCTTTCCATCGATAAAGAGGTGTGCCTGTCTTTGCCTCCTCCAGAATGGGCTTTGGTTTGGCCTCATTTTCGATGAATTAAGACTCTTTGGAGCTTTTTCCAACTCATAGACCTTGGGATGATTTCCAATAATAATCATTTCAATTTGATTTTTTTCATTGTTTTCAATTAATTTAGTTAATGTAATGCTTTCATTGTTCTTCGGAGTTTATCTTTTTTTACGAGTTAGCTAGTAATGATCTGCAACATCCTAGGATTAATCGAAGATTCAAAATGGAATAAAATTTGTTTTTTTTATTGTTTTTTATTCTAGTTACTTCAATACTTCCATTTTTCTTCTGAAGTTTTTTTTTTTTGACGAGTTAGCTAGTAATGATCTGCAACATTCTAGGTTTAATTAAAGATTCAAAATGAAATAAAATTTGTTTTTTTTACTGTTTTTTATTCTAGTTACTTCAATACATACTTCCATTTTTCTTCTGGTGTTTATCTTCTTTGACGAGTTAGCTAGTAATGATCTGCAACATTCTAGGTTTAATTAAAGATTCAAAATGAAATAGAATTTGTTTTTTTTATTGTTTTTTATTCTAGTTACTTCAATACTTTCATTTTTCTTCTGAAGTTTATCTTTTTTGACAAGTTAGCTAGTAATGATCTGCAACATTCTAGGTTTAATTAAAGATTTAAATTTGTTTTTTTTTATGGTTTTTTATTCTAGTTACTTCAATACTTTCATTTTTCTTCTGGAGTTTATCTTCTTTGACGAGATAGCTAGTAATGATCTACAACATTCTAGGATTAATTGAAGATTCAAAACCGAATTAAATTTGATTTTTTTATGTTTTTTTATTCTAGGTAATCTAATGCTCTCATTTTTCTTCTGGAGTTTATCTTCTTCGAAGAGATAGCTAGTAGTAATCTGCAACATTTTAGGTTTGAAGAAAGATTCGAAATGAAATAAAATTTGATTTTTTTCTCGGTACTCTAATGCTTTAATTTTTCTTCAGGAGTTTATCTTTTTTGGCGAAATAGCTACTAGTAATCTGCAACATTCTAGGATTAATTAAAGATTCGAGATGGAATAAAATCAGATTTTTTTTATTGCTTTTTATTCTTGTTATAATGCTTTCGTTTTTCCTCTGGAGTTCATCTTCTTCGACGAGATAGCTAGTTATAATCTGAGCCTCAAGGAAAATTGTTTAGTCCTTAAGTATGATCCCTACTAAAAATGTTATTTCGATTAAAATGGCGGCTGAGAAATAAAATATGATTTATAAATGAAATTAGTGCAATTCCAAAAATTTCCTGATCTCTCAATGGAGTTAATTCGATTTTGAAATACGGACAAGATCGAAAAAGTCGCCCTGTGTATTAAATCAATTCCGAGAAAATATAATCTTCGTGGTTAATGAACCACTCGAAGAATAAACACAAATCTGAAATCTAAGAATATTAATTCAGCTGATGAATCACAAAGGCCCGAAGAAATGTTATCAGTGTCAATTAACGACCTCTGCCCCTTTCTTTCAACTTATCGAAATTCAGATTTCGTTTATAGACGGACCAGCTTGTGTTTTCTCAATCGATCTGTCGACTTCGAGCCGCCTTAACATGTAAGTTAGAAACTTAAGTTTTTAAGCATTTACTTGTATCTGATTTCGAATTCTGTAGTCTGTAGTATTTTTTCATTATATCGTTATTGGGGATCTTTATATTTTGAATTTTTTTGATATATTCTTTATTTATGTGTATGTATTTTAATGTTGGTTCTATATTGTTCTAGGATTCCTCAACTTGTCTGTTTAGTTCTCCTTGTGTCTTCAGGACACTCATTCGTCACTCAAAGAACAGTCCATATTTCTGCCAACTTGATTGCAAACTATACTGGTCCCTTCCCAGGAGAAAAACTGTTGAATCAAGACCAAGTCTCCATCATAAACTGCAATATAACGTCCGGTGGAGAAGGCGAAGCTGCTGTTTTCCCCCAACTGAAAGTATTGGACATCCAGAGCACCTCCCTCGGAGACATCCCCGATGGCTTATTGGGCGCTTTCCCAAACTTGAAGACGCTGGTAATCAAAAAAACCACCATAGAAAATTTCAAACTCGAGGACCTCAACGCCATACCATCCCTCCAATCCCTCGAAATCGAAAACATCGACTTGAACATCCTCAAGGAAAACTCCCTTAACAAGCTGACCGAACTCAAAACCTTAACGTTGAACCACGCGAAGATTGGTGAAATTCAAGGTGGGGCTTTCAACGGACTGACCAACCTCGAGGTATTGACCCTCAAGAATGACGGTCTGAAAACGATTTCCAAAGAGGTGCTCAAACCGCTGAAGAAATTGAAGGAGTTGTATCTGCAACATAACGAACTGAATAAATTCGGCCCGGATAATGTTCCAGAACTGCCGGAATTGAGGAAGGTCGATCTGGGGACGAATCCCGTCGAGGTAGTTGATGTTGAAGGGCTCAAAAAAACCGCTCCGAAGTTGGAAGATGTTACGGTAGGAGCAACAGATTGAAAAAGGATTATGAAATAAATTATATCGATTTGATTTTTTTTTTCATTAAATACCATTTTTCCTTTAGTAATGCAATTATGAATCATGAATAATTTTCAGTTTGAACTGAAAATGACCAATAATTATCAGTTCTGAATGTCAATTTGAATTGGAAATTATCAATAATCAATAATTATTAATTGCCAATTATTCATCATTGTCCTTACTGGCAATCATGAATAATTGTCTCTTCGAAATGGTGATTATCAATAAATGCCAGTTTGAACAGGCAATTAACCATAATTGGAAATTCTGTTCCACCTGGAAATTATTCGAAATTATCATTTTGAACTGGGAATCATAAATAATCATAATTCTGAACTGGCAATAATAAATAATTTTCAGTTTTAACTGGCCATTATGAATAATTGTCAATTCGAACTGACAATTATGATTAATTGTCAGTATTCACTGGTATTTATAAATAATTTTAAGTTTCAACAGGCAATTATCGATAATTCAAACTGACAATTATGAATTATCAATAATTTTTTGTTTGAACTGCCAATTACCAATAATTATCAGTTCTGAATGTCAAATTAAACTGGCAATTATCAATAATCGATAATAATCAATTGCCAATATCCATAATTGTACTATTAGACTGGCAATTATAAATAATTGTCTGTTCGAAATGGTGATTATCAATAAATGTCAGTTTGAACAGGCAATTAACCATAATCGGAAATTCAGTTCCACCTGGAAATTATTCGAAATTATCATTTTGAACTGGGAATCATGAATAATCATAATTTTGAACTGGCAATCATAAATTATTTTCAGTTTTAACTGGCCATTATGAAGAATTGTCAATTTGAACTGACAATCATGACTAATTGTCAGTATACACTGGTATTTATGAATAATTTTCAGTTTTAACAGGCAATTATTGATAATTCAAACTTACAATTATAAATTATCAATAATTTTCAGTTTGAACTGACAATTACCAATAATAATCAGTTCTGAATGTTAATTCAAACTGGCTTTTATCAATAATCAATGATAATTAATTGCCAATTATTCATAGTCGTCCTTTCAAACTTGCAATTATAACAAATTGTCTGTTCAAAATGGTGATTATCAATAAAAGTCAGTTCAAACAGGCAATAAACCATAGTTGGAAATTCAGTTCTACCAGGAAATTATTCGAAATTAACATTTTGAACTGGGAATTATGAATAATCATAATTTCAAACTGACAATCATCAATAATTTTCAGTTTGAACTGACAATTATGAATAAATGTCAGTATAAACTGGTTATTATAATTAATTTTCAGTTTTAACTGGTTATTATAATAATTTTCAGTTTTAACTGGAAATTATTGATAATTCAAATTGACAATTATCAATTTTTTTCAGTTTGAACTGAAAATTACCAATAATTATCAGTTCTGAATGTCAATTTAAACTGGAAATTATTGATGATCAATAATTATTAATTGCCAATTATTCATCATTGTCCTTTTAAACTGGCAATTTTGAATAATTGTCGGTTCGAAATGGTGATTATTAATGAATGCCAGTTTGAACAGGCAATTAACCATAATTGAAAATTCTGTTCCACCTGTAAATTATTCGAAATTATCATTTTGAACTGGGAATCATGAATAATCATAATTTTGAACTGGCAATCATAAATTATTTTCAGTTTTAACTGGCCATTATGAAGAATTGTCAATTTGAACTGACAATCATGACTAATTGTCAGTATTCACTGGTATTTATGAATAATTTTCAGTTTTAACAGGCAATTATTGATAATTCAAACTGACAATTATAAATTATCAATAATTTTCAGTTTGAACTGACAATTACCAATAATAATCAGTTCTGAATGTCAATTCAAACTGGCTTTTATCAATAATCAATGATAATTAATTGCCAATTATTCATAGTTGTCCTTTCAAACTTGCAATTATAACAAATTGTCTGTTCAAAATGGTGATTATCAATAAAAGTCAGTTCAAACAGGCAATAAACCATAGTTGGAAATTCAGTTCCACCAGGAAATTATTCGAAATTAACATTTTGAACTGGGAATTATGAATAATCATAATTTTGAACTGGCAATCATAAATAATTTTCAGTTTGAGCTGGCAATTATGAATAATTGTGTGGGTGTGTGTGTGTGTAATAATTATTAATTGCCAATTATTCATAATTGTCCTCTCAAACTGGCAATTATAAATTATTGCCTGTTCGGAATGTTGATTGTCAATAAATGTCAGTTTGAACAGGCAATTAACCATAATTGGAAATTCAGTTCCACCTGGAAATTATTCGAAATTAAAATTTTGAACTAGGAATTATTAATAATCATAATTATCAATAATTTTCAGTTCTATCTGGCAATTATGAATAATTGTCAGTTGGAACTGACAATTATGACTAGTTGTCAGTATAAACTGGTCATTATAAATAATTTTCAGTTTTAACTGGCAATTATGATTAATTTTCTGTTTGAACTGGCTATTATGAATAATTTTCAGTTTGAACTGGCAGCGACGTATTTTTATGTTGAAACTTGAGTAGTTAGGACAAAGTTTCATGGAAGAAATGCGATTTTAGGAAAAAATGGTTAGTAAGACCTAAATTGAGTGAAAATAGATTTTATTCTGTATTTATGTTATATTTATGTGTATTTATCTTTGACGATAAATATTCCGATATCTCAACCAAATTTATTTGATTGTTATAAACAAATAATCCAATCTGAGAAGCACTCAACTCCACCTTATGGCTTGACCCAACTGATTGTCAGTTTGACTATAAACATTTGAATCAAATGAAGTACAATTCACCACAGTTTTTAATTTTTCTCATATTCAATCTTCTTCAATGTAAGTGAATTATCAGGTTTTCATTTTCAACTGTGTCTGCTTGACCTATGAGGCACGTATTAATCGAATATCTTATTATTTAGTTCATTTCAACAATTTTTATATTGCATCCATAAAAAGTTATGGCATAATTTATACAACAATAGAATACGGTCCTGGATATCTGTCGCTCCTTGGTCTTTCACGATCCTTGTTAATCCATCTCACTTCCACTTCCGTAGGAATGAGATCAGTCGCTCATGTAAAGATGGTTTTGAGGCATGCCTTGAACTCGAAGCGTTGGTAGCGAAGGACTATTTCAAAAACCAAAACACTCACTCAAGAAGAGAATGCTTTTATTTAGAAATTACATATTCATTGGTCAAGCTCCACTTTCATAGAAACAAATTTTTTGCAGTGTGACCAAGCAAACCGAATCTTTATATATATCTTCTCATGGTTTTCAGGTATACTATCCAGATATTAAGTTTGATCTTCGCTGCCTGGTGTTTTCACTGCATCCAATGTGGAGAAGCTCCTCCCAAACCAAACCAACCAAAAGAGAAAAACGAAGATGACTTCCAACCAGTAACAGTAGAATTCCTAACCATCGAAAAATTGACTGATTCTTTCGATGCGTCCATTTACCACTATCCCAACATAAAAGGACTCTCAATTGAAAACTGCAACTTTTCACGAGTACCCATAAGTCTCCTGAACGAGTTCGTATCGTTGAAGGAACTGACGTTGAGGAATAATAACATCGAAAACTTCAAAATAGAGAAGTTGAATTCGGCGCATGAAACCATGTCGAAAACTGTCGAACTCCTCCATATAGAAAACCAGAACTTGTCGGTTTTAACCAACAACTCCTTCGTGAAATACAAGAATCTGACGTCCTTGTCCTTGTTGTGTACAGGGATTCATACGATTGAAGAGTATGCCTTCAGGGGACTGAAAAAACTCAGTTACTTGAATATGACGGGAAATCAACTGACGTCGATAAAAGGCCACACGCTTTCTCCATTGGCCAACCTGGAGATATTGAGCCTCAAGAACAACCTACTGAAGAATCTAGCTGACATTTTCGGCAGTACTAAACTGAGGAAACTTAAAATCCTACATATGGAGAACAATCCGATCAAAGGGATCAATTATGTCGAGTTGAAGAAGATTTGTCCGAATCTGGAGCGTTACAAATACTGTATTGGTCATGTGAAACCATGCGAAAATGTTACTGACATTTGTGAAAAGAGTTGAAACTGAGTATTTTATTATATTTCCTCTGATTGTAAAGTGACAGCTTCTAGGAAGTACCAACAATTGTTTCATTTCAATAATTTAATTTTTGTTCATTTGACCTCACCTAACTTTACCCCAATTCAATAATTTTCAGATAATTTTTACTAGCACTATCCGTACTTAACCTAACCTAACCTTATAAAGCTTTAACTCAAGCCCAATGCTGAAATTATGACATTTCAGTGTCAATTTGATTGAAAATTGACAGCTTTCACGAAGTACCAACATAATTCGGTAAAATCTTATTTATCGCCCCATCAGAGCAGCAAAAATAATTCAAGGAAACCGTTAATTTATAAAAAGTATTCAAAATTATAAAATTTTGTTTCCTAATTCAGATTATTTTTCTGGAAAGGTTTCTTCTTGGAGAAATTGCAGCGATCTTCTATTTACTGCGTTGTTGATTGATGCAGTAGATGGCTTTGGCCTCTCCCCATTTCACATTAATGTTTTTATTTTACATTTAAATATGGCCATTTTTTCTTATTTTCAATTATTAATTTCAATTTATATTTGTTTACTGTATATTGTATGAATTTATTTGAGTTATCAGAAAAAAAATCTTCAATTCCTGAAATTCCTGAAATTCCTGAAATTCTATAATTCACCTCAAACAGTACACATGTGAGATAAACAATATTATCTAATTTAGTTGTGTATATATTTGTGAATAAATTGTTTGATTTGACCCAACGTAATTTTCAATTAACCAGTGCAAGAACAGAAATATTCTACAATCCACTACGTCGAAGCAAATCCACTTCTACATCTCGAAAATCTTCCCTTTCAAAAGTCTGTTTTCGAAAAGAAACTTCATTTCTCCCCGAAATAATAATCACAACTATGAGTTACAGGATTACTAGATCTACAGATTAGAATACGTGAGTTGATGTTAAAACCTTATTAAACGAACTGTCTTTGAAACAATGTCTTTTTCTTAAAAAGTAAACTACGGTTCTCATGTGGGAAAACTCACAACTTGCACTTTAGGCACAAGTTTCATTAGTCTCATGGGAAACGCGAAATTGCACTTCTTCGCACGTTTCCGGTGGTTTGACGGTCATTCTTGGTATGTCTAGGAATGTGCTGAGCTTTATGAGAAGTTCAGCTTCATCAGAAATTCCTCGAAGTAGGAATGTACAGGCTGTGCGCTGTACCTCGTGTGAAGCCTTGAAGTGGTGATCACGTACAATATAATAAAAAGTATTCTGAACAATGAATAAAAAAGATTTGAGAAATTCAATCCAAACAAAATTGTAAAATCATAATGTGTCGTTAATATATTCTCATCCAATCCTTAATTGTAACTGGGATAAAGATAAAACGGTAGAAAATGCGCTGTCGAGTCTAATGGAATGACCCACTGAAAGCAGCGGTAATAAAGGGGGACAAAATATGAATTCTTCTGGGTTTCGACCCCCGCAAGCAGAGAGGGTTGTTGCGATCCGGGATACGCAGGAGCGTCGTAAATGATGTATAAAAATAAACATCCCCACACGAGACGGGAGAACGGCCATTATGAACGCTCCGAAGACTACGGAAAATGGGAAAAAAACCACAACGCCGCGATGTCGGAAGGAGATGACAATTGTCGGGTTCGGTTTAGTGTACAGGGGGAGCATTAATGATCAGATCATTCTCACGAAATCTACACACGAGAGTGGGGGGTTGAAAATCACCCCTTCATGTGGAATGAGGAGAAAAACTTTCGACGACAACAAGTTGGATATGAAATCCCAAATCTCATCAGGGCCGCACATAATACCTATTTGGTCGAAAATGAGTTTTCATTTTTCCATCAGCCGATAAACCCCTTCCCTAATTATGCCCGTTTCCCATTCGTATTCGTCCCTCGGAACGAGAATGCAGCTAATTCGATGGTAACTAATTCGGGGAGAATAGAGACCTTCGGGAAACAACCAAGGGTGATTAATTCGTAGCCGGCGAACCCTGAAGACGCTCATAATTAGGGCTACAAAGGCTGAACCTTATTTTATTCCATTGTACAAACAGTGTGTTTTCGTTGAGACGAGGAGAGATTATCATGAGAGCTAAGAACAGGAGGAAAAATTTATCGAAATCGTTTCCGGCATTTCATATTATATTATATTTTTATTTTTCAATAATTTTTCATGTTCATGTTTATTTGTTTTTTTGTAGAAAGAAATATTGATTTGTATTTTGTACCTGATATACTCTTGTTGAGTTGTTTACATTTGTGTTGATTTCAATTCAATTTATACTTTTTTCTTCTGTTATGTTACTATTTCTTATGCTGTTTTGTACACTAATGAATATAAAGAAATTTTTGTTCCTGATTCCAGACTCATATTAGCGAATTTGATCACAGAATTACCCTCTACGAATGCTCACACCTTTTCTGTCGCTTTTTAATCTTTCGGGTACTATCTTTTGAGTTTTGTCTATTCGGTGGCGCCCTCTGTTGAGCGGTACGCTAAATGTTGGGTCGTCGTTGCAGTTCGCTACATATCTAATCTTTCTTCCTTCCTCTGATCTGATCTAACCTGACTTTAACCTCTGTTTTTTTGTATTTCAAGAGTTAGTATCAATCTTAGATCGAAAATATTCAATTCTAGGTGGGAGGCCAAATAATGCTAAAAACATGCAATATTGTGAACTCGAATTTACATGCTGATTGGGACGAGATAAGCTAGATTTAGCATTAAAATGTCTAATCGGCAACAGTGCGTTCGATATCATCGCGATGATTTATCAAATTCCTATTGAATTGAATGTGTCGATATTGTTAGTCGTACAAACATTGTTGGGTTATACTTGTAAAACTATTATATTTTACAAGATATTCCTGTAACATTTAGGTGGCTTGTCAATACAACAAAATATTATTGTATATACACAGGAAATATTTCTTTTAAAATAAAAGTACCTGATCATTGCTATACTTACCGTTTTTCCTGTTCATAGGACTTAAGTCCTGTTTCATAGGACTGAAATCGACTTGTTAGATTGCAAGTACAGAATAGTTAGATTCCCGAGATTTGTGTTTTTCGGTGTGTCTTTTCTATTGAGATGAGATCTTATCGAGAACAAAGTGGCAAATTATGTCATCGCGCTTCGAGATATGAAATATATCAAATTCCTCATTTTTCAGGAGCTTGTTTTTAATTTGATTATTTTTGTTTTTTCTTCTGTAGTTTTAAATTGACTTCTGTAATTTCCAGGAATATAGTGTATTTTTTGTTAATAACTGATGGTTTTGTTTGTGCTTTCATCATATTTGTTTTTGCTTTTGATTTTGGTCAATCTTTTTGTAGTTTGAAGTAGTTATATGTATATTCTTCTTTGTATGATATTCTGTTGATTTGGTTCTGTAATATCCATCTTTAAGGTATTTTTTTATCGTTCATCTTTTGGTGAACAGAAACAGAAAATTATTTTTTCGTGAACCATATTCTTTGTTCTGAGATTTTTTTTTTCCTGAATTACTTTATGAATAAATATATATTTCGTTATCCACGTTTCTTTGATTTGAATGAAAAAATTATAGTTACCCTTTCTTTGTACAGGAATGTTTGTTCATTTTCTTTGTGCTTTTTATCATATTCGTTTTTGCTCTTGGGGTTGGTCAATTTTTTTGTAGTTTGAAATAATTATATATTCTTCTTTGTATAATATTTTGTTGATTTGGTTGAGTGATATCTATCTTTGTGGTATTTTTATCGTTTATCTTTTGGTGAATAGAAATAGAAATTAATTTTTTTGTGAACCATATTCATTGTTTTGGAATTTTGTTTTTTCCTGAATTATCTTTATGAATAAATATTTCGTTCTCCACGTTTCTTTGATTTGAAATAAAAAATTATAGTTACCCTTGCTTTGTACAGGAATGTTTGTTCATTTTTTTGTGCTTTTTATCATATTCGTTTTTGCTCTTGGGGTTGGTCAATTTTTTTGTAGTTTGAAATAGTTATATTCTTTGTATAATATTTTGTTGATTTGGTTAAGTGATATCCATCTTTGTGGTTTTTTTTTAATCGTTTATCTTTTGGTGAATAGAAACAGAAATTAATTTTTTTGTGAACCATATTCTTTGTACACTTCTTTTCTTTGTGCTTTTTATCATATTCGTTTTTGCTCTTGGGGTTGGTCAATTTTTTAGTAGTTTGAAATAGTTATATATTCTTCTTTGTATAAAATTTGGTTGATTCGGTTAAGTGATATCCATCTTTGTGGTATTTTTTATCGTTTATCTTTTGGTGAATAGAAACAGAAATTAATTTTTTTGTGAACCATATTCTTTGTTCTGGGATTTTGTTTTTTCCTGAATTATCTCTATGAATGAATATTTCGTTCTCCACGTTTCTTTGATTTGAATGAAAAAATTATAGTTACCCTCTCTTTGTATAGAAATGTTTGTTCATTTTCTCTGTGCTTTTTATCATATTCGTTTTTGGTCTTGGGGTTGGTCAATTTTTTTGTAGTTTGAAATAGTTATATATTCTTCTTTGTATAATATTTTGTTGATTTGGTTAAGTGATATCCATCTTTGTGGTTTTTTTTATCGTTTATCTTTTGGTGAATAGAAACAGAAATTAATTTTTTCGTGAACCATATTCTTTGTTCTGGGATTTTGTTTTTCCTGAATTATATTTATAAATAAATATTTCGTTCTCCACGTTTCTTTGATTTGAATTGAAAAATTATAGTTACCCCTTTTTTGTTCAAGAATGTTTGTTCATTTTCTTTCTGCTTTTATCATATTCTTTTTTGATCTTGGGTTTGTTCAGTTTTTTGTAGTTTTGAATTGTTATATATTCTTCTTTGTATAATATTCTTTCAATTTGGTTCAGTGATATCCATCTTTGTGGTATTTTTTATCGTTCATCTTTTGGTAAATAGAAACAGAAATATATTTTTTCATGAACCATATTCTTTGTTCTGGGATTTTGTTTTTCCTTGAATTATTTTTTCGAGTAAATATATATTTCATTCTCCAAGTTTCTTCGATTTGAATGAGAAAATTATAGTTACCCTTTCTTTGTACAAAAATGTTTGTTCATTTCCTTTGTGGTTTTATCGTATTCGTTTCTTGTTGTGCTTACAAATGTTTCGTTTAAACAACAGGAATTCATTTAACCGGAACAACCTGGGATACATTTTTTCAGTGAATGTTATCCCAATCGACATTCAAGCAATTTCCGCGAAAGCAGTCGATAAAAGGAGCTGATGATAATGAAAACCTCGGTTTTATCTCGTAATCCGCAACTTCGTCGTAAAATAAGTGACTTTTTATGATGCACACTTTTACGTCCTTTCGCTCGTGAGCGTGAGCTACTGCTCCCTCGCATCCAAGGACCCACTCAACTGATCTTCCATTCGGTTCTTTCGGCAGTTTCGCCCAAAAAAAATGTCGCCCTTCGTTCATCGTAAAAGCGAATGTTACGCACCCTGCGAATTGAAATATTATCATGAGTTTTGATAATTCCGTTTTATGAGCGGAGATATAGATATTATGTGAAAGGGGCTTTTAATGGATTTCGTCTTTTTATGCCGTCCAGCGCTAATGAACGCTAATGTGCATTGATGGTGTTTCAGGTAGGTAAATTAATATTCCCGGAAAGGTTTCCCGGGAGAGGGGTGCGAATTCTGCAGGGGGCGTTGTTTCCACGTCACTTACTGCCGTTTGTGCGAAACACAAAACTTCCCCCTAAATAGTGGTTCAACTTAAAAAGTCTAGTTTGCACCAAAACCTACCTGAAGACCTCTTGGATTCTTTTGGCCTCATTGAATCCACATTGTCTTATTCGTGCAAATGCACCAGCACCCCCAATTTCCACTAGCTGGTGTAGTGGAAGAACCCCCTAGCTTATATGACGCTATCTCCCAACCAGACTCCGACAGAATCCATACTTCGCGCCCTTAGGGTGGATGTTATTCAGAATTATCCAACACAATCACGAACTTCCGACATTTTTCCCTTTTCCCCGTTCATTTCCGTCCGAGGTTCCCCGTTCTAAACACGAAGACACCGCGGAGGCCAATAAACGCGATTATAATTTCCGAAGCAACCTCGCCGACTGGATACCCACGAGGCTCCTTCGGCGACGTCGGCTCCTAGGAGATCTTCGAATGGTGGCTTTTAACGCGATCCGCGTTTACTCCGCCTGTTTGATCGTTAATGATATGGGATTGTCCTGTTCTTTCATTTCCAGATGTGTTCATATCTCACAATGCTCTCTAATGGTTGGTCAATACGAGGTTCAGAAGGAGTTCATTACAAATCAGCTGTTCTACACGTCATTCTTTCTGTCAGTTTCTTTCAACCGTCAACGTTTTTTCGTATATTCTTTTGGCGATTTGGGTTGAACAAGGAAATGACGAAACAGAGGTGTGTCTGAATTCTCGATATGACATCCGATCCGGACTTCTGGGGCGAGACGACTCTGAACAGAGCCGATCTGAAGCCGAAGAAGAGGTTCGACACCTTGATCGAAAGGAGCAAAACCACCCATATAGACCAACAGATCCCGATAAAGAGATATATTCAGATCGCCGATGCCCTCCTGTTCGCCGCCAAACGTTCGGAGTCCAGGAAGTCCCACGAAGCGGCGCTCATAAACTACCTCCGGTACCAATCCTTGGTGAAGAAATTGAAGACCCACGTGAAATACAAGGACATCCCGATCGGGCAACGATCTGCTTTCGACTATAAGTTGAAGAACGTGACGAAGAATGTGAAGGTTCTCAGTGAGGTCGTCCTCCTCGAGTACAAGAAATTCTATCAGATGTCCAGATTCGATACGCAAGACCAGAATCTGGAAGGGTGGGTCTCCACTTTATCATCGAGGTTAATGTGGTTTCGTATAATTTCATTGAATTTTAGGTATCAGGAGCAGAGACCAACTCTTTCGACTGTGAGGACCTTTGTAAGCGGAAGCAAGGGTGAAATTGAAGGTGTATGTTGGAGCCAGCCTTCTTTAGGGGCTAGATCGTCTGCGGTCAGCAGATCCAGATCGAGGGCTGTCACCGACTCCTCTTCCTCAGTCATTGTCCCTGTCTTTCGAAACTTATCCTCCAACCTTGACGTTAATTTCGGGCTGAGGAAGTCGATATTCCCAACCAAACAATTCAAGGAATTCGACGTCATCTACAGCCAGAGGAAGATAGTCAGAAGCCATAGGACAGTGATAGTTCCGAGCAGGATAACCACGGAATTCTCCTACCTCTCGTACAGGAACACGAAGAAGAACGTCGAAACGGTGGCTTATTTGGCCGGCAGGGAACTCAACGCCACCCAGTTCTTGGTCACCCATCTGATATTACCGGAACAGGTCGGTTATTCCGATTATTTCAAGGTTCGAGACTCGCTCGAGCTCATCAGGTATCTCGACCAGCACGACCTGCTGACTTTGGGCTGGATCCACTCGCATCCAGTGGAGTCCAACTATCTCTCCAGCAGCGACATGCACTACCACAGCGTTTTTCAGAGCGTGTTTCCTGAAGCTATAGCCATGGTCTTCAGTCCGAAGTATATGAGCAGCACCACGTTCAATCTGACCCCGAACCACGGCCTCAAGTTCATCTTGAACTGTAGGAAGAAGGGGTTTCACACGCACCCAACGAATCCGCCGTTGGTCATGATTTCCCAACACGCGATAACGGATCTTTATGGTGATCTGATAGTGAAGGATTTCCGAGACCTTCGGAAGGTTTACGGCGATGGAGAGGGGGGAAGGTCATCGTTCACCTCGAATCTGTTCGATAGGATGGTGAGAGATCAGTCTAACGAGGGTAGGAGTAGAATAAGGAAGAGTGAGGTCACTTTCGTACATATCAGCCGTTGATCATTAAATTTTTCAAAAACTGTGATCGTAATTTAATCCCCTTGCTTCCTTTGAGGAATTTTTTACAGTTGCTGTCTAGCTGGTTAGAAGAACTCTAGAACAAGACTGATCAAGTACACAAAGCGTAATTTACTTTTTAGAAAAGACATCGTTCTTTTTACTCATCACCAGGTGAAATTATACTGAGTAGGTTATTGTTACACTCACGAGAGAATAAAAAAGATGGAAATTGCGAAAGTTTTTAATTTTTCCACTCACACTTCTCAGAATCAAATAACCCCTCTTAACCGAGGTGAATATCATATGAGCCGGGAAGTAGGCCATCGTTGCATTGACGGTCTGTACACACATTGCAACCCCTGAAATATGTTCCCTTGCTTCCCTCGCATAGATCCTTTTCATTTGTGCAACCTCTATAATACCAAAATTTCTTAATTTCACCCCCGAAAATATTTCTATTACGTTCTATGAATGTGTAGAGGTAACAATTTTCTCCGAAACATGTTGTGCGTGGAAGTGTGTCTCGGCAGCTGTTGCGTTCGCTTTGGCTTTTGCATAGGAAACATTCCACTGTTTGGACCTTTTTCTTTTTTTTCTTCTCCACTGAAATTGAAATATCAAAGTTAATGAGCAATTGATCAATGTGTGAATAGCAACGTCTGTTGCGCAGTTGGTAGAAATTGCTGATTATCTCAGTCGTTCCACCACCAAGAGGACGGATGTTATGTGTCGAATGTGCTAAGCGGGCCAAGATAAGGCCAATAAGGAGAAAAGAAGCAACGTCGGTTGCCAATGAGAAAATTTGGCGGAGTGAATTTAAGATCGTGGATGTCGGAATTTAATAAATAATTCAATAATTTGTAGCCGTGTTTTTGAGAATTGATACCTAAGCCATTGATATGGAATTAGTATATGCGAGGCAAACATAGATTACTTTGCATCCGTCGGAGTTGAGGACGGATGTTATGGCTAGACCGTGTCGAATGTGCTAAGCGGGCCAAGATAAGGCCAATAAGAGGAAAAGAAGCAACGTCGGTTGACCATGAGAAAATTTGGCAGTAAGAATTAAAGAGCGTGGGTGTCCCCAATCCATGAAAGTGAAAGGCAATACGAAAAATGTCAACTCAGGAATTAGGTTTTGAAGGGTGAAACAATTGGTTTTAACGATACGTCCCTTAGTGAGAAACGTCGAACATTTTCTCACGAAAAATCTCCGGAAAATTTTATGTTTTTCATTCATTTCATTGCGTATTTCAGCTCCTGTAAAGATCCAAGAGTTGACTATATTCCAAACCTTTTCCCATCTTTGTAGTTTACTCGTTTAACTGGACCCCTGAGGTATGTTAGAGTTCATTGCGATGAGAGATATGAAAATCTTCCCTACTTACTCGAGGGTATCGTATCGTTATTGCACAGCGACTCTTCACAACTGTTGCAGAATTTGAGACCACCACCATGGATTTCCATTTGTTCTTCACACCGATGACCCGAACCACACCCTCTGCGGTACCGTGGTTTCAAACCTTTATGCTTTATGTACTCCACATAACAATGGCTTTCATCATCATCATCGTCACATTCCTTCTTCTTAGTTACAGTTCCCTCGCTGCAGTCAGAATCAGGCTCTGAGCTCTTGCAACTTAGGCATGCTAAAGAATCCACACAAAGATATACCATATGGAAGGTAGTTACCATCAAGAGGAATTTCACGAAGTACTTCATGGTTTGGAAGGACGAACGTTTCGAATAAAATCTAAGCTATAAGTCGAGTTATATATTCGGAAGCGTGTTCAATTATAAGGTATATCTGGTGATTATGCTAATTGTCTGATAAATTTGATGGATTATCCATCAGAAAAGCACCCATTATTCGTGGCTTTATCAATAATTCAATGAATAAGTTTCCCATTCAAAATGTAGATTCACTAAATTTTAACATATATTCTGAGGGGTCAGTGTCACTAAATGTGGCGTCTTCAATGTGAGGCGTACATTCTCTTTTAGTGTTTCCAATTCCAGTCGTTAAAAAAAATTAAATTATAATATTGAAAGGAAAACTAGCAGCCAAAATATATTTATGACACCTTGATCGGAAGGAGCAAAACCACCCATATAGACCAACAGATCCCAATAAAGAGATATATTCAGATTGCCGATGCCCTCCTGTTGGCAGCCAAACGTTCGGAGTCCAAGAAGTCGGCGCTCATAAATTACCCCCGGTACCAATCCTTGGTGAAGAAATTGAAGACCCACGTGAAATACAAGGACATCCCGATCGGACAAAGATCTGCTCTCTGTAAGTTGAAGAACGTCACGAAGAATGTGAAGGTTCTCAGTGAGGTCATCCTCCTCGAGTACAAGAGATTCTATCAGATGTCCAGATTCGATTAGCAAGATCAGAATCTGGAAGAGTGGGTCTCCACTTTATCATCTAGATTGATGTGGTTTTGTATAATCCCATTAAATTTCAGGTATCAGGGGCAGAGAGTTACTCTTTCGACTGTGAGGACATTCGTAAGCGGAAGCAAGGGTGAATTTGAAGGTGTATGTTGGAGCCAGCCTTCTTTAGGGGGTAGATCGTCTGCGGTCAGCAGATCCAGATCGAGGGCTGTCACCGACTCTTCTTCCTCAGCATTGTCCTCGTCTTTCGCAACTTATCCTCCAACCTGGACGTTAATTTCGGGTTGAGGAAGTCGATATTCCCAACCAAACAATTCAAGGAATCCAACGTCATCTACAGCCAGAGGATAGTCAGAAGTCATAGGACAGTGATAGTTCCGATCAGGATAACCACGGAGTTCTCCTACCTCTCGTACAGAAGCACGAAGAAGAACGTCCAAACGGTGGCTTATTTGGCCGGCAGGGAACCTAACGTCACCCAGTTCTTGGTCACTCATCTGATATTAACGGAACAGGTCGGTTATTCCGATTGTTTCAAGGTTCGAGACTCGCTCGAGCTCATCAGGTATCTCGACCAGCACGACCTGCTGACTTTGGGCTGGATCCACTCGCATCCAGTGGAGTCCAACTATCTCTCCAGCAGCGACATGCACTACCACAGCGTTTTTCAGAGCGTGTTTCCTGAAGCTATAGCCATGGTCTTCAGTCCGAAGTATATGAGCAGCACCACGTTCAATCTGACCCCGAACCACGGGCTCAAGTTCATCTTGAACTGTAGGAAGAAGGGGTTCCACACGCACCCAACGAATCCGCCGTTGGTCATGATTTCCCAACACGCGATAACGGATCTTTATGGTGATCTGATAGTGAAGGATTTCCGAGACCTTCGGAAGGTTTACGGCGATGGAGAGGGGGGAAGGTCTTCGTTCACTTCGAATCTGTTCGATAGGATGGTGAGAGATCAGTCTAACGAGGGTAGGAGTAGAATAAGGAAGAGTGAGGTCACTTTCGTACATATCAGCCGTTGATCATTAAATTTTTCAAAAACTGTGATCGTAATTCAATCCTCTTGCTTCCTTTGAGGAATTTTTTACAGTTGCTGTCTAGCTGGTTAGAAGACCTCTAGAACAAGACTGATCAAGTACACAAAGCGTAATTTACTTTTTAGAAAAGACATCGTTCTTTTTACTCATCACCAGGTGAAATTATCCTGAGTAGGTTATTGTTACACTCACGAGAGAATAAAAAAGATGGAAATTGCGAAAGTTTTTAATTTTTCCACTCACACTTCTCAGAATCAAATAACCCCTCTTAACCGAGTTGAATATCATATGAGCCGGGAAGTAGGCCATCGTTGCATTGACGGTCTGTACACACATTGCAACCCCTGAAATATGTTCCCTTGCTTCCCTCGCATAGATCCTTTTCATTTGTGCAACCTCTATAATACCAAAATTTCTTAATTTCACCCCCGAAAATATTTCTATTACGTTCTATGAATGTGTAGAGGAAACAATTTTCTCCGAAACATGTTGTGCGTGGAAGTGTGTCTCGGCAGCTGTTGCGTTCGCTTTGGCTTTTGCATAGGAAACATTCCACTGTTTGGACCTTTTTCTTTTTTTTCTTCTCCACTGAAATTGAAATATCAAAGTTAATGAGCAATTGATCAATGTGTGAATAGCAACGTCTGTTGCGCAGTTGGTAGAAATTGCTGATTATCTCAGTCGTTCCACCACCAAGAGGACGGATGTTATGTGTCGAATGTGCTAAGCGGGCCAAGATAAGGCCAATAAGGAGAAAAGAAGCAACGTCGGTTGCCAATGAGAAAATTTGGCGGAGTGAATTTAAGATCGTGGATGTCGGAATCTAATAAATAATTCAATAATTTGTAGCCGTGTTTTTGAGAATTGATACCTAAGCCATTGATATGGAATTAGTATATGCGAGGCAAACATAGATTACTTTGCATCCGTCGGAGTTGAGGACGGATGTTATGGCTAGACCGTGTCGAATGTGCTAAGCGGGCCAAAATAAGGCCAATAAGAGGAAAAGAAGCAACGTCGGTTGAACATGAGAAAATTTGGCAGTAAGAATTTAAGAGCGTGGGTGTCCCCAATCCATGAAAGTGAAAGGCAATACGAAAAATGTCAACTCAGGAATTAAGTTTTGAAGGGTGAAACAATTGTTTTCAACGATACGTCCCTTAGTGAGAAACGTCGAACATTTTCTCACGAAAAATCTCCGGAAAATTTTATGTTTTTCATTCATTTCATTGCGTATTTCAGCTCCTGTAAAGATCCAAGAGTTGACTATATTCCAAACCTTTTTCCATCTTTGTAGTTTACTCGTTTAACTGGACCCCTGAGGTATGTTAGAGTTCATTGCGATGAGAGATATGAAAATCTTCCATACTTACTCGAGGTTATCGTATCGTTATTGCACAGCGACTCTTCACAACTGTTGCAGAATTTGAGACCACCACCATGGATTTCCATTTGTTCTTCACACCGATGACCCGAACCACACCCTCTGCGGTACCGAGGTTTCAAACCTTTATGCATTATGTACTCCACATAACAATGGCTTTCATCATCATCATCGTCACAATGCTTCTTCTTGGTTACAGTTCCCTCGCTGCAGTCAGAGTCAGGCTCTGAGCTCTTGCAACTTAGGCATTCTAAAGAATCCACACAAAGATATACCATATGGAAGGTAGTTACCATCAAGAGGAATTTCACGAAGTACTTCATGGTTTCAGAGGACGAACGTTCGAATAAACCCTGAACTTCGTGTTATATACTTGGTGATCATGCTGATCATTTGATAAATTTAATGTATGGAAAAACTCATAAGAAAAGCACTCTTTATCTATTAAAATTAAGTTCGAGAAAAAAATTGACGAATATTGAAAGGAAAGATAATTCACAAATTATACCTAAATGAATTGAGTGTTTTTGGAATAATTGCCAGATAATGTTTCAACGTTCTTAAATTCAGTCATGGAATTTTTTTGAAATTCCACCTAATGTTGACCACCGAAAGTTTATAATTTCGATAATATTCCCTGACATCGAAGTGTTATCCGGACTGTACTATCACTGAGCTCCAACCCGAGAAGAGACACGATAATCTATACGGAAAATCCACCCATTATCCTCCTCTAATCTGCTTGTTCTTCAAAGTCTAATCTAATTTCAGATTATCTATTTATTTATTTATTTTTTCATTCATATGTTCATATTCTTCATGAATTGACTCAATCGATGAATATTTTTCTTATTGTACAAGGAAAGGGTACCTATATATAATTATTTCATTCAAATCAAATAAATGTGGAGAACAAAATATATATTGAGTGAAACAAAATCCCAGAACAAAGAATATGGTTCACAAGAAATATATTTCTGTTTCTATTCACCAAAAGATAAACGATAAAAAATACCACAAAGATGGATATAACTGAACCAAATCCACAAAATATTATACAAAGAAGTATATATAACTGCTTCAAACTAAGAAAAAATTGACCCACCCCAAGAACAAAAACGAATATGATGAAAGCACAACGAAAATGAACAAACATTCCTATTTAACGAAAGGGTAACTATAAGTTTTTCATTCAAATCAAAGAAACGTAGAGAACGGAATATATATTTATTCATAAAGATAATTCAGGAAAAAACAATACACCACAACAAAGAATATGGTTCACGAAAAAATATATTTCTGTTTCTATTTTCAGAACGATAAACGATAAAAAATACCTCAAAGATGGATATCACCGAACCATATCAACAAAATATCATACAAAGAAGAATATATAACTACCTCAAATTACAAAGAAATTGACTCAAGAGCAAAAACTATTCTTGTACAAAGAAAGGGTAACTATATTTTTTAAATTCACATCAAAGAGAGGTGAGAACAAAATTAATATTTATTCATAAAAACAAAATCCCAGAACAAAGAATATGGTTCACAAAAAAATATATTTTAGTTTCTATTTACCAAAAGATAAACGGTAAAAATACCAGAAAGATAGATATCACTGAACCAAATCAACAAAATATTATACAAAAACGAATATATAACTACTTCAAACTACAAAAAAATTGACCAACCCCAAGATCCAAAACAAATATAATAAAAGCACAAAGAAAATGAACAAACATTCTTGTAGGAAGAAAGGGTAACAATAGTTCTTTCATTCAAATCAAAGTACCGTGGAGAACGAAATATATATTTATTCATTAATATAATTCAAGAAAAACGAACTCCCAGAACAAAGAATATGACTCACGAAAAAAAATATTTCTGTTTCTATTTACCAAAAGATAAACGATAAAAAATACCACGAAGATGGATATCACTGAACCAAATCAACAAACTATTATACAAAGAAGGATATATAAAGTAACTACTTCAAACTACAACAAAATTGAACAACCCCAAGAGCCAAAACGAATATGATAAAAGCACAAAGAAAATGAACAAACATTCTTGTACAAAAAAATGGGTAACTAAATTTTCTCATTCAAATCAAAGAAACGTGGAGAACGAAATATATATATACTTATTCTTAAAGATAGTCCAGGGAAAAACAAAACCCAGAACAAAGAATATGGTTCACGAAAAAATATATTTATGTTTCTATTTACCAAAAGATAAATGATAAAAAATAACACAAGGATGGATTTCACCGTACCAAATCAAAAAATATTATACAAAGAAGAATATATAACTACTTCAAACCACAAAAAATAGACCAAAATCAAGAGCAAAAACGAATACGATAAAAGCACAAACGAAGGCATACAATTATTAACAAAAAATCTCCTGGAAAATGAGCGATTTGATATATTTCATGTCTCCAAGCGCGATAACATTATTTGCTACTTTGTTCTCGATAAGATTTCATCTCAATAGAAAAGACACACCGAAAGAAACAAATATCGGGAATTTCCTGTTAGATGAATTCCTATTGTTTAAACGCAACCATTGTTATTATAACAAGAAAAGACCATTCTGAGAACAATCTAATCTTGCAACCTTACATGCCAATTCCGGTTTAAGTGACTTGAGTCCTATGAACAGGAAAAATGGTAAGTATAGCAGTGATCGGATACTTTTATTTTGAAACTACAGTGCCTTTATAAGTAAAGTAATTCCTGTTTTAGTTTGTGTTCATTACAGGAAATTCTTGTAGAAACTGACGTTTAAGCTTTGAATACAACTATCTGGTTTGTTAATTAAACAGGAAATTCCTGTAAGTAGTCACGCATATTCCGGATTTCGTCACATTATTTTCCTGTTGAAATGACGAACTACATTTTGGTTGCATCAACTAATGTAAAACTTGTTATTTCTAGAAGAATTGAAGGACCGGAATTTTCAAGTAAAATCAACAAATATTCCTGCTGTCTCCTATATATGGGGGAATTTCCTGTAGAAGTAACCGAATTCCTGTTGTATATCCTGAAAATGTTTTTTGAGTGCACACTCCTCAATAATATCTAAAGAAACCGTACGTTGTAAATCATCCATCGATGAGAATGGTTCGCTAATATTCAGCAGCAGTGAGAATTTAGAAGACTTAAATAATCTTCCTCTAGTAGATTCCAAACGAAAGAATGTCTCCTGTAGGCCAAGAAAAGTGGAAAAAACCTTGGTGAGACCCGAAGGACTAACCTGGAGCTACAACGTTTCGATAGCGATGTCAGTGTCGTCCTCCTCGGGGACCCTGAGATTGCGGAAATTCGAGGGAACCGACAAATCGGTGCCTTGCACGGTCGCAGTTATCGACAACTCGGTAACGGTTCCGATTCCCGAACGGATACAGGGAGGCTGAGCTGACCTTCGAACCCCCTTCAATACAATTCAGGTCTGTTTCGATTAGGAACAACTCAACTGTCCCAACTTGTTTATTGGCCGACGACGTTTCGCAGCTTTGTGCGCGTCGAAAATATAGTGAGAAGTTATACCGTGTTGAATTGAGTTTGCGAAGTTCGGGGGGGAAAATGTTTATATCGAAAATGCGGAGGTCGAGGGGGTGAACTTGGGGAGGTTTGGGGACGACAGTTTTGGCTGTAAAGGTCATTTCTTTCTACCTTGAAAAAGGGTATGACTTTATGGGTTTACACTAGGTTTAAAAAACAATGATCTAATTTTTTGAGAACCAATTGTATCGATAATATAACGAACAATTTTTTTTATATAATTATTCCAATAATCAATAAAATTTTCATAAAGAGAGTTTCACTTCACTAACTCTGCTTTTATTGAGAAATTTCATATTTATTGGCCTAATTTCACTTTCATAGGAATGAAATGTTCGACAATGTAGCGATAATATAACGAAAAATTTTTTTTTATATAATTATTCAAATAATCAATAAAATTTTCATGAAGAAAGTTTCACTTCAGTAACTTCACTTTTATTAATAAATTTCATATTTATTGGCCTAATTTCACTTTCATATGAATGAATTGTTCGACAATGTAGCGATAATATAACGAACAATTTCTTTATATATAATTATTCAAATTTCATATAAATTGACCAAATTTCCCTTTCATAGGAATGAATTGTTCGACAATGTAGCGATAATATAACGAACAATTATTTTCATATAATTATTCAAATAATCAATAAAATTTTCATAAAGAAAGTTTCGCTTTACTAACTTCACTTTTATTGAGAAATTTTATATTTATTGGCCTAATTTCACTTTCATGAGAATGAATTGTTTGACAATGTAGCGATAATATAACGAACAATTTTTTTTGAATATGTAATTATTCAAATAATCAATAAAATTTTCATAAAGAAAGTTTCGCATCACTAACTTCACTTTTATTGAGAAATTTCATATATATTGGCCAAATTTCACTTTCATGGAAATGAATTGTTCGACAATGTAGCGATAATATAACAACAAATTTT
The DNA here is from genome assembly GCA_963966015.1 of Aphidecta obliterata. Lineage (NCBI taxonomy): Eukaryota > Metazoa > Arthropoda > Insecta > Coleoptera > Coccinellidae > Aphidecta > Aphidecta obliterata. Next base: position 6,059,127 of record OZ014431.1, read on the forward strand.
TTTTATACAATTTTTCAAATAATCAATAAAATTTTCATAAAGAAAGTTTCACTTTTCTTACTTCACTTTCATTAAGAAATTTCATATTTATTGGCCAAATTTCACCTCCATAGATATGAATTGTTCGACAATGTAGCGATAATATAACGAGCAATTTTTTTTTATATAATTATTCAAATAATCAATAAAATTTTCATAAAGAAAGTTTCGCTTTACTAACTTCACTTTTATTGAGAAATTTCATATATATTGGCCAAATTTCACTTCCATGGAAAAGAATTGTTCGACAATGTAGCGATAATATAACGAACAATTTTTTTCATATAATTATTCAAATAATCAATAAAATTTTCATAAGGAAAGTTTCACTTCACTAACTTCACTTTTATTGAGAAATTTCATATATATTGGCCAAATTTCACTTTCATGGTAATGAATTGTTCGATAATGTAGCGATAATATAGCGAACAATTTTTTTTCTATATGTTATTATTCAAATAATCAATTAAATTTTCATAGAGAAAGTTTCGCTTCACTAACTTCACTTTTATTGAGAAATTTCATATATATTGGCCAAATTTCACTTCCATGGGAATGAATTGTTAGACAATGTAGCAATAATATAACGAACAATATTTTTTCATATAATTATTGAAATAATCATAAAAATTTTCATAAAGAAAGTTTCGCTTTACTAACTTCACTTTTATTGAGAAATTTCATATATATTGGCCAAATTTCACTTCCATGGGAATGAATTGTTCGACAATGTAGCGATAATATAACGAACAATTTTTTCTTATATAATTATTCAAATAATCAATAAAATTTTCATAAAGAAAGTTTCGCTTTACTAACTTCACTTTTATTGAGAAATTTCATATATATTGGCCAAATTTCACTTCCATAGGAATGAATTGTTCGACAATGTAGCGATAATATAACGAAAAATTTTTTTTTATATGATTATTCAAATAATCAATGAAATTTTCATAAAGAAAGTTTCACTTTACTAACTTCACTTTCATTGAGAAATTTCATATTTATTTGCCAAATTCCACTTTCATGGGAATGAATTGTTCGACAATGTAGCGATAATATAACGACCAATTTTGTTTTATATATGTAATTATTTAAATAATCAATAAAATTTTCATAAGGAAAGTTTCGCTTCACTAACTTCACTTTTATTGGGAAATTTCATATATATTGGCCTAATTTCACTTTCATAAGAATTAATTGTTTGACAATGTAGCGATAATATATCGAACAATTTTTTTTATATATGTAATTATTCAAATAATCAATAAAATTTTCATAGAGTGAGTTTCACTTGAGTAACTTTGCTTTTATTGAGAAATTTCATATAAATTGACCAAATTTCACTTTTATAGAAATGAATTGTTCGACAATGTAGCGATGATATAACGAACAATTTTTTTTTATATAATTATTCAAATAATCAATAAAATTTTCATGAAGAAAGTTTCACTTTACTAACTTCACTTTTATTGAGAAATTTCATACATATTGGCCAAATTTCACTTTCATGGGATCGAATTGTTCGACAATGTAGCGATAATATAACGAACAATTTTTTTTATATATGTTATTATTCAAATAATCAATAAAATTTCCATAAAGAAAGTTTCGCATCACTAACTTCACTTTTATTGAGAAATTTCATATATATTGGCCAATTTTCACTTTCATGGGAATGAATTGTTCGACAATGTAGCGATAATATAACGAACAATTTTTTTTATATAATTATTCAAATAATCAATAAAATTTTTATATAGAAAGTTTCACTTTACTAACTTCACTTTTATTAAGAAATTTCATATTTATTGGCCAAATTTCACCTCCATAGATATGAATTGTTCGACAATGTAGCGATAATATAACGAGCAATTTTTTTTTATATAATTATTCAAATAATCAATAAAATTTCCATAAAGAAAGTTTCGCTTCACTAACTTCACTTTTATTGAGAAATTTCATATATATTGGCCAAATTTCACTTTCATGGAATTGAATTGTTCGACAATGTAGCGATAATATAACGAGCAATTTTTTTTATATAATTATTCAAATAATCAATAAAATTTTCATAAAAGAAGTTTAACTTTACTTCACTTTTATTAAGAAATTTCATATTCATCGGCCTAATTTCACTTTCAAAGGAATGAATTGTTTGACAATGTAGCGATAATATAACGAACAATTTTTTTATATATGTAATTATTCGAATAATCAATAAAATTTTCATAGAGAGAGTTTCACTTGAGTAACTTTGCTTATATTTAAAAATTTCATATTTATTGGCCTTATTTCACTTTCAAAGGAATTAATTGACAATGTAGCGATAATATAACGAACAATGTTTCCCATTGCCATGATTATAACAAATCAATAATTATTGTAACTTACATATCTGCTCTATTATTTTTTTCGTGTTGTACTTCTAAATGATTAAACTCATTATTATCAAGGATACCGACCTGGATACACGGGAATAAATTGTGAAAAAAGAAGGTATCCACAAACCCTTACCCAACAGTTCCGCGAAATGAAGGAATTAGCTTTCTTCTCCTTCGAACTCGATAAAAGCGAAGAGGATTTATGCCGAATCGTTAAACCCCCGGTCGAAGGAGAATTATGGGGGGATTTTCAACTATTCAATACCATCGGCCAGTTCAAGATGGCCGGAGGATCTTTCATTTCCTGTTCCCGCAGAGGAGGAACCTCCAGGTGTGACGTGAAGCCCTCCGAGGCAGCCTCGAAACCGAATTCATGATATCACGGGCCATTCGGTTAATGCGGGGTTTTCGACCGTGATGCACGTTTTTTCAGGGAGTTCCTGGAGGATTTATCTTCTCGACCTACCCTCGAAAGGGGTTTCCATTCAGGGAGCGCGAACTTTGAATTCAAATAAAACACGAAATAGTATTCGATTAATAAGCACTTTTTCTCTACCAAAACTACCCTTATTCTATCCTTGGGAATTCACCATGACCTGAATTCCGGAACAACCCACTCTTGTTGCGAAAACAAAAAAAGTCACATTCTTGTACTGTATTGGTACTTTTTAATGATGAAACTTTTACCGACATTACAGTTTTCTATTGAAAACCGCAAAGAACTAGAACTCTGCCTTGACGATTGATGATCTCCCACGGTGCAAGGAGAGGGGAATGCGACCAAAGATCCTTGTTTTATATATTTCCAAACGATGGGCAAGCCTTATTTAGTTAGGTTGCGTCAAACGATATTTGTCCCCCTGGTAAGTAGCCCCATCAAGTATTAGGTAAACAATATAAACAGTAAACAATGAAAAATAACGGATAATAATGAGTGGAGTTTGAATGTGGGAGCATAAAAGATCCCTTGGAGACAATGCCCCTGACGACTTCGAAACGACATACTTCCCGCGAGATGGGAAATATTCGAAAGTATTTCCACGAGCGTGAAACACGATCCGCTATTTTTCATTTATGAAATAATGCGAAAAGTCACAGGAAATATTGCAGCCGAGGTATGTTCCTTATATATCACGGGGGTTGTCAGTCCTAAAGAAGATTTATGCGAGCGTGGCAACTAAAGGCAAAGGTTTTCAAATTGAGTTGGGCGTATCTTACACGAGACGCCAGCATGTAGGTGTATTATGATGTATCGCAATCTATTATTTACCCAAATACACCTGTCTCCGGGTCCCGAAAAACCCCATAAAATCAACAGTGAGTTATTTCTCCCCCTTTTCACCCTGCAAACATCTATGCGATCCGGTGTTGACCTTGGAGGAGCCATGTGGAGGTAATGAGGAACGGGAGTTTCTGGGAGAGGGGTTGGGGTGCTAGCTAACTAGGGAGATGTTTTTGAAGTGAACCTCCTTTACGCACGCTTGACGTGGGGGAGTAAGCTGGTGAATGCGCGACGAGAGCGTTACGCTACTTTATATTCGACATTGATAATTTTTTTAATTTAATTATATATATTGCAATGATATGATTTCTCAATATTAGATCGTTGTTTTTCAAACCTAGTGTGGACCCATGAAAGTCATAACCTACAAGAAGAGAAAAGCATTAAAGTAATAAATAAATGGGTTTTTCAAGGTGGAGAGAAATGACCTATATGTATTTGAATAATTATATAAAAAAAATGGTTCGTTATATTATCGCTACATTGTCGAACAATTCATTCCTATAAAAGTTAAATAAGGCCAATAAATATGAAATTTCTTAATGAAAGCAAAGTTAGTGAAGTGAAACTCTCTTTATGAAAATTTTATTGTTTTTTCGAATAATTATATAGAAAATTTTTTTGTTATATTATCGCTACATTGTCAAACAATTCATTCCTATGAGAGTGAAGTTTGGCAAATAAATAAGAAATTTCTTAATAGAAGCAAAGTTAGTGAAGTGAAACACAATATATGAAAATTTTATTGATTATTGGAATAATTATATGGGAAAAAATTGTTCGTTATATTATTGTCCAACAATTCATTCCTATGGAAGTGAAATGAGGCCAACAAATATGAAATTTCTCAATAAATGCAAAGTTAGTCAAGTGAAACTCTCTTTATGAAACTTTTATTGATTATTTGAATAATTATATAATAAAATATTGTTTGTGATATTATCGTTAATTGTCGAAAATTCATTCCTATAAAAGTGAAATTTGGCCAATAAATATGAAATTTTTTAATAAAAGCAAAGTTTGTAATCTAAAACACTCTTTATGAAAATGTTATTGATTATTTGAATGATGATATGAAAAAAAAATTGTTCGTTATGTTATCGGTACATTGTCAAACAATTCATTCCTATGAAAGTGGAATTTGGCCAATAAATATGAAATTTTTTAATAAATGCAAAGTTCGTAAAATCAAACTCTTTTTGTGAAAATTTTATTGATTATTCGAATAATTATATGACAAAAAATTGTTCGTTATATTATCGGTACATTGTCAAACAACTCATTCCTATGAAAGTGGAATTTGGCCAATAAATATGAAATTTCTTAATGAAAGCAAAGTTAGTGAAGTGAAACTCTCTTTATGAAAATTTTATTGATTTTTCGAATAATTATATAAAAAAATTTTTTCGTTATATTATCGCTACATTGTCGAACAATTCATACCTATTAAAGTGAAATAAGGCCATTAAATATAAAATTTCTCAATAAAAGCAACGTTAGTAGAGCGATACTCTCTCAATTTCATTGATAATTTGAAGGATTATATAAAAAAAATGTTTATTATATTATCGCTAAATTGTCAAACAATTCATTTCTATGAAAGTGGAATTTTGCTAATGGATATAAAATTTCTTAATAAAAGTAAAGTTAGTATAGTGGAACTTTCTTTATGGAAATTTTATTGATTATTTGAATAATTATATAAAAAAAATTGCTCGTTATATTATCGCTACATTGTCGAACAATTCATATCTATGGAGGTGAAATTTGGCCAATAAATATGAAATTTCTCAATAAAAGCAAAGTTATCGAAGTGGAACTCACTCAATGAAAATCGTAGTGATTTTTCGAATAATTGAATTAAAAGAAATTGTTCGTTATATTTTCGTTACATTTTCAAACAATTCATTCCTATGAAAGTGAAATAAGGCCAATAAATATAAAATTTTTTTAATAAAAGCTAAGTAATAGTAAAGTGAAGCTCTCTTCATGAAAATTTTATTGATTATTTCAATAGTTATGTGAAAAAATTGTTCGTTATATTATCGCTACATTGTCAATTAATTCATTCCTATGGAAGTGAAATTTGGCCAATAAATATAAAATTTCTTAAACGAAGTTAGTAATGTGAAACTCTCTTTATGAAAATTTCATTCATTATTCGAATAATTATACCGAAAAAATTGTCCGTTATTATCGCTACTATGTCAAACAATTCATTCCTATGAAAGTGAAATTTGGCGAATAAATATAAAATTTCTCAATAAATGCAAAGTTAGTAAAGTGTCTTCATAAAAATTTTATTGATTATTCGAATAATTATATAAACAAAGATTGTTCGTTATATAATCGCTACATTGTCAAACAATTCATTCCTATAAAAGTGAAATTTGGCCAATAAATATGAAATTTTTCAATAAAAGCGAAGTTAGTGAAATGAAATCCGCTTTATTGATTATTTGAATAATTATGTAAAAGAAAAATTGTTCGTTATATTTTCGCTACATTGTAAAACAATTCATTCCTATGAAAGTGAAATAAGGCCAATAAATATGAAATTTCTTGATAAGAGCAAAGTTAGTCAAGTGAAACTCTCTTTATGTGAATTTCATTGATTATTTGAATAATTAAATAAAAAAAAATAGTTCGTTATATTATCGCTACAATGTCGAACAATTAATTCCTATGAAAGTGAAATTTGCGAATAAATATGAAATTTCTCAATGAAAGCAAAGTTGGTAAATTGAAACTCTCTTTATGTAAATTTTATTGATTATTTGAATAATTATATAAGAAAAAATTGTTCGTTATATTATCGCTACATTGTCAAACAATGCATTTCTATGAACGTGGAATTAGGCCAATAAATATGAAATTTATCAATAAAAGCAAAGTTAGTGAAGTGAAACTCTCGTTATAAAAATTTTATTGATCATTTGAATAATTTATAAAAAAAATTGTTCGTTATATTATCGCTACATTGTAAAACAATTCATTCCTATGAAAGTGAAAATTTGCCAATTGATATAAAATTTCTCAATAAAAGTAAAGTTAGTATAGTGGAACTTTCTTTATGAAAATTGTATTGATTTTTCGAATAATTGAATTAAGATAAATTGTTCGTTATATTTTCGTTACATTTTCAAACAATTCTTTCCTATGAAAGTGAAATGAGGCCAATAAATATGAAATTTTTTGATGAAAGCAACGTAATAGTAAAGTGAAACTCTCTTCATGAAAATTTTATTGATTATTTCAATAATTATATAAAAAAATTGTTCGTTATATTATCGCTACATTGTCAAACAATTCATTCCTATGAACGTGGAATTAGGCCAATAAATATGAAATTTATCAATAAAAGCAAAGTTAGTGAAGTGAATCTCTCGTTATGAAAATTTTATTGATCATTTGAATAATTTATAAAAAAAAAATTGTTCGTTATATTATCGCTACATTGTTAAACAATTCATTCCTATGAAAGTGAAATTTGGCCAATGAATATGAAATTCATAAATAGAAGCAAAGTTAGTCGAGTAAAACTGTTTGTTCGTCAGTTGCATAATAATCTATATAAAAATTTATTATCTCAATTATTATATAAAAAAAATACTCGTTATTGTGGAATAAGACCAATGAATATTAAATAAAACCCAAGTCAGTTGCATAATAATCTTTGAAAGAATTAATAAATTATTTGAATTAATTTAAAAGAAGTTCGGTTTATTATGAATACATTGTCAAACAATTTGTTCCTATAAGAGTAAAAATCAATCGCTACTCATTTAATTTCCACGACATACTATACTAACGTCGATTCTGGTATGATGTAGACAAGGAAGCGCGTTAGGCCTGCCTCTAACTATTCACTTCTTCACGGGGAAATGAGTTGGATACACAGTGATCGTGAGAAGTAAAAAACATAGATCGATGGAATGAAATGATATCATCATTGGTTTGCCAAAAAATAATCCCAACTAAATCATTCGTTAGTTATTCAAGGAAAAATCCCACTCAAGACTCCCGCTTCGATATGCGAATAGATAAAACGAAGTAAGTATCAATTTCGTCTCATCCAAGAAAGTTGAGAACTTCGTGATGGCGAATGCTGGTATCTTAAGTTTGCTCCGGGAATAAACTGTAATAAAATGGAGGAGTTAAATCTTCGCGACCATCGAATATCTGCGGAAATGGAATCTCGGGAAAACTCGACTATAAAGCGGAATAGGAAGGATTCAACGTTGAAACTTTCATTTTAAGTCGGAAAATTATCGGGAACACTAGAGGAATAGTTTTAATTTTTTTGTGTGCACTACCTGAGGAATTAATCTTGATATCGTCGAAAATTTCCAATATCCATGCTCGACTCAATTGCCATCCTATTCAAACCAGGTACATCGACCATGAAATCCCCAAGCTGTATAACTAAGAGCCATAAGCTCTATTAGTGGACCCCCAGATATGCAAATGAACAGTGACGATTAAACTGGACCTTAGGGTTCGTTTGCACGAGTCGCGAATCGCCATTATCGGGTTCGAACAGGTCTGATCGGACTTTTCGGCCTCCGACTTCATTGGCGGAGGTATTAGGTATCGAAGATAACGTAATATCCTCTGTTAACATAGTTATAATTGTTCGCCAGTTCCACCCCTTTGAAATTCCCATTTTTTGAGCATTTTATGTATGATATTCGAAATTGCAGGTATTTGGAATGGTGGGAGATGAAATTGAATTATTCGACGCATAAACTGCTTCACAAACGTTCAGGAATTTTGAGACTGTTTCAAAAATTTCCATTTTTCCATCTGTCGGTGAAGCAGAAGAAATGATCGAAACAGTCGGAAATTGGGGTTATGAGGTTTCGACATTCCTGTCACACAGTAGATCTAAAGTACCTTATCTGTCATATTTGGAACAACGTTGCCAGATATAAGTAGAGCTTCTGGTCGAATTGGTGCAAAGTATCTGAATTTAAACGGAGAATATACATGACAGGTGGGAGATGAAATTAAATTACTCGACGCATATACTGCTTCACAAACGTTCAGGAATTTTGAGACTGTTTCAAAAGTTTCCATTTTTCTATCTGTCGTTGGAGCAGAAAAAATGATCGAAACAGTCGGAAATTGAGGTTTCGACATTCCTATCACACAGTAGTTCTAAAGTACCTTATCTGTCATATTTGGAACAACGTTGCCAGATATAAGTTGAGCTTCTGGTCGAATTGGTGCAAAGCATCTGAATTTAAACGGAGAATATACATGAAGGGTGGGAGATGAAATTAAATTACTCGACGCATATACTGCTTCACAAAAGTTCAGGAATTTTGAGAATGTTTCATAAGTTTCGATTTTTTCCATCTGTCGTTGAAGCAGAAGAAATGATCGAACCAGTCGGAAATTGAGGTTATGAGGTTTCGACACTCCTGTCACACAGTAGTTCTAATGTACCTTATCTGTCATATTTGGAACAACGTTGCCAGATATAAGTAGAGCTTCTGGTCGAATTGTTGCAAAGCATCTGAATTTAAACGGACAATATACATGACAGGTGGGAGATGAAATTAAATTACTCGACGCATATACTGCTTCACAAACGTTCAGGAATTTTGAGACTGTTTCAAAAGTTTCCATTTTTCCATCTGTCGTTGAAGCAGAAGAAATGAACGAAACAGTCGGAAATTGAGGTTATGAGGTTTCGACATTCCTGTCACACAGTAGATCTTAAGTACCTTATCTGTCATATTTGAAACAACGTTGCCAGATATAAGTACAGCTTCTTGTCGAATTGGTGCAAAGCATCTGAATTCAAACGAAGAATATACATGACAGGTGGCAGATGAAATTAAATTACTCGACGCATATACTGCTTCGCAAACGTTCAGAAATTTTGAGACTGTTTCAAAAGTTTCCATTTTTCCATCTGTCTTTGGAGCAGAAGAAATGATCGAAACAGTCGGAAATTGAGGTTATGAGGTTTCGACATTCCTGTCACACAGTAGATCTAAAGTAACTTATCTGTCATATTTGAAACAACCTTGCCAGATATAAGTTGAGCTTCTGGTCGAATTGGTGCAAAGCATCTGAATTCAAACGAAGAATATACATGACAGGTGGCAGATGAAATTAAATTACTCGACGCATAAACTACTCCACAAACGTTCAGGAATTTTGAGACTCTTTCGTAAGTTTCAATTTTTTCCATCTGTCGTTGGAGCAGAAGAAATGATCGAAACAGTCGGAAATTTAGGTTATGAGGTTTCGACATTCCTGTCACACAGAAGAGCTAAAGTACCTTATCTGTCATATTTGGAACAACGTTGCCAGATATAAGTTGAGCTTCTGGTCGACTTGTTGCAAAGCATCTGAATTCAAACGAAGAATATACATGACAGGTGGCAGATGAAATTAAATTACTCGACGCATAAACTGCTCCACAAACGTTCAGGAATTTTGAGACTCTTTCGTAAGTTTCAATTTTTTCCATCTGTCGTTGGAGCAGAAGAAATGATCGAAACAGTCGGAAATTTAGGTTATGAGGTTTCGACATTCCTGTCACACAGAAGAGCTAAAGTACCTTATCTGTCATATTTGGAACAACGTTGCCAGATATAAGTTGAGCTTCTGGTCGACTTGTTGCAAAGCATCTGAATTCAAACGAAGAATATACATGACAGGTGGGAGATGAAATTAAATTACTCGACGCATATACTGCTTCACAAACGTTCAGGAATTTTGAGACTGTTTCAAAAGTTTCCATTTTTCCATCTGTCGTTGAAGCAGAAGAAATGATCGAAACAGTCGGAAATTGAGGTTATGAGGTTTCGACATTCCTGTCACACAGTAGATCTTAAGTACCTTATCTGTCATATTTGGAACAACGTTGCCAGATATAAGTTGAGCTTCTGGTCGAATTGTTGCAAAGCATCTGAATTCAAGCGGAGAATAAACATGACAGGTGGCAGATGAAATTAAATTACTCGACGCATATACTGCTTCACAAACGTTCAGGAATTTTGAGACTGTTTCAAAACGTTCCATTTTTCTATCAGTCGTTGGAGCAGAAGAAATGATCGAAACAGTCGGAAATTGAGGTTATGAGGTTTCGATATTCCTGTCACACAGTAGATCTAAAGTACCTCATCTGTCATATTTGGAACAACGTTGCCAGATATAAGTTGAGCTTCTGGTCGAACTGGTGCGAAGCATCTGAATTCAAACGGAGAATACACATGACTGGATGTATAAGTTTTTCTTTGTCTGAGTTCTTTCGATTGAATCTGCCTACTCGCCGATTTCGTCCGCATTGAGTTCGTTAGCAACCGGAATATCTATAACAAGCCAAGTTTTTCCATTGAGAGTAAACAGAAGTATCCATAACTCTCCCTCGCAAGAAAACATTATACCTTCTTTTCTCGCACAAAAGACTTTTCTCCTAATTAAGGAAATCCAGAGGGAGCAATTATTCAGTCGAAATGAAAAAAATAATGATTTTCCGCCTTGACTTAATTCTATTGTTTTACTTCGGGAAAACGACGAGACAGAAAAGGAAGATAATTACAGAATTGCAAGGCCTGCTTTTATTTCATGAGATTGCAAACGGTGGTATTTTCGAATTTTTTTTCTCCTCAGATAGTGGAGACAATATGAGGCGGAATTTCGATAATATTATGGAATTTTCATTGTATGCAGTTGATATCGGATTCTTCTATATCAATTTAAGATTTATATTCGACTTTTGCTTCTGCTGCAGGAATTCAATATTTCACGTTATTCTGGGCCCATAACCTATTGATTGAGGATATTTGTCAAATGAAATATTGAGAGTTCCTCTTGAATTGAATAACCTGAATTTCAACTTCTGAACCTCATTTCGTTATGTGTCAATCAACTCATAGAAAGAATATATTTCTGTGACAATGCTCCAACCACAGAAACGAGTTATAATCCGTCTGCGGTTTCGGTTTTGCATAAATCTTCTTCTTCCGCCTTTGAAGCAAATTTCATCTGAAATTTCCATTGCCCTAAGTTATTTTGGGTCCATAACCTATTAGTTGAGGATATTTAGTGAATAAAATATTGAGAATTTCCCTAGACTTTGATAACCAGATTTTAAATCGCTAAGAATTCCATCTGAAATTTGCATTGCCTCAAGTTATTCTGGGCCCATAACCTATTGGTTAAGGGTATTTAGTGAATAAAATATCTAGAATTTCTCTAGACTTTAATAACCTGAATTTCAACCACTAAACCTCACTGCGTCTATGTGTCAATCAATTCATAGAAAGAATATATTTCTGGGACAATGCTCGAACCACAGAAACGAGTTATAATCCGTCTGCGGTTTCGGTTTCGCATAAATCTTCTTCTTCCGCCTTCGAAGCAAATTTCATTTGAAATTTCCATCGCCCTAAGTTATTTTGGATCCATAACCTAATAGTTAAGGATATTTAGTGAATGAAATATTGAGAATTTCCCTAGACTTTGATAACCTGATTTTGAATCGCTAAGAATTCCATCTGAAATTTCCATGGCCTCAAGTTATTCTGCGCCCATAACCTATTAGTTAAGGGTATTTAGTGGATAAAATATCTAGAATTTCTCTATACTTTAATAACCTGAATTTCAACCACTTAACCTCACTGCGTCTATGTGTCAATCAATTCATAGAAAGAATATATTTCTGGGACAATGCTCGAACCACAGAAACGAGTTATAATCCGTCTGCGGTTTCGGTTTCGCATAAATCTTCTTCTTCCGCCTTCGAAGCGAATTTCATTTGACATTTCCATTGCCCTGAGTTATTTTGGGTCCATAACCTATTAGTTAAGGATATTTAGTGAATGAAATATTTAGAATTTCCCTAGACTTTGATAACCTGATTTTGAATTGCTAAGAATTCCTTCTGAAATTTCCATTGCCTCAAGTTATTCTGGGCCCATAACCTATTAGTTAAGGGTATTTAGTGAATAAAATATCTAGAATTTCTATAGTCTTTAATAACCTGAATTTCAACCACTAAACCTCACTGCGTCTATGTTTAAATCAATTCATAGACAGAATATATTTTTGTGACAATGCTCCAACCACAGAAACGAGTTATAATCCGTCTGCGGTTTCGGTTTTGCATAAATCTTCTTCTTTCGCATTTGAAGCACATTTCACCTGATATTACCATTGCCCTAAGTTATTCTGGGCCCATAATTTATCGGTTAAGGGTATTTAGTGAATAAAATATTGAAAATTTCTCTAGACTTCAATAAACATGAATTTCAACCTCTAAACCACATTTCGTCTATGTGCCAGTCAATTCATAGAAACACTTTCCTTTCACAATGCTTCAACCACAGAAACAAGTCAAATTTTCTTTATTAATACTATGTTGAACCTATAGATTTCCTAGGATGTCAGTAAAATGATCGTTAATTCAATACTTTCTAATCCACGTATACAGCCTATACCTTTCAAATTGGTCGACTAAATCTGAATTCCCAGAAATCGTGTGGTAGTACTTCATAAAACCGACGTTAACATTAACCAGACATACCGAGCATCCGCCAAATTTTTTATGGTCGCCATTACGACACGACTAATTCCCTCCGAAAGTCTGCTAATTTTCATCGACCAAATTCCGCAAACAAACCGTGAATTCACCTGCCGGCGCGCAATTTTGAGTGTTATAATACGTGAAGTAACGTTCACGTCGGCTCGTTTAGTTTTACCACCCCTACATCAAGTGATTTACGACGCTGGAACTGCTTACGCTCAGTTATATACTAGCCCTGCTGCCTGGACGCTGATGGAAATTTATCTAAGTTTAGTCGGAAAGTTGTGATTAAATTTGCGGCGCAGTATATTACGTTACGTGTTCATTAATGAATTCGAAAGACTGGTAGTTTTGCGGGAATTTAGCCGGCGATGAAACTTGCTGTTAATTGTGACGGTGGGAGTTAACTTTCGCGGCATTCAGAATTTGGAGAGCAAAGTTAAACTCAATCATGACAGAATAGAGTCTATGTCTACCCTTTTAGGTTAAAGAATAATTCTCTGACGTGATTGAGAGATCCTCTATGCTCCCATCATTAAACCTTGTATTTTGGGTTGCCAGCTTCCTACGGTTTCATTCTGAATTTGTCTGTTTTCATCAGAAAAACATAAAAACTTTCGTCAAGAGCTCACATTATTATAAACATTTAAGATTCTCCACCATTTTGTGATGTATTTTGAGTCGTTTCCAATCAGCAATCATTGAAAATCGTAGAATTTCTTCTATGTGTATCACTGAAGCGTGCGAAAGAAGTCAAGGTATAAATACTATGTTCAAACCAATTTCATCGGTTGGCACGAAATCGTTGAGGAAAAATATCAAATCAATTATCCTAGAGATGATTAACAAACTTACATAACTGTTCGAAAAGGACAAATTTAAATGGTTGCTTTGAAAGCAGAAAACTAACCTCTTTCGATGCTCCTGGTCAACTTTTTTGAAAATTTGTCAGAATCATCAGTTTTTGCTCGGAGAGGAAACTGAAAATATATTATTATTATCGAAATTCGATTGATTGGTGCTTCTAGTATCGTAATGAACTTTTTGTTCCTCTTGGAGATGTATAATCCATATTTCCCAACTCTGTTATCCCACAGAGTTGATACAGTGTATTTTGGGTGGCCGACTTTTCATGGCTACATTTCAAATGTGCCTGTTTTCATAAAAAAAAACACATGAAAAATGTTCGTCAAGAACTCAAATTATCGAAGAAGCTTCGAATTCTATACTTTGTGATGTATTTTGGATCGTTTTCATGCAGCAATAATCAAAAATCGTAGAATTTCTTTCATGAGTATCACTGAAGCGTGCGAAGGAATTCAAGGTATGAATACAGTGTTTAAACCAATCTCATCGGTTGGCACGAAATCGTTGAGGAAAAATATCAAATTAATTATCCTAGAGTGATTACCAAACTCACAATTCTAAAGGTCAAGTTAACAAAAATGGTTGCTTCAAAAGCAGATAAATTAACCTCTTGTGATGCTCCTGGTCAACTTTTTGAAAAATTTGTCAGAATCATCAATTTTTGCTAAGAGAAAGGATTGAAAATATATTATTATCGAAATTCGAAATTCTAGAATCGTAATGAACTTTTTGTTCCTCTTGGAGATGTATAATCCATATTTCCTAACTCCGTTATCGTTGATACAGTGTATTTTGGGTTGCCGACTTTTCATGGCCACATTTTAAATGTTCCGTTTTTCATAAAAAAAAACATGAAAAATGTTCGTCAAGAACTCGAATTATCAAAGAAAC
This sequence comes from Aphidecta obliterata, assembly GCA_963966015.1. Taxonomy (NCBI): domain Eukaryota; kingdom Metazoa; phylum Arthropoda; class Insecta; order Coleoptera; family Coccinellidae; genus Aphidecta; species Aphidecta obliterata. Next base: position 6,074,137 of record OZ014431.1, read on the forward strand.
TTCGAATGCTATACTTCGTGATGTATTTTGGATCGTTTTCATGCAGCAATAATCAGAAATCGTAGAATTTTTTTCATGTATATCACTGACGCGTGCGAAGGATTCAAGGTATGAATACTGTGTTCAAAACAATCTTACCGGTTGGCACGAAATCGTTGAGGAAAAATATCAAATCGTTCATCCCCGAGATGATTATAAACAAACAAACCACAATAATGTTCGAAAAGGACAAATTAGAATGGTTGCTTCTGAAGCAGACAAGAAACTACCTCTAGCGATGCTCCCGGTCAACTTTTTGGACAATTGCTCAGAATCATTAATTTTTCCTCTGAATATATCACAATTATCGAAATTCAATTAGTTGGTGCTTCCACAATCGTCAGTTTTTTCAATGTTTTGTTGGAGTTTTATGATCGATATTCCTCAACTCCGTTATTCCACCGAGTGAATTCGGTGTATTTTGGGTTGCCAACATTTCATGGGTACATTTCAAATGCGACTGTTTTCCTGAGAAAAAGCGGAAAATATCTGTGAATGGCTCACAGTGCGATGAATACTGTAGGATTGTATATTTTGTGATAGAATTTCAGTCGGTTCGTCCCCGAAGTCATTCAAAATCGTTGAATTTCCGTCTTGTGAAACACTCAAACGTGCTAGTGCCTGTTCTGTATATATACCTTGTTAATACACTTTATATCGGTTGGCACGAAATCGTAGAGGAAAAAATTCAGTTAATAAAGCAGATATTCAACAATGAACATGATAAATGGTTGCTTAAGGCAGACAAAACTACCTCGCGATGACTCTAGCCAGCTTTTTGAAAAATTTATCGAAATCATTAATTTTTCATGAGAACCTTATTTTCTTCATATTTTGAAAACAGGAGCTTCTTTCTCGCCCAATTCTTCCAAAAGTTCTCAATCCCTGCTGGAATTAAAACTTGGTACAATCTCTCATAACTAGCAGCAACAAATAACATTAGTTCTGGAAGTTCTGGCGCCCCCGTTTTCCTTGATAGCGGATAAACTTCGAGAAATATGCTTGAATATTCGAATTACATTACAGAGATCATTTATAGTTGTGAAGCGCCATAATTCACGTTAATCAAGGGGGAAGTCACAAAAATATTTCCGTTTGCACCTGCTGCGAATTTCGTCTTAGTAACCATAGAATTTTGACGTTGGAATTATAACCTAAATTTCCACAATTTACGTTTTGAGAAATGTCAAATCGAATAAACCACAAAATCCACTGATTCTTTCTTTAACAGTTTATGACAGTTCTTTGTCTGCCACTTCGCTAAGGAACCATAGAAACAAATCATATCTGGCTCACTCAGGATCTCTCAAACAAACGATAGAATAATTACAGAGCATTTGTGATGCTTGCATCCGAAGCCACATCAAAGTATCTACTCATTCATTCGAACTGACTAGTTACTAATTGGATATCTCCCAATTGGAGACTAATGGAACATTATTACGTTCTCTGAGGTACTCCACCCCATAATTGCGCCAATATGCGTTATCTTCGAGCTTTCAATGCAGAGATAATAGCTTATGGTAAGTATGGCAATTATATGAAACAATATTGAGGTTAAAAATTTGACAGCTTCCAGGAAACTTTGGAAACATACGTTCATAATTTGAAGAGATAGGCCCATCTAGGTCTGACATGAGGTCAATACTTTTGAATAGATCTTCTTTCAACTTTTCCACACCAGTCTCATGGGTTTTCGACGATTTCAGGAAAGTTATGAGCCAAGTTTTAAGTCAATATTATAGGTTATGGGATTGGAATGAATGAAAACATACGTTCATAATTTGAAGAAAATAGTCCATCTGGGTCTGTCAAGAAGTCAATACGATTAAATAGATATTCTTCCAACTTTTCCACACCAGTCTCATAGCTTTTCGACGATTTCAGGAAAGTTATCAGCAAATTTTAAAGTCAATATTATAGGTTATAGGATTGGAATGAAAACATACGTTCATAATTCGAAGAAAATAATGTATCTGGATCTGACATGAGGTCAATACGATCAAATAGATCTTGTTTCAACTTTTCCATACCAATCTCATAGGTTTTCGACGATTTTAGGAAAGTTATAAGCAAAGTCAATATTATAGGTTCTGAGATTGGACTGAATAAAAACAACGTTTATACTTCGTCGGAAAAAATTAATTGGAGTAGAAAATAAATTTCTAATGATTTTCTGGCTTCATAAAATGTAGGTATTTCTCACATTCTCGGGAATTTCAGTAATTTTATAATTGTTCAGAATCTGACAGCTTTTCGGAACTTCTAGAAACGTACGTTCATAATACGAATGAAAGGAGGAAAAGGTGAAGAATACGGTCACCACTTTGATTTCAATGGAATTTTCACAGGAGTTGGAATATGCTATGAAATTAATGAAAAAAATAAAACTGAGCCGCGGAGAAAAATTTTATTGAAAATGAAACATATTTCTACCATTTAAATTAAAAGTAATATTAGAATAATATTCGGATTGCAATATTTCCCTGAACTGGGAGATCGGCTCGAATCTATTTTTGTGGCTCTGAGGAATTTCTTACCTTCATCAGAGTCCTGTTGACTCCCACTGATATCCAACTAGATCAGGGTCATTAAGAATGATGAAGGTCCCCCAAACTATTCCGAAGTATGGAGGACACTCCAACATTTAGCAATCCACACAACCACGAGGAGAACTAGTATAGCAACATATAAATGCCCTGAAAACGGAGAGCGTGAAAGACGAAAGTGAAAAGTTGGCTTGAAAAGGCAAGTAAGGCATTGGATGTTGTTGTTGGACCGGAAATTTAATGGCCTTTGCATACTAGTGCGAACTTGTTGAACGGCCTCGGGGTTATAAAATGCCCGGGGATGCCCAAGATTAATGGAGGCCGGACGGAGTGATAGATTCGACTTTGGTAAACTCCGGCCATTGTTGACGGTTTATTTATTATAATGTTTTCGTAAAATTTACTTATGATTTATACCGTCGGGGGGGAAAAATGTCGTTGATATATTGGGTTGCGCGGGGTGGGCCGCCGGCAATTCGTTTCGGTTGTTGCTGAAATTAGCTTTTCCGCCGTTTCACATGGAGTGATAACGCCGAGCGAAATTTCGTCCATCATTCAAACGACCTTCTAGACAAAAATACAGCCTCTGGTTTAGGTCCCAGGGAAACAATATAACTCTCGGTCCCGCCGAGCGCCCATAACGAACCAAATATATAATAAATTGAATATTTCAATATAAAAATAGATAAATTTCTCCCATAAATCAATATCAAGAATGACAAAAGAAGAAAAAGAAATCAACTACAGTATTTTAATATTTCACTGAATTATGTTGGTACGTCTTGAAAGCTGTCAATTTTCAATCAAACTGACACTGAAATGTCATAATTTCAAGAAATCATATCAAAGGAGGAAAAGGTGAAGACTACGGTCACCACTTTGATGTCAATGAAATTTTAACAGGAGTTGGAATATGCTATGAAATCAATGAAAATAATGAAAATTAGCCGCGGAGAAAAATTTTATTGAGATTGAAACAGATTGTTTCACATAATTCAGTAATTTTATAATTTTTCAGAATCTGACAGCTTCTTGGAACTTCTAGAAATATACGTTCATAATACGAATGGAAGGAGGAAAAGGTGAAGAATGCAGTCACCACTTTGATTTCAATGAAATTTTAACAAGAGTTGGAACATGCTATGAAATCAATGAAAAGAATGAAAATTAGCCGCGGAAAAGAATTTTATTGAAAATAAAACAGATTGTTTCACATATTTCAGTAATTTTATAATTTTTCAGAATCTGACAGCTTCTTGGAACTTCTAGAAATATACGTTCATAATACGAATGGAAGGAGGAAAAGGTGAAGAATACGGTCACCACTTTGATGTCGATGAAATTTTCACAGGAGTTGTATATGCTATGAAATCAATGAAAATAATGAAAATTAGCCGCGAGGAAATATTTTATTGAGAATAAAACAGATTGTTTCACATATTTCAGTAATTTTATGATTTTTCAGAATCTGACAGCTTTTTGGAACTTCTAGAAATATACGTTCATAATACGAATGGAAGGAGGAAAGGTAAAGAATACGGTCACCACTTTGATTTCAATGAAATTTCAACAGGAGTTGCAATATGCTTTGAAAACAATGAAAGGAATGAAAATTAGCAGCGGGGAAAAATTTTATTGAAAATAAAACAGATTGTTTCACATATTTCAGTAATTTTATGATTTTTCAGAATCTGACAGCTCCTTGGAACTTCTAGAAATATACGTTCATAATACGAATGGAAGGAAGAAAATGTGAAGAATACGGTCACCACTTTGATTTCAATGAAATTTCAATAGGAGTTGGTATATGCTATGAAATCAATGAAAATAATGAAAATTAGCCGTGGAGAAAAAATTTATTGAAAATAAAAGAGATTGGTTCACATATTCCAGTAATTCTATAATTTTTTCAGAATCTTACAGGTTCTTGGAACTTCTAGAAATATACGTTCATAATACGAATGGAAGGAGGAAAAGGTGAAGAATGCAGTCACCACTTTGATTTCAATGAAATTTCAACAGGAGTTTGAATATGCTATGAAATCAATGAAAATAATGAAAATTAGCCGCGGAGAAAAATTTTATCGAAAATAAAAAGGATTGTTTCACATTTTTCAGTAATTTTATAATTTTTCAGAATCTGACAGCTTCTTGGAACTTCTAGAAATATAAGTTCATAATACGAATGGAAGGAGGAAAAGGTGAAGAATGCAGTCACCATTTTGATTTCAATGAAATTTCAACAGGAGTTTGAATATGCTATGAAATCAATGAAAATAATGAAAATTAGCCGCGGAGAAAAATTTTATCGAAAATAAAACAGATTGTTTCACATTTTTCAGTAATTTTATAATTTTTCAGAATCTGACAGCCTCTTGGAACTTCTGGAAATATACGTTCATAATACGAATGGATGGAGGAAAAGGTGAAGAATACGGTCACTACTTTGATTTCAATGAAATTTTAACAGGAGTTGGTATATGCTATGAAATCAATGAAAAGAATGAAAATTAGCCGCGGAGAAAAATTTTATTTAGAATAAAACAGATTGTTTCACATATTTCAGTAATTTTATGATTTTTCAGAATTTGACAGCTTCTTGGAACTTCTAGAAATATAAGTTCATAATACGAATGGAAGAAGGAAAAGTTGAAGAATACGGTCACCACTTTGATTTCAATGAAATTTTAACAGGAGTTGGAATATGCTATGAAATCAATGAAAAGAATGAAAATTAGCTGCGGAAAATAATTTTATTGAAAATAAAACAGATTGTTTCACATAATTCAGTAATTTTATAATTTTTCAGAATCTGACAGCTTCTTGGAACTTCTAGAAAAATAAGTTCATAATACGAATGGAAGGAGAAAAGGGTGAAGAATACGGTCACCACTTTGATTTCAATGAAATTTCAACAGGAGTTGGAATATGCTATGAAATCAATGAAAAGAATGAAAATTAGCCGCGGAGAAAAATTTTATTGAAAATAAAACAGATTGGAAAGCCTCTTGGAACTTCTAAAAATATACGTTCATAATACAAATGGAAAGAGGAAAAGGTGAAGAACACGGTCACCATTTTGATTTCAATGAAATGTTCACAGGAGTTGGAATATGCTATGAAATCAATGAAAAAAATAAAACTTGGACGCGGAGAAAAATTTTATTGAAAATGACGCAGATTTCTTTACATATTTCTACCATTTAAATGCACTGTATTGTATCGATTTCATCACTCGTATTTTCGTAATTCTGGTTTTTTCGTTGTTTATGGTAGCGCCCATAACGAACAAAATCTGAATTAGTTTATAATAAATCGATTATTTCAATAAAAAAAGTTTCTCCCATAAATCAATATAGGGAATGGCGCGAAATACAAAAGAAGAAAGATAAATCAACTGGGGTATTTTAATATTCAACTGAATTATGTTGGTACGTCGTGAAAGCTGTCAATTTAATCAAACTGTCATTGAAATGTCATAATTTCGAAAAATCATATCTCCTAAATCATAAGTTTCCTGATTCAGACTGGTATCATTCGATTTCTTATGAAAAATCTATTCACAAAAAAAATATCAGTAACTTGAGAATTCGGATGGCGTCATCTCCCACGAGGTCCCAGGTCGGATAAACGTTGTTTTAGCTTCTTTTACTATCATTTTGACAATCGACATACAACCCACGCTAGACATATTCCATTGAATTGCTATTTTCGCGCAAACAAAACGTGAACCAGTTATGACACAATGGCAGCGAACCTGTAGGACGGCTACATAAACAAACATTTATCACTGGACCAGGCAGATGGACAAGCTGAATATTCATTAGAGTTAAATCGTGCTGGGCATATGTTTCGAATACGATTCGTTATATTTATGTTCGAATTTTGTTCGACGTGTGTTTCGCCCACGCCAGTAGTTCAAGCCTAAACAGCTCTCCGATACTAAAACAACACGATGTTTCCCTCCTGATTCGATATGTTGTGTAGGCTCATCTGAGGTATATACGAATAAATAGATCTGTTTGCCACTTTTTCCCACCACTCTCATAGGTTTTCGACGTATGCCAGATATCTTAGATGTAATTCGGACTGGTGACCATATTCTACACTTTTATTAAAAAGCGACCGATGGGCCCTGAAAAGAGGTAAATTCGATTGTATAAATTTTTCTTCAACCCCCCTTTTGTAGGTTATCAATGATCTGTCATAAAGTATATTATGTGATATTTTTCCCAGCCTCAAAATAGTGATTTTTTTTCAGGTTTCCAATTCTCTCGACAATTTCACATAGTTTATTTGAAGTGCAACGAAGAATTCAACTTTTCCTCGCCCAGTTTGTGGGCTCATCTGGGTCCGAAATGAGGTATATACGAAAAAATAGATCTTTTTGCCACTTTTTCTCACCACTCTCATAGGTTTTCGACGTTTGCCAGATATCTTAGATGTAATTCGGACTGTTGACTATTTTCTACACTTTTATCAAAAAGCGACCGATGGGCTCTGAAAAGAGGTAAATTCGATTGTATAAATTTTCCTTCAACTTTACCACCCCACTTTAGTAGGTCATCAATGATCTGTCATAAAGTATATTATGTGATATTTTTCCCAGCCTCAAAATAGTGATTTTTTTTCAGGTTTCCAATTCTCTCGACAATTTCACATAGTTTATTTGAAGTGCAACGAAGAATTCAACTTTTCCTCGCCCAGTTTGTGGGCTCATCTGGGTCTGAAATGAGGTATATACGAAAAAATAGATCCTTTTGCCACTTTTTCTCACCACTCTCATAGGTTTTCGACGTTTTCCAGATATCTTAGATGTAATTCGGACCGGTGACCATATTCTACACTTTTATCAAAAAGCGACCGATGGGCTCTGAAAAGAGGTAAATTCGATTATATGAATTTTCCTTCAACTTTACCACCCCACTTTTGTAGGTTATCAATGATCTGTCATAAAGTATATTATGTGATATTTTTCCCAGCCTCAAAATAGTGATTTTTTTTCAGGTTTCCAATTCTCTCGACAATTTCACATAGTTTATTTGAAGTGCAACGAAGAATTAAACTTTTCCTCGCCCAGTTTGTGGGCTCATCTGGGTCTGAAATGAGGTATATACGAAAAAATAGATCTTTTTGCCACTTTTTCTCACCACTCTCATAGGTTTTCGACGTTTTCCAGATATCTTAGATGTAATTCGGACTGGTGACCATATTCTACACTTTTATCAAAAAGCGACCGATGGGCTCTGAAAAGAGGTAAATTCGATTGTATAAATTTTCCTTCAACTTCACCACCCCTCTTTTGTAGGTTATCAATGATCTGTCATAAAGTATATTATGTGATATTTTTCCCAGCCTCAAAATAGTAATTTTTTTTTAGGTTTCCAATTCTCCCGACAATTTCACATAGTTTATTTGAAGTGCAACGAAGAATTCAACTTTTCCTCGCCCAGTTTGTGGGCTCATCTGGGTCTGGAATGAGGTATATACGAAACAATAGATCTTTTTGCCACTTTTTCTCACCACTCTCATAGGTTTTCGACGTTTTCAGAAAGTTATGAGAACAGTTCTACTTCATTAGATACGTTCATAATAAGTAGAAAGAAAGGAATTATGGTGAAAAATGGAGGGAGTAACGATTCCTAATGATTTCCTAGCCTTATAATATGGATTTTTTTACATTTCCAGTGATTTACCTGTAATATGGACTAGTGACCGAATTCTACACTCTTATCAAATAGCACCCGATTGGCTCTAAAAAGGGGCAACTTCGATTAAATACATTGTCTTTCTACTCTACCACCCCACTTTTGTAGGTTATCAACAATCTTGGATATTTTTTCCAGCCTTAAAATAAGCATTTTTTTCAGGTTTCAAGACATCTCGACAATTTCACATAGTTTATTTAACTCTTCCTCGCCCAGTTTCAGCCCAATCAGAAAACCACCCCTAATGTTGACACACCCATAACTTCCCCGAAATTACACCTCATCCACCTAAAACTGCGTTGAACAAACTACACGAAGGCATCTTCAAGAACGGCTCCACGAAGTGAACAAGACTCGAGTTGGCAATTCATCCGGACCCGGAGGGTCTTTTAACATTCATTAGTCGGGATATTAGGCCAGGTTTGAGCGGGGCTAACCGATGTTTCTGGCCTCGTTCCTCCTAATTCTAACCATACCGAGAGGGATCGTAACTTTCCGCAAACTCGATTTCGCGTGTACGGTCATATTTACATAGGTTTGTAATAGATAAAGGATTTCTGGATATTACCATCAGTTCGCAATATCGTTCTGAAATTTCGAATTCCCCCAGAAATTTCGAATTAATTACCGGTGATTCGATTAGACCGGTCGGAGAAGGAATTTGTGCAGGATTACACTGCGGTAAAATGATCTTTACAACCATATTAACAAATGTTAAAAATCTAGGTCGCGAACCACAGAGCGTCAGGATAGGCTCAAAAAATTGTGGACCAAAATGGTTGACCGCAGTGGCTCTTAAGATTTCGCGGATAAACGCACGGTATACTTAATACCGTAGCTGTCAACCGGGGTTTCATCGACGAACAGCACTGAGTAAACCGCGGTTTCGGTCTTCATTATCTAGAGCGACGTGCCAACCGACTGTCTTTCAACTTTTCCCGCTCATAAACAATACCCAGGATGACACCATCGAGTACTATCAGCGAGAAATATGAGTTGAATACAACAAGAATAAAATAGAAAGACGTGCGAAAGAAGAACATTCGGGAAAAATGAATGCTTTAACTGAAGACATCCTTGAAAAAGGTAAGAAATGATTAAAAATAAATAAAATAAAAATCTTTTAACTATGTTGTAGGCAACACGAATTACCTCTGTTGAAACTGTAAACAGAATCTAATACAAAAGAAAAAATGCATACTCATATTGGTTGCTTGTCTAAATAAATACTTCATACATATTTGTTTTTAATTCTTTTTTTTATCGTTAATTCCTCTCAATTCAGTAGATAAGTGATAATGACTACATAGTTAGCAAGACATTGTTTTTTCGGTTGCTTTCACCACTAATCATATATCAGTTTTCCAAATTCGAAAATTTTTGGAATTTCATTCAATTCCAGTCGATGAAAATTTAAAACTTGAGATGAGAAGAATGGTTTATTGTTATTGCTTTTGGGAAAATGAGCAGTTTTATGCCCTTACACAATACTGACTACGAACATCCCACTGTAAATACAAAATCAACATATTCTTAATAATCCATTGGTTGGCGCGAATCTTATCGATTAATTTGCCTCTGAGGTACCGGGAAAATCGTAGGGAAACTAGAGCCAACCTTTTTACATTTTGTTGAATGTTTGTTCTTTCTCCGCTTTTTTTATGTGTCCTAATATGATGGAGGTTAACGAACCCAACCACAACCACAAGCACAATTTCCGATAACAGAGAACAGGTTGTCGCACAAAAAAAACTGGCTATACCCATAAATAACTCATAATTTACTTACAATTCAGGCGTTTCTTTCATCAAAATGTCGTTGAGAGTTGTGTCAGCTTGCATAGTTTTCGATTAAAGAGACCAAGAACATAATTTACTCATAATTCAGCTGCTTGTTTCATCAAAATTAAATTGTTGAGAGTTCTGTCAGATTGTAGAATTCTCAATAAGAAAGGACAGGTAGACGCACAGGAAAAACTGGCTTCGCTCATAAATTACACATAATTTACTCATAATTCAGGCCTTTGTTTCATCAATATTGAGTCATAAATAGAAGAGTCGTTGGGATTTGTGCCAGCTTGCAAAATTTTCCATTAAATAGAACAAAAAAATACTCAACTAGCCCATGAATTACACATAATCTACTCATAATTCAGGCGTTTATTTCAGCAAAACTGATTCATAAATAAGAGAGTCATTGAGATTTTTGTCAGCTTGCAGAGTTTTCGATTGAAGAGACCAAGGAAATACTCATTCGCTCATAATTTATACATAATTAACTCATAATTCAGCAGCTTGTTTCATAAAAATTAGATTGTTGACAGTTCTGTCAGATTGTAGAATTCTCAATAAGAGAGGACAGGTAGACGCACAGGAAAAACTGGCTTCGCTCATAAATTACACATAATTTACTCATAATTCAGGCGTTTGTTTCATCAATATTGAGTCATAAATAGAAGAGTCGTTGAGATTTGTGCCAGCTTGCAAAATTTTCCATTAAATAGAACAAGAAAATACCCACTTTGCTCATGAATTACACATAATCTACTTATAATTCTGGCATTTATTTCAGCGAAACTGATTCATAAATAAGAGAGTCATTGAGATTTTTGTCAGCTTGCAGAGTTTTCGATTGAAGAGACCAAGGAAATACTCATTCGCTCATAATTTATACATAATTAACTCATAATTCAGCAGCTTGTTTCATAAACATTAAATTGTTGAGAGTTCTGTCAGATTGTAGAATTCTCAATAAGAGAGGACAGGTAGACGCACAGGAAAAACTGGCTTCGCTCATAAATTACACATAATTTACTCATAATTCAGGCGTTTGTTTCATCAATATTGAGTCATAAATAGAAGAGTCGTTGAGATTTGTGCCAGCTCGCAAAATTTTCCATTAAATAGAACAAGAAAATACTCACTTTGCTCATGAATTACACATAATCTACTTATAATTCTGGCGTTTATTTCAGCAAAACTGATTCATAAATAAAAGGGTCATTGAGATTTTTGTCAGCTTGCAGAGTTTTCGATTGAAGAGACCAAGGAAATACTCATTCGCTCATAATTTATACATAATTAACTCATAATTCAACAGCTTGTTTCATAAAAATTTGATTGTTGAGAGTTCTGTCAGATTGTAGAATTCTCAATAAAAAAGGACAGGTAGACGCACAGGGAAAACTGGCTTCGCTCATAAATTACACATAATTTACTCATAATTCAGGCGTTTGTTTCATCAATATTGAGTCATAAATAGAAGAGTCGTTGAGATTTGTGCCAGCTTGCAAAATTTTCCATTAAAAATAGAACAAGAAAATACTCACTTTGCCCATGAATTACACATAATCTACTCATAATTCTGGCGTTTATTTCAGCAAAACTGATTCATTAATAAGAGAGTCATTGAGATTTTTGTCAGCTTGCAGAGTTTTCGATTGAAGAGACCAAGGAAATACTCATTCGCTCATAATTTATACATAATTAACTCATAATTCAGCAGCTTGTTTCATAAAAATTAAATTGTTGAGAGTTCTGTTAGATTGTAGAATTCTCAATGAGAGAGGACAGGTAGACGCACAGGAAAAAGTGGCTTCGCTCATAAATTACACATAATTTACTCATAATTCAGGCGTTTGTTTCATCAATATTGAGTCATAAATAGAAGAGTCGTTGAGATTTGTGCCAGCTTGCAAAATTTTCCATTAAAAATAGAACAAGAAAATACTCACTTTGCCCATGAATTACACATAATCTACTCATAATTCTGGCGTTTATTTCAGCAAAACTGATTCATTAATAAGAGAGTCATTGAGATTTTTGTCAGCTTGCAGAGTTTTCGATTGAAGAGACCAAGGAAATACTCATTCGCTCATAATTTATACATAATTGACTCATAATTCAGCAGCTTGTTTCATAAAAATTAAATTGTTGAGAGTTCTGTTAGATTGTAGAATTCTCAATGAGAGAGGACAGGTAGACGCACAGGAAAAAGTGGCTTCGCTCATAAATTACACATAATTTACTCATAATTCAGGCGTTTGTTTCATCAATATTGAGTCATAAATAGAAGAGTCGTTGAGATTTGTGCCAGCTTGCAAAATTATCCATTAAATAGAACAAGGAAATACTCACTTTGCCCATGAATTACACATAATCTACTCATAATTCTGGCGTTTATTTCAGCAAAACTGATTCATAAATAAAAGAGTCATTGAGATTTTTGTCAGCTCGCAGAGTTTTCGTTTAAAGAGACCAAGGAAATACTCATTCGATCATAATTTATACATAATTTACTCATAATTCAGCTGCTTGTTTCATCAAAATTAAATTGTTGAGAGTTCTGTCAGATTGTAGAATTCTCAATAAGAAAAGACAGGTAGACGGACAGGGAAAACTGGCTTTGCTCATAAATTTCACATAATTTACTCATAATTCAGTCGTTTGTTTCATCAATATTGAGTCATAAATAGAAGAGTCGTTGAGATTTGTGCCAGCTTGCAAAATTTTCCATTAAATAGAACAAGAAAATACTCACTTTGCCCATGAATTACACATAATCTACTCATAATTCTGGCGTTTATTTCAGCAAAACTGATTCATAAATAAAAGAGTCATTGAGATTTTTGTCAGCTTGCAGAGTTTTCGATTGAAGAGACCAAGGAAATACTCATTCGCTCATAATTTATACATAATTAACTCATAATTCAGCAGCTTGTTTCATAAAAATTAAATTGTTGAGAGTTCTGTCAGATTGTAGAATTCTCAATAAGAGAGGACAGGTAGACGCACAGGAAAAACTGGCTTCGCTCATAAATTACACATAATTTACTCATAATTCAGGCGTTTGTTTCATCAATATTGAGTCATAAATAGAAGAGTCGTTGAGATTTGTGCCAGCTCGCAAAATTTTCCATTAAATAGAACAAGAAAATACCCACTTTGCCCATGAATTACACATAATCTACTCATAATTCTGGCGTTTATTTCAGCAAAACTGATTCATAAATAAAAGAGTCATTGAGATTTTTGTCAGCTTGCAGAGTTTTTGATTAAAGAGACCAAGGAAATACTCATTCGATCATAATTTATACATAATTCACTCATAATTCAGCTGCTTGTTTCATCAAAATTAAATTGTTGAGAGTTCTGTCAGATTGTAGAATTCTCAATAAGAAAGGACAGGTAGACGCACAGGGAAAACTGGCTTCGCTCATAAATTACACATAATTTACTCATAATTCAGGCGTTTGTTTCATCAATATTGAGTCATAAATAGAAGAGTCGTTGGGATTTGTGCCAGCTTGCAAAATTTTCCATTAAATAGAACAAGAAAATACTCACTTTGCTCATGAATTACACATAATCTACTCATATTTCTGGCGTTTAATTCAGCAAAACTGATTCATAAATAAAAGAGTCATTGAGATTTTTGTCAGCTTGCAGAGTTTTCGATTAAAGAGACCAAGGAAATACTCGTTCGCTCATAATTTATACATAATATACTCATAATTCAGCTGCTTGTTTCATCAAAATTAAATTGTTGAGAGTTCTGTCAGATTGTAGAATTCTCAATAAGAAAGGAGAAGAAAGGTAGACGGACAGGGAAAACTGGCTTCGCTCATAAATTACACATAATTTACTCATAATTCAGGCGTTTGTTTTATCAATATTGAGTCATAAATAGAAGAGTCGTTGAGATTTGTGTCAGCTGGCAAAATTTTCCATTAAATAGAACAAGAAAATACTCACTTTGCCCATGAAGTACACATAATCTACTCATAATTCTGGCGTTTATTTCAGCAAAACTGATTCATAAATAAAAGAGTCATTGAGATTTTTGTCAGCTTGCAGAGTTTTCGATTAAAGAGACCAAGGAAATACTCATTCGATCATAATTTATACATAATTTACTCATAATTCAGCTGCTTGTTTCATCAAAATTAAATTGTTGAGATTTCTGTCAGATTGTAGAATTCTCAATAAGAAAGGACAGGTAGACGCACAGGGAAAACTGGCTCCGCTCATAATTTACTCATAATTCAGGCGTTTGTTTCATCAATATTGAGTCATAAATAAAAGAGTCGTTGAGATTTGTGCCAGCTTGCAAAATTTTCCATTAAATAGAACAAGAAAATACTAGCTTTGCTCATGAATTACACATAATCTTCTCATAATTCTGGCGTTTATTTCAGCAAAACTGATTCATAAATAAAAGAGTCATCGAGATTTTTGTCAGCTTGCAAAGTTTTCGATTGAAGACTTAACTCATGAATTTCACATAATTTATTCAGGTGCTTGTTTCATCAAAATTAAATTGTTGAGAGGTCTGTCAGTTTGTAGAATTCTCAATAAGAGAAGACAGGTAGACGCGTAGGAAAAACGGGCTTCAACTTTAATTTGCACATAATTTACTCATAATTCTGTGTACTTACGATTTGTGAAGCAGAAGGTCCACAGTCCGGAGATGGTGAACTTGGACAGATACTCCTTTTCTCCAGTCCCATTGTAGGCCGGATTGTTCATCTTCTCCTCCGTGTGCAACCATTGGTTAGTCACCATACTCAAGAACACCACGAGCACCGACACTGTTGCCACGAGAGGCGTCAATACCCACAGGAACGACAGCGTTGCCTCGATGGGCGCACGCACATTCTGGCTCTCTTCGTCTAGTGAGATGTTACTATTTCTCGATATATCCCTTCTCATTTTAAATATAATTTCCGAACACGTGGGATGATCATATTTTCGGCCGTTTTTGGGCCTGGTCCCCCCGATAATTAACTATCAATTCACCCCGTTGAATGGGGCTTAACGAATACATCGGAATTTATTTGGAGACTAATCGAATTATTGGGAGTTATAAATCGAGCGGATTATTCGGAATGAATGTGAATGAACCGAAATTCAAGCACTGGGAATTTTTTTTCGTTTCGACGCACTGCATCGCGGATTATTAGGGGAGGCTGCTTAGGGTTCCACTCCAGCTTCACCTGCAACAAAAAATGCATTCAGAATTTTTTATTTCACGAATAAAACCGATTCGGAACTAGACTCAGTCCGGTTGCGAACCAGTCCAAACGAAGCGTATGTATCAGGTCGTGTCGCCATCCGATACTATCGTCCGTCATTGCGACAAAATCGAAAGAACAAAGTGCCCGACGAAGGGCGAAAGAGACGAAACTGCACACTTAGCTATCTGATTCGCGCAATTTTCCAGACGTCCGGAATCGCCTCCGTAGCTACATTAGGATTCATAAAGTTGGATAATAGAAGCCCCGAATGGCACATTTCAGGAAATAAAATTGGAGTGCAATAATAGATTTTCATTTGTAGTGTGAGACTTGAATGCAAAGGAGAATGGAGGTCCGTGTTGAATTTTTGCGATTGGCGAGATCGGACGGAAACGAGAAGCCGTTTGTGTCTTCTGTTGGATGAATTTTTCTTCATATTCTTAATTTCAATTAGGAAACGCAATAACTTAGTTTGAAGCTGAAAGTTTGAGTAGGACAACGAATGCAATGACTTATGATTCAAAACAAACCACATTTATTCTGATGTCCTATTGTCGTACTGGTACATTCACCAATGGTCAATGGATTTATTCTATAAAAGAGTGTTAAAATAAATATATGACGAAATATTCGGATGTTCAGGTTCAAGAATACATTCTGAAAGCCCACATCAGAGCTTTTATGAATAGATTTATTCAGACTGAGCAAGTGAAAAAGGAAAAATCGATTTCTGTTTGGCTTCTTGAAGGAGAAACATTTTTTTTTCACAAATTTCCCTCACTTATGGTCTGGAATTTTTTCGTTGAAAAATTCTCGGAAGTTTCTATATCAACTAACTTAATCCCGCTGATTTTAAATGTGCAATAGATTTCCTCAGAGACCTTATCGTTTCGAAGCGACATATTATTTTTTCGCAAAAGAATTATAAAATTTTGTTGAAACGCTCTAGAACCTCTCTGGCAATTTTTTTCTTTGGCCATGCAATGCAGCCGAACGACAAATAATCCACAATCCACAGAGTCGATTCATTCTCAAAGAGGAGTACTTCAAAGTGGAAAATGTAAAATTGGCGATCTATGAAATTTTGAACTTCAAAATGCAATAGCGATCAGAAAAAAAAATTATCATACAAAGCAAGTACATATTCGGAATCAACAGTCACGAATAATTCAGATTACATGTGTTTTTTATATATTCGAACAAATTTTTTTTTTCTACTCACTTTTCGGACGTTTCTATATCAACTAATTCAATCCTGATGATTTGAAATATGCAATAAATTTCCTCAGAGACCTTATCGTTTCGTCGCGACATACATCGAAAGTCTCCAAAAAATATATTTTTTCGCAAAAAAATCATAAAATTTTGTTGGAATACTCTAGAACCTCTCTGGCAATTTTTTTCTTTAGTCAAGAGATGCAGCCGAATGACAAATAATCCACAATCCACAGAGTCAATTTATTTTCAAAGAGGAGTACTTCAAAGTAGAAAATCTATTTGGCGACTTATGAAGTTTTCAACTTCAAACTGCAATAGCGATCAGAAAAAAGAATTATCAGGCGAAGCAAGTGCATATTCGAAATCAACAGTCACGAATAATTCAGATTACATGTGTTTTTCATCTATTCGAACAAATTTATTTTTACAAATTTCCCTGGTCAGAAAATTTTTTGTTAAAAATTTTTTTTTTCTACTAACTTTTCGGAAGTTTCTATATCAACTAATTCAATCCTAATGATTTGAAATATGCCATAAATTTCCTCCAAGACCTTATCGTTTCGTCGCGACATACATCGAAAGTCTCCAAAAAATTTTGTTGGAATGCTCTAGAACCTCTCTGGCAATTTTTTTCTTTAGCCAAGAGATGCAGCCGAATGGCAAAGAATCCACACTCATCAAAGTCGATTCATTTTCAAAGAGGTGTACTTCAAAGTAGAAAATCCAAAATTGGTGATTTCCGAAATTTCCAACTTCAAAAAGCACTAGCGATTAGATAAAAAATTTTCGCAGTCGAAGCATATTCGGAATATACACAGTCACGAAATATTTAGATAAAACGTGTTTTTATCCATTTCCAAAAAGTTTTTTCTCTCTCGTTCTGGAGTAAATTTTTTTTCAACTTCCAATGTCTTCGATTTGTCTGAATCGATCGATTCAAGTGTAGTGAAAAAGTCGATACATCTCAACTGAATGACATTTTCAACATATTCCATATGCATCGAATCGGCCGTTTTTCGAGAAATGGAGTTACTTTTTTTTCAAAATCCAATATCTTCGATTTTCCTGAATAAATTGATTCAAGTGTAGTGAAAAAGTCGATACATCTCAACTAAATGAAATTTTCAACATATTCCATATGCATCGAATCGGTCGTTTTTCGAGAAATGGAGTTACTTTTTTTTCAAAATCCAATATCTTCGATTTTCCTGAATAAATTGATTCAAGTGTAGTGAAAAAGTCGATACATTTCAACTAAATGAAATTTCAACATATTCCATATGCATCGAATCGGCCGTTTTTCCAGAAATGGAGTTACTTTTCTTTCAAAATCCAATATCTTCGATTTTCCAGAATAAATTGATTCAAGTGTAGTGAAAAAGTCGATACATCTCAACTAAATGAAATTTTCAACATATTCCATATGCATCGAATCGGCCGTTTTTCCAGAAATGGAGTTAATCTTTCTTCAAAATCCAATATCTTCGATTTACCTGAATCGACTGATTCAAGTGTAGTGAAACAGTCGATACATCTCAACTAAATGATGATCTTTGAACACTAATAATAAAACCTCTTCAAAATCCAGATGGGATCATTCAAGAACAAGGGGGTATATTATGAAGAAACGTGGTGGAAAAATGTCATTGGTGTAAGAATACAAAGAGAGTTATCTTCAAGGAATTTCCATTCCAGAATAAGGAATCATTCTAGCCCTATATTTCTCCTTCGTTGACCCTTCTCTTTCTCTCCGGAATACGTGCGACATAGATTTTATCCGACGTAAATGCATCCGGATCTCCCATTGTGCGATCGATAATTTGTTAGAACCTCAGACACAATCCGGCGTTGGGTTTTCGAATTACCAAGATCGTGGTAAGTCACGTTCGACGTTTCAACTCTTTCGAATAACGCCCGTCTTCGAGGGGGTCGTATATGTTGGGGTTGAATGCTTTATTGCGCGACTCCTTATTGTGCTCGTCTAGACCAAGTCTTGGGTAAACTGTGGTTTAAGGCCGAGCCCGGGGTTTTCTTTTATGATGCCAACAAATTAATCCGGGGGAAAACGTTGTAAAATGGAACCCGTGGCCTGTCGTTCAACTCGTTTTTCCTCGTTTTCCCTGGATTACCCCGGGTTGCATTTATTGCGGTGCAGTTTCGAATAATTCCCACCGTATGGGGATATTGGGGTTGGGGAGATTATCGTCTTTCGATGGAAGCAAAGGTATACGTTCATGTACGTCTGAACTTCATTCCCTCTTCTGCATATGCGACTGTTCGGAAGGAGGGGAGGTAATCACCTTCATATCCTACCTACCCCTTTCATCAAGCTTTCACTGTAATTTACAGCATGTTTTATCCATGTATATTGTGCAAACACTGATCAATATGTATTATTTGTTGTGTAACATGATGGAGCCATATTGGCCACGTTAATACTCCTTGTTGTAATAGGTGACTTTACTGGATTATACACAAACACGACGTGTGGTCCTCCAATGGGCTAGAGCTTTTAGATTAACGGATCAACGTGAATGGTTAATCAATGCTGGGACCTGCATGAAAGGCCAAGTGGAGATGAGAGTTGTGTAAAACTCCTGAAAATTTCGAAAACCAAAGAAATCCATCCAAATCGAAATAAGGTCGATTCTGCTCGGAGGAAAATCGGATAGGGATCCGATAACGATCGTTCCGATTCCTACGTCGGACATAACTCAATTTCACATTCGATGTCTGCCAGATTGGTGATAAAGTTGTTTAGAGAATGACCATCAATTTATCCCGATTGGACTGCGGTTGAGAAATCTGGGATTAGATGCCGCTTTAATCTACGATTCGATCAAATTGCTTTCTGATTCACCTAACGTTCACGTTATTTGGCGCATTGATTGGCGATACGAGGCTTGTTGAAGTGATAAGGGTGATATTGCGACACGAAAGTTCCTCTTCTTTATGAATGATTATTATTTTTATTACAGTCGATTAGCTCTAGATCGGCTTGTTTACTTTTTTTCAGTAATAACACGCTTATTCCAGTGAAATAATAGCGATTTACCTTCCAAATCTGGAAATTTCAATATAGGTACCTATAATAAAGTATATTTATATTCAGCCTTCTCATTTAATCTCCCATAGTTCCAATAAATTGATTGGACCTCAACAAAAGATTTTCACCATTTTCATACACCAGCGATTTTTAAAGATAATGAAATCGGCCGTTTCTCCAGAAATGGAGTAAATTTTTTTTTACTTCCAATATCTTCGATTTGCCTGAATCGCTCGATTCAAGAGTATGAATTTTTCAATATTCACCTAATGCATCGAATCGGCCGTTTTTCCAGAAATGAAGTAACTTTTTTTTCAACTTTCAATATCTTCGAATTGCCTGAATCAATCGAAGTGTAGTGAAAAAGTCTATACATCTCAACTGAATGAAGTTTTCAAAATACTGCAAATGCACCGAATCGACCGTTTCTGCAGAATTGGAGTAACTTTTTTTCCAACTTCCAATGTCTTCGAATTGCCTGAATCAATCGATTCATGTGTAGTGAAAAAGTCTATACATCTCAACTGAATGAATTTTCAACATACTCCAAATGCACCAAATCGACCGTTTCTGCAGAATTGGAGTAACTTTTTTTTCAACTTCCAATGTCTTCAATTTACCTGAATCAATTTTTTTTCCTTCTTTCTTTCACCTTTTTTTCCCCTCTTTCTCCCCCTTTTTTCCTTTTTCTTTTATTTAATTCAATTTATTCAACTCAAAAAATTAGATCCTTCACACAACTATGTTCTTTATAAAAACAAAAACAAATTCATAAATATTAATTTCATTTAAACATCTTTTGCGCACTCCAACAATTATTAAAACAGAAAAAGTTATTTGAATTCGTCACCTGAACTCTCGTTCGGGTATGATCGAACACCCTAGGTTCAAATTATTTGTGCAAAAAAAAGGAAGATCAACGCTAAGATAATATCTCCTTAAACAAGAAAAAAACTGGAAGATGAAGAAAACAACAAAATCTACTAAAACAATGCACCGAATCGGCCGTTTTTCCAGAAATGGAGTAACTTCCAAAATCTTCGATTTGCCTGAATCGCTCGATTCGAGTGTATGAATTTTTTAATATTTACCTAATGCATCCAATCGGCCGTTTTTCCAGAAATGGAGTAACCTTTTTTTCAACTTCCAATATCTTCGAATTGCCTGAATCAATCGATTCAAGTGTAGTGAAAAAGTCTATACATCTCAACTGAATGAATTTTCAACATACTCCAAATGCACCAAATCGACCGTGCCTGCAGAATTGAAGTAACTTTTTTTTCAACTTCCAATGTCTTCGATTTACCTGAATCAATTTTTTTTCCTTCTTGCTTTTACCTTTTTTCCCCTCTTTCTCACCCTTTTTTTCTTTTTTTTTCAATCAATTTAATTTATTCAACGCAAAAAATTAGATCCTTTACACAACTATGTTCTTTATAAAAACAAAAACAAATTCATAAATATTAATTTAATTTAAACTCTCGTTGAACATCTCCTGCGCACTCCAACAATTATTAAAACAGAAAAAGATAGTTGAATTAGTCATCTGAACTCTGTTCGTGTATGATCGAACACCCTAGGTTCAAATTATTGGTGCAAAAAAAAACAAGATCTACGCTAAGATAATATCTATACATAAAAATTAATTTCATTCAAACCCAGGTTGAACATCTTCTGCGCACTCCAATAATTATTAATACAGAAAAAGTTATGTGAATTCGTCACCTGAACTCTCGTTCGTGTATGATCGAACACGCTAGGTTCAAAATATTTGTGCAAAAAAAAAACAAGATTTACAATAAGATGATTTCTCCCCAAACAAAAAAAAAACTGAAAAATGAAGAAAACAAAATCTACCCAAACAAAACACAGAAAGGAATTGATTTGAGTATAGTGAAAAAGTCGATACATCTCAACTGAATGAAGTTTTCAACATATTCCATATGCACCGAATCCGCCGTTTTTCCAGAAATGCGGTAACTTTTTTTTCAACTTCCAATATCTTCGATTTGGCTGAATCGATCGATTTGAGTGTAATGAAAAAGACGATACATCTCAACTAAATGAAATTTTCAAGATATTCCATATGCATCGAATCGGCCGTTTTTCCAGAAATGGAGTAACTTTTTTTTCAAAATCCAATATCTTCGATTTTCCTGAACAAATTGATTCAAGTGTAGTGAAAAAGTCGATACATCTCAACTAAATGAAATTTTCAACATATTCCATATGCATCGAATCGGCCGTTTTTCCAGAAATGGAGTTACTTTTCTTTCAGAATCCAATATCTTCGATTTTCCTGAATAAATTGATTCAAGTGTAGTGAAAAAGTCGATACATCTCAACTAAATGAAATTTTCAACATTTTCCATATGCATCGAATCGGCCGTTTTTCCAGAAATGGAGTTACTTTTCTTTCAAAATCCAATATCTTCGATTTTCCTGAATGAATTGATTCAAGTGTAGTGAAAAAGTCGATACATCTCAACTAAATGAAATTTTCAACATATTCCATATGCATCGAATCGGACGTTTTTCCAGAAATGGAGTTACTTTTCTTTCAAAATCCAATATTTTCGATTTTTCGGAATAAATTGATTCAAGTGAAGTGGAAAAGTCGATACATCTCAACTGAATGAAGTTTTCAACATTTTCCATATGCATCGAATCGGCCGTTTTTCCAGAGATGGAGTTACTTTTTTTTCAAAATCCAATATATTCGATTTTCCTGAATAAACTGATTCAAGTGTAGTGAAAAAGTCGATACATCTCAACTAAATGAAGTTTTCAACATATCCCAAATGCATCGAATCGGCCGTTTTTTCAGCGATGGAGTTATTCTCATCTAAACTAAATTCAATATTTACTGAGTTTTGAAACACCTTTGTTTCTGTATGGCTTTCTGAAGGAGAATGACCTCTACACCATGCTCGTTTGCTGATTTTGAAACATAACCGCTTGGGACACTCGAAATTCCTTCAAAATTTGAATTTGAAACAGAAAACTTGTTGTTCTTCGACCAGGAGGGTGTTCGTGGATCACTACAGGACCTCAATGAAATGCAATCATCTCCCAGAAGAAAAAACAAAAGTTTCTGTCATTGAATTATCGTAACCGATTCTTGATGTCAATATAGTTATAATGAAGGAAATTTATATTCAATCCCTCATAGTTCCAATGAACTTATTTCTCTCCTCTGGCGGAGTTCCCAAGATCAATCCACCATTCAAATGCGCCTCTTCCAAATTTCTCACCGCCTATCCAACTGGATGGGGAAAGACGATGGGCAAATACAAATAAAAAGTCAACTTCGCGAAAACCCACTACAATAGAGGCAGATCACAAAGTTTGCGTAGGGCGGGTAGATCTATTTCCGCGCTGAAACAGACATGCGAGACGGTGGTGCCTGCTAGCTGTCAGACCTATTCTTCGCTATTATGAAACGGGAGATGTACAGGTTCGGATTTACACATATCAAAGGGTATATTGAGATGGGGAACATTTCCTGGAATTTCGTATTCCGTAGGCATCCGACAGGTAAGTTGAGATAGGGGAGTCGGTGAAAAACGAGGCCGAGAAGAAGGATTGAATCAGATGAATATTCTTCTTCCTCCTGACCTAAATATAAATATCTGGCATTAACTTTTCTAGCATGAGTACCTCAATACCGTATGTATATGAATTTTTTTTTTCTTTCAATATGCATACATTTCCATTTGTGTTCATCTTTGAGAATCTAATTTAGTTTATCGTTTGTGAGTTTATAGGTGTATTCCTCAACTCTTATCAGAATAAATAATAATAATAAAATGCTACTGGAATTGGAGTTCATTGTTGATAATGATGAATATGAAAGAATCATGCTGATTACTTGTTTAATTAATTTTTAGAATCCATGATACTGTGACGTCGATCCTTGATCAATTGAATGTAAACAAAAGGGGTTATCGTTAAGTTTTAACGCAGAATATCACTGTGTAGACTGGTCAGTAGTTCTCCAATTCATCACTTCACGACTGTTTTGGAATTATGTTCATCCGCGAAATTTTATTTTTCGCCGTTCTCGGTGTGATTTTCTCTTTGGTTGCATCGGGGCCAGTAATTGGAGGTATTTTTTGTTATTATCCTTATCACATCTGAGGAAACGTTCAATTATTATCTTTCGAAAAAAACTGAATGAAGTTTTCAACATATTCCATTCGCACCGAATCGGCCGTTTTTCCAGAAATGGAGTAAATTTTTTTTCAACTTTCAATATCTTCGATTTGCCTGAATCGATCGATTCGAGTGTAGTGAAATGGTCGATACATCTCAACTAAATGAAGTTTTCAACATTTTCCATATGCATCGAATCGGCCGTTTCTCCAGAAATGGAGTAAATTTTTTTTCAACTTCCAATACCTTCGATTTGCCTGAATGGATCGATTCGAGTGTAGTGAAAAAGTCGATACATCTCAACTGAATGAAGTTTTCAACATTTTCCATATGCATCGAATCGGCTGTTTTTCCAGAAATGGAGTTAATTTTTTCCAACTTCCAATATCTTCGATTTGCCTGAATCGATCAATTCGAGTATAGTGAAAAAGTCGATACATCTCAACTAAGAAAAAACATCTCATTATATGTGAAAGACTTTTTGAAGATTTTTGATGCATAGTTGAATTTATTTATTTGTTTGTTTTCTTCTTTTCGTTTTTTTTTGTCTCTGAAATGACACGATATCTGGTATCGGTCTCTCGGTTTCTATTTTCTCATCTTGCTGGTGGAGTTAATCGATTTGGCGTGGAATTAAAATGTTTTACACAAATAACTTTAGTTTGAGTAATTCGAATATTTTCAATATTTTCAATTTGCCTGAATTGAGCAAATTCAAGTGTAGTTAGAAAGTTGATACATCTCGACTGAATGGAGTTTTCAACATACTCCATATGCACCAAATCGGCCGTTTTTCCAGAAATGGAGTAAATTTTTTTTCAACTTCTAATATCTTCGATTTGCCTGGATCAATCGATTCGAGTGTAGTGAAATGGTCGATACATCTCAACTGAATGAAGTTTTCAACATTTTCCATATGCATCGAATCGGCCGTTTTTCCAGAAATGGAGTAAATTTTTTTCAACTTCCAATATCTTCGATTTGCCTGAATGGATCGATTCGAGTGTAGTGAAAAAGTCGATACATCTCAACTGAATGAAGTTTTCAACATTTTCCATATGCATCGAATCGGCTGTTTTTCCAGAAATGGAGTTACTTTTTTCCAACTTCCAATATCTTCGATTAGCCTGAATCGATCAATTCGAGTATAGTGAAAAAGTCGATACATCTCAACTAAGAAAAAACATCTAATTATATGTGAAAGACTTTTTGAAGATTTTTGATGCAAAGTTAAATTTATTTATTTGTTTGTTTTCTTCTTTTTGTTTTTTTTTGTCTCTGAAATGACACGATATCTGGTATCGGTCTCTCGGTTTCTATTTTCTCATCTTGCTGGTGGAGTAAATCGATTTGGCGTGGAATTAAAATGTTTTACACAAATAACTTTAGTTTGAGTAATTCCTTTATTTTTGATATTTTCAATTTGCCTGAATTTATCAAACTCAAGTGTAGTTAGAAAGTTGATACATCTCAACTGAATGAAGTTTTCAACATACTCCATATGCACCAAATCGGCCGTTTTTCCAGAAATGGAGTAAATTTTTTTTCAACTTCCAATATCTTCGATTTGCCTGAATCGATCGATTCGAGTGTAGTGAAATAGTCGATAGATCTCAACTAAATGAAGTTTTCAACATATGCCATATGCATCAAATCGGCCGTTTTTCCAGAAATGGAGTAACTTTTTTTTTCAACTTCCAATATCTTCGATTTGCCTGAATCAATCGATTCAAGTGTAGTGAAAAAGTCGATACATCTCAACTAAATCAGTCCTGAATCATGCTTCGAATATTTATCTGCAGTTTCGAAAACAAAACTTTTAAATTCCCCTCGAGTCTAGATGTGTTTTAATAACTTGTACTTGACCTTTGGGATCATTTATCAGGATGATAATATTATGAAATGAGGAATTGGAGAATTATCTTTAAACGAAGAATTCTTCCAACACCCACCACATCGTTGTCTTCAAGAGTCTTCTAGTTTTCCCGAAAGAAAAACTTAATTTTTCACATAATTCACTCTAACAGGAGAAACCATGTCCTGCTTCGATCAAACATGTCCAGCAAGGACTACAGGATGCAAAAAAGTCATGAAAACTTCAGAAGATAAGAAAACCCTGGAAGAAACAATAATTTGTCTGGACGTTCAAGGTAAATTTTCCAATTCTTCGTTCAGTATTACACTAAAATTCCACTTTTTCCAGATTTTGAACTCGAAAGATTCACGAAGCAAATGCCGAATCCGTATGGCCCCAACACCCACTACGAAAGCACCTCGTTCACCGGTTCTTACACCTTCTCCAGCGGTGGAAATTTAAAACCCATAAATATCAACTACAATAACAACATTGGGAACCATAATGACGACGTGGAAACTTTCTAATGTTAATTTATGGAACCATAAAATATAATAGTAAGATTCACTGAACAGAAATTTTAATTCATTACAGAACCCGACAGTGCCAATATTCCTCTTCGTCCGGCTCCTCTGAACTTCCATCATTTCCAAAATTCGCCAACCACACCACAAATACTAAAAGTCCAGGGACCTTGACCTGGAGCTCACGTGAGGGTAGGGAGGGAAAAAGGTCAAAATTCTCAGTTTTTCGCTCATATCTCCCAAACGTTGCGTCGTATGGTAAATTTTATGAAATACCAAATGAAAGCTTCTTGAATATCCTTCAATATTGCTTCTATTACTTTTTTTGTGACACGAATAGTTTCTGAGATATCCACACCCAAAAGTCACTAATTAACGAAAAGTGCATTTACACCCCCACAAACATTGCCTTCTAGCGCCTCCGCCTTCCACTATTCTGCCATTCTCATAAGGAAATTAGTTGGAGAGCATTAAATTTCCTTCATTATGAGTGTTAATTGAATTTTGTATTATTAACAGGTCCAAACTTACCGAGTTTATAAGGTATAGTCTTAATTTTTGAAGAAAATCCCCCTTTTCCACATCATCATTTTTTTTGCGTTATATCGCTTGATAATGGCTGAATAATTGTGTAATATCAACTTAAAAGGAGTAAATTGTTCAAAAAACAACATTTCTTGACAAATCCACAACGTACAGCAAGTATCAGTAGGTTGAGGGTTTTCTTCGAAAATTAACAGTAAATCTTAAAAATGCAGTAGGATGGAACCCGTTGAGGATATAAAACTGAATTAAAATTCATTGTAAAGGAAATTCAATGCTCTTCAACTCTTGTTTGGAAGGTATGGCAGAAAAGAGTAAATCTAAGGCGCTCGAAGGGAATGTTTGACCAAAAACGTGAGGTGAAAATGCACTTTCGTTAATGGACGACTTTCGGCTGTGGTTATCTCAGAAACTGTTTGAGTTATGAAAAAAAATATACAATGAATCTTGTGAGAAATTTTAAAAGCTTTCATTCTGTATATCACAAGTTTCACCGCACAACGCAGCGTTTTGGAGATATGAGTAAAAAACTTGAAAAAATCAACTTTCATTGACTGGACTAAATATTCAATGGGCGACTGAAATCAAGTTTTTTCAGTGAACAATTTCATTCTTAAATATGAAAATCATTTATAAGGTTTTTTAATAAGATTTTGTTCTTCAATCTGAGTAAAGAATTTTCGGGTTTTGGAAATAAATAATAAATTCACTGATTGAGTACATCTCTTTAGTATGATTTTCCTTGTTTCACTTCTATAATTTTAATTTCCTTTTTTTTTGATTTATTGATTTTGAAATAATTTCTTTTTCGTCCATTGTTACTTATTCCTGGTCAAAAAATGTTTGCTGTCATTTTAACCAAATGAATATAAGCATCACGAGAATTTTAGAAAGCTTCAGGAGGCACATGTCATGAGAAACTGGAGGAAATTGAAAGAAAAAAATTCTCTCGTCTAGAAGATTCCGACGATCCGAAGTCCTAGCTGAAAGACGTTTCACGACAAGAAAGAAAACCTCTCAGCGCACCATTTTTTTTTGAGAATAAAAGTAATAAGGCTTTCGTTGAACTAAATGCGATTTAGTTGAGTTTGGCGAAAGAAGCCCCGGAATATGATTTATCATCAGTTGCGACGTCGAAGTGCATCTTTGCGATCGGCCTGATGCTCTCTTTTCCTTTCCAGATTAACTTTCCGGAATTATCGAAGGAGCGGCTTCGTAGTCGACGGTTTATTATAGAGCTTATGTTTCCTCGAATTCGCGAACTTATTTGTGAAAATTTGAGCTTATTCAACCGCATTTAGTTCGTTCAGAAGGTGGCTTGCTTTGAGAAATAATGGATTTTTAATTAGGTCTGGGGAAAGATTTTGTAACCTCACTCTATGGTCCGACGAAGAATCATAGAGTTCTTCTTCTCTTTGGACTTGGAGTTGGTATTATGAACAATGAACATTGTCTATGATCCTCAATACAAATTTAAAAATTCTAGATGAATGGATAACAGATATACATTCCACTCTGTTAGGTGCTCGTAATTTTCGCCTTGTTTCACGACCACCCCTGTATCCGCCAACCACCCCCTATTCAGAGCAGATCGCTGTGAATATTTTCAGATTCAAATCTGCGAAAACAGGAATGTACGCGGATTTCCATATGGTTGTTTACATGATGTATTCCACCATATCATTTGGAACTCGTGTCCGTTTTATATCTGCACAGAGTCGAGGGCGCATCTGAAATTGAATAAAAACAATCCTGCGGAAAAAAGTACCGAACGTCATGAAAATAGGGGTGGATGAAGTATTGTGCTATATATCGTTGAATATACATTGTAGAGAGTTTTAATTTTTGCCTGAATTGGATTTGAGATTTTACAATCGAAATTTTTTCAACCCTCACTAACATATCGCATGATAATTCTGTCAGACACATTTTTAGTGTCTGACATAAATATCCTGCAATAAGTGTCAGATGTGAACGCACCCTTATTTTATTCTATGTTTGATGTATGGGCCAAATTAGGGGTTAAGTTAGGGCGACTAATAATTATTATATGTTTCAGTCCTAGTGTAGAAAACCCTCGAGTTAAAAATTGCGCATCCCTGTAAACGATTTGTTTCCATCGAGATTGCCTCTCAAGGAGAAACCAGCCATCTTTTTCAGCTTTAGATATTCAAATGGCTGCTGAAACTTTCTGTAGTTCCGTACAATAGGGGAAGCTTTTAACCCCTAACAAATCTCGGGTGGTTTCGTCGTTTTGTATTTCAGTTTTTCTACTTTGTAGCATTACGAATCGCTCTGTTCCGACGTTCGTCCAATAAACGAATACATTGTCCGATTCTGCTGCTTCCGAGGACAATGCTAGTTGTCCAAAATGAAATTCGCATAAATTCCCATATGAAAAATTGTTGGCGAATCCAAATGAGTGATACGCCCCTTATCGGACAATAGGACGACTGAAAATCTTTTTTTTACTCGGTTTGAAGAACAAAATCTTATATCAATATAACATTCTACACATAATATTTAAATCACAAAATAAAAAATTTCTCAGAGGAATGTTGAATGTAGCGAAGAACTGGTCGATGATACTAGCGAATTTTGTTTCAGAAGGAATACGTAATGAACAATTTATGGAAAAAATTCATTTCAGAAAAAAATTTATGAAAAAAAAAAAAAAAATTGAAAAAAGGGAAAAAGTGAAAACATAAAGAAAACAATCTACTACAATAAACATTTTCATCCTTTTCCTTCAAAACACGGAGGTCTTCTTTCACACAGCTTGAAGAACAAAATCTTAAATCCATAAGCTTGAAGAATAAACTCTCAAATTTATAAAACATCTTATACATAATTTTCATATCCAAAAATAAAATTGCTCACTAAACAAAGTTGAATGAAGCGAAGAACTTGTCGATGATACTAGCAAATATTGTTTAAGACATCATAAAAAATTGATCGAAGAAATCCATTTGAAAAAAACAAAAAATTTAAAAAAAAAAAAAAAAAGAGAAAGCAAAATGAAAACAATCTGATGCAATGAATTTATTCATCTCTTATCTCTGAAACACGATCTTTTCTTACTCGGTTTAAAGAACAAAATCTTGTATCAATATTACATTTTATACGTAATATTTATATCACAAAATAAAGATTTTCTCCGAAGAATGTTGAATGTAGCGAAGAATTTATCGATGATACTAGCGAATGTTGTTTGAGAAGGAATAAGTAATGAACATTTAGGTAATGGCAAAAAATCATTTCAGAAAAAAATAAATAAAAAAAAACAATAAATTTGATAAAAGTGAAGAAGTGAAAACATAAAGAAAACAATCTACTACAATAAACATTTTCATCCTTTTCCTTCAAAACACGAAGGTCTTATTTCACACAGCTTGAAGAACAAAATCTTAAATTCATAAGCTTGAAGAATAAACTCTCAAATTTATAAAACATCTTATACATAATTTTCATATCCAAGAATAAAATTGCTCACTAGACAAAGTTGAATGAAGCGAAGAACATGTCGATGATACTAGCAAATATTGTTTAAGGGAAAATGAGTAAGACATCATGAAAAATTGATCGAAGAAATCCATTTAAAAAAAACAAAAAACTAACAAAAAAAAGAAAAAAGAGAAAGCAAAATGAAGACAATCTGATGCAATGAATTTATTCATCTGTTATCTCCGAAACACGATCTTTTCTTACTCGGTTCGAGGAACAAAATCTTGTATCAATATAACATTTTATACGTAATATTCATATCACAAAATGAAGATTTTCTCCGAAGAATGTTGAATGTAGCGAAGAATTTATCGATGATACTAGCTACTAGAAGGAATAAGTAATGAACAATTAATGTAAAAAAATCTTTTCAGAAAAAAAAAATAAAAAAAAAACAATAAATTTGAAAAAAGGGAAAAAGTGAAAACATAAAGAAAACAATCTACTACAATAAACACTTTCATCCTTTTCCTTCAAAACACGAAGGTCTTCTTTCACACAGAGAAGAACAAAATCTTAAATTCATAAGCTTGAAGAATAAACTCTCGAATTTATAAAACATCTTATACATAATTTTCATATCCAAAAATAAAATTGCTCACTAAACAAAGTTGAATGAAGCGAAGGACTAGTCGATGATACTAGCAAATATTGTTTAAGGGAAAATGAGTAAGACATCATGAAATGTATCAAGGAAATCCATTTAAAAAAACAAAAAATTTAAAAAAAAAAGGAAAAAAGAGGAAGCAAAATGAAAACAGGCTGATGCAATGAATTTATTCATCTCTTATCTCTGAAACACGATCTTTTCTTACTCGGTTTGAGGAACAAAATCTTGTATCAATATAACATTTTATACGTAATATTTATATCACAAAATAAAGATTTTCTGCGAAGAATGTTGAATGAAGCGAAGAATTTATCGATGATACTAGCGAATGTTGTTTAAGAAGGAATAAGTAATGAACAATTAATGAAAAAAAAATAATTTCAGAAAAAAATAAATAAAAAAAAAACAATAAATTTGAAAAAAGTAAAAACATAAAGAAAACAATCTACTACAATTAACATTTTCATCTTTTTCCTTCAAAACACGAAGGTCTTCTTTCACACAGCTTGAAGAACAAAATCTTAAATTCATAAGCTTGAAGAATAAATTCTCAAATTTATAAAACATCTCATACATAATTTTCATATCCAAAAATAAAATTGCTCACTAAAGAAAGTTGAATGAAGCGAAGAACTTATCGATGATACTAGCAAATATTATTTAAGGGAGAATGAGTAAGACATCATGAAAAATTGACGAAAGAAATCCATTTAAAAAAAAATTAAAAAAAAAGAAAGCAAAAAATAAATTCAAACAAAGTTGAAGCTTAACCACAATCTTATGCAATGAATGAATCCATTTTCTATTTCAAAACACGAAGTTTTTTTCTTCCTCAGCTAGAAGAATAAGCAGAGAACTCGTTGATGATAACAACAATATTGTTTTAGAAAGAATAAATTATGAATAATTGACGAAACAAATCAATTTCAAAAAACAATGAATCGAAGAAAAACAATCAATAAAATTATATAAGTGGAATAAGTCAAAGCTTAAAAACAACAATCTGAGGTAATGTGTTAATTCATTTTTCTTCAACTAGTTTGAAGAACAAAATCTTTTATGAAATAACATGCATAATATTTTATATCCAAAAATTTCAGGAAACTTGAATTCTGCAAAGAACTGGTTGATGACGCCAGCAAATATTGTTTAAGGAGAAATAAGTAAGACATTATGATCAACTGATGAAACAAATTTATTTGAGAAAAATACTCAATCAAAGAAAAACAATCAATAAAACTTAAAAATTAAAACAAGTGAAAGCATTAAACAACAATACAACGCAATGAGTTAATTCATTCCCTGAGGTCATAAACTTTTTTTGATTAAGTTTCAAAATCAAAATCTCCATCTCCCATAACCTCCGTTTGACAACGCACTGTTCTGATTGATTCCTCTTTTGTTCGAGACCTCGACGGGATTCCTCACCAACGTATTTCGTGCTCTCTGTTCATTCAGCAACTCTTCGATTGACGGATTCGACTGTTCCACTCTCAAAATCCTTCCATTCAACTCACTATAACTGTGAAGATCCCGTTGTGCTTGGCCAAGAACTCGCTGAGGTTGATCCAGTAATGTTCCAGGTGCTTGTTGACGTGATTCTGCATCGTTGACGTAAGGCTGATATCTTGTGGCCAGCGGCCTTCCTCCTAGGGTTACTCGATTCTGACCGAGGCTGAGCTGCTCAGTATTTCCCTCCTTTAGAGATGGTGTTGAAGGTTCCCTCTGTCCTCCAACAGGTCCTCGGATATACCTTACAGAATCAAGGTTGAGTCCTGGACCACTCCTGATGTCTTCTTGTTGGATGGCACTTGCTAAAATCTGTTTGGCCCTGTTGATTCTGAATAGCTGTGCGTTGAATTCGTCACTTTGTTGTCTCGAAAGTCTTCCTCCACCAATCTGATAGTTGTTGATCAATGAGTCAGACTCTAATGGTCGTACGTTTAGCGAGGTCAAACCTTCCTTTTGGTTTGGAATTCGGTAGATGGGACCCTGGTTGATATTTCTATATGATAATTCCTGTTGTCTTTGCTGTGTCTGCACATCGAGAGGACGTTCTTCTTCGTTTGATAGGGAGCTGAGGTCAATATTTCCTTCCTGTTTCTGTCCCAAGTTGTAGTATTCACTGATTGGTCGTGCTTGGTTGTTGGCTTGACCATTTGGGCTGACTCCTTCATTCAAATTGTTCAACCTCTGTACCTCGTAGCGAGTGACACCACCATCATTGAGGGTTGGGCGAGGATTCCAATTGTTTTGGTACTGCCATGGGCCTCCCAAATCTATCAAGCCCCTCTTCTCCCTCTCATCGGTTGACACTGTTGTGAAAACCAAGACAACACAACCCTAAAAGTAAAAGTAAGATTAAAAATTCAATCAGAAACGAAGAAAAAACTACAATAAATGGAGGAAGCAGAAAAGCGAGGCTTACCAATATCTTCAGAGCACTACACATGTCTATTCCGCTCGGTTGACTTCGGTTGAGTGACGATGATCTAGGAATTTCGGGCATTTATAAAGCGATTTGAAAACGAGAGGATCTTCACTATCGCATCTCATCAATAAAACATAGGAGATGTAAATTTATTCAAGATAAAAACATATTATATCGTTTAACGTATACAGAAAGTGAACTCGATCGGAAAGAATTTCAATTATCTATGTCAAAAATATCTCATGATTTTGCAAAGAATCCTTTGGGAAAGAATGAAGAAATTGTTGAATAACAGCCGCATGAATTTTAAATTGGGGATTTTCAATCGATCGGAGTCCGCTTCATTAATTATATGTGCATAATAAACTGTACTGCGTCAAAACACAATTTTCAATTTTTCTTGAATTCTGCTGAATTTGTCACTATGACAAATAATGTTATGCCAAAAATCGACACTTCAAGAGATGGAATCAGAAAATTATATGAATTTCTCAACGCGAAATCAGAAAAAATCAAGGGGATATGGCAAAAAGATTAGATACCAAAATTTAAGAAATTTTTTTTTCAATTCTTCTTGTGATACGATCCTCACGAAATTTCGTCGCCCTTATTTTAAAACTATCCACAAAGTTTCAGTTCAATAGAATCTGTATTTTTTGAATGAATGCGAAAAAAATACGGGCACTCAAAGAAATTTTCCAGGATATACAACAGGAATTCTGTTACTTCCACAGGAAATTCTCCCTATATAATATGCGTGACTATTCACAGGAATTTCCTGTTCAATAAACGAACTAAATAGTTGTATTCCAAGCTTCAAACTTCAGTTCCTACAAGAATTTCTAGTAATGAACCGTAGAATCGGCATTTTAGATTGCAAGTACAGATTGTTTTCAGAACGGTCTTCTTTTGTTGTGATAACAATTGTTGCGTTTGAACAACAGGAATTCATTTAACCGGTAATTCCTGGGATTCGTTTCTTTCAGTGTTTCTTTTCTATTAAGATGGGATCTTATCGAAAACAAAGTGGCAAATAATGTCATCGCGCTTCGAGATATGAAATATATCAAATTCCTCATTTTCCAGAGGCTTCTTTTGTAATTTGATTATTCATGTTTTTTTTCTGTAGCTGTAATTTGACTTCTGTTATCTTCAGAAATATAGTGTGTTTTTTTTTAATAATTGTATGCTTTTGTTCGACCTTTTATCATATTCGTTTTTGCTCTTTATTTTCGTCAATTTTTCGTAGTTTGAAGTATATATTCTTCTTTTGGTAAATAGAAACAGAAATATATTTTTTTGTGAACCATATTTTTTGTTCTAGGATTTTGTTTTTTCCCGAATTATTATTATGAAAAAATTTATATTTCGTTTTCCACGTTTCTTTGATTTGAATGAAAATATTATAGTTATCCTTTCTTTGCACAAAAATGTTTTGTTCATTTTCTTTGTGCTTTTATCATGTTCGTTTTTGCTCTTGGGGTTGATCTATTTTTCTGTAGTGTGAAGTAGTTATATATTCTTCTTTGTATGATATTTTGTTGATTTGGTTTAGTGATATCCATCTTTGTAGTATTTTTTACCGTTCATCTTTTCCTAATTAGAAACAGAAATATATTTTTTTGTGAACTATATTCTTTGTTCTGGGATTTTGTTTTTTCCTAAATTATCATTATGAAAAAATTTATATTTCGTTTTCCACGTTTCTTTGATTTTAATGAAAAAATTATGGTTATCCTTTCTTTGCACAAAAATGTTTGTTCATTTTCTTTGTGCTTTTATCATGTTCGTTTTTGCTCTTGGGGTTGATCTACTTTTCTGTAGTTTGAAGTAGATTTATATTCTTCTTTGTATAATATTTTGATTTGGTTCAGTGATATCCATCTTTGTGGTATTTTTTAACGTTCATCTTTTGTTAAATAGAAACAGAAATATATTTTTTTGTGAACTTTTTTCTTTGTTCTGGGATTTTGTTTTTTCCTGAATTATCATTATGAAAAAATTTATAATTCGTTTTCCACGTTTCTTTGATTTGAATGAAAAAATTATGGTTATCCTTCCTTTGCACAAAAATGTTTGTTCATTTTTTTTGTGCTTTTATCATGTTCGTTTTTGCTCTTGGCGTTGATCTACTTTTCTGTAGTTTGAAGTAGAATTATATTCTTCTTTGTATAATATTTTGTCGATTTGGTTCAGTGATATCCATCTTTGTGGTATTTTTTAACGTTCATCTTTTGCTAATTAGAAACAGAAATATATTTTTTTGTGAACTATATTCTTTGTTCTGGGATTTTGTTTTTTCCTGAATTATCATTATGAAAAAAATTATATTTCGTTTTCCACGTTTCTTTGATTTTAATGAAAAAATTATAGTTATCCTTTCTTTGCACAAAAATGTTTGTTCATTTTCTTTGTGCTTTTATCATGTTGGTTTTTGCTCTTGGGGTTGATCTACTTTTCTGTAGTTTGAAGTAGATTTATATTCTTCTTTGTATAATATTTTGATTTGGTTCAGTGATATCCATCTTTGTGGTATTTTTTAACGTTCATCTTTTGCTAAATAGAAACAGAAATATATTTTTTTGTGAACTATATTCTTTGTTCTGGGATTTTGTTTTTTCCTGAATTATCATTATGAAAAAATTTATATTTCGTTTTCCACGTTTCTTTGATTTGAATGAAAAAATTATGGTTATCCTTCCTTTGCACAAAAATGTTTGTTAATTTTTTTTGTGCTTTTATCATGTTCGTTTTTGCTCTTGGGGTTGATCTACTTTTCTGTAGTTTGAAGTAGATTTATATTCTTCTTTGTATAATATTTTGATTTGGTTCAGTGATATCCATCTTTGTGGTATTTTTCAACGTTCATCTTTTGCTAAATAGAAACAGAAATATATTTTTTTTGAACTATATTCTTTGTTCTGGGATTTTGTTTTTTCCTGAATTATCATTATGAAAAAATTTATATTTCGTTTTCCGCGTTTCTTTGATTTTAATGAAAAAATTATAGTTATCCTTTCTTTGCACAAAAATGTTTGTTCATTTTCTTTGTGCTTTTATCATGTTCGTTTTTGCTCTTGGGGTTGATCTACTTTTCTGTAGTTTGAAGTAGATTTATATTCTTCTTTGTATAATATTTTGATTTGGTTCAGTGATATCCATCTTTGTGGTATTTTTCAACGTTCATCTTTTGCTAAATAGAAACAGAAATATATTTTTTTTGAACTATATTCTTTGTTCTGGGATTTTGTTTTTTCCTGAATTATCATTATGAAAAAATTTATATTTCGTTTTCCGCGTTTCTTTGATTTTAATGAAAAAATTATAGTTATCCTTTCTTTGCACAAAAATGTTTGTTCATTTTCTTTGTGCTTTTATCATGTTCGTTTTTGCTCTTGGGGTTGATCTACTTTTCTGTAGTTTGAAGTAGATTTATATTCTTCTTTGTATAATATTTTGATTTGGTTCAGTGATATCCATCTTTGTGGTATTTTTTAACGTTCATCTTTTGCTAAATAGAAACAGAAATATATTTTTTTGTGAACTATATTCTTTGTTCTGGGATTTTGTTTTTTCCTGAATTATCATTATGAAAAAATTTATATTTCGTTTTCCACGTTTCTTTGATTTTAATGAAAAAATTATAGTTATCCTTTCTTTGCACAAAAATGTTTGTTCATTTTCTTTGTGCTTTTATCATGTTCGTTTTTGCTCTTGGGGTTGATCTATTTTTCTGTAGTTTGAAGTAGATTTATATTATTCTTTGTATAATATTTTGTCCGGGATTGGTTTTTTTCCCCTAGATCGAGTCGCACAATGACAACTGACATCTATGACAGATGATCATGGAGGCCAACACCAAAAACATTATGTTTCCATGCATAAGGTCCAACATATTTTCCGAATAAAATTCCACCAATGCTTTCAAACCCACCCTGTAATAAAAGCGTCAACATTCCAGTTCCAATTCGAAGTGCCAACATAATTTTTTTCAATTCCCCGAAATGAACCCGGTCTTTCATCAGCGGAGGCTGTTTATAATATGCAAAGTGGCCTGTGCTCTTTTCGCTTAGACGTCGGGAAGAAGAGGGAAAGGAACGCGGGGGTGGGAACGTAAAGCCACAAGAATAAGGCGAACCACCCCAGTGTGTTTGAATTATGGACCTTATTTTTGCATCTCCAAGCCACCATACAAGATGGATGTTGTTCGAAATGAGTTTCACTGAGTATATTCGTCGTCTTCGTGGTGGCTTCGGAGGGGCACGAATCACGATCAAATTCCGGGCATTCCGGGCTGGGAAACTTTCGAGGTATGAACGAATGAGTGGGCCACTTTGGACCGTTCGGATTTGAAATGGAAAATTGAGATTCTGCACGGGGTTCAGGTTATTTTTTATGAATGTGGGGAGGGGGATTTCTTTTATTTAACCGCTTCTTTCAGGTCCAATTCGAGGGTGTGGATTATTTTTGAAGTTAATAGTATATTATTCAACGAGCGGTAATGTAGGTCATAACTCACGCAGATGAAGTTTGCAGCGCGAGCCGGAGGCGAGTGCTATAATTCATCAAGTGAGTTATGACCATTACCGCAAGTTGAATACTATACTTCATCTACGACTATAACTATAAATACTAAGACACAACTACAGAGAAAGAACTTTATTTGCAAATCTTAATAGTTTCCTATAACAATGCATTATTTATGTTGATTACGCTTCTTAGCATGGAGTTGAAAGTCCTTACTCAATATTCTTACTGCTTGATCTTGAAAATTGTTGTATACACTTGAACATTTAAACCTCAATACGTAACAAATTCAGATCCGGGCTGGCAATTTCTCAGATTCGCGGGTAACGGCAGAGAGAGGAAAGGAAATCATTGTCAGCCAATATCAGGAGGAGATATAGCTTCGGGGAAGAGTCAGAACGACGAGATTTAGGTTTAGTACGGTTTTCCGAAGTGGAAATTACATAATGCTCGGTAGACGTGGCGGTAAATCTCCACCTTTCCCATTTTCCGGGATGGTTTATTTCACTTCGATTATGGCTGTTATATCGAGATTTTATAAATCCTTTTTCGCGGAAGTATGAATAGCTCACATGTGCGGAAGCCCTATAAATTGCCACGGTTTCAACCGAAACGAGGATGGAGCTTCAAGATTCGCTTTTCCTGACAATGATACATACGGCTTAACATTTCATTTGGAAAGTTGTAGATTCTGAGAAACGTTGAAGAACTCAACCAACAAAAAAATTGAGCTTTCTTTGTCCATTTACTTAGATGCAATCTTACATAGCAAGAGTGAGTAAAACAGTGAGAAGTCTCAGTTTTCTCATTGAGAGCGATTTTCCTTTCGGGTAAGCAATAAGCTCCACGTATTTTTCTTGTTTCTGATCTGTGAGCACCTAGTGGTTCCCCTTCTTCCTCTAGCTGATGTAGTCTTGCTATTCAACCTCTCCAACTACCTCCCCTTCACCTCGAATCAGGCTACGTCTAGGTTAAGTAAGGTTATGTTTAGGTGAAGTTGGGTAAAACAGGTCAGCTCAGATGGTTAGAAAAGAGTCAGGGTCAAGCCCAAGTGGTTTCTTCCCAATCCCCCAGAGTAGAAAGTTCCGATTTCATGAAGTTACCAGTTTCCCAGACACCCCACCACACCCAATCCAATCGTTGGAGAACTCCAGCGAGTGCGAATATTCCAAAAATAGCCTGATTGTGATGCTTTTTTCCAATCTCCATACGGGCAAAGTGAAATGAGCACTCTCGATAATGCAAGTAACAAAAACATAACCCAATTAGTTGGCTGTAAACAAGCCGGGGGTGGCTTTGTCGGGGATTTCCAATCAAGGAGGGCTGCTCTCATTTAAAGGCCAGATAGAATGATAAACACGTGTAAGGACAACGCTAGAGGAGGATGATTGATGATGCGGACCAGTGCGTCACAAGAGAATTACGAGTCAACCGTGTCACAATCAGGGCAATCCAGTTGCGGTGGCGGCGAGGCGCAGGCGAAGAAGAACGCTGTCGGGATGATTGAACATCTCGTCATTTTCAGGGCTCTTTTGAATGCGTTCCGGGGGAGTTTTCCGATCTGGGGCGGCGGTATGGACGAATATTAATTTTTCGGGGTGGGAGGCTGCGAAGGAACGATGAGGTCTATGGAGGAACCGACTATATATTCGAAACCAGCGTGGTCTAATGAGCTTATAGGGCAAATTTCCAGAAAATAAACGAAGAAAAATATTTTTGCACAAAAATTTGAAAAAAAGTATTTCTTCGTTATGGCAAAGAAATATATTATGGCACCTTAATAATTCGAAGGTGTGGATTCTAAATTTGTACTTAATTTTCAGGAGTAATTTTTTTTTTGGCGGCCACTCCACTTTGAAGTTGAAACTTCTTCAGATCTCCATAATTATAGATGTTGAAATATCAGGTTCTACTATATGAAAATGGATCGACCCTCGTGAGTTCAGGTTTTGAACCATTTCACCGCATCCCTGAGCTACTGAAACTAAAATGTGCAAGGATCATAGAGCGTTTCTAATTTTTTTTTGCAAAAAATTTTTTGTCGGAACTTTCGACGTATGCTTCGACGAAACGATATGTTCTATGGTAAAATCAACTGCATATTTGAGATCAGCGTGGTCGAATTAGCTTATACGAAAAATTTCTAGAAAATAAGCGAACAAAAATTTTTTTGCACAAAAATTTGCAAAAAAGTATTTCTTCGTTATAGCAAAGAAATATATGAGAACTATATAATTCGAAGGTGTGAATTCTGAATTTGTTCTTCATTTTGACGAGAAATTATTTTTTTGGCGGCTACTCCACTTTGAAGTTGAAACTTCTTGAGATCTCCATCATTAGATGTTGAAATATCAGGTTCTCCTATATGAAAATGGATCGACCCTCGTGAGTTTAGGTTTTGAACCATTTCACCGCATCCCTGAGCTACTGAAACTAATATGTGCAAGGATCATAGAGCGTTTCTAATTTTTTTTTGCAAAAAATTTTTTGTCGGAACTTTCGACGTATGCTTCGACGAAACGATATGTTCTATGGTAAAATCAACTGCATATTTGAGATCAGCGTGATCGAATTAGCTTATATGAAAATTTTCTAGAAAATAAGCGAACAAAAATTTTTTTGCACAAAAATTTGCAAAAAAGTATTTCTTCTATATAGCAAAGAAATATATGGGAACTATATAATTCAAAGGTGTAAATTCTGAATTTGTACTTCATTTTCACGAGAAATTCTTTTTTTGGCGGCTACTCCACTTAGAAGTTGAAACTTCTTGAGATCTCCATCATTAGATGTTGAAATATCGGTTCTCCTATATGAAAATGGATCGACCCTCGTGAGTTGAGATTTTGAACCATTTCACCGCATCCCTGAGCTACTGAAACTAATATGTGCAAGGATCATAGAGCGTTTTTAATTTCTTTTGTGCAAAAAATTTTTTATTCAGAACTTTCGACGTATGCTCGACGAAACGATATGTTCTATGGAAAAACCAACTGCATATTTGAGATCAGCGTGGTCGAATTAGCTTATACGAAAAATTTCTAGAAAATAAGCGAACAAAAATTTTTTTGCACAAAAATTTGCAAAAAAGTATTTCTTCGTTATAGCAAAGAAATATATGAGAACTATATAATTCGAAGGTGTGAATTCTGAATTTGTTCTTCATTTTGACGAGAAATTATTTTTTTGGCGGCTATTCCACTTTGAAGTTGAAACTTCTTGAGATCTCCATCATTAGATGTTGAAATATCAGGTTCTCCTATATGAAAATGGATCGACCCTCGTGAGTTGAGATTTTGAACCATTTCACCGCATCCCTGAGCTACTGAAACTAATATGTGCAAGGATCATAGAGCGTTTTTAATTTCTTTTTTGCGAAAAATTTTTTTCGGAACTTTCGACGTATGCTTCGACGAAACGATATGTTCTATGAAAAAACCCACTGCATATTCGAAACCAGCGTGGTCGAATTAGGTTATATGGAAAATTTCCAGAAAATAAACGAAGAAAAATTTTTTTGCACAAAAATTTGCAAAAAAGTATTTCTTCGTTATAGCAAAGAAATATATGGCACCTATA
This sequence comes from Aphidecta obliterata, assembly GCA_963966015.1. NCBI lineage: Eukaryota > Metazoa > Arthropoda > Insecta > Coleoptera > Coccinellidae > Aphidecta > Aphidecta obliterata. The sequence goes on from OZ014431.1 coordinate 6,115,440, forward strand.
TAATTCGAAGGTGTGGATTCTGAATTTGTACTTCATTTTGACGAGAAATTATTTTTTTGACGGCTACTCCACTTTGAAGTAGAAACTTCTTGAGATCTAGAGATTTAATTTTTTGCAAAAAATTTTTTTTCGGATCTTTCGACGTATGCTTCGACGAAACGATATGTTCTATGGAAAAACCAACTTCATATTTGAATTTGCTCATAAGAAAAATTTCTAGAAAATGAACAAAAGAAATTTTTTTGCAGAAAAATTCCTGGACTTCCGACGACTGCTTCGACAAAACAAACTGAATATTTGAAATCCGCGTGGTCGAATTAGCTCATTTGAAAAATCTCTAGAAAATAAACGGTAGAAAATATTTTTGCACAAAAATTTGCCAAAAAAAATATTCTTCGATATAGCAAAGAAATATATGGTTACTATATAATTCGAAGGTGTAGATTCTGAATTTGTAATTCATTTTCACGATAATTCATTTTTTGGCGGCTACTCTACTTGAAACTTCTAGAGATCTTCGTTATTAGATGTTGAAATATCAGGTTCTCCTATATAAAAAGAGGTCGACCCTCGAGTGTAGATTTTTTTTAACCATTTCACTGCATACCTTGATATTGAAACAAATATGTGCAAAGATCCTAGACTTTCGATTTATGCTACGACGAAACAATGAGGTCTTTGTAGAAACCGACTGCCTATTTGGAATCGGCGAGGTCAAATTAGCTCATGATTTTTTGCGCAAAAATTTAACGACTATTCGGGAAATGTGCAAATGATTCTTCGATATAGATAAGAAAACTGCAGACCAATTTATTCCGTATGAAATTTCATGCGATTCGCTTATTCTCGTGTATACGCGCAGTGGAAGCGTGCTGGGCCCACAACCTATTGGTTATATATCTCCGAATTCTAGATGAATAACCAAAAATATTTTTAATCCACAAAACGGAAAAAATAATTCAAAACAGTCTGCTCTAAACTCGAGTTTATTCCAGATTCCGAATTCCCAAAGAGCCAGTTGGATGAAATCGGATGAACTAGAAATCGGATGAAATATGACAATGGGGTCTTTGTAATTATTTTCGCTTATCAAATTCCAATATCCGCATTTCGTTCTGCCAGCTTTGCATCTATGAATCCGAAAGATTCAGCGCTGAAATCCATCTGTTGGCACAATTCGAAATTGTTTATTTGCACGAATCGAATATTCGAAAATTTCCATCGAAATATAATTTCACCGAGAAAAGTAAACTGTATATGTTTATTTCAATGAATTATATTCACCAATTTATATCAGGAATTATTGATATCTGATCTGCGTTTTCATTCAATATTATTACATTTTTCAGCTCACTATATTGTAATGCAGTTCATATTTCATTCAATTATCTTAGTCTTAGTCGATGGCCGTCTTAGAAGATCTCCGGAAATATATAAAAATCCGTAGTCTTCCGAAGAGTATCATGCATACACTAACGCCACCTATCAACTCAGAGACTCGTTCTGATTGTACAAAAATAACAACGTTTCTGAAGAAGCAAAATGAAAGGTCATTCAATAAAACCATTCATCCATTCTTCAAGCCACATTTCCGTCCACATTCATTAAAGCGAACGTAGCGAGTTTGCAATACGGATCTGACGTACGTACGAGATGGCGCTGCAAGATTAAAGCGAAGGCCATGAAAAGATGAAGAAGCTCAAAGCCGGTTGAAAACTTGATGCGGTTCGAATGGGGTGTCGACAAAACGAGCATCGCAGGAAATGAAATGTTGCTCGTATTCATTTCCTGAACGTATTTCAATGGCGTTGCTCTATCTTCGGCTTCCGGTAGTTTGTTAACGTGACCCAATTGGCATTTTGTGTCCACGTCACGAAACTTGAGAGATCTGAAGAAAAATTCAGATGAGATCCGACGGTATCAAATTTAACTGTGAAGTTTCAACTGATTTCAGTTTTGTACCTTATCATGGCGAAGGTGTAGAATAAGGTCACCACTTGGATATCGCTGAAATTTTTACAGGAGCTGAAATATGCTGTGAAATGGATGAAAAACATAAACTTTCTGTCGGTCCACGCTCTTTATATGGACCAATAACTATCGTTACTGGAAAGTTCCTGAAGAAAAGTAACCCCTTTCATGAATATTTCATTCAAAGAATATCTTGAGCAGTTTATAATACACTGCTCCCTCCTAATCAAAGCATTTTTCCATTTGTCATATTCTCAGCCAAAAAACTTTTCCAGATATCCGAAGATCGTGAATTTAATGTGGCCGCTCCAATTTTGTTCGGAGTCCGACTTTCGGTCTCTATTCTATAAATGAGCCCCGGGCTAGTACAGCGATAAACATCATCTCAGAGTCCCAGTTCCAGTATTGAAAATAAATCTTCTCTCCCAACTTCTCAAGATAATTTATGAGATGAATATTCTGAAGGAAAAGGTTTCAGTTTCTTCTTTTCAGAAGTCTACGCGAATAATGGTCTTGTGGAATACAAGATGACCGGCGAAATTGATGGTTTTTTCGTATTCTCCATTAATTATTTCAAATTAGGGAAAGTCCATAGGTTGCAAAATGGCGAATGCGGTCATACCGGAGCATTCGCCATTTTGCAACCTATGTACTTCGCCAAATTTTCACCGGAGAAATGAGATTTTCTTGTAATATTTGTACTATTCCGCTCGTGAGTGAACTTTCAATTAAAAACCCAATGATGTTATTGTAATTCACTGTCGTGCCGTGTCGAACGATATTCCCACCTCGATTTGTTTTCGTCCATCATTTTATTGGTTTCCGACGGTGGATTGCATAATCGAGAAATGTACCGATCGATCTTCTCCAAATCTCGTCCTCGTCTTGTTTTCAACCAGAACACCGAAACCTAGACACAAACCTGTTCAACAACCGGACGTGCAATTTCATCATTTTGTTGGTCGTTTCGTCAAAACTTTACCAGTTGATTAAAAACTAGTTTTTTTGTTATTGTGATTGTTTCGTCATCCATCTGGCAAACACACCGTAGGAAACACACGGAAGAATACAAATGTATCCGAAAAATAAGGAAAAGTAAATAGGTGGCAAAATGGCGAAGGATCTGTTATAACCGCATTCGCCATATTGCAACCTATGAAATTTTGTCTGTTTTTTATTGACGTTATAATTCAGTTGTCCATCCGGGAATTCAACAGGAGTAAATGATGTGGAACACACACTTTTGACAACTTAAGAACCTCTCCAACTTATTGACTTATAGAAAAGTCAATTAAATGAATAATTTTAGAGATTTATCTGAAGAATTTTTTCAATGCCAATAGTATGACCTCGACAGGAAGAAGCGAAACTTAATAATTCCATAGACGATGGAAAACGCCAAATTCACTGAAACGTAATAATTCCATAGACGTTTGAAGAAGCCCGAAAATAACTGAAACATACATTTCAGGTCGTGATAGAGAACGCCAAAATAACTGAAACGTAATAATTCCATAGAACATGGAAGAAGCCAAAAAATAACTGAAAAATATGAATTCCATAGACCATGGACAACGTCAAAATAACTGAAACGTAGTAATTTCATAAGAGTTGGAGAACGCCAAAATAACTCAAACCTAATAATTCCATAAACGATGGAAGAAGCCCAAAAATAACTGAAATATAATACTTCCATAGACGATGGACAAAGCCGAAATAACTGAAAAGTAATAGTTCCATAGACGTTGGAAAACGCCAAAATAACTTGAATCCAATAATTCCATAGATGATGGAAGAAGCCCAAAAAAAAACTTCATCAGTTGATTCCAAACTAGTTTTTTTATTATTGTAATTGTTTCGTCTCCGTCTGACGAATTCAACAAGAAATAATGTTGTGGGAAATACACGGAAGAGTGCAAATGTATCCGAAAAATAAGGAAAAGTACATAGGTTGCAAAATGGCGAAGGATCTGTTATAACCGCGTTCACCATTTTGCAACCTATGAAATTTTCTTTGCTTTTTATTGATGTTATAGTATCGTTGCCCATCCGGTGAATTAAACAGGAGTAAATGATGTGGAACACACACTTCTGACAACTTAAGAACCTCACCAACTCATTGACTTATAGAAAAGTCAATTGAAACCTTTTAAATAATTTTCAAAGACCTATCTGAAGAATTTTTGTTCAATGCCAATAGTATGACCTCGACATACAGACTGGCGTATACGAAACATAATAATTCCATGAAAAACGCCAAATTGACTGAAACGTAATAATTTCATAGACGTTGGAAAACGCCTAAATAACTCAAACCTAATAATTTCATAAACGATGGAAAAGGCCAAAAATAACTGAAACATAATAATTCCATAGACGATGGACAACGTCAAAATAACTGAAACGTAATTATTCCATAGACGATGGAAGAAGCCCGAAAATAACTGAAAAATTATAATTCCATTGATGATGGACAACGCCAAAATAACTGAAACGCAATAATTCCATAGACGTTGGAAAACGTCAAAATAACTCAAACCTAATAATTTCATAAACGATGGAAGAAGCCCAAAAATAACTCTGAAACATAATAATTCCATAGACGATGGACATCGCCAAAAAACTGAAACGTAATAGTTCCATAGACGTTGGAAAACGCCAAAATAACTTGAACCTAATAATTCCTGGACGATGGAAGAAGCCCAAAAAAAACTTCATCAGTTGATTCCAAACCAGTTTTTTTATTATTGTAATTGTTTCGTCTCCGTCTGACGAATTCAACATGAAATAATGTTGTGGGAAACACGCGGAAGAGTACAAATGTATCCGAAAAGTAAGGAAAAGTACATAGGTTGCAAAATGGCGAAGGATCTGTTATAACCGCATTCACCATTTTGCAACCTATGAAATTTTATTGACGTTATAGTTTCGTTGTCCATCCAGCGAATAACAGGAACATATGATGTGGAACACACACTTTTGACAACTTAAGAACCTCACCAACTTATTGACTCAAAGTCAATTCAAACCTTTTGAATAATTTTCAAAGATCTAGCTGAAGAATTTTTTCAATGCCAATAGTATGACCTCGACGTACTGACAGGCGGACACGAAATTCCGCCTTTCGACTCCAAAACCGAAATTATAAGATTCAACCTGTGAATATTTTCACAGTAACAGAATCGACAAGGCATAATGGGACGATCAATACTCGAGGTATTCCGCCCATTCCGGAATTCCAGAGAATACGGCGAGACGTTCATCATCGCTTCCCTCTAATCCTCTCGCCCTATCTGAAAAGGGCCTTGGGCAGGACTTACGCCCAGCCGAAGAGTCCTGATAAAGGAGTCCCAGATAATCTTCGAGGACCGACAACAGCTGCATCACCGGTCAACGAAGGGCCTTCAAAGATCTAGATTATTTCGATCGATGTTCCGCTTCGGGTAGAGGGCGTTAATCGGTGGAAACTGCGATAGGGTGCAACGGGGTTTATTTCTAAGACAATTTGTAACAGTGGGGAGTAATGAATATATATAGGTTCTCAAAAAAAAAATCAGAGCGTCACTTCAACCGGCTAACCACACATGAAGACATCCCGTTCGTACACCCCTCGTTTATCCGGCAGCATGCGAAGCATTTCCACCGTAAACCGCGAAAAACATTACCATAAATAAACAATTTCACGAATGGCCGCAACGATTAATTTCAACAAACAATTTGAATAAACTCATTAAAATACGTTTCGCCGACCGACTCAGACCCGAATGGTGCTCCGAAAATAAATAGGATCCGTATCTGTGGGGCGCAGGTTGAAAAAATCTGCGAGAGGTCTCCATTTGGCGTATTTCGGAGACATTAATTTCTTCATCCTCCCATCCAAATGTTTGGTGTTTCCCGAATGTTCTCCTGGTTCCAGACAATCTAGCTGTATGTCTGATTTTTGGGATTTTTGGATACTTTCCTCCATGAAGAATGTCTTAATTTGGTTTTTTTCTGGAAGGAACAAATGCAATCGTTCCATAGACGATGGAAAACACCAAAATAACTGAAACTGAATAATTCCATAGACGACGAAAAACGCCAAAATGAAACGTGATAATTCCATAGAAGATGGCAAAAGCCCAGAAATAACTGAAACGTATTTATTCTAGAGAGGATGGAAAACGCCAAAATAACTGAAATATAATAAGTCCATAGAAGATGGAAAAAGCCCAAAAATAACTGAAATGAATTGATTTCAGAGACGATGGAAAACGCCTAAATAACTTAAACATAATAATTCCATAGGCGATGGAAAACACCAGAATAAATGAAACTAAATCATTCCATAGACGACGGGAAGAGCCCAAATAACTAGAACGTATTAATTCCAAAGACGAGACAAAGTCCAAATTAACGTAGTAAATCCAGAGAAAATGAAAGAAGCCCAAAAATACCTGAAACTAAATGATTCCATAAACGATGGAAAACGCCAGAATACCTAAAACGTGATAATTCCATAGAAGATGGCAAAAGCCAGGAAATAACTGGAACGTATCAATTCTATAGAGGATGGAAAACGCCAAAATAACTGAAATGTAATAGTTCCATAGAAGATGGAAAAAGCCCAAAAATAACTGAAAGGAATTGATTTCAGAGACGATGGAAAGCGCCAAAATAACTGAAACATAATAATTCCATAGGCGATGGAAAACACCAAAATAACTGAAACTAAATAATTCCATAGACGACAAAAAAATCCCGAATAACTAGAACGTATCAATTCCGAAGATGAAGGAAAAATTCCAAATTAACGTAGTAAGACCATAGAAGAGGCTCAAAAATAACTGAAACTAAATAATTCCATAAACGATGAAAAAAGCCAAAATACCTGAAACGTGATAATTCCATAGAAGATGGCAAAAGCCCAGAAATAACTGAAACGTATTAATTCTATAGAAGATGGAAAAAATCAAAATAACTGAAACGTAATATTTCCATAAGAGATAGAGAGGGTCCAAAAATAACTGAAACGTATTGATTTCAGAGACGATGAAGAACGTCAAAATAATTGAAACATAATAATTCCATAGGCGATGGAAAACACCAAAATAACTGAAACTAAATAACACCATAGACGACGGAAAAAGCCCAAATAACTAAAACTTATTCATTCCAAAGACGAAGGAAAAAGTGGATACGATGAAAGAAGCTCAAAAATAACTGAAACTAAATAATTCCATAAACGATGGAAAACGCCAAAATAACTGAAACTAAGTTATTCCATAGATGATGACATAAATCCAAAAATAACTGAAACGTAATAATTAGATAGACGATGACAGAATTCCAAAAATAACTGAACATTATAATTCCATAGACGATGGAAAATGCCAAAATAACCAAAACGTAATAATTCCATAGACGATGACAGAATTCCAAAAATAACTGAAACATAATAATTCCATAGACGATGACGGAAATCCAAAAATAACTGAAACGTAATAATTCTATAGACTATGGCAGAAGTCCAAAAATAACTGAAACATAATAATTCTATAGACGATGGAAAACGCCAAAATAACTGAAACGTAATAATTCCATAGACGATGACAGAAATCTAAAAATAACTGAAACGTAAAAATTGTATAGACTATGGCAGAAGTCCAAAAATAACTGAAACATAATAATTTCATAGACGATAGAAAACGCCAAAATAACCAAAACGTAATAATTCCATAGACGATGACAGAATTCCAAAAATAACTGAAACATAATAACTCCATAGACGATGACGAAAATCCAAAAATAACTGAAACGTAATAATTCTATAGACTATGGCAGATGTCCAAAAATAACTGAAACATATTAATTCTATAGACGATGGAAAACGCCAAAATAACTGATACGTAATAATTCCATAGACGATGACAGAAATCCAAAAATAACTGAAACAAAATAATTCCATAGATGATGGAAAACGCCAAAATACTTGAAACGTGATAATTCCATAGATGATGACAGAAGTCCAAAAATAACTGAAACGTAATAATTCCATAGACGATGACTGAATTCCAAAAATAAATGAAACATATAAATTCCATAGACGATGGAAAACGCCAAAATAGCTGAAACGTAATAATTCCATAGACGATGAGAGAAATCCAAAAATAACCGAAACGTAATAATTCTATAGACTATGGCAGAAGTCCAAAAATAACTGAAACATAATAATTTCATAGACAATAGAAACACCAAAATAACCAAAACGTAATAATTCCATAGACGATGACAGAATTCCAAAAATAACTGAATCATAATAATTCCATAGACGATGACGGAAATCCAAAAATAACTGAAACGTAATAATTCTATAGACTATGGCAGATGTCCAAAAATAACTGAAACATATTAATTCTATAGACGATGGAAAACGCCAAAATAACTGATACGTAATAATTCCATAGACGATGACAGAAATCCAAAAATAACTGAAACAAACTAATTCCATAGATGATGGAAAACGCCAAAATACTTGAAACGTGATAATTCCATAGATGATGACAGAAGTCCAAAAATAACTGAAACGTAAAAATTCCATAGACGACGACAGAATTCCAAGAATAACTGAAATATAATAATTACATTGACGATGACAGAAATCCAAAAATAACTGAAACGTTATAATTCTATTGACGTTGGCAGAAGTTCAAAAATAACTGAAACATAATAATTCCATAGACGATGAAAAGCGCCAAAATAACAGAAACGTAATAACTCCAAAGACGATGACAGAAATTCCAAAAATAACTGAAACATAATAATTCCATAGACGATGGAAAACGCAAAAATAACTGAAACGTGATAATTCCATCTACTATGGAAGAGTCCCAAAAATAACTGAAACCTATTAATTCCACATACGATGGAAAAACCCCAAACAACTTCAGCCAGTTGAGAAATATTCCAAGACACTGATTTCCCCAAAAAATTCCGTACTCCTCTTCCAGATCGACCATAATCCCTGTGACTCTACATTTATATTCATGAAATTCCAACCCCAATGTTTTCTCAAGGTATATATCGTAACATAAACGGGATGGCGTCCGATATAGTTGAGTAATGACGTGCCAGACCGCACATGAAAGCTCTCTCCACGAAATATAACATCTGAAAGAAATAATTCCCATCAAACAACAATAATGTAAGGGTGTATTCCAGCCTCGCTTCCTCCGTTGTCGTTACTACGAAAGGATGAAAATGGGACATTAATTTCTCCCCGCATCTGACCAATCTCGATTTCTGGGGGTTAATGGGGCATTCACTGAAATTTGGCCATGGGCCAGGAAGGATACCCCGAACACGATTTTACTAGTTCGATATTGTTTTATACAGACTGATAAATTGCTCTGGAACTGCTGATATATTTTCTGGGAAATATGTTGCGGAGAACACTTCCTTTCCTATGGGAACATAAGGAAGCCGAATGTAATGATTGGTCGACGAGGATTCTTCAACGCCATTCAGAATGTTATTTTGATTAGCTCTCAATTTCCAGTGACGCACATTGCAGGTGTTCATTGTTTGATATTTTCCTTCTAGAACTTTCAGATAAGATTATGTTATGAATACCAGTGAAGACAATCAAGCTTCAATATTTAAAAGTAGTTTCTTTCTAACTCTATGCTAGGTGGGTCAAATAATCGTCCATTGTAAATAATTAAGTTTTTTTTCAAACTTTGCTTTCAATCACAAAAATATAATTATATATTTTATCTCATCCATGTGTTTTTCCGCCAGTAATCCTTTCATGTCCAACATAAAAGGCTGGCCAGCAAGGCCTCCCGATTCATCACCAATGGATTCAATTTGAATTCCGATCTCCTGCATAAATCACCGAGTTCCAGCCGGTCGAATCCGAACGTTTTACTCGACAAATTCGCGGTTACGCAACGTTTCAACGAAAACAAGGGACCCGCTAACGCCAAATTAATGTTGGCCAATGGTTATGGTCGAGAAATACAGGGCAATTATCCTGAAATACGAGTTGAAGTGAGCGGAGGTCGCGAAACAGCAGGCCTAATCAAAGGAAATATGTGCGTATGCCCCCCCCCCCCCCCCCCCCCATTTCCTGAAGCGGTCTGTCGTGTCCACGTGATTGATTTGCGATTCCGCTTTTGACAGGCGGTTAGAGCGGAATATTGAGATTTGGATTTATGATGCAAATCGGACAAATCAGACGTTCGTTGCTACCGTGGCGCTTGTCGTTTTTATGATACCGTGAAGGATGAATTGTAGGCGGGAAATTACGCCATTTATCTCAGACCCGCGTATGATTCGTACTCGAAGGGTAATCGACTCGATTTTTCATTTGTAACGTCGGTTTGGGTTTGAGCCAAACAGATATATTGTTGCAACTCGCTTATTATATATCCATTTTCTGAATGGTGGTGATGTGGCGGTGAACCGTAAACTAGGTACCTGTACAATGTTTTTCTAGGGCTCGTCATAAACCGGAAATCCTGCCCTTGTCGAAATCGTGTTGTTCACACTTAATAAAGCCGAGAGTTCACTGCGACACAGGACAAACACGTACTTCCTTTCGGCGTTTCGATATAATTTTGTTCGCTTCTCAAGTCAACTAAATTACCGATAGATTCCGTGTTATTTTTCTGAAAGAGCTATTCGTGCCTACTTCTCTAAAACAATTTCCTGACTGATCCCCGAAAATTTATTATCAACTCGAACAAGTTACCGAATTACGTGCTTTCCCCTCGAAATCCCCTGAACCACTCCTGATACAGTATCGAAAACCACTGCCTTTCTCCGATCTTTTTTTCGTCTCAAGAAAATTATCAACTCTACCATTTTAGGTAGTTCCAAATGATGTTTTCGTTTTCGTTAAACCAATCACCCCCTTCTGTTATCTTCAGTTCGACTCAACCAAAACTCAACTGAGGGTAACTGAGATCTGGCAACGTCGGCCAAATATGACAGATGTGATACATTCAACTTCCTCTCAAATATATCCGAAATAAATATCACACAAAACTTAAAAACCTATTTTTCTTTTGCACCAGTTCGACTTAACCAAAACTCAACAGATTGTAGCTTAGATCTGGCAACGTTGGCGTAATATGACAGATGTGATACATTAGATCTACTGTGTGACAGGAATGTCAGAACCTCATAACCTCAATTTTCAACTGTTTTCATTATTTATTTGTTTTTCTTTCAAAATTGAACATGGCTAATTCAGGGAAGATCTGAAAGTGATTGAGGAAGAATTTCATCAGCTGAAAATTGAAAAAGTTCGATAAAATATAGGACTGAAAAAAAAATTGAAAGAGAAATGAGTTTTTCTCAATATATTTATGATGAAATAGGTGAACTCTTGACTTACATTCCAGGAGAAGGTTTCGAAAGAACGGTGAGTCAAAATGAAAACTTCCTCTCAAATATATCCGAAATAAATATCACACAAAACTTAAAAACCTATTTTTCGTTTGCACCAGTTGGACTTAACCAAAACTCATCTGAGGATAGCTTAGATCTGGCAACGTTGGCGTAATATGACAGATGTGATACATTAGATCTACTGTGTGAAGGGAATGTCAAAACCTCATAACCTCAATTTTCAACTGTTTTCATTAGTTTGTTGTTTTTCTTTCGAAATTGAACATGGCTAATTCAGGGAAGATCTGAAAGTGATTAAGGGAGAATTTCATCAGCCGCAAATTGAAAAAGTTCGATAAAATATAGGACTGAAAAAAAAATTAAAGAGAAATGAGTTTTTCTCAATATATTTATGATGAAATAGGTGAACTCTTGACTTACATTCCAGGAGAAGGTTTCGAAAGAACGGTGAGTCAAAATGAAAACTTCCTATCAAATATATCCGAAATAAATATCACACAAAACTTAAAAACCTATTTTTCTTTTGCACCAGTTGGACTTAACCAAAATTTATTATCAACTCGAACTAGTTCCTGAATTACGTGCTTTCCCCTCGAAATCCCCTGAACCACTCCTGATACAGTTTCGAAAACCACTGCCTTTCTCCGATCTTTTTTTCGTCTCAAGAAAATTATCAACTCTATCATTTCAGGTAGTTCCAAATGATGTTTTCGTTTTCGTTAAACCAATCACCCCCTTCTGTTATCTTTTAAAGACAGTTCGTGAACCAAACATCGGCAATTATTGGTCTGAAACAAATCACCTCTCATATTTCTGACATTAATGGTAGGATGTGAAAATTTTCATCTTAACACTCAATTAAGCGCTCAATTCGTGAAATTAACGAAGGAAAATTGTAAATCTCACAACGCTTCATTTTTTCGGTCATTAAACGCGCCTTAGGCACTATATTTATGAGTCCTCCAAAACTCTTGAGTTTGGGTTATCAACATTTCAACGCTGAGCGAGTAGACTAAACAAATACTTGAATTAATATATAAATTCTTCACATTTCTAGGCTAGATAGATAGAGATACTCCCCTATATGTTCGAGAAACAAACAAGCCATGGTACGTGATTTCCATCAGGAAATGATAAATCAAAAGAGTTGTCAACAGACTCCTCAAGAGAACCTTGGCGCAATCTCACTCCCATCCTCTTCTCATTTCGGGAAACAGGAAAGGCGAGTAATTTGAAAAATAGCAAACACCAACGACTTCCCTTCTTCGCCAGACTTCATTTCCTCTCCGGGAGAAGCGCAAATATCATAAATGAAAATGAATATACGGCGGCCACATAAATATCTATTTATTCTCGAACTTCCGCGGAGGAATCAGAAAACTCCGCATTCCTAACAGAAATGAACAACGTGATAAAAAAGTTGTATTAAAAAGTTTGAGTGTATTTAACAAATATTCACCGCTTCGTGGCGAAGTTTTTCAGTATTCTATATTACGGTCTCTAGTTGGGGCGAGATTAAGAACATAAATTAATATTATTCCGAGCCTGTCTGCACTTTTCTCAGCGAATAAAGTAGAGGAAAGGTGGATATTGAATTTCGGATGGACATTCGGACAAATTTATCGCCCAAGATATTTAGCTGGGTGTGGTTTTATTAACCACATATGTGGTTTGGTTTATTTTTACCGATAAAGAAGAAATTAATGAAAAAACTCTTCGAACCAACAAAAGAGCCAGCTAGAGTTGTGATATGACTTCTTGAATTGGCTAAATGCCAAGAAAACAAATTGAAAATTGTACATTCACTGGAAATAAATAACAATTCAGAACCATCAAAACGTTCAAAAATATTTGTGTCTCGCCGCCAGGATAATCGCATAGCTGTGTTAAATTTCTTGAAAAATGAGAAAAAAAATTTCATAGCTCATTTCTGAAATTTCCAAGGAGAGGAGACAATTCATCTCCGAAACTCGTCTCTCGCGATCGCGAGGAAAACATTCCAGACTTCCATCATAATAAATACAGAAACTGGAAGATGAACGTTTCTAACCGAATTTCCTTCCTGAGCTGGAGTTGGCGCTCGAAGCGTTCTCAATATCCGTTCCTTAAGAAAATTACCAATAATCAGATTTTGCCGTGTGCAGCGAATTGGCGAATGGCGTCAGAAAAACTTCTGCTTCTACCATGAGAGAATATTCTCCAGGAATTCTACTGGAAAGCTTCTGGATATTATTTTGAATACCGCACAAAATTCGAAAACTTTTTGTTTCGCACCTGTTCGACATAACCAAAAAGAGTAACTTAGAACTGGCAACGTCGACCAAATATGACAGATGTGATACATTAGATCTACTGTGTGACTGGAATGTCGAAACCTCATAACCTCAATTTCTGACTGTTTTGATTAGTTTGTTGTTCTTCTTTCCAAATCGTACATGGAAAATTCAGAGAAGATTTGAAAGTGATTGATGAAGAACTTCCTGAGCTGCAGATCAAAAAAATTCGATAGAATATAGAACTGAAAAAAAAATAAGAGATAAATACATTTTTCTAAATTAATTTTAACGAAAACTTCCCCTCAAAAATATCCAACATAAATATCACAAAAAACTCAAAAACCTATTTTTCTTTTGCACCAGTTTGACTCAACCAAAATTTAACTGGGGCTAACTTAGATCTGGCAACGTTGGCCAAATATGACAGATGTGATACATTTGATCTACTCTGTGGCGGGATTTTCGAAACCTGATAACCTCAATTTCCATATTGAGAAAAAACACAATCTTCTTTTTAACATTTTTGTTGAAAATTGAGCAAGTAGTACCAGTTCATGGATCGATTTTGTTCATACGTTAAATTATCTGAATTATCCATTGGAAGGGAGAAAAAGAATTCCAAGTTCATCCTTATCGCTTACAAAATTTACTTTGGATAAGCGGCTCCTTCACCATTTTGCAACATATCAGTTTTTAATATTTTTTTAATTCAGACAAGATCAAAAAGTGAAGCAGGAAGAACTTCCTCAACTGCAAATTAAAAAAAGCTCGATATAATATGGAATTTAAAAAAAAATGAGAAAGGAAAATGGGTGAACTCTCGGCTTATATTCAAGAAGAGAGTTTCGAAAGAACGGTGGGTCAAAATGAAAACATCCTCCCAAAAATATCCCATAATATCTCGGAAGCACCCAAGAAATGATGAATAGTTTCAAATTCGAAGCACTTAGGGGGGGAGAGAATGTCATCTACGGATTTTAATATCCAAAACGTCTAGTGCCTACCAAGAAGTATATTCTGAGAAGCTGTCCTGATTACGAGCAGTGAAAGAGATAATGGAAAATAATGAAGTCGATGCAGGAGTGGAGCAAATGGATGGAAAAATTCGGTTTTATCACGAGGAAATTCCGCTCTTCCCTTCCGAGAAAATATTGATGAAATCCTCGGTCTGCTCGAGAACGAAAGAAAAACAGAATAATCACTTCACGAAATATGGTTCAACAAAAATTAAAACGTTTCAAATTCTGCTCGTTTCTCCTGAATCCTGAGTTAATACCTAAAGCTTTTCAACATTCCATCCGCACATATATCTTTCAATGTTTTCATTAGCGACGATTCAATGCCATCATTAGTGTATACAAACTTGGAAGGCAGAAGATCTATTCATGATATATGGTATCTTCTCCCTTTTCATCTGTATAAAGTTGTTACTGGTGAATATTGATTCATATACACGTGTATTCATCCTGAAATACCCTTTTTTCCCATACATCGAAGCGGTAGATTCAGGAGACATCACCGTCGAGGGTTTCAAACGAAAAACGCGGCCATGTAAACAGTATAGATCCAAGGATCCCCCCTTGGGGCACCCCATAACCCATTCGTCCGATATTCCCATAATCCTACCTCCTATATATTTCCACCTGGAAAGTCAATATTTTACCAGTATCCACTCTGCATAATTTCGAACTTCTCCCTGTGCCTCAAAGAAAAAAAACTGCCGGTGTAATTTCGTATACACGTCTAGGGCAACGCATGTTCAAGTATCGCTTACACACATAAATTTCGACGTGTAGCCCAAAGGGAATTTCCTAACATGTTTAATGTGATGTTTTGCGATAACATTGAACGAGAGTTCCTACTCTCGTATAACCCTCGGATCGGATGGAGCAAGGGGTAAGATGAGACGGAGCGGAATTCATTCGTTCAGATGTAATCGGAAAGTTCTTTGTGAATTTGCATAAACGATGTCATGTAATCGGAGAATCCGAGAATTGATTGCTCCGAGGAAAAAGGCCGTGAAAGGGGTTGGGGAAGGAGGGGGACTATAGAACTTTCGTCAACAGATTTTACGGCCCTGGCTAGCTGAGGATTTTATGCGGAGGTTCGTCATTTCGTACTGAGCGATATCAGGTACAAGTACTCCTTATGTCTCGACTAAGTTGACCGTAATATCTTTCGTCTTGGGACCCAAACCAGAAACAATAGGCTTTTCGACAATTTTTTCAAATGCTCTCGAGCTATTCAGTGTTGTTTATTGTACAAATAAAAATGGGATCCAAACCAGAAATATTGCAAAATGGCGGAGGAGCCGGCTATACGAAGGAAATTTTGTAAGCAATAAGGATTAACTTGAAATTCTTTTCTCTCCCTTTCGATGGATCATTCAGATAATTCAATGCATAAACGATTTCTCAAAATCGATCCATGAACTGGAACTATTTGCTAAATTTTCAATAAAAAAAGATTGTGTATTTTCTCAATAAGTCTTGATATTATTCAATATGCGATTTTTTTCCATAAACTGGACCATTTTCATGATTATTTGACCAGGTTTTGTTCCAAAACAATCAAGGTGCAATTATTGAAAAATAAAAGGATCCCAATTATCTGAGAACTAAAATGCTGCAAAATGGTGACGGTTGATGCTGCAAAATGGTGAAAAAAATTGAAATGAATGCCTGAGCGACTCATCTCCACTATAACATCCAGGGAAATTCTCGAAAAATCTGGAAATCAATGCAATTCATGTCAACAGTAAGAGCATAAAGCAGAATTGAAAAAAGAAATAAAAAAAAAGATTCTGTGTTATGTCAGTATGTATATTTGTTCATGTACCGTTTTTTTCTGATCTACGCCTCTAATTTTTATGATTTTTTCACAGGCGTGATTTATAAACTTTTGGGGAGGTTTGAGTACATGGAAAATTAAGGTGTATTTGTTGTAAGAGAAAAAGATCGCTAATATCCAAAAACTGATATTTTGCAAAATGCCGAAGGAGCCGGTTACTCGAAGTAAATTTTAAAAGCAATAAGGATGAACTTGGCATTCTTTTCTCTCCCTTCCAATGCATCATTCAGATAATTCAATGCATAAACGATATTTCAAAATCGATCCATGAACTGGAACTATTTGCTAAATTTTCAATAAATATGTTGAAAAGAAATTGTGTATTTTCTCAATATGTCTTGATATTATTCAATATTCGATTTTTTTCCATAAACTCGACCATTTTCATGATTATTTGACCAGGTTTTGTTCCAAAACAATCGAGGTGCAATTATTGAAAAATAAAAGGATCCCAATTATCTGAGAACTAAAATGCTGCAAAATGGTGACGCTTTCACAGAAAAAAAAATTGAAATGAATGCCTGAGCGACTCATCTCCACTATAACATCCAGGGAAATTCTCGAAAAATCTGGAAATCAATGCAATTCATGTCAACAGTAAGAGCATAAAGCAGAATTGAAAAAGAAATAAAAAAAAAAGATTCTGTGTTATCTCAGTATGTATATTTGTTCATGTACCGTTTTTTTCTGATCTACGCCACTAATTTTTATGATTTTTCCACAGGCGTGATCTATATACTTTTGGGAAGGTTTGAGCACATGGAAAATTAAGGTGTAATTGTTATAAGAGAAAAAGATCGCTAATATCCAAAAACTGATATTCTGCAAAATGGCGAAGGAGCCGGTTACCCGAAGTAAATTTTTTAAGCAATAAGGATGAACTTGGAATTCTTTTCTCTCCCTTCCAATGCATCATTCAGATTATTCAATGCATAAACGATATTTCAAAATCGATCCATGAACTGGAACTATTTGCTAAATTTTCAATAAATATGTTAAAAAGAGATTGTGTATTTTCTCAATATGTCTTGATATTATTCAATATTCGATTTTTTCCATAAACTCGACCATTTTCATGATTATTTGACCAGGTTTTGTTCCAAAACAATCAAGGTGCAATTATTGAAAAATAAAAGGATCCCAATTATATGAGAACTGAAATGCTGCAAAATGGTGACGGTTCCACAGAAAAAAAAATTGAAATGAATGCCTGAGCGACTCATCTCCACTATAACATCCAGGGAAATTCTCGAAAAATCTGGAAATTAATGCAATTCATGTCAACAGTAAGAGTATAAAGCAGAATTGAAAAAAAAAATAAAAAAAAAAGATTATCTCCGTATATATATTCATGTACCGTTTTTTTCTGATCTACGCCACTAATTCTCATGATTTTTTCACAGGCATGATCTATATACTTTTGGGAAGGTTTGAGTACATGGAAAATTAAGGTGTAATTGTTATAAGAGAAAAAGATCGCTAATATCCAAAAACTGATATTTTGCAAAATGGCGAAGGAGCCGGTTATCCGAGGTAAATTTTTTAAGCAATAAGGATGAACTTGGAATTCTTTTCTTTCCCTTCCAATGGATCTTCCAGATAATTCATCACATGAACGATATTTCAAGATCGATCCATGCTCTGGAACTAAAAGAAGATGTATTTTCTCAATATGTCCTTACCTATATTATTTGATATGCGGTTTTTCTCATGAAATCGGGCATTTTCATGATTATTCGACCAGGTTACATTCCAAAACGATCAAGGTGCAATTGACGAAAAATAAAAGGATCGCAATTATCTAAAAATCGAAATGCTGCAAAATGGTGAAAGTGTCGGTTCTACGGAATAAATTTCTAAATCTATTATTCAATTCATAGCCAATTTCTTTCGAATAAACTCTGAGAATCCATTACCAGATCGAAATCGCCGGGTCAATCTAGCATCCCCCATTTGCATTCGCCCAGAAGCGTTCGACAATCAAATCCAGAAAGTAGATATAAGAATTTCCCCCCCGACTTTCACCGCCATTACACAGGCGGACGTCTCTCGACTTCCTCCCAGGAATCGAGACGTTTATGCCCCCCAATTTACACAAGTAACGAGGCCCCGTTAAAAATGCAGACCCTATCTCCTGAATATTTAACGGAATATGTCCCCGGTAAGACATTAGAAGCGATATAATCTGGCTAACCCCGGCCCGGAAGGGTGCTCGCAATTGAAAATATTCCGCTGAATTTTTAATCAGCGCCGAACCGGCCGGCTTCATCCCCATTCGGGGGGGATTCGAATCGTCCGAAGTTTTGTTTCATTGCGGAAGTTATCCCGACGAAGTTGTTCTCGCCGGATTCTTTCGCGGAACGGGACAATGCAATGCTCGTTACCGAGTGAATACGTTGTTGTGCGACTCTTTTTGTTTCGGCCCCGTCTTTTCAACGGCTGAAACAAAGGTATTCGGCCGGGGGGGGGGGGCGTTCTGACCCCCCCCGCAGGGCCGACCTTTCCCTTTAGAGCCTTCGGAAAAGTAGGATTTTCATTCTACTTATATTTAATATGGTTACACCGGCGCATTTTTGATGAAGCGTTTCTTCTTTTTCAGTTATTCTAGTTTCTTTCAGAATTTTTTATGGACTCCGAATGGTTTGCGACCACCCTCCGATGAACTCAATGTGAAATTGAACACTTTAAGCAAAAGTCAAGTACTTACACTTTTAGATAATTGACATCCTTGGTTGTTTTGGAATCAAACCTGGTTAAAGACTCATGAAAATGGTCGAGTTTATGAGAAAAATCGCATATCAAATAATATCGAGACATATTGAGAAAATACACAATCTTCTTTTTAACATTTTTGTTGGAAATTTAGCAAGTAGTTCCAGTTTATGGATCGATTTTGAAATATCGTTCATGCTTTGAATTATCTTGAAAGGGAGAGAAAACAATTTCAAGTTCATCCTTCAACTTCACAAAATTTACTTCGTAAAACGGGCTCCTTCGCCATTTTGCAACATATCAGGTTTTAGATATTAGCGATTTTCTTCTCTTATAACAATTCCACCTTAATTTTTAAGGTGCTCAAACCTTCCCAAAAGTATTTAGATCGCGCCCGTGAAAGAATCATGAAAATTAGTGGCGTAGATCGGAAAAAAACCGTATATGAACCAATATACATACTGAGATAACACAGAATTTCTTTTTTCATTTTTCTTCTCAATTCTGCTTTATGCTCTTACTGTGGACATAAATTGCATTAATTTCTAGATTTTTTGATTATTTACCTGGATGTTATAGTGGAGATAAACGCTCGGGTATTAATTTAGATTTTTTTTCCTTTGGAACCGTCACCATTTTGCATAATTTCAGTTTTCAGATAATTGCGATCCTTTTATTCTTCAATTATTGCACCTTGATTTTTTGGGGTAACACCTGGTTGAAAAGATATAAAAATGGTCGTGTTTATGAGAGAAAATCGCATTTTAAATAATATCAAGTCAATATGATAAATACACAATCTTCTTCAAAATATTTTTGTTGAAAATTCAGCAAGTAGTTCAAGTTCATGGATTGATTTTGAAATAACGTTTATGCGTTGATTAACCTGAAAGATCTATTGGAAGAAAGAGAAAATAATTTCAAGTTCATCCTTCAACAAAAGTTACTTCGTAGAACCGGCTCATTCGCCATTTTGCAACATATCAGATATTAGCGATTTTCTTCTCTTATAACCATTCCACCTTAATTTTTGAGGTGCTCAAACCTTCGCAAAAGTGTTTAGATCGCGCCCTGAAAGAATCATGAAAATTAGTGGCGTAGATCAGAAAAAAAACCGTATATGAACAAATATACATACTGAGGTAACACAGAACTTCTTTTTTCATTTTTCTTTTCAATTCTGCTTTATGCTCTTACTGTTGGCATAAATTGCATCAATTTTCAGATTTTTCGAGCATTTTCTTGGATGTTATAGTGGAGATAAGTCGGTCGGGTATTCATTTCAATTTTTTTTCTGTGGAACCGTCACAATTTTGCAGTTTTTAGATAATTGTGATCCTTTCATTTTAAATAATTGCACCTTGATTTTTTGTATAACACCTAATTGAATTCGTTCGTGAGGAAAAATCGCATATTGAATAATATCAAGACATATCGAGAAAATAGACGATCTTCTTATTTTTGTTGGAAATTTTACAAGTAGTTCCAGTTCGTGGATCGATTTTGAAATATCGTTCATGCGTTGAATTACCTGGAAGATCTATTGAAAGGGAGAGAAAAGAATTTCAAGTTCATCACCTTAAAATTCACTTCGGATAACCGGCTCCTTCGCCATTTTGTAACATATCAGTTTTTAGATATTAACGATTTTTTTCTCTTATAAGAATTCCACCTCAATTTTTTTATGTACTCAAACCTTCCCAAATGAATATAGATAGCGCCTGTGAAAAAATCGTAAAAAATAGTGGCCTAGATCAGAAAAAAAACGATATATAAACAAATATACATACTAAGATAACACAGAATCTTTTTTTTTTCTTTTCAATTCTGCTTTATGCTCTCACTGTTGGCATAAATTTCATTAATTTTCAGATTTTTCGAGCATTTTCTTGGATATTATAGTGGATATGTGGAACCGTCACAATTTTGCAGTTTTTAGATAATTGCGATCCTTTCATTTTCAATAATTGCACCTTGATTTTTTGTATAACACCTGATTGAATAATCATGAAAATGTTCGTGTTCGTGAGGAAAAATCGCATATTGAATAATATCAAGACATATTGAGAAAATAGACGATCTTCTTGTTTTTGTTGGAAAAAAGTAGTTCCAGTTCATGGATCGATTTTGGAATATCGATCATGCGTTGAATTACCCCAAAGATCCATTGAAAAGGAGATAAATGAATTTCAAGTTCATCCTTTTTGCTTACAATATTTACTTTGGATAACCGGTTCCTTCGCCATTTTGCAACATATCAGTTTTTAGATATTAGCGATTTTTTCCTCTTATAACAATTCCACCTCAATTTTAGCGCTTGTGGAAAAATCCTTAAGATTAGTGGCGTAGATCAGAAAAAAACGGTATATGAACAAATGTACATACTAAGATAAAACAGAATATTTTTTTTTTATTTTTCTTTTCAATTTTGCTTTGTGCTCTTACCGCTCTTACGTTGTCTCGGCGAATCACGACCGGCTGATACTGAAATGAGCTTGAAGGATGGAAGCAAAGGATGAACCTTTATCCTGCACAGTTCCGGGGATCTCACCTGGTTGTTTGAAAAGCTGAGGACACTTAACTCAAAGTTGCTCAATTTCACGTCAACAGAAGACACAATGACGATATGTATCGGAAGTTTCGAATTTTGATCTCGACCCCGACTCAACACCGAAGGTCCACCCTGTATGTTTCGTCATTATCAATTTTTCCCCGATAGGATAAACTCCTATTCAATCGAAATTCCAAAAACTCCTCTTCATGGAATTCCGTTCGGAAATATGGATAAAAACGAGAACGAAACCCATCATTCTCAATAGAGATCAAAACGTGAATACCCGGCTATTAATCCCTACAGAACAACAAACCCAACCCCCCGACCGATGCATAAAGAACGGCCCTCGCTCGATCCGAAAAATATTAATTAATTGCTGCGACAAGTACAACGCGTAATCCAGATATTCCAGAGAAATCCCCGTTCGGCTTTATTACCCCCGACGTAAAACCGATCGGGTCGTCGATGTAAAAAAAAACGACGTCGCTTTTTAGATCCACTTCCAGAACGCCGCTCTTCGCAAATTGGTAAACATCGCAGGTTTTTTTTTTGTTTTCGATGAATCCCGTTGGAAATATTCCCGACGCTTGAAGGGGTTGAATTCAATCGAATGAAGAACATCAGATGCCATTGTAATATATGGGAATACGAATATTCAATCTTAATTTCGGTTACCTATGTTGGAAAAGAGTCTGTTTATTCGAAGTCGAAGTCGAACCGTCACCATTTTGCAACATTTCAGTTTTTAGATCATTCTGATTCTTTTATTTTTCAATTATTGCACCTAAATTGTTTTGGAATGAAACCTGGTTGAAGAATCATGAAAATGGTCGAGTTTATGGGAAAGAATCGCATATTAAATAAAATCAAGACATATTGAGAAAATAAACAATTTTGTTGGAAATTTAGCAAGAAGTTCCAGTTCATGGTTCGATTTTGCAATATCGTTCATGCGTTGAATTATCAGAAAGTTCCATTGAAAGGGAGAGAAAAGAATTTCAAGTTCATCCTTATTGCATACAAAAGTGTCTTCGGATAACCGGCTCCTTCGCCATTTTGCAACATATCAGTTTTCAGATATTAGCGATCTTATACTCTTATAATAATTAAAAAGTATATAGATCGCGCCTGTTGAAGAATCATAGAAATAAGTGGCGTAGATCAGAAAAAACGGTATATGAACAAATATTCATACTAAGATAACACAGAATTTTTTTTTTTTTATTTTCTTTCCAATTCTGCTTTATGTTTTTACTGTTGACATAAATTACATTAATTTTTAGATTTTTCGAGCTTTTCCCTGGATGTTATAGTAAAGATAAGTCACTCGGGTATTCATTCAAATTATTTTTTTTATAGAACCGTCACCGTTTTGCAGCATTTCAGTTTTTAGATGATGACTTGGCAAGTAGTTCCAGTTTATGTTCTGAAATACCGTTCATAAGTTGAATTATCTGAAAACTTCATTGGAAGGTAGAGAAAAGAATTTCAAGTTTATCCTTATTGCTCACGAAATTTGCTTCAGATAACCGGCTCCTTCGCCATTTTGCAGCATCTCAGTTTTTAGATGTCGGTCATTTTTGTCTTAACAATTCCACGCGTTGAATTACCTGAAAGCTACATTCTAGCAATAATTATTGAATTTCAAGTTTATCCTCAATGCATACAAAAGTGTCTTCGGATAGCCGGCTCCTTCGCCATTTTGCAACATATCAGTTTTCAGATATTAGCGATCTTAAACTCTTAAACATTTTTGTTGAAAATTTAGCAAGTAGTTCCAGTTTATGTTCTGAAATACCGTTCATGAGTTGAATTATCTGAAAACTCCATTGGAAGGTAGAGAAAAGAATTTCAAGTTTCTTCTTATTGCTTACGAAATTTGCTTCAGATAGCAGGCTCCTTCGCCATTTTGCAGCATCTCAGTTTTTAGATATCAGCCATTTTTTGTCTTAACAATTCCACCTTGATTTTTTATGTACAAAAACCTTCCCAATAGTATAAAGATCGAGCCTATGAAAGAATCATAAAAATTATTGGCGTAGATCAGAAAAAATTGTATATGAACAAATATACATACTAGGAAAACAAAATTTTTTGTATTACTTATTACTTTTTTTATTTTGCTTTATGTGCTCTCACTGATTATATAAATTGTATTAATTTCACGATATCCTCGAGCATTTTCTTGGATTTTATAATGAATAGAAATCACTCAGGTGCTAATTTCAATTTTTTTTTTTATGATTTTTGAAATAATTCGTGGACTGTTGGTGATAACGAAGTGTAGATGAAAAAATTATCGTATATAAACAAATATACGTACCAAGGAAACACACAACCATCTTTTTTCATTTTCTCTTGAATTTTGCATAAATTGCATCAATTTCCGGATTTCTTCGGAATTTTCCCAGGATGTTATTGATGATTTTAATTATGATTCGGGAACATTTCGGTAATTATGAAGTATTATCGGGCAAAATTTTCTAGAAAACTCTCTAATTGGCGAAAAAAAAATTATTCGTGAAAATAGTCGATGGAATTGAAAGAAAGTTGATTCAAGTTCTGGGACTGATTCAGGAATATTTTTCATGCGTTAAATTATCTGAAAGCTACGTTCGAGCAATAATTATTGAATTTCAAGTTCATCCTCAATGCATACAAAAGTGTCTTCGGATAACCGGCTCCTTCGCCATTTTGCACATATCAGTTTTCAGATATTAGCGATCTTATACTCTTATAATGATTTAAAAGTATATAGATCGCGCCTGTTGAAGAATCATAGAAATAAGTGGCGTAGATCAGAAAAAAACGGTATATGAACAAATATTCATACTAAGATAACACAGAATTTTTTTTTTTTTTTATTTTCTTTCCAATTCTGCTTTATGTTTTTACTGTTGACATAAATTACATTAATTTTTAGATTTTTCGAGCTTTTCCCTGGATGTTATAGAAAAGATAAGTCACTCGGGTATTCATTCAAATTATTTTTTTTATAGAACCGTCACCGTTTTGCAGCATTTCAGTTCTTAGATGAATGCAAGAAAATACACAATCTTATTTTGAACATTATTGTTGAAAATTTAGCAAGTAGTTCCAGTTTATGTTCTGAAATACCGTTCATAAGTTGAATTATCTGAAAACTTCATTGGAAGGTAGAGAAAAGAATTTCAAGTTTATCCTTATTGAAAATTGTATATGAACAAATATACATACTAGGAAAACAAAATTTTTTTTATTACTTATTACTTTTTTTATTTTGCTTTATGTGCTCTCACTGATTATATAAATTGTTTTAATTTCACGATATCCTCGAGCATTTTCCTGGATTTTATAATATGAACATGAATAGTAATCACTCAGGTATTAATTTCAATTGTTTTTTTTATGATTTTTGAAATAATTCGTGGACATTTTGATGATAACGAAGTGTAGATGAAAAAATTATCGTACAAAAACAAATATACATACCAAGGAAACACACAACCATCTTTTTTCATTTTTTCTTCAATTTTGCATAAATTGCATCAATTTCCGGATTTCTTCGGAATTTTCCCAGGATGTTAATGATGATTCCAATAATAATTCGGGAACATTTTGGTAATTATGAAGTATTATCGGGAAAATTTTTTTAGAAAACCCTCTAATTGGCGAAAAAAAAATATTATTCGTGAAAATAGTCGATGGAATTCACAGAAAGTTGATTCAAGTTCTGGGACTGATTCAGAAATATTTTTCATGCGTTAAATTATCTGAAAGCTACATTCGAGCAATAATTATTGAATTTCAAGTTCATCCTCAATGCTTATAAAATTGAATTCGGAGAAACGGCTCCTTCGCCATTTTGCAGCATTTCAGTTTTTAGATAATAGCGATTTTTTTATAACAATTCCAGCTCAATTTTTCATGCACTCAATTCGTCCAAAATTACAAAGGTCATCCCTGTGGAAGAATCATAAAAATCAGTTTTTTTTTATTTTTTTTTTGGTAATTTAATTTGATCCATGCAAATTTCGGAATATTTTTTTGATTAGAACTTCATTGGTAGGGGGAGAAAACTTTGAGCAATAATTATTGAATTTCAATTTCATTTCCAATGCTTATAAATTTCACTTCAAAGAATTGGAACCTTCGCCATTTTGCAACATTCAAGTTTTTAGATATCAGCGATTTTTTCCTTCTATAATGATTACACCCTAATTTTCCGTAGATTTAAACCTTCCAAGAAGTATAAAGATCATCCCTGTGAAAGAATCATAGAAATTGGTCGTCTAGATCAGGAAAAAATCGTTTTTGAACAAATTCAGTTTTTTCAAAAAATTGAGGTTTGTGCTTCCACTGTTGACATGAATTGCATTAATTTCCGCATTTCTTTGAGAATTACCCTCGATTTTAGAGTGAGGATTGGTAAATACTGGCAAGTATTGCTGGTAATCAAATAGTTCGAGTTCAAATTGAAAGTAAATCAAGGAAATGAGAAGTCCGCCCTTCGATTCACCGCATCTCCAACCAATCGTCCGGGAAAAATGGAGGCGATTCACCATCAGATGATACTCTATAGGCGTAAAAGCCAAAGTTCCAAACTACACATCCGTAAAAGCACAGTTTCATATCAAACTCCTACTTACTCTCCTTTCAGAGGCGTCGACACCACGCCCTTTCCCCGATCAATCAACTTTAAGCCCCGCTGACAAAGGGTGAAATTTCATTCGGCTTGACGTTCGCGACACGTCATCTACAGCACTGCGAGCGGGAACTGAAAGAGCATCAATTACGCCTGTCGCCAAATATTTCTCCAACGCATAAACAACTTATCAGATCATGCCTTCTGGGAAGAAGGATCACGATATATTTTTTCTTCCGGTGAAATTTTCACAACGGAGACGAATCTCACAGAATGGGAGATTAACCATAACTATGAGTTTCTCTCCCTGAGGGCGAGGGTTGTGCATATTTCATGGGACGCGGAGAAGATATCTGGCGAGGGTATGAACCTCGGGCCTCAACGTTCCTCACACATTCATCAACTGAATATTTCAGAACCAACTCCCATTGTTCACAATGTTTTCGAATTTTCATTGCTTGGTCACGAGCCGCCACTGATGAAACCATATCAGTCACTACCGGGAATCAAACCCTGATGGGAATTTTATTGGAGCCTGTTCGTTTGTCGGTCGACCATTAAACGAAATTCACATGAATGATCAGTAATTATTTCACAGATATCCTCGTGGATTTCCCGATTCGATCAAAATTGATATTCACTTTGCAGATGGAATTTTCCTGTTGTCCATAAAATGAGGTCTATGTTGCCAAAAAGGCAGCGGAGCGATTCGAACCCTTCGAGCTAGGCCTAGAAGGAGGATCACTCACAATTATACAAATATAAAACTATCCAATTTTGAGATGAAATGTTGCAAAATGGTGAAGGTGTCGGTTCCACAAAAAATATATTGCAATGAATACCCGAGCCTCATATCTTCACTATAATATCCAGGGAAATGCTCGAAAAATGTGAAAAATAATGCAATTTATGTCAACAGTAAGAGCATAAAGCAGAATTAAAGAGAAAAATAAAAAAAATTCTGTGTTATCGTAGTATGTATATTTGTTCATATACGATTTTTTCCTGATCTACGCCACTGATTTGTATAATTTTTTAACAGGCGCGATCTGTATACTTTTGAGGAGGTTTGAGTAAATAAAAAATTAAGGTGGAATTGATATAAGAGAAAAAGATCGCTGATATCTGAAAACTGATATGTTGCAAAATGGCGAAGGAGCCGGTTATCCGAAGTAAATTATATAAGCAATAAGGATGAACTCGAAATTCTTTTCTCCACCTTCCAATGGATCTTTCAGGTAGTTCAACGCATGGAAGATATTTCAAAGTCGATCGATGAACTAGAACTACTTGCTAAATTTTCACCAAAAACGTTTTAAATTGATATCGTCTATTTTCTCAATATGCCTTGATATTATTTTATATGCAATTTTTCTCATAAACACGACCATTTTTATAATTATTCAACCAGGAGTTATTCCAAAAAATCGAGGTGTAATTATTGAAAAATAAAAGGATCGCAACTATCTAAAAACTGAAATGCTGCAAAACGGTGACGGTTCTACAGAAAAAAATTGAAATGAATACCTGAGTGATTTATCTCCACTATAAAATCCAGGGAAATGCTCGAAGAATCTGAAAATTAATGAGATTTATGCCAACAGTGAGAGCATTAAGCAGAATTAAAAAGAAAAATAAAAAAAAAAGATTCTGTGTTATATTAGTATGTTTATTTGTTCATATTCCGTTTTTTTCTGATCTACACCACTATTTTTTATCATTCTTTCACAAGCGGGATCTGTATACTTTTGGGAAGGTTTGTGTACATGAAAAATTAAGGTGATATTGTTAGAAGAGAAGAAAATCGCTAATACATATCTAAAAACTGATATGTTGCAAAATGGCGAAGGAGCCGGTATCCGAAGTAAATTTTGTAAGCAATATGGAACTTGAAATTCCTTTGTCCCCCTTCCAATGGATCTTCCAGATAATTCAACGAATGAACGATATTTCAAAATCGATCTATGAACTAGAACTAATTTCTAAATTTTCAACAGAAATGTTTGAAAGAAGATTGTGTATTTTCTCAATATGTCTTGATATTATTTGAAATGCGTTTTTTTCTCATAAACTCGACCGTTTTCATGATTTTTTAACCAGGTGTTATTCCAAAGAGTCGAGGTGCAATTAGTGAAGAATAAAGGAATCACAATTATCTGAAAACTGAAATGCTGCAAAAAGGTGACGGTTTCAAAGAAAAAAAATTCAAATCAATACTCGAGTGACTTATCTTCACTATAACATCCAGGGAATACTCGAAAATTCTGTAAATTAATGCAATTCATATCAACAGTGAGAGCATAAAGCAGAATTGAAAAGAACAATCGAAAAAAAAAAGATTCTGTGTTATCTTAGTATGAAAATTTGTTCATTTACCGTTTTATATCTGATGTACGTCACTTATTTTTATGATCATTTCACAGGCGCGATATATATACTTTTGGGAAGGCTTGAGTACATAAAAAATCAAGGAGTAATTGTTATAAGAGAGAAAGATCGCTTATATCTTAAAACTGATATGTTGCAAAATGGCGAAGGGGCCGGTTATCTGAAATAAATTTTGTAAGCAATAAGGATGAATTTTTATTTTATCCCTTCCAATGGATCTTCCAAATAATTCAACGCATGAACGATATATTTCAAAATCAGCCCATGAACTGGAACTGCTTGCTAAATTTTCAAAGAAAATGTTCCAAAGAAGATTGTGTATTTTCCCAATTTGTCTTGATATTATTTAATATGCGATTTTTTCTCAAAAAAATTTGGCCATTACTCAGAATATCCAGTGAGGTTCGAATGAAGTAATAAAATATAATAAATTAATTTATCATATTATTCACTTCATTTGGTCAATATACCTCATATACAACCATCATTTAAAATAACTATTTATTCACATTGTCTGTAACAGCTACAGCGATTAATGTGGATATTTTTCATATTATCCAGCAATTATATGAATATAAAAACTAAACAATTTTGAAGGTGATTATTGAGTTGACATTAATCGAAAAATCTAGTTATTTCTCGAAATATCCAGTAAGGTTCGGATGAAGTAATAAAATAAAATAAATTTTTCATAATAGTATTCACTCCATTTTGTCAATATACTCCATGAACAGCCGTTATTTAAAATTGCTATTTAATCACATTGTCTGTAACAGCTACAGCGATTAATGTGGATATTTTTCATACTATCCAGCAATTATATGAATTCAAAAACTATACAATTTTGAAAGTGATTATTGTGATGGAATTAATCGAACAACCTAGTTATTTCTCGAAATATCCAGTAAGGTTGGGATGAAGTAATAAAATAGAATAAATTTTTCATAATATTATTCATTTCATTTGGTCAATATACCTAATGAACAACCGTTATTTGAATTTGCTATTCAATCACATTGTCTGTAACAGCTACAGCGATCAATTTGGATATTTTTCATACTATCCAGCAATTATATGAATATAAAAACTAAACAATTCTGAAAGTGATTATTGAGTTGACATTAATCGAAAAATCTAGTTATTTCTCGAAATATCCAGTAAGGTTCGGATGAAGTAATAAAATAAAATAAACTTCATAATATTATTCACTCCATTTCGTCAATATACTCCATTAACAACCGTTATTTAAAATAATCACATTGTCTGTAACAGCTACAGCGATTGATGTGGATATTTTTCATACTATCCAGCAATTATATGAATATACAACTATACAATTTTGAAATTAATTATTGTGATGGAATTAATCGAACAACCTAGTTATTTCTCAAAATATCCAGTAAGGATCGGATGAAGTAATAAAATAAAATGAATTTTTCATAATATTATTCACTTCATTTGGTCAATATACTTAATGAACAACCATTATTCAAAATAGCTATTTAATCATATTGTCTGTAACAGCTACAGCGATTAATGTGGATATTTTTCATACTATCCAGCAATTATATGAATATAAAAAATATACAATTTTGAAAGTGATTATTGTGGTGGAATTAATCGAACAACCTAGTTATTTCTCAAAATATCCAGTAAGGATCGGATGAAGTAATAAAATAAAATAAATTTTTCATAATATTATTCACTTCATTTGGTCAATATACTTAATGAACAACCATTATTCAAAATAGCTATCAAATCATATTGTCTGTAACAGCTACAGCGATTAATGTGGATATTTTTCATACTATCCAGCAATTATATGAATATAAAAACTATACAATTTTGAAAGTGATTATTGTGATGGAATTAATCGAACAACCTAGTTATTTCTCGAAATATCCAGTAAGGTTGGGATGAAGTAATAAAATAGAATAAATTTTTCATAATATTATTCATTTCATTTGGTCAATATACCTAATGAACAACCGTTATTTGAATTTGCTATTCAATCACATTGTCTGTAACAGCTACAGCGATCAATTTGGATATTTTTCATACTATCCAGCAATTATATGAATATAAAAACTAAACAATTCTGAAAGTGATTATTGAGTTGACATTAATCGAAAAATCTAGTTATTTCTCGAAATATCCAGTAAGGTTCGGATGAAGTAATAAAATAAAATAAACTTCATAATATTATTCACTCCATTTCGTCAATATACTCCATTAACAACCGTTATTTAAAATAATCACATTGTCTGTAACAGCTACAGCGATTGATGTGGATATTTTTCATACTATCCAGCAATTATATGAATATACAACTATACAATTTTGAAATTAATTATTGTGATGGAATTAATCGAACAACCTAGTTATTTCTCAAAATATCCAGTAAGGATCGGATGAAGTAATAAAATAAAATGAATTTTTCATAATATTATTCACTTCATTTGGTCAATATACTTAATGAACAACCATTATTCAAAATAGCTATTTAATCATATTGTCTGTAACAGCTACAGCGATTAATGTGGATATTTTTCATACTATCCAGCAATTATATGAATATAAAAAATATACAATTTTGAAAGTGATTATTGTGGTGGAATTAATCGAACAACCTAGTTATTTCTCAAAATATCCAGTAAGGATCGGATGAAGTAATAAAATAAAATAAATTTTTCATAATATTATTCACTTCATTTGGTCAATATACTTAATGAACAACCATTATTCAAAATAGCTATCAAATCATATTGTCTGTAACAGCTACAGCGATTAATGTGGATATTTTTCATACTATCCAGCAATTATATGAATATAAAAACTATACAATTTTGGGAGCAATTATTGTGGTGGAATTAACCGAACAACCTAGTTATTTCTCAAAATATCCAGTAAGGTTCGGATGAAGTAATAAAATGAAATGAATTTTCATAATATTATTCATTTCATTTGGTCAATATACCTCATGAACAACCGTTATTTAAAATAGCTATTTAATCACATCGTCTGTAATAGCTACAGCGATTAATGTGTATATTTTTTATACTTTCCAGAAAATATAAATATGAAAACTATACAATCTTGAAAGTGATTATTGTGGTGGAATCAATCAAAAAATCTAGTTATTCTTCAAAATATCCAGTAAAGTTCGGATGAAGTAATAAAATAAAATAAATTTTTCATCATATTATTCACTTAATTTGGTCAATATACTTAATGTCCAGCCATTATGTAAACTTGCTAATCACATTGTTTGTAATAGTTTCAGCGATTGATGTGGATATTATCCACATTATCCAGTCATTATATGTAAAAACTATCCAATTCAGACAAAGTGATTTTTGAGGTAGAAAACGTCTTGAAATGAGGAAGAGTGCCCTAGAAGTTGACGTTACGTTCCTATCGTGAAAGGAAGATCAAAGGGGAGGTGCAATCACCAACAACTACCCATACAATTTCCGTTGCAGACTCACCTCTTTCGAAACTAGCTCCCAAACCTCTCCGAATCGTCCAACGACACAAAACCTCACCTCGAAGGCGACCTACCACCGACGTCCCCGACGAACCGAATCATCATCACCACCACCACCCTTCGACACGTATCGCGGACGGGGGAACCGACACGTCGTAAACAGGAAGTCACGTGGCCCAGCAGGAGCCAGCGGGCGTTCGTTGACGGATCGTCTCCTGAAACTGACGGAAAACAAGGATTCCGCCGAATCGGGACGCCACCCCGAAAGCATCCCGAGGAGACGCAGGCGCCAGCGCTCTCTCTGCGAAGGATCACACAATCGCTCCCCCGTTTGAAGTTTTTAAGATATCGCGAGATTATGAGCTTCCTTATCAAAAGGGTTGCTCGGGGGGGTGTGCATGTGCACAATCGTCGGGGAGGGGGGTAGCGGGAGGGATCATCCGTCAAGAGATATTGCGTTCAGTGGGTTGCGTAGGTCCTGACCGCGGTTAACGCTCCAGATTTCGAGAGTCTAGATCGATATGGTCCACGCTGTGAGGATTCCGGTGCGGATTGATGTTGCGAAACTTGTGGTTGAGTGATGAGTCTTCGGTGAGGCTCAGAATGACCGGTTTCGAAGAGAGTGGGCTGGTATGCGGAGTTTAGATGGGGACTGAAACAGTGAGAGTCGCTGTTAGGGGAAATGTAGAGTTTGCTGGTGAAACTTACCATATTTATAGAGAATGTGAGCTTTTTGAATTCCCTACAAGGTTTTTACTCTCACTTTTTTTGTAACTCAGACAACTTCTGAGATAGTCGCAGCCAAGAAAAAAACCTTAAATTTTCTTCACTGTGAGTTGTTATTGACTATTGAGGTAAAATAAATCAAAAAATCTAGCTATTTCTCAAAATATCCAGTAAGGTTCGGATGAAGTAATGAAATATAATAAATTAATTTATCAAATTATTAACTTCATTTGATCATGTACTCGATGTAAAGCCATTATGTAAAATTGCTATTTAATCACATTGTCTGTAATAGCTACAGCTATTAATGTGAATATTTTTCATTATATTCAGCAATTATGTAAATAAAAAAACTATACAATTTTAAGAGTAATAACTGAGGTGAGATTAATCAAAAAACTAGCTATTTCTCAAAATATCCAGTAAGATTCAGAGGAAGTAATGAAATATAATAAATTAATTCATAGGACATTTTTACTTCATTTGGTCAATATACTCAATGTACAATCATTATGTAAAATTGCTATTCAATCACATTGTCTGTAATAGCTACAGCGATTAATTTGGATATTTTTCATTATATTCAGCAATTATGTACATATAAAAACCATACAATTTTGAGAGTGATAACTGAGGTGAGATCAATCAAAAAATCTAGCTATTTCTCAAAATATCCAGTAAGGTTCAGATGAAGTAATGAAATATAATAAATCAATTCCTAGGACATTTTTACTTCATTTGGTCAATATACTCAATGTACAGTCATTACGTAGAATTGCTATTTAATCACATTGTCTGTAACAGCTGCAGCGAGTAATGTGGATATTTTACATTATATTCAGCAATTATGTAAATATAAAAACCATACAATTTTGAGAGTGATAACTGAGGTGAGATTAATCGAAAAATCTAGCTATTTCTCAAAATATCCAGTAAGGTTCAGAGGAAGTAATGAAATATAATAAATTAATTCATAGGACATTTTTACTTCATTTGGCCAATATACTCAATGTACAGTCATTATGTAAAATTGCTATTTAATCACATCGTCTGTAACAGCTACAGCGATTAATTTGGATATTTTTCATTCTATCCAGCAATTATATGAATATAAAAACTATAAAATTTCGAGAGTGATTACTGAGATGAAATTAATCAAAAAATCTAGCTATTTCTCAAAATATCCAGTAAGGTTCAGAGGAAGTAATGAAATATAATAAATTAATTCATCGGACATTTTCACTTCATTTGGTCAATATACTCAATGTACAGTCATTATGTAAAGTTGCTATTTAATCACATTGTCTGTAACAGCTACAGCGATTAATGTGGATTTTTCTCATACTATCCAGCAATTATATGAATATAAAAACTATAAAATTTTGAGAATGATTATTGTGGTGGAATTAATCAAAAAATCTAGCTATTTCTCAGAATATCCAGTAAGGTTCAGATGAAGTAATGGAATATAAATAATTAATTTATCGAATTATTCACTTCATTCGGTCAATATAGTCAATGTACAGTCATTATGTAAAATTGCTATTTAATCGCATTGTCTAACAGCTACAGCGATTAATGTGGATATTTTTCATACTATCCAGCAATTATATGAATATAGAAACTATACAATTTTGAGTGTGATTATTGAGTTGAAATTAATCGAAAAATCTAGCTATTTCTCAAAATATCCAGTAAGGTTGAGATGAAGTAATGAAATATAATAAATTAATTTATCGAATTTTTCTACTTTATCAGGTCAATATACTCAATGTACAGTCATTATGTAAAATTGCTATTTAATCGCATTGTCTGTAACAGCTACAGTGATTTATATGGATATTTTTCATACTATCCTGCAATTTTATAAAAACTATACAATTTTGAGAGTGATTATTGAGGTGAAATTAATCAAAAAATCTAGCTATTTCTCGAAATATCCAGTAAGGTTCAGATGAAGTAATGAAATATAATGAATTAATTTATCGAATTTTTTACTTTATCGGGTTAATATACTCAATGTACAGTCATTATGTCAAATTGCTTTTTATTCACATTGTCTGTAACAGCTACAGTGATTAATATGGATATTTATCATACTATCCAGCAATTATATAAATGTAAAAACTATACAATTTTGAGACGGATTATTGAGGTGAAATTAATCAAAAAATCTAGCTATTTCTCAAAATATCCAGTAAGGTTCAGATGAAGTAATGAATTATGATGAACTATTTTATCGAATTATTCACAGTAGGACTCGCTGTTAGGGAAAATATAGAGCTTTTAGCTCATATCTCTATAAAAGTGCGTCGCCTGGTAAAATTTCCTGATAGAAGATGTGAGCTTTTGAATTCCCTACAGGGTTTTCACCCTCACTTATTCTGTAACTCAGACAGCTTCTCAGATATTCGCAGCCAGAAATAGGTGAATATATTTTCACTCTACGTTTTTCGACATACATTCCCTTCTAGCGTCTCAACCTTCCACTTTTTCACCATACCCATCTGAAAAAAAGTTGAAAAGCATTGAATTTCCATCAAAATAAGTTATTATTCAATCTTGTATCGTCAACTGGTCCAACTGAATTTTGCAGATTTACTGTTGATGTTTGAAGAAAACACCCTACCTACTGATACTCTCTATATGCTTTGCATCTATCAAGGAACGTTGTTTTTTGTAGAATTGCTTCCTTTTCAACAGTCATTCTTTCATTGTATTCCAGTTTCAAACGATATAAACCTCAAAAAACAATGAATTGGAGAAGGGGGTTTCTTCAAAAATCAACATTCAATCTAAAAAATCCAATAACTTTGAATCCGAAAACAGTACAAAATCAAATTGACACACATTTTAAAGAAAATTTAATGTCCTTTAATTTCTTTTATTTTTGGTATGGCATAAAAGTGTAAGGTTGAGGCGCTAGAAGGGAATGTTTGTAAAAAAACGTGAGGTGAAAATGCACCAAGTGACTTTCGACGGCGGATATCTCAGACACTGTTCGAGTTACAAAAAAAAAGAAATGGCAGCAATCTTATAGAAAATTTGAAAATCTTTCATTCTATATTCAATAAGTTACGTACGGTAAGTACGAGGCACCTTTTCTGTGATGTTCGCAGCCAAAAAAGGCTAATTAACGAAAATTATATTTTCACCCCACGTTTTTTGACAAACATTCCCTTCTAGCGCCTCAACCTTCAACTTTTTTGCCATAGCCATCTCAATGAAAGTTGAAGAGCCTTAAATTTGCATTACAATGAGTTATTATTCAATCTCCTATCGTCAACTGGTCCAAACTTACTAAATTTTGCAGATTTACTGTTGATGTTTGAAGAAAATTCTCTACCTACTGATACTTGCTGTATGTTGTGCATCTATCCAGAAACGTTGATTTTTGAAAAATTGCTTCCTTTTCAACAATTATTCCTTCACTGTATTCCAGTTTCAAACGATATAAACCTCAAAAAACAACGAAGTGGAATAGGGGGAGTTTCGTCAAAAATTAACATTCAATCTGAGAAATCCAATAACTTTGAACCCGTTTAGAGTAGAAAGTTGAATCAACACTCATTTCAAAGTAAATTTAATGCTCTTAAATTTCTTTTATTTGGAGTATGCCATAAAAGTGTAAGGTTGAGGCGCTAAAAGGGAATGTTTGTCAAAAAACGCGAGGTGAAAATGCACTAAGCGATTTTCGGCTGCAGATATCTCAGAAATTGTTTGAGTAACGAACAAAAAGGCAGCAATCTCATAGAAAATTTGAGAATCTCCAATTCTATATTCAATAAGTTTCACCGTACGAGGCACTGTTTCTGAGATATTCGCAGCCAAGAATCGCTAATCAAAAAAAATTATATTTTCACACCACGTTTTTCGATAAACATTCCCTTCTAGCGCCTCAACCCTCCACTTTTTTGCTATACCCATCTGAATGAAAGTTGAAGAGCATTAAATTTTCATTATAATGAGTTATTATTCAATCTTGTATCGTCAACTGGTCCAAACTTACTAAATTTTGCAGATTTACTGTTGATGTTTGAAGAAAATTCTCTACCTACTGATACTTGCTGTATGTTGTGCATCTATCCAGAAACGTTGATTTTTGAAAAATTGCTTCCTTTTCAACAATTATTCCTTCACTGTATTCCAGTTTCAAACGATATAAACTTCAAAAAACAACGAAGTGGAATAGGGGGAGTTTCGTCAAAAATTAACATTCAATCTGAAAAATCCAATAACTTTGAACCCGTTTACAGTAGAAAGTTGAATCAACACTCATTTCAAAGGAAATTCAATGCTCTTTAATTTCTTTCATTTTGAGTAGTCCATAAAAGTGTAAGGTTGAGGCGCTAAAAGGGAATGTTTGTCAAAAAACGCGAGGTGAAAATGCACTAAATGATTGTCGGCTGCAGATATCTCAGAAATTGTTTGAGTTACGAACAAAAAGGCAGCAATCTCATAGAAAATTTGAGAATCTTCAATTCTATATTCAATAAGTTTTACCGCACGAGGCACTGTTTCTGAGATATTCGCAGCCAAGAATAGCTAATCAAAGAAAATTATATTTTCACACCATTTCGATAAACATTCCCTTCTAGCGCCTCAACCCTCCACTTTTTTGCTATACCCATCAAAAAAAAGTTGAAGAGCATTAAATTTCCATCACAATGACTTATTATTTAATCTTATATCGTCAACTGGTCTAAACCTACTGAATCTTGCAGATTTAGTGTAAATGTTTGAATAAAACCCCTTACCTACTGATACTTCCTATAATGTTATTTTTTGAAGAGTTTACCTGTTCTCAGCAGACGTCATAATACACAAACACACCATACACAACTTTCACACACAGACATACACAAACCACACACAGATATAAAAAACCACACACACCACACGAAACATATACAAATCTCACACACACAAACCACACACACAAACCACACACACAAACCACACACACAAACCACACACACACACAAACCACACACACACACAAACCACACACACAGACCACACACACACAAACCACACCCACAGATACACATCATACATACACACCTCACACCTACACACACTGATATACACCACACACGCATACACAGACATACAAAAACCATACACACACAAACCACACCCACTTATACTATCACAGAGACACACCACACATTCAAACACAGATATACACAAACCACATACACCATACACACATACATATTCAAACCACACACACACACACAGACATACATTACACATACATACACACCACACAGACACACATACAAAATAATCTACTTACTTTATTATGTCTTATGACTTTACCAAAAGTCATGACAATAATCTTCTCCAATCGTTTTTCTTCGAGTCATTATGAATGAAAATATCTGCACAGCATCCATAATGCATATCCCCTCATCTCTCGAAGAAAGGCCCAATCCATTCATCTCTCGACCTCAAAGCAGCAAACGGGGTCAGAAAACCATCCCTCGAGGCCGAAAGAGTCTGCTCCTCCCGAAGAAAATTCCCCCGACTCCTAATGAATACCCGGTTTCATATTAAATTAGACATAAACAACCCCAAGCGAAAACAGGGCAAAAGCATAATTGATGAGAGCATAAGCAACAGCAGCGTCTAACATCAAATTGCAGGTGTTGAAATAATCTGCAGCTTTAATAAATATTCGATAACAGCCCCATGGAATTGGCTGCTTGGTTTTCGCCGGCACCTGGAGGGTTTAAATAACATCATAATATCGCAGTTTCGTAAGTTTCGGATTATTAGGGAGTTTACCCGTTTATTATCGTTTTTAGTTTATTATCATTTCCGGATGGGAACAGGTAGAAGTTCCTCAGTTGGAAAATTGAGGGGTTGTGCCAGCTGAATCAGAAAATTTCGTGATGTTTTTGTTGAATTTTGGATTATACATTTCCAAAACGTGAATTTAGTAGAGGTTATTCTGGGATGGGTCGACGAAATTTGAACCCCCTCAGATGATTATCTGTCCTCTCTTCCTACCCGAAAATAATGTCGGTCGTAAAATCTGAAATTCATGAGCCGCTAAACGCAGATAAAGAGGAATCACGAGGCGAATCTTCACGCTTCAATTCTCGGAATAACTAAACAGGATACCAAAACTCCAACAGCTAATTGATCACAAGAAACAGATAAATTTTCTGACTCCGCAAAGAAAGGGCTATCAGAGAGCTGCCAATTTGTTGCCGAAGTAATAAAGACTTATCGCACCTCCAGCCATAAATATTCAGTCTTTTAATGTTCCATAAAACTTTTCATCACCCTTCATGAAATTCCACCGAGGTGTTCAGCCTCCAAACAATGAAATATCTGTCTTGAAGATATGGCTGAAAATAGGGGTTAGTCACATTAACAAATTTTTCCAGTCCAATTTTATTCCGGTCAATGGAGGGTTTGTGGGGAACAATTCGGAGAGAAGAATTTTTTTCTTCGGGAATGTGTTTCGAGAAGTAAGAATGTGAACATACCGAAGGTCCTGGGATCTAGACCTGGAGCTCAAGAAAGGAGGAGGGACAAGGGTTTGTATTTTTGCTAATATCTCCCAAACGGTGCCTCGTACTGTGAAAATTATTGAGAATGAAATGAAAGATTTTTGTATTTTCTATAAGATTTCTTTCTTGTAACTCAAATAGTTTCTGAGATATCCTCAGGCCAAAGTCACTTGGTGCATTTTCCCCTCACGTTTTTTTGACAAACATTCCTTTCTAGCGCCTCAACCTTAAACTTTTATGCTATACTTAAGAGGAAAGAAATTAAAGAACATAAAATTTCCTCTGAAATGAGTGTTGATTCAATTCTTTACTGTAAACGAGTTCAAAGTTATTGGATTTTTCAGATTGAATGTTAATTTTTGACGAAACTCCCCCTATTCCACTTCGTTGTTTTTGAGCGCTCGTACTACTTACACGAGGGCTATATCATTTCGTCACGATGTCTGTATTTTTCGAATTTTGAGCCGAAAATGGTCTCAATCGACTATGTTCGACTCACTGATGACGAATCCGTCGAAAAATTCGAGTCTGTCCGTCCGTCCGTCCGTCCGGCCGTATACACGATAACTCTCGAACGGAATGTCCTAGAAACTTGAAATTTTCAGGGTAGGTTCAGTTCCCGAATGGCTCGGTTAAGTTCGTTAATGGGCCAAATTCCACCAGGGGTTCCGTAAATATGGCCGTTCAAAGTTTTGTTTCCCTGATTACTTGAAAACTACAGATTTGATCGAGATGAAATTTTGCACTCAAATGAAAAATGAGGTGTTCAAGCTACATGTGAAATTTTGTCCAGATCGCATGACCAGAACCATAGAAACCATAGAAAATTGTAACTTTTGAACGGAAAGGCCTAGGGACTTGAAATTTTCAGGGTGGGTTTGGATCGCAAATTTCACGGTCATGTTCATCAATGAGCAAAATTGGACTAGGGGTTCCGTAAATATGGCCGTTCAAAATATTTTTTTCGTGATAGTTTCGAAACTACCGATCGGATTGGAATGAAATTATGCACCTAGCTCAGGAATAATGTATTCAAACTACGTGCAAAATTTTGTCCAGATCGCATCACCAAGACCATAGATACCGTGGAAAATTCTAGCGAATTATCGGAAAAAAATTGATCAGCTGAAGCACTGACATGAAGTCTGGAGTTTCGCCTAAGTTTCAGAATTTTTTTGACAGCAGTCAAAAATTCCTTCAATTGATTTCTAAAACTGGAAAATGTGAATCTACCTACAAGGTGCATGTACGAGCGCTCAAAAGCTCCTGCCTTCACGGCAGTGCTTTTCGTAATTTTTTGAGGTTTATATCGTTTGAAACTGGAATACAGTGAAGGAATATTTGTTGAAAAGGAAGCAATTTTTCAAAAAACAACATTACTTGATAGATGCACAACATACAGCAAGTATCAGCAAATAGAGAATTTTCTTCAAACATCAACAGTAAATCTGCAAAATTTAGTAAGTTTGGACCAGTTGACGATAGGAGATTGAATAATATCTCATTGTAATGAAAATTTAATGCTCTTCAACTTTCATCCAGATGGCTATGGCAAAAAAGTTGAAGGTTGAGGCGCTAGAAGGGAATGTTTGTCAAAAAACGTGGGGTGAAAATATAATTTTTTAATTAGCGATTTTTAGCTGCGAATATCTCAGAAACGGTGCCTATTACGGTAAAACTTATTTAATATAGAAAGAAAGATATATTTCCTATAAGATGGCTGCCATTTTTTTTGTAACCCAAACAGTTCCTGAGATATCCGCAGCCGAAAGTCATTTAATGAGGACAAGTTCATTTTCACTTCACTCTCTTATAGCGCCTCAACCTTACCCTTTTATGCCATAAACAAAATAAAAGAAATTGAAGAGCATTAAATTCCAGGAAGACACGGATAAAGTAATAAAACAAAGTTAATTGAATTATCATATTATCATTTAGTCAATATACCTACATAATTTTCAACCATGAGGTATAATTACTATTCGATCAAATTATTTGTAGCATTTATAGCCAGATGTGGATATTATTCATAATATCCAGCCATTATTTATAAAAACTATCCACCTAGGAAAGAGTTATTATTGAGATAAAATTAATCAAAATACCTAGTAATTCTTTGAAATATCCAGTTAGACTCGGAAGAGGTACTGAAACAAAGTTAATTGAATTATCATATTATCTACTCCATTTAGTCAATTTACATAATTTTCAACCATGAGGTATAATTACTATTTAATCAAATTATTTGTAGCATTTAAAGCCAGATGTGGATATTATTCATAATATCCAGCCATTATTTATAAAAACTATCCACCTAGGAAAGAGTTATTATTGAGATGAAATTAATCAAAATATTTAGTAATTCTTTGAAATATCCAGTTAGACTCGGAAGAGGTACTGAAACAAAGTTAATTGAATTATCTACTCCATTTAGTCAATTTACATAATTTTCAACCATGAGGTATAATTACTATTCAATCAAATTATTTGTAGCATTTATAGCCAGATGTGGATATTATTCATAATATCCAGCAATTATTTATAAAAACTATCCACCTAGGAAAGAGTTATTATTGAGATAAAATTAATCAAAATATCTAGTAATTCTTTGAAATATCCAGTTAGACTCGGAAGAGGTACTGAAACAAAGTTAATTGAATTATCATATTATCTACTTCATTTAGTCAATATACATAATTTTCAACCATGAGGTATGATTACTATTCAATCAAATTATTTGTAGCATTTATAGCCAGATGTGGATATTATTCATAATATCCAGCCATTATTTATAAAAACTATCCACCTAGGAAAGAGTTATTATTGAGATAAAATTAATCAAAATATCTAGTAATTCTTGGAAATATCCAGTCAGACTCGGAAGAGGTACTGAAACAAAGTTAATTGAATTATCATATTATCTACTTCATTTAGTCAATATACATAATTTTCAACCATGAGGTATAATTACTATTCAATCAAATTATTTGTAGCATTTATAGCCAGATGTGGATATTATTCATAATATCCAGCCATTATTTATAAAAACTATCCACCTAGGAAAGAGTTATTATTGAGATAAAATTAATCAAAATATCTAGTAATTCTTGGAAATATCCAGTCAGACTCGGAAGAGGTACTGAAACAAAGTTAATTGAATTATCATATTATCTACTTCATTTAGTCAATATACATAATTTTCAACCATGAGGTATAATTACTATTCAATCAAATTATTTGTAGCATTTATAGCCAGATGTGGATATTATTCATAATATCCAGCCATTATTTATAAAAACTATCCACCTAGGAAAGAGTTATTATTGAGATAAAATTAATCAAAATATCTAGTAATTCTTTGAAATATCCAGTTAGACTCGGAAGAGGTACTGAAACAAAGTTAATTGAATTATCATATTATCTACTCCATTTAGTCAATTTACATAATTTTCAA
The DNA here is from genome assembly GCA_963966015.1 of Aphidecta obliterata. Lineage (NCBI taxonomy): Eukaryota > Metazoa > Arthropoda > Insecta > Coleoptera > Coccinellidae > Aphidecta > Aphidecta obliterata. Next base: position 6,158,405 of record OZ014431.1, read on the forward strand.
CCATGAGGTATAATTACTATTTAATCAAATTATTTGTAGCATTTATAGCCAGATGTGGATATTATTTATAATATTCAGCCATTATTTATAAAAACTATCGAATCAGGACATCGTGATTATTGAGATGAAATTAATCAAAATATCCAGATTGACTCAGATAAAGTAATAAAACAAATTTAATTAAATCATTATATGAGGTACTTCATCTAGTCGATATACCTACTCCATTTCTCGTGAAACGGCCGATTTCATGCATTAGGTGAGTATTAAAAAATTCATTTAGTTGTGATGCAGCGACTTTTTCGCAACACTTGAATCGATCGATTCAGGTAAATCGTAGATATCGGAAGTTGAAAAAAAAGTTACTCCATTTCTCGCGAAACGACCGATTTCATGCATCATACAGACATTTTTCGGTATTCATCAAACAAATGGAGTTGAGAAGGTTTAATTGCTACAAGGTTGTTCGCGATGATTAGCCAACATCTTCCCGTACTTCATTCGAAGGAGATTAAATGTTTCTTATGGGGTGGTTTGAAGTTTCCCGGCTTCATTTTACTTTCCGCTTATGAACTAATCTCAAGACGCTGAGTTTATATGAGACAATGTCGTGCTTTGCGTGAATCGTGGTTTTACATTAAACTCCCTCCTTTGATAGATAAGGGATGTTCGCCGTTCTCAACGAGGTATTCGGAGCTTTATTCATCATACAACGTGAGTCTTTGACTTGTTCGCGTATTATATCCCTTGATGAAACTAGCGAAGAAAAAATATATTCCAGAAGAAAAGTGTGACATCAGATATCGATTATTTTTGGAATTATTTCCCAAAAGACGTCTCGTTTCGTAAACCTCCCCTGGTTTATCCAGAGTGGTCACTCAACGTGACAGGAAGCGAAACCCGCTTCTTTTCCTGACCGACACGGTCTCATATTTATGCGACATCTTCGCCACGTTCATCTCGAATGCAAGCCGAAGGATTTTTTCGACGCCATAAAAAGATTTTCATCGCAGATATATTCTCCATATGTCATATCTTACCCTTGTGTTGGATGCGGAGGCACAGCCAGAGGAAATCCTTATTTTATTCGAATCGATGTCGTTCTGTCGGGTACGTATTTCATATGGAAATTCGATGATATGAATAAGTCACTGTGGGACAAGAAAAGCTGCGAATTTTTCCCGATGGTTCCTCTCCTCCTTCTATTTTATCCCTACTAGATACGGCTCACACGAGGCACAGCGCACAGCCTGTACATTCCTACTTCGAAGAAATTCTCATAAAGCTCAGCACGTTCCTAGACATACCAAGAATGACCGTCGAACCACCGGAAACTGTGCGAAGAAGTGCAATTTTGCGTTTTCCATGAGACTAGTGAACTCGTGCCCAAAGTGCAAGTTTGCGAGTTCCCCCACAAAGAAACCGTGGTTTACTTTTTAAGGAAGACATTGTTTTAAAGACAGTTCGTATTATTAGTTTTTAACGTCCACTTTCACACACGGTGAATGGCTTACATATTTAGGTCCGAAGGCGCTGAACTCGTCGAGATAAATCTCGACCTTATTAAAGGTTCATATAATAATTTATTCAGATTGTGGTCTCATTCGTGCAATAATCGCAGTTGCCTGGTTGATTATTATCGAAATATCAATCTCATAGCGTGTTTCAGAAAATATATTCAGCTGGTTAAGGGTTACCATTTACCGTACAAGATTTGAAGCGAATATGTTTCCATATGAGCAACTGTTTTCTCTCAATTTTTTTTTGTTTGATGAAGCCCCATCAAATAATTCTCGATGGCTATTGGTCGGCCCAAGGTCGAACAGGAAGATAGAGCTGTGCCGAATCAGTGACGTGTCTTTCATATTAGACTCTATTTCGAGGACAAACCAAATCAATTCCATCAACTCTCGCAGCCATTATGGATACCTACTGAAAATACACAGCATACCAAATTACCAATATCCGGTTAATTCAAACATTTGGTACGTACTGTTCCAACAAATAACGACGTGATTGTGTTCCTACATTTGCAGTGTTGTCAGAAGTATATATAACTACATATAGAACGGGTGGTAATTTGCGAATATTGCAATTATACGCTGCATAATGTTTTTATGGACGATAGTTCGAACAAGTATGGAATCAGCCTAATGGAGTAGTAATTAAAAACAAATAAGTACAGCTGATTGCACCATTATTGATTTAATTCGGATATCGAATGTAGATGGATCAAGAGTCAAGCACTCAGGTTTATAGGTGTTTATAATGGGTATATTTCAGCTGGATGGAAACGAAATAGGGAATTTTGGATCAATTCTCCATCAATCAGACCATGGAATGGGCCAAGGTGCTGGTTTTAAAATGGGTGATTGTAAAAATTACAATTCAATCAAATTATGTGTAACATTTATAGCCAGATGTGGATATTATCCATAATATCCAGTCATTATTTATAAAAACTATCCAATGAGGACAGAGTGGTTATTGAGATGAAATTAATCAAAACATCTAGTGATTTTTTTCAACATCCAGTAAGACTCGGGAAAAGTAACGAAACAAAATTTATTTAATCATCTTATTATCTACTTCATTTAGTCAATATTCATAATTTTCATCCATGAGGTTTAATCACTATTTAATCAAATTATCTGTAACATTTATAGCCAGATTTGAATATTAATCATAATTTCCAGCCATTATTCATAAAAACTATCCAATTACGACACAGTGATTATTGCGATGAAATCAATCAAAATATCTAGTAATGTTTTTCAATATCCCATAAGACTCGGGGAAAGTAATAAAACAAAGTTAATTGAATTATCATATTATCTACGTCATTTAGTCAATATAAATAATTTTCAACCATGAGGTATAATTACTATTTGATCAAATTATCTGTAACATTTATTGCAAGGGGTGGATATTATTCATAATATTCAGCAATTATTTATAGAAACTATCCAATTAGAACAGAGTGATTATTGAGATAAAATTAATCATAATATCTAGAATTTTTTTTCAATATTCAGTAAGACTCGTAGAAAGTAATAAAACAAAGTGAATTGAATTATCATATTATCTACTTCATTCAGTCAAAATACATAATTTTCAATCATGAGGTATAATCACTATTTAATCAAATTAAGTGTAACATTTATAGCTCGATGTGGTTATTATTCATAATATCCAGCCATTATTTATGAAAACTATCCAATGAGGACAGATTGATCATTGAGATAAAATTTATCATAATATCTAGTATTTTCTTCAATATCCCGTAAGACTCGGGGAAAGTAATAAAACAAAGTTAATTGAATTATTATATTATCTACATCATTTAGTCAATATACATAATTTTCAACCATGAGGTATAATTACTATTTGATCAAATTATATGTAACATTTATAGCAAGAGGTGGATATTATTCATAACATTCAGCCATTATTCATAGAAACTATCCAATTAGAACAGAGTGATTATTGAGATAAAATTAATCATAATATCTAGTAATTTTTTTCAATATCCAGTAAGACTCGAAGAAAGTAATAAAACAAAGATAATTGAATTATTATATTATCCACGTCATTTAGTCAATATACATAATTTTCAACCATGAGGTATATTTACTATTTGATCAAATTATCTGTAACATTCATAGCAAGAGGTGAATATTATTCATAATATCCAGCCATTATTCATAGAAACTATCTAATGAGAACAGAGTGATTATTGAGATAAAATTATTCGAAATATCTAGTATTTTTTTTCAATATTCAGTGAGACTCGGAGAAACTAATAAAGCAAAGTAAATTGGATTATTATTTTATCTACTTCATTTAATCAAAATACATAATTTTCAACCATGAGGTATAATTACTATTTAATCAAATTATCTGTAGCCAGATTTGGATATTGGATATCATTCATAATATCCAGCCATTATGCATAAAAACTATCCGATTACAACACAGTGATTATTGAGATAAAATCAATCAAAGTATCCAGTAATTTTTTTCAATATCCCGTAAGACTCGGGGAAAGTAATGAAACAAAGTTAATTGAATTATCATCTATCATCTACTTCATTTAGTCAATATACATAATCCTCAACCAAGAGGTATAATTTCTATTTTATAAAATTATCTGTAACATTTATAGCCATATGTGGATATTATTCATAATATCCAGCCATTATTTATAAAAACTACCCAATAATGATAGAGTGATTATTGAGATAAAATTATTCGAAATATCTAGTAATTTTTCCAATATCCAGTTAGACTCGGAGGATTTAATGAAACAAAGTTAATTGAATAATTATATTATCTACGTCATTTAGTCAATATAAATAATTGTCAACCATGAGGTATAATAACTATTTGATTAAATTATCTGTAACATTCATACCATGAGGTGGATATTATTCATAATATCCAGCCATTATCCATAGAAACTATCCAATTAGAACAGAGTGATTATTGAGATAAAATTAATCATAATATCTAGTAATTTTTTTTAATATCCAGTAAGACTCGGAGAAATTAATAAAACAAAGATAATTGAATAATTAAATTATCTACGTCATTTAGTCAATATAAATTATTTTCAACCATGAGGTATAATTACTATTTGATCAAATTATCTGTAATATTTATAGCAAGAGATGGATATTATTCATAATATCCAGCCATTATTTATAAAAACTATCCAATTAGGACAGATTGATTATTGAGATAAAATTTATCATAATATCTAGTAATTTTTTTCAATATTTATCCAGTAAGACTAGGATAAAGTAATAAAATAAAGGTCAATGAATTATTATATTATATACTTCAATTTGTGGATAACATTTATAGCTGTGGATATTATTCATAATATCCAGCCATTATTCAAAAAAAACTATTCAACTTATTATTCACCAATTAACTCAGTTTACGATTTTCACTAATTAAAACCACTACACGTGTTTCGCCATAACATGGCTTCATCAGGTGACGAGATAATCTTGGAGTTTATCTCGTCACAGGACAGTGTTGAATATAAATCACAATAACAAAATGAATTAATAGTGGTATAACCTATAGTATAATCGACACTCCCCTGATTTGTCAACAATTTTTTGTCAATTCAACCCCAGTTCTGCCAATCCAAATAGGCACCCCTGGGCCAATTGCTTGGTGCGCTTCTGTGTCAATGATGACCACGAAAGCAATTGTTGAGACACCTTTATCAGTTTCGTAGTATTGTTTAGTCGAAGAATTCGACAATTATCATAACACTGCAAGAGTTCGATAGAAGGTCGCCAGCATGGTCGGGACGATGACGTCACGCCGATTAACAACAATTCGCTATTCGCTCTGTTGAAATGAAACTCGCCTCAGCTCAGTTCCAAGACGAAGTTTCGACAGTGAGGTTTATACAAAGTGTGGACGAAATTTGTGCGCCAGTTGTTGAGGATTTTCGATTTATAAGGAAGGTATCGACGAGTACCTTCTTCAACTTGTGAGACGTTGTGGTCGATATTACAAAGGTTCGTTTTGTGGATTTAAAAAGTTAATCTTGTTCTTTTTGGCGCTCCTCCAAGGATAATCGATTCCCTGTGGTCTAGTTCGGATGTTGTTTACTTCCTGAGAGGAGTGTACGCGATCATAACCTTATATCCATGGGTGTAACCGGAGATTTTCTTGGAAGGTATTTGGAACAAAATAACACAACCGGAGGTCGAGATTATTTTAGCTTTAATCTATAACGAAATAAATAACAATCGTATGACATAAACAAAAATGCTTCTAATGTAACACAAATTCCCATTGTCCGGTACAAACGACCACCTTATGATTATGACTGAAGAAATGAGCACCTCAAATCCGACCATCCCCAATGAATCCCCCTGGCATATACCTCGGCTCCTCCATAATGGAGGGAATAAACCCCGGATCCACCTGGTCCATAAAAATTCAGATACACGGCACATAAATCAAAGGAATTCTTTCTCATTCGAACGACGACAATAACCCCGGGACAACGAAACAGTTTGACATCGCTAACTATGTACGCTGCTTTATTATCCAGGACAGGGAGTCGTAATCCTTCGAGCTACCGGATGAGATTACAGAAAAGCCCTGGAAATACTGCCATGCCGATATGAAGGAGACGTTCGGTCGTTAAAAAATCCATTGTTATTTTCTACTTAATTCCGGACTGAGAAGAACATAACTATTCCGGATGACATTGACGTTTTTTAAGTATTACGTCTTCCTACAGGGCTAGTATTCGACAGTGGACATCCTTAACTTGGTTATTTAGTCCGACATAATGAGAGTAATTTATTGCTCATTGTCAACGACCATGTTTATTGATACCTCCTATTTGAATGGGGGTGGTTTTTAAATCTTCTTCGAAACAGTTATAAAAAATGAAAAAATTACCATTAGATAATTTTAGTTCGTGTTAATAATTTTTCTCTATTTTTTTTTTAATGAAATTATTATTGATCTGGGATTATCATGTAATAGCACATTGTGATTTACACAAATTTATCTATCCCACTCAGGGTATTGCGATTCTGCACTTTATCCGTTGAGATATTGAATAATTGTGTGATAAGTTTGTTTATATCCTGAAGGACCTTGTTGGCAGATACATGGTGCGGATGTAATTAAGAAAATGATGAATAAAGCGAGTATCATCATATATGTATTTTGAATGAAATATACAGGTTGGAAAAATGGCCATTGACTACAGGTAAAGGTTGGGAACCTCTACAAAATTTTGAGTTTTATAATTATATGTTGGATAGTTTTTCGAAAATAATTTTCTTAACTCATGGAGCCTCGATCTTCGTATTTCTTGAGTTTTTTTTCTGTGCAAAACCTACGAATGGACTTTCGAGTTATGTTATGTTAGGTTGTTCTTATGTTATTCCTGTTTGTTTATATCCTTGAAGGACTTTGTTGGGAGATACATGGAGCGGTTAAAATTAAGAAAATTATTTATGAAGCTAGTATCATCGTATGTATTCTGAATGAAATATGTAGGTTGAAGAATTGACTGCGATAGGTTGAGAACCCCTACCAAATTTTAAGTTTTATAATTATATGTTGGATAGTTTTTCGAAAATAATTTTTCAATTCCAGGAGCCTCGATCTTCGTATTTCTTGAGTTTTTTCTCTGTGCAAAACCTACGAATGGACTTTCGAGTTATGTTATGTTAGGTTGTTCTTATGTTATTCCTGTTTGTTTATATCCTTGAAGGACTTTGTTGGGAGATACATGGAGCGGTTAAAATTAAGAAAATTATTTATGAAGCTAGTATCATCGTATGTATTCTGAATGAAATATATAGGTTGAAAAATTGACTGCGATAGGTTGAGAACCCCTACCAAATTTTGAGTTTTATAATTATATGTTGGATAGTTTTTCGAAAATAATTTTTCTATTCCAGGAGCCTCGATCTTCTTATTTCTTAAATTGTTTCTCTGTGCAAAACCTACGAATGAACTTTCGAGTTATGTTATGTTATGTTGTTCTTACGTTATTCCTGTTTGTTTATATCCTCGAAGGACTTTGTTGGGAGATACATGGAGCGGATAAAATTAAGAAAATTAGGTATGAAGCTAGTATCATCGTATGTATTTTGAATGAAATATGAAAATTTGACGATTGACTAGTGCGATAGGTTGAGAACCTCTCCAAAATTTTGAGTTTTATAATTATATGTTGGATAGTTTCTAGAAAATATGTTTCCGACTCTAGGAGCCTGGATCTTTTTATTTCTTGAGTTATTTCTCTGAACAAAACCAACGAATGGAGTCTCGATTTATGTTATGTTAGGTTGTTCTTATGTTATTCCTGTTTGTTTATATCCTTGAAGGACTTTGTTGGGAGATACATGGAACGGATAAAATCAAGAAAATTAGGTATGAAGCTAGTATCATCGTATGTATTTCGAATGAAATATATAGGTTGAAAATTTGACGATTGACTACTGCGATAGGTTGAGAACTCCTCCAAAATTTTGAGTTTTATAATTATATGTTGGATAGTTTCTAGAAAATATGTTTCCGACTCTAGGAGCCTGGATCTTTTTATTTCTTGAGTTATTTCTCTGAACAAAACCAACGAATGGAGTCTCGATTTATGTTATGTTAGGTTGTTCTTATGTTATTCCTGTTTGTTTATATCCTTGAAGGACTTTGTTGGGAGATACATGGAACGGATAAAATCAAGAAAATTAGGCATGAAGCTAGTATCATCGTATGTATTTCGAATGAAATATATAGGTTGAAAATTTGACGATTGACTACTGCGATAGGTTGAGAACTCCTCCAAAATTTTGAGTTTTATAATCATATGTTGGATAGAGTTTCGAAAATAATTTTCCGACTCTAGGAGCCTGGATCTTTTTATTTATTAAGTTATTTCTCTGAGCAAAACCAACGAATGGAGTCTCGATTTATGTTATGTTAGGTTGTTCTTATGTTATTCCTGTTTGTTTATATCCTTGAAAGACTTTGTTGGGAGATACATGGAGCGGATAAAATTAAGAAAATTAGGTATGAAGCTAGTATCATCGTATGTATTTTGAATGAAATATGAAAATTTGACGATTGACTACTGCGATAGGTTGAGAACCTCTCCAAAATTTTGAGTTTTATAATTATATGTTGGATAGTTTCTAGAAAATATGTTTCCGACTCTAGGAGCCTGGATCTTTTTATTTCTTGAGTTATTTCTCTGAACAAAACCAACGAATGGAGTCTCGATTTATGTTATGTTAGGTTGTTCTTATGTTATTCCTGTTTGTTTATATCCTTGAAGGACTTTGTTGGGAGATACATGGAACGGATAAAATCAAGAAAATTAGGTATGAAGCTAGTATCATCGTATGTATTTCGAATGAAATATATAGGTTGAAAATTTGACGATTGACTACTGCGATAGGTTGAGAACTCCTCCAAAATTTTGAGTTTTATAATCATATGTTGGATAGAGTTTCGAAAATAATTTTCCGACTCTAGGAGCCTGGATCTTTTTATTTATTAAGTTATTTCTCTGAGCAAAACCAACGAATGGAGTCTCGATTTATGTTATGTTAGGTTGTTCTTATGTTATTCCTGTTTGTTTATATCCTTGAAAGACTTTGTTGGGAGATACATGGAGCGGATAAAATTAAGAAAATTAGGTATGAAGCTAGTATCATCGTATGTATTTTGAATGAAATATGAAAATTTGACGATTGACTACTGCGATAGGTTGAGAACCTCTCCAAAATTTTGAGTTTCATAATGATATGTTGGATAGTGTTTCGAAAATAATTTTCCGACTCTAGGAGCCTGGATCTTTTTATTTCTCAAGTTATTTCCCTGTACAAAACCAACGAATTGAGTCTCGATTTATGTTATGTTAGGTTGTTCTTATGTTATTCCTGTTTGTTTATATCCTTGAAGGACTTTGTTGGGAGATACATGGAGCGCATGAAATTAAGAAAATTATGTACGAATCGAGTATCATCGTATGTATTTTGAATGAAATATACAGGTTGTAAAATTGGCGATTGACTACTGCTATAGGTGGGAACCTCTACAAAATTTTGGGTTTTATAATTCCATGTTGGACAGTTTTTCGAGAATAATTTTCCAACTCTAGGAGCCTGGATATTTTTATTTCAAGTTATGGCTCTGTACGAAACCTATCAATGAAGTCTTGAGTTATGTTATGTAGAGTAGTTCTTATGTTATTCCTTCAAGGTTACTTCCTCATATAAATTCAGCAATAGGTAGAATTAAAGTTGGTATTTATTGTCATTAAGGTCTCTCACGGAAAACTTAGGTCGATTAAAAATGAATAATCTTTTTTTTTTTCATTCCGAATGTAAAAAATGTCAACGATTATACAGCTATGATTTGTCATAGAATTCTTATAAGGAATTTCCATGGATATTACTCAGAATTCTGCATGGTAAATATTTCAAACATGGTCGTTGAACACAAAAGGATAGCGATTTAGTAATCATAGATAATGAATCAAGGCTTGTGTGCCACCATTATGTATTTTAATTATTTCTTAATTATCAGTTCGAACAATTTTGAATGACTTATTCTGGTAACTGAAATATTTGGAAGAGTAGTAGAATTATGAACCAATTGAACTCTTTCTTGGGTTCATTAGAGGTTGAATTCATCTTTTGATACCTATTTTATTTCTATTTTCAACCGCCCTTGACACAATCCAATAGTTTTTGAAGGCAAAAAATGAACATAGTCAATTTTTTTTACCGCAAAGCTTTACTCCGAATAGTTATGAAAGTTTGAATATCGATTTGGAATTGACAACTGACATGATGGTTCCCTATTCTATGATCACGTTTAGCGTAGCGACGTAGCCCGTAGCCATCTGTCATTTTCTTACATTGCCTGAGTGTACCAGGGTCGATCTCTCATAGGTCATAAATCTCTATCAATAAAAAGGTGGTTGTTTGTACCGGACAATAGGAATGATGACATCGACGACGGATCACAAAAATACTTATTTAAGATAATAGAGTAGTTCGAAAATATTTAAGAAAATATTCTTATTTTCAATTTTAATGAGGGATTAATTAGATAATTCCTGAATGAAAAATACAAGATACAGCTATCCGCCATGCTTGACGTCACAGGCCTACCACCTGTAAACATCAAACTGTCAGGTTCTGTGTTTTCAAATCTAATTTGCGAAGGGAAATAGCAAAGAAATATTTTATTACACTTGCAACATCGCAATTCTATTAAAAACAAACCTCTCAAATATTCCACTCACTCATGAGTCAGAACATGCTTGTAATATTCAGTCATTGATTATATTACCAACGACGACATAAAATCTAATATATTTCTGAGAAAGGGAAGTAACACCGAAAACAATATCGACATGGAAATAGAAAATCTTTTTGAGAAAACGTAGGTTCCTTAATGTTAAAATGAAGGGGAGTTATTCTAAGTCAGGATTATCATTCTCGCTTCTCAATTTCTCCCAAAACCCCGAAAACATATTGAAACATTCCCGAGTAGCGACATCAAATCTATCATATCCCATAAATGTCGTGTCTCGCATATGTTTATTTGGAAATTTCGGATCCCTTCCACTTTTCCTGGAAAGCATCGAGGTAATTTTACCACGATGCTTTCAGTATTATCATCCCTCCCCCATTAACAGGATTGAAAAAGATATTTTATAGATTTAAAACGTAAATGACAATATAGCCATCAACAATTCATCCTTTGAGGTTATGTAGGGGACAGTAAAAACCAGAAAATCTGTGAAAATCGAAAGATTCACATAGCTGTTAAATGTTTCACTCCATCGAGTTTAAAAAACCACGAACCAAATAAATTATCAGTAAAAACTAATCATTTCCTCTTGCCGGAAATAAACCACAAATACAGAACGAGGCAACATATGGGGAATAGTCCAACTGAAGTATTCATGTAGATTCTATCACTTCTCGCGCTTTTAACAACTTTCCAATTAATTTTCAGGTGGAGCAGAAATGAATACCATTCAGTCTGCCGTCCTAATCATCGTTCTGCTTGAGGGTGTGCATTCGTATAGCAGTAAGTTAAAAATTCATATTTTTCCCATGATGAATAAACGAGGTCGTTCAAAACTACGGAATGGAAGAGAGAGAGTGCAGGAATTTTTTTAAATGCACCCAAAGTCGTCCCTTCTGTTACCTCGATTGAACGATTTTGTATGTAACCGGAAATGGAATTTAATACATTTCCTAGGAAATATATACAGGGTGTTTTCAAAGGTGGGGCTTTTTTTTACCAGCAATAGAACTCATCAATTTAAGTCAGTATACCAAAAATCGTTCATGTAAAATATTTACCAGGGCCGAGTATTTCGTTACCCGCGAATCTGAGAAATTCCCAGCCCGAATGTGACTTAGGTTCGTATTGATATCTAAATGTGTAGATATTACTAGCTGTCTGTGGTCAGTATGCGGGAAATCATCTATGATGCGTATGATGCCCAAGTTTTCCGATCTCAACCTCTGTGAGGTCCTTTTTTTTTAATGGTGTATACTAACAGTGGGGTGAATAGTGCGAAAGAACTTCACTTCCCTTAGTTTGTTCAGCTCAATACTCTGATAAATGGATTTAAATTTCAGAATTCGGAAGAAAATGTGACGACATAGGATGTGCTTCTAACGAAGAATGCGTAATGGCCACCAAGACATGTTCTTATTTTGACAGAAAGGATGAGTGCGGCGAGTAAGTTCATCTTTTTCTGCTCACACAAAACCTTTTTTCGATTACTCGAAAAATTACAATTGATATCAAATATTCAAAAAAAAATTTTTCACAGATATCCTACTTGTAAAAGAGTCGGCAATGGTGCAAGAACATGTGACAATTACGTATGCCCCCCTTCAAAAGCCTGCAGGATGGATGGAGGCATACCGAAGTGTTTTGACGACGCCAGTAAGGGTAAGTGTGAGCCAACAATAATACCCAAACTCCAGTTTTCAACTGAGAATGGATCGAATCAGATAAAAAACAATTTGGTGACATTTTCAGTTTCTCCGCGTTGGCATCCTTGAAAAACTATCATTAGTGTTGGTACTTTTATGCACTAAAACTGTTACCGACATTACAGTTTCCTGCCGAAAACAGCAAAGAACTCTAATTCAAATGAGTTCTATTAACGTTTAAATATTACTCTAGATAATCTTTGGCCAAGATCGTGATTGGTTTTCGAGGACTAAGGACGACAAAAAGAAACCTTATTTTCATATTTATTGTCTATCATTTAACGGTAATAAGTAACTAAGCGTGTTTAAATCTAGTGTTCTGTAATTGATGATCAGATGCGTAAATTCAGGAAATTTGAATCGAAAGATAGTACTGTATTGGTACTTTTATGCACTTAAATTTTAACCGACATTACAGTTTTCTGCTGAAAGCAGCAAAAAAACCAAAACTCTACCTTAAATGAGTTCTAATTAACGTGAAAATATTACTCTAGATAATCTTTTGCCAAGATCGTGATCGTATAATGGTTTAAGGACTACGGAATTTGTGTATACGACCCAAATTACGCTTGATTCAATAGAAGAGATTTACAGGAAGGTAGGAAATTCAAAACACATATTTTAAGCACTCAAAACAAGAAAATCACAAGTTTATGTCAGAGTGCCAAAAAAAAAGGGAAACAAAAAACAAAAACCCCCTCCTTCTTTCCCTCAAATACCGTTGATCCACAAGTGAAGGATATCCATAGACGGCAACAGGTCGACTGGTGAGAATTCTCCCATATGATGTTTAAAGATGGTTGAGTAAGTTAAATGCTGCACTAAAGACTTCTTAACCTCAATTGGTGATTATGTGAGAATCCAGTGATGTGAGGAACTTCTCAGGAATACGACTATCATTAGACGGTGAGGAGAGGCCGAAGAGAACCGTCTCCTTTGAATCACGTTGGGGTGATATTCAATGAGAACAGTCCCATTTTTTATAGTTACCAACAACTAAATTCAACTAAAAAACATTATTTCAGTTGGAAAAGTGCCACTTTATGACACGAGCAACCTGAACAACAAGTACGACGGGCACAGTGGACAAGCCCAGCCAAGTGCCCCCGTTGGTAACTACAATCCGAGCGCACCTTCCGCATCTGGTGGTGCCCTCTATCCGAATATCCGACCAGACGGTAATACCCATCAAACCGGCTACAATAACCACGGTTACCAACAGCCGGCTGGAGGAGTACAGCGACCCATGGGAAATTATGGGGGCTATCAACAACCACCAAACAACTACGGTGCCCCTGCTGGTTACCCAGCGTATAACAACAGGCCAACGGGAGGTTATGGACAGCAGAACACGGGATACGGCCAGCAGAACGGTGGATATGGAGGTTATAACCAAGGGGGGTATAACAGACCCCAACAACAACCAGGAGGTAAGATTATCAGCTCTCAACTTCAAATCTTACTCTATTTAATCCACAAACTTCTATTTGCGTTTCACTGCCGCGCCGATAATAGCGGTATCCTGATTGAGAAAGCACAATAACCATCATTTGTTATGATGTGGCGCTCCAAAAGATCTTTCGAAAATAATGCATACTCCTCTCATCTTACAGCGCCCTCTGGATACTATGTAGCTGGGGCGGGTTACCAAAAACCAGCAACAAATAATGGCTATGGCTCAAATAATAACAGATACCAAAACACTGGTTATGGATACGCTCAAGGTGGGGATTATAATCTCAAGTTATTGATGCACGACATTTTATGCATGATTTCATATTATTGAAAGTTGGAGCATGATTAATTTTTTTTTGCTTTTGGTCTTCCCATTGTGAAATAGTTCTTTATATTTGTAGCTTTCGATTTGGCTATCTGAGCTAATCCAGTGCACCAAATGTGACATTCGCGCATTCTATTTGCTTCGAAAAGCGTGCGCGAAACAACAACAACCGAGCCCTCCGGTGCACGAAAACCAAATCGAAAGCGGCTATTTGGGATAATCTTCAAAAATCGACCATAGAAAAATATTAAATTATAGGGAAAAATGGCGCTGAAAATGACAAAATGTCGGGCCGAGAGGTGATCAAAATATTCTGTCATTTCTTTCATTCATAACAAGTAAATCAAATATTTTTTATTAGATTGCGGAATCAATAATAATGCCTGTAGGAGTCGAGATAACCACTTCGGACATTTTTGATTATGTGGGTGAACGTGATAGCTGATAACAAATGACCACTATATTGAAAAATTTTGAAATAACGATAAAAAATCAGCATCCAGGAAGTACTTGCTGCAAACTAACAAATTCTTTGAGATACGTTGCCCAATCTTCAAGATTGTCTGCCATTTTTCAACTGCCTTGGGATTCAACGGGAATTTATGCGAAGAAATTTCATAAGAACTATATGATGAGCATTGAGAAACAGAGCACATTTTTCTTGATCTTATTCCCGCATGACCTCTTACAATCCGCTGCATTTTCAGATCATATACAGTTTATTTGAAACAATTGTCCTCAAATTATCATCTAAATATATCACTTTCGATACATAAATGACTTAAAATCATACAAATAATTCCCACTTCTCCCATATAAACACATAAACGTTAGTTTGTTGTTCCCTCTCGAGTGTTTCAAACGATAAAAAGTAGATGTCACTCACTCCGTGATTCTTTCCTATATTCGCGATTCCAAAAGTCTAAACGCCTCCTGCCGGCAAAATCACGAACCTAGAAAACGAGTATTGTTTTCATATTTCACGTGCTTATAAGCCAGATATTTTCATTTTATATCCAGGAACCAGCTATTCTTGAGGTATATTTAGAAATTTTCATCGTTTACTGAGCAGAGTAATTGGTATTGAAAAAAAAATAGTCGATAAGGGTATAATATTAGTGTTATTCAGTTGAAATAAGATCACCATTTTCTGGGGCAGGTTTGAATGGTGATTCAGAAATGTAATTCAATAATTATCAACAAGAATGTTATGAAATTGATCTTCGTATTTCAAATGACTTTGACTTAATCTTTATGTAAGAAAGAAATTACAATCATCTTCAAGGTGAAGTCTGAATGAAACGATTTTATGTTGAAATAATATATATGGACATGAATTTTAGGATATTGGATTACATAACAATGAGTGAACAAAGTTCTATTAGTGAAAAAAAACAGTTTACAATAGTAATTGTTGTGTCTTAAATTGCTCCTCGAGGAAAAATCCAAACAGGGCTAAACATTTCCATAAATTTCAAAAGAAAGATGCCTCAGCACTTTGTGTCACTATTGCCTTTGGTATAGTGAAAAAAATGGACCGTAGAAAAGAAAATAGTTGACTATTAGGTGTAGCTTCCAAATAATTGAACACTGTCGTCAAACTCAAATAGTGCTCCATTTTTCCTCCATTGTTCACCTAAAATCAATAAACATGACACTACACTATCAATAATCCAATCATTCACTAAAAAGTCTTCACATAAAACTCACAAAATCGAAGGAAAACCCTGAGAAACACCTAAAACAATCCGTTTGACCACCATAAATCCCGAAAAGGTACTCGTTTTCCTCCATGTTTGTTTACATTTCGCAGCGCCCTCATCGGTAGTTGGCGAATAATCCTCAAAAATCGACCATAGAAAAAGCGGGGACCGTGGTACTCGACTGTGTTCGATAGCAATCTACTCTAAAGAATCTACTCTAGAAAACTTTCTCACTCGATTGATGCCGGTTCTATGTAAAAAGAAACAAGCGCGCAAAAGCCTCCCTTCAAATTCCCAAAATATCCTTATTTAAATTTCGAATTTTTTCAGGAGGATATGGTGGATACGGAAGCAACAACGGCTACGGGAACAACCCAACCGGGCAGTACGGAACAAGGGGAAACACCGGCTCTACGTTCACCGACTCCCTAAAGGACGCCCTGAAAAAGATAGGTTCGGATTTCCTTCAAAAAGCGGTTTCTGGTGCACTGAAGAAAAATTGAATTGTCGCTTTAGCCTCGTAGGATAATTATAATTCTCCATTTCTTTGCAGGGATATTGATCCTAGTGGTCCACTGTAACGGCCAATACTATTGGAGGTAGAACAAGAAAGAAACAATGGCGCAATAACGAAAGAGCTGTGATTGTTTTGTAATATTAGAAGAGATTTATGTTAGGAAGATTGAAGAATAAATTGTTTTCGTACCTGTTCTAGTCATTGAGGTCATCTGGCTCGTTCGCGCATGATTTCTACCAATTTTAGTTTATAGATTTCCTGATTTTTTTCATATCGAGCGTTCAATTGGCTTTTCATATGAGTATAACTATTTATGTTCGCTGCTTCTTGTGTTTTCTTCTGCATGTTCATCCAGTACTAACCAATTTAAAGTTGACTATTTTCAGGATACACTTACACTTTTAACATCTGCACGCTCTCTACATGAAATGGGTTTGGAATTTATTATTTTGGAAGCTCTATATTTTGCTAATATGCCGTTGGTTTTTTCATTGTTCTTTTTTTATTGTTCAATTTTTGTTATAACAATATTGCGTTGCTTTTGTGTTAACCTACTAGTGGAGTATTAAAACAATGTAGCAATTAATTTTCTTTCTTTTCTTTTTTTATACTGCACAATTTTTTAAGTGCTATCAGTGTTGCCAATCAGCGGATTTTAATAGCCTCTTGCTGTTTTTTTTTTCGATTTTTAAATATTTTGGATTTTTTCAAACGACACGTAGTTTCGAGAGAATTTTACAAGAAAACTTAATTGATAATTTAATTTATCAAATTAGGCAAAAGATATCAGGCTGGATCGGTAGTTCAAATTTCCTATCCGAGTAGACCTAGGTATGTATTGGCGACTCCAAAAGTCTAAACGCCCCCTGACGGCTAAATTCCGAACCTTGAAAACGAGTATTGTTTTCATATTTCACGTGCTTTTGAGCAAGATATTTTTATTTTATATCTAGGAACCAGGTTTTCGTGAGGTATATTTAGAAATTTTAATTACTTTTATTTATTTTCAAAAATATAGTCTGCAAGGTATTTTTCTCATTGTTATTCAGTTGAAATACGTTCACAGGGTTATTGAATTTTAGGTTACAAGTTTGAGTTTAATTTTCTGGGACAGGTTTGAGTGATGATTTAGAAAGTTAAACTCAAATAGTGCTGTTGAATTATTACCAATTTCGATATAATTAAAATTGAAAAAACCCGATTTCCCGATTTGTTCAACTTAAATCAATAACCTTGACATTACACTATCAATAATCCAATCATTCACTAAAAAGTCTTCACATAAAACTCACAAAATCGAAGGAAAATCTTGAAAAATCCTGAAATAATCCGTTTCATCATGATAAATCCCGAAAAGGTACTCGTTTTCCTCCATGTTTGTTTACATTTCGCAGCGCCCTCATCGGTAGTTGGAATCACGAATTACATTTATTACTCATTGAAATATTATTGCCTGTGGATATAATGTATTTTTTTTTCGTATTCATTCTTCAAAACAGAATAACGGAACAAAAATCTTAGGATTTAAATTTCTTGAACGTAGCTTGTCAAATTTTTCACCCTGAATAAATAAGAAAATACGGTTTTTCTTTGTCTCCCGAGTTAATTCTATGGTTCAATGAACGACTTTTTTCGATTTATTTACGCAAAATTCAAATTGTTCGACATATTCCTAAAAACAGCAAAAATGTGAAAAATAATCCAATAATAATGGTACTTTTATTAGATATATTCACACTATACAAATAATTTGTTAATTAAGTCATTCTTATCATCTTCGTATTCTTCAATCATATTTGAATCGAATTTTCAAGGAATAACAAGTCCCATTTCAAATAAATTTTCTTGTTGTTTCACTATTCATAGTTGGAATTCCCTCATGAGAAAAATGAATGCCAATCTCACTCTTCGAAAATTTGTGAAAATAAAAAGTAAGTAATATCGATAGTAATCCTGGTAATAAAATATTGCACTCCGTCAAACTTTCAAAACCATCAATTGAAATTCTTCAACCTTGCACTGTCAATTTTCGCCCAATCGATACTAGAATTCGGATAAAATCCATGGGTTTCTTTGATAACCCAGAAGGAATCAATAGTTGCCCCCTCTTTATCGTCCGAAATTTGCTCGAAATATATATGTGTCCCATTGTAAGCTTTCATCTTTGTATACCCGTAATCGCTACTGGTGAAAGCGGACCATTCAGGTCTCGGCTCGATAAACTTGTCCCTTCCTTCCTTACAACCTGCAGAACCGGTTGTGAACTGCACGGGTGCTTTCGGGTTCTTGTACGGTTCATCGTAGCTTCCGTTGTATATCTTATGGTCGAATATGGGCCAAAGTCTTTCGTAAGAGTGTTCGTGGGCCCATATTTCTATGTCGACTCCGTAATCGTAAAATAATTTCTCCAGTCCGAAAAACCTGAAGAACGGCAATCCGACCCTTGTCAAAGTTTCGTTTCTGGTGCAGTCGTCGTTATCGGTGTTACTACAGTACATCGGTCGGTGACCCATCACGATTATCCAGGGCTGTTTTTCCCTATTCTCCGGTAAGTTCGCCTTGGCTAGATCGTCTTCCAACCACTGGTATTGAAAGACCAACGGTTTCAAGCCGTAGTTCAGGAAATAATACACTTCCGTCGATATGGATATGATATGTAAAGGTCCTATATTGAAGCTGTAAGCTGGAAAATCAAAATTAGGCATGTTAAATCTCTTCCGGTAGTTACTGAAATTGTAGTTTTCCTCGTGGTTCCCCGGACATGTCATATAAGGGACGTATGCGGCAACTGATTCGATTTGTCGCATGAATTCATCTCCTACCTTTCCGTTCTCCGAGTCCATATCGTATGCGAAGTCGCCGACGTGTAAAATAGCGTCGTACATTCCTCTTTGCGTTTCTTCTTGTAGTCTGGCTAACGATTGGGCATTTTCGTTGCCCATATCGCCATATATTGCGATAAGTGGTTGCCAGTTTTCCACCAACGGTGGGGTTTTGAACCAAAATAAGTTGGACCAGCTGAAGTGACTTCCACAGTGATAAACATATTTACTGTCGGGTGTTAAATTAGTCAACGTCACTTTGTGGATATATTGAGAATGATGTTCGTTTCCACCATCGACAAAAAGTTCAGATTCGCCGTTTTCCTGAAGTATCAATCCCCCAATTCCATATTCTACTATTGAAGCTTCCGTATCGTTGAATGTCGACCATGTTATCACTATATCACTCGTATTTTGGCCAAAAGATATGTGGATCTGTTCAGGTCGATACCACACAATATCAGATTGAACTGCTGAAACACTTAAAAAGCATATTGCTAAAATAAAACATTCTCGTTTGAGGTTCATGTTACTGTTTGTGAGGAATAACAGGAAATCACAGTATCTGTTATGATAACATTATTATGCATTGGGCTTACTCATTGTTATCGATAGAACTAAAAATACGCTATTGTATGAAATAAGTCAAGGTCAAACAACAATAATTGTTAAATACATAATTAATACATCTACTAAATAAATATAACCAGATGTCAAAATGTCAAACTACAACTACATTGACACAGAACATATGTGGCTAGGTCATAGAAAAAAAAATTTTATTTTCTTCGTGATTCCAGAAGTCTAAACGCCTCTGCCGGCTCAATACCGAACCTAGAAAACGAGTATTGTTTTCATATATCACGTGCTTTTGAGCCAAATATTTTCATTTTATATCAAGGAACCAGGTATTCGTGAGGTATATTTAGGAATTTTTCTCGTTTTCTGAGCAGAGTAATTGGTATTGAAATAAAATAGTAGGTAAGGTATTTAATCAGTGTTATTCAGTTGAAATACGTTCACAAAGTTATTGAATTTTAGGGTAAGTTTGAGTCCAATTTCTGGGGCATGATTGAGTGGTGATTCAGAAATGTTATTCAATAATTATCAATAAGAGTATTATGAAATTGATCTCCGTATTTCAAATGACTTTGACTTAATCTTTATGTAAGAAAGAAAGTAGAATCATCTTCAAGGTGCAGTCTGAATGAAGCGGTTCTATATTTGAATAATATATGTACATGAATTTCAGGACATTGGATTATATAACAATGATTGAACAATGTTCTAGTACTAGAAAAAAAAAGTTTACAATTGTAATTGTTGTGTCTTCAATTGCTCCTAGAAGAACAATCAGAACATGGCTACACATTTCCATAAATTTCATAAGAAAGATGCCTCAGCAGTTTATGTCACTAATGCTTTTGGCAGAGTGGAAAAAATGGACTGAAGAAAAGCACGAATGATCGACTATTAGATGTAGCTTCCAAATAGTTGAACACTGTCGTCAAACTCATATAGTTCTCTATTTTTCCTGTTGAATAATTATCAATTTCGATATAGTTAAAATTGAAAAAAACTAATTTGTTCACCCAAAATCAATAAATCTATCAATAATCCAATCATTTACTGAAAAGTCTTCACATAAAACTCAAAAAATCGAAGGAAAAACCTGAAAAACACCTAAATAATCCGTTTCACCACGATAAATCTCGAAAAGGTACTCGTTTTCCTCCATGTTCGTTTACATTTCGCAGCGCCCTCATCGGTAGTTGGAATGGCGAATAGAAGGATCCTGCGAATAGGAACTCTATTCTCTATGGTTATTATCATAGATTATGACATATTGACCATAGACAACTGAGTTGTCTATGATATTGACTTAACCTTACAAATTTCGATTTTCTTAAATCCTACGAATCCTACGATATTTTTGCTAAACTCATGAAAAGGAATAATGTTTTCCAATAACTTGATATCGAAAACTTTAAATGGAAGGTACGACGAATTACCTATACTTTTGATATATTTGTGTTGAGACAGCTACTCCATGTACTTATTATTCCAGATTGTTCATTCCACACAATTATTTTTACATCCCATTAGCAGGAGTAAAAACGAAAAATGCTATTGAATTGCCCGAAAAACCGAAAAAACCTTTGGGTTCCTTCTTTAGATTTATACGAGACCAAAAAGCTGTTCTTCTCAGGGATAATCCAGAATTAAAAGTTACAGCCATAGTGAAAAAATGTGCGGAAGATTGGAGAAATATTCCTCCAACAATTAAAGAAAGATATGATAACGAATACAAGGCTGAAATGGAAGGTTTTGCCAAAAAACATCTAGATTATTCTATGAAGTTAACGGATGAACAAAGGGAATATATAAAACAATTAAATCGGGAGAAAATAGATGGTACAAAAAAAAGAAAATTCAAAAAGGTTGGTAGTACTTTAGTTTGTTATTATTTTGTGAGTTACAATCATTTTTAATATTGTAGAAACTTAGGGATTTGCATAAACCAAAGAAACCTGCGAGTGCATTTCTTTTGTACATAATAGATCAGTCTAACTTAAAAGGCCAGAAAATTACTGAAGTAATGAAAGATATGAAAGGAGCATGGTACCTTTTAGATGAATCAGAGAGAAACCAATATTTCGAGAAGGCAAAACAACTTATGGAAAAGTATAAAGAAGATCTGGAAAAGTGGGAGACGCAAATGATACAAGAAGGCCACACGGATCTAGTTCGAAGCGGGGTTCTCGACGAAAAGAGGCCCGCAACTGCTAAAAAGGAGGCCGTTTCGAAAAAGAAAAAACCCACCGAGAAAACAATCAAGAACGAATAGGAATTAGGTGTCTTCGCCCAACCAGTCCCGCCAGTGGGCGAAGATAAACTGTTTCATATTGAAACACGTTATTTGAACGGGAAAATTTCTACAGATGACAAAGAGAAAAATATACGTTACGATTCTGAAATTGGTTCAAATAATTTGGTTTCCTCGGATGATAAGGTGGAGAGTGCTCGGGAAGGACAAACTGATTCGAAAAGTAATCAAAAAGGGTTTTTGAATAGGTTCAAATCTATTTTTACAAAATGAGGATACTGTTTTCGCTTTGTATTCGAATGAATTATGCTTTTTTTTAGTTTAATAAAACTTATTTCTTTGAATTTTAATTTTGAAGCGGTGATTATCCAGATTCCAGCTTAAACTGTGACGATGAGAAGATTCGAGGAAAAAACACTGATTATTATAAAATAACATTCATTCAAAATCAACAAACTAGAACAAATCACAAATAAATAAATAACACATGAGAAATAAATAAATCAACAGAAAACGGCAGTGCTATATTCTATACTTTCAATATAATCATGATTGTCAATTTAGCACCATTTATTTCAAAGTATATGTTTATTCGTGATTGAAATAACAAAACCAAGAAACATGAAATAAATACGTTATTTCATTCATTATCTAGATTATTCTATGAAGTAAACTGATGAACAAAAGGAATATATAAAACAATTAAATCGGGAGAAAATGGATGGTAAAAAAAAAGAATATTCAAAAAGTTTGTTATTATTCTGTGGGTTACAATCATTTTTAATATTGTAGAAACTTAGGGATTTGCATCTTCCGGATTCCAGCTTAAACTGTGACGATGGGGAGATTTGATGGAAAAAACTGATAATCATAAAATAACATTTATTCAAAATCAACAAACTAGAAAAAATCACAAATAAATAAATAACACATAAGAAATAAATAAATCAACAGAAAAATTGCATCTATCTGATAAGTCTACTATAATTTCAATATAATCATGATTGTCAATTTAGCACCATTTATTTCAAGGTATATGTTTTTCGTGATAAAAATAATGAAACCAAGAAACGTGAAATAACGTAGATATACCTGAATAATCTATTTTCCTAATGTAATGCTTCTTATTCGGAATGTTTTCATGATCACCATTATATGTTCTTAAATTAATAAGCGATAAAATATCTTATTCGAATTAAATAAGGTAAAAATTTCGAGACAGCAACGCAAAAACTAACAAGATACCTTCTCGAAACTATTGCACTGGCACTAAATATAAATTCCATCGTACTTGGACAAATACTATATAAAATTCAGGAAATTCTATAATGTTATTTACAGTCCCCATATAAATTTTTATCCCAACCGTGACCAACTTTAAAAATATACAAAAGGTCAAAAAATTCTCATTTAAATCTTCAGACCCGTGTCCAAATTGAGCAATTGTTTACAAAGTTCGTACGTAGAAAACGACACGGCAACCATAGGAATTGCCCTCATATAGTTGATAGACATGCCACGATACAAACCATTCACAACTCCGTTGTTCTGGTAGATCAATTTCAGAGTCAAAAACATGCTTTGTCCGAACTTCTCCGTTTGAGGATTCAACATCGCCAACTGCATTCTCCTTCTAGTGACATCCAACGGATAACTGACGCTTTGTGCCACGGCCCCAGCCAAACCTGAAATTTCATAAAAATTAGGCGACAGCTCTTGATTTGGAGGAAAGTTTTCAAATATTAAGATTATGTTTTTCCTTACCTCCACATATCAGCTTGGCAGGCACCGAAAGGACCAAACCTCCAGTATTCTTCTGACAGGGATTGCAAGTAAATCGGGGCAAATACTTCATACAACCGTACTTGAACTTTTCGAAACAGTAAAAAGACAGGCCAGCGTAGGGAACCATACCCATCAACGTCGGAACGAAACCACGGTATAATGCCCTTGTACCTCCTTCCTCTTTGAATATTGTAACGGCTGCATGTGTAATACCATTATATACGTGTTCACCTTTGATCTACAAGAAAAGAAATCGAAGCAATAAAATCTATAATTGCAAATTAAAATTAAAGCTGGTAACTTTATATTCATTTCTTAAAAAAATATTGTCTCATTTAATTGCAGCCAATAACTGCATCATGAAAAATCATATAAATCCAAAAAAGTAATGGATGTTAACGAAAAGACATGTGAAATAATACTCATTTTGATGTATTCAATTTAATTCGGAGATTTTTTCATTTGAAGTTCATTCATAAAAATAAAATGACAACTACAATGAGCACTGAAAGTCATTTTGTTACACAGAAACAAGCAATTTATGATACTTTTCCATGAATTAAATGACAAGTGTTGAAAAATATAGCCCTCATCTAAGTAGAACGAGCGCTCAAATACCCGTTTTGGTACACAAAAAAAAATTGAGATTTTTTATATATTCAGGAGAATTCAGTGTTTCCATCATTGAAGTTTATTAAAATAAACTGACCGTATTTGAACACTGAAGACCATTTTGGTACACAGAAAAACTAAGTTTTTCTGATATAATCAATAAAATTCAGTGATTCTATCATTCGAAGTTCATAAAAATAAAATGACAGTAGAATGAGCACTGAAGGTTATTTTTTTTTATACAGAAACAAGCAATTCATGATACTTTTTCATGAATTAAATGACCTGTTGAAGTGTTGAAAAATATCTTAAAAACTCACTTGAAATGCCAACCTTGCTCTTATAGTATCCAACGGATATGTTAACCCTACGGCTGTTAACCCAGCCGCTGCACCAGCCAGAAACTTGTCTATATGCGACTTGGGTCCGAAGAATCCTTCTAAGTGTCTCTTATAAACTTCGAAAGAAGTGAATTGAGTTGCAGCGTAGGGAAAAATCCTAACCATTTGGGCCCCGTTGCCTTTATAAAGCGCTATAAGCGATTCAGACTTGATTATGTGTTTCATTCCGGTTATTACTCCGTGAGAGGCATGGTGTTTACTGTGGGCTTGCATTAAAATTTTCACTCGGTCTAAAGGGGCCACTGCGGTTTTTGATACCATTCCAGCAATTCCTGAAAATATAGAGAGATTTTTTAATGTTTGGATTTGCATCACTCGATCTTATTCCACTTTAGGATGTTATGTCTCCATTAATTGTATCAGGTATTGTTTCAGGTAATTGTTTCAACATTTAGAACATATTCTTTTGTTCTATTGAATTACAACAATATAATTATTTTCATTTCAACAAGAAGTTTGAAGGAATATGTTGAGTAATAACATAATTATAGGATGGAGTTATATTGTACAAATCCACATATTTTTCATTTTCTTATATTCATTAGTGTATACTTTAATTATTTATCAAATAGAAAAAGTGAAATATCCCATTGAAAAGAAAAAAAACCCAATTCAAGATTATCTTGGACCTTAAATTTGTTCACGTTACGTTAAACCCAACAAAGATTCTAATCCTCACTCGATTATTCATGAGCCATGGTAATTATAATTGTAAAACGATATAAAAATTTCTCAATAATCCATTATGGATAACTGAATAATTATATGGTAGAAAGTGTTTATTATCTTCAGCACAAGAAGGCGGGATCCCCAATCACCCAATATTATTGAGTATGAACAATGTATCATTGAATTTTTCTTCCCGAATTCAACAATCACAAATTATGCAACTTCAACAATAGTTGAAATAGGTTATCAAAATTCGTAAATACAAACATATCACTCACCTCCAGCTAATAAATTCCTCGAAATAAAATGAATCTTTCTCTCCCTTTCAATCTCCATGTTCTTGATTTTCCACAAAGACGAAGTTGAATGGAAATATCGAACAGGTAGATCAAAAACCTGATACACTGCTTTCAAGAGATGTACCCGAACTTTCTCCCCATGAATGCAACGACGTCCGAAGATGTCTAGCTTAGAACTGAAGAAAGTCGGCCTTCAGACATCCTTCCTAGATTTCACTTTTAATAAAATGTGGTAGGTAAAGGTAATTAGGTATGTTTCAAAGGATAGTGAGGTTACACCATCTCGTATGATTCCACATTACGAGATGTCAATCTCGAAGAAGAACGCGTGTTCGGCGTGTTATGATTGATTTGTGTGTTGCGAATTTGAAACTGAAAACTGATCATGATACAGTTCGTTTATAAAATTTAATTGATATAAGTTCGAATTTCGCAACTGATAATGACGTCAATTCAACGCTTAGAAATGTAAAAATTATACAATTTGAATTTTCCAATCACATTGCAGTATGAATGCAGAAATTAACGATTCGATTGGCGCTTTGACCTTCTATTCGTCGATTCATTTTTATGACAACCAGTGGCGGTTCATGTGAGTTTACTGTGTTGGTAATTTTCAACTTTTTCAGTTGAAATTAAATTTGAACGGTCTATGTTTCAGATTTTTTCGTAACAAGGCGGTACCCTTTCAGGTATCGAGTGTTCAAATGTGAAAAACCTCGCGTTGGCTCTGATTAGACTTTGTTTCAGTATTTTCTGTTGACCGAAAAATCGATTTCGTGGCGCTTTATTTTTTCATAATCTATAATACGAAAAATTGTTCTATACTTCATGATTTCTAAACAATGCTTCCATTGTCAGTCAAAAACTTTATATTAAAATTCTTCAGGTTGGTATTAGTTCCACACCTGATTCAAGCAAGGACCTACTTTGAGAAGACCAGTCGCGATTCCAACTACCGATGAGGGCGCTGCGAAATGTAAACAAATATGGAGGAAAACGAGTACCTTTTCGGGATTTATTGTGGCGAAACAGATTATTTTAGGTGTTTTTGAGGTTTTTCTTCGATTTTGTGAGTTTATGTGGAAACTTCTCAGTGAATGACTGGATTATTGATAGTTTAGGGTCAAGTTTATTGATTTTAAGTGGACAAATTGGTTTTTTCAATTGTAATTATATCGAAATTGATAATAACTCAACAAGAAAAATGGAGCACTATTTGAGTTTGACGACAGTGTTCAATTATTTGGAAGCTACACCTAATAGTCGATCGTTTTTGTTTTTCTTCGGTAAATTTTTTCCGCTATTCCAAACGCATTAGTGACACAAACTGCTGAGGCATCTTTCTTATGAAATGTATGAAAATGTATAGGCCTGTTGTGATTTTTCTTCTGGAAGCAATTGAAGACACAACAATTACAATTGTGAACTGTTTTTTTCTAGTACTAGAACTTTGTTCACTCATTGTTATATAATCCAATGTCCGAAAATTTATGTACATATATTGTTTAAACATAAAATCGTTTCATTCAGACTCCACCACGAAGATTATTCTAATTTCTTTCTTACAGAAAGATTAAGTCACAGTCATTTGAAATATGATCCATTCCATAACACACTTGTTGATAATTTTTGAATTTCCTTTCTGAATCACCACTCAGACCTGCCCCAGAAAATTGGACTCAAACTTGTAACCTAAAATTCAAAAACTTTGTGAACGTTTTCCAACTGAATAACACTGATATAAATACCTCACCAACTAGTTTTTTTAATACCAATTATTCTGCTCAGACAACGATAAAATTTCTTGAATATAGCTCACGAATACCTGATTCCTGGATATAGAATAAAAATATCTGGCTTAAAAGCACGTGAAATATGAAAACAATACTCGTTTTCTAGGTTCGAGATTTAGCCAGCAGGGGGCGTTTAGACTTTTGGAATCGCGAATAGCCGCGTTGAACGATCATGGTTCGGATTATGAATAAACTATTTGGAAATGTATGCAACTCTCAGTGCCAAAAGATGTGAAAACCAGACTTATGTTATTGTGAAATTTTAATTATTCATAATTTAAAGTTTTTACCCCTGTCGGCATTTTTTTTCTTCAACAATTCCAACCATAGACGAATAATGGTCTGCACACGTGAAAATTTTCACGAAGACGATAAATCAAATTAAGAGATACGCCCCCAATCGGACATTCAAAGAACTGGGCTATGGGCCATTGAAATTTCGCGTGTTTTCCATTGTTCAGAAGTGAAACTTATTTTTGATTTCATTTAAATATTTCATGTAGGTGCTCCATGATACCCTAAAACGCCATGTAGGGAAGTTGCTGAAGTTATTATAATATAATTTTTTTCCGAGCAGAAACTTTGATAATTTCAGTAAAAAAAAAATTTGAATCATTTATAACACTTAAAAATTGTACTGATTTCGAATATATGCGTCTCCCATAAATTGTACCATTTTTTTTTAGCATTGCAGTATGAGCGTTTAATGTGAGAAAAACATAAAGTTTTTACTCAATACGAATGCCAAGTTACGAAATGAATTGATAATTCTTGGTAGATAGTACACGTGTATTAGTTGTGTTGAGTTGAAATTTAGTTTGGTTTTAGTAGTGTATATTGTATCTTCTGAAAGGTAGGAATGAAGATTTCTTTATACATATTCTATTCGTTTCGTAAGCATTATATTTTGGGGAATCCTAACCTGGTACCTTGTTCGAATTTTTCACTTTTGGAAATATTCTCTTTTGGATACGTTCAACTTTTCACCGCATTTTCTGTAATCAGTAATCAATCATAGAAAATACGCATTCAATCATTAACATCTTATAGGTTATGTGATGATGAGAATATGGTAGCATTGATGAAAAATAGTAAAATTCTGATATAAAAATGCCTTTAAAGGGCGTCAAAGTTCTCGAACTAGCTGGCCTAGCTCCGGCCCCTTTCTGTGGAATGATTTTATCCGACTTCGGCGCTTCCGTTATGAGAGTGGATAGGGTATTTTCACGTAATAATTTCAAGACATTCCTCTTCTATTGTCATCATAAAATTTCAGGTCGTTTCTAACACAGATCTAGACTGTCTCGGACATGGAAAGCAATCAATAGCACTGAACTTGAAGGATCCGAAAGCAATCGAAATATTCCGTAAAATGTGCATGTCATCGGACGTGCTCTTAGAACCGTTCCGAAAGGGTGTAATGGAATCGCTCGGTTTGGGTCCTGCGGTTTTGATGGAACAAAATCCGAAGTTGATATACGCTCGACTGACTGGTTTTGGCCAGTTTGGTCCTTACAGTAATAAAGCAGGTCACGATATCAACTACTTGGCGTTATCCGGTTTACTGTCTTTATTTGGACGAAAAGATCAGAAACCCACCTTTCCTGTAAATGTGGTTGCGGATTTTGGGGGTGGCGGCTTGATGTGCGCTGTTGGTATCCTTTTGGCTCTAATCGATAGGGGTAAATCCGGAATGGGTCAAATAGTCGACAATAATATGGTGAGTGGATCTGCGTATCTTGGAAGTTGGTTGTACAGGTCGCAAGACATGCCGATTTGGGGCCAGAAGAGGGGAGAGAATATATTGGATACCGGATATCCTTTTTACGAAGTGTACGAGACGAAAGATGGGAAATATTTATCAGTTGGATCCCTCGAAACACAGTTTTACGAAGCTTTATTGAAGGGTTTAAATTTAAAACCTGAAGATGCTCAGCAGTACGATCCCAAAACGAAAGAGGTTTTCACGAACATATTCAAGCAGAAAAATTTAGACGAATGGTTGGAAATATTCGAAACGTTGGACGCATGTGTAGCCCCGGTTCTCTCAATCGAAGAAGCCCCTTTACATCCGCACAACATAGAACAAGAAGCATTTTTCGAATCCGACGGAAGAATGTATCCTTCGCCTGCTCCGAAACTCAGTAGGACTCCGGGTTCCGCTAAAAATAAGAGAAAGCCTCAAATAGGTGAACATACCGAGGGTGTTCTCAAAAATTTGAATTATACAAATGAACAGATTTACGAGTTGGAGAGAAATGGATCGATCGGGATTTATCGAAGAAACAAACTTTGATGAATATTATAGATTGATTGGTTGAGGGGCTACGTTAGTATGAAAAATGTCGAAGTTCGATACTATGAACTGATTCTCCTTAAGCAATATCGAATGAATTGAAGAAGTTTTAGTACACTCCTAAAATGAGTGAAATCATTGACGTTAAAGGGAACGAAGGGTATACGATATTATGTTATATTTTTAAAGCAGAGGAGTTTTAAATATATAGTATGTACTGCCATAAAAATGGGATCAAGCAAATCTGAATTTTTCTTATATTTTTATATGAATTGGTAATAAAAAGCATAAATTCAGATATTTATTGAACATTTGAGCCTAACGAATGATACTTTGTGTTTTATATATAGGGTAAAATTTAAAAAACTGATTAGAAATGTCGATTTCAGTTTGGAGGGGCTACAGTTAATCAGTCGAGTGAGAAATTTCCATTAAATACTCAGGAATAAATGCTATTTGCACATCAGAAAACCATCATAAATTCCTCATGTTGAAAGTTGAGCCATACGTTAATTACTTATTTGAACTCATTTTTCAACGATCTTTGTTGGAGCAGATCAGTTTGTTATTCCTAAAATAGGCTTTACCTTTTTCTCAAGATATTCTAATGGTTAGATAATGAGTAATTTCTGACGGTTAGCAAAACCGATTATTTACCAAACAAGATAAAAAGTGGTTACAATAAATTAAGTGGATGTTAGAGTGACATGAAAGAACACAGTATAGATAAGTGCAGTGTTAGGTAGTAAACAGTTCGAGATGTTTTCGTTTGATTATCATAAGTTTTTTAGAAAAAAAACGTCCTTTGAAATTGCGTCTTCAACCAACAAGAATTCGTTTGAGGTCCGCTTTAAAAGTTGTTGGTTTTTTCTTCAATCGTATTCACTATTTCATTATAATATATATGTAGTTTGTTTTAACACTTCTGGTGATGTATTTAACAGTGAGACGAAAGTAGGTAAGTATTTCCTTCGACATTATTTGCAAATTAGGTATTTATTTATTATTTCCATAGACGAATAATAATTCGTAAAACTTTTTGCTACTTTTATTCGTCTATGATTGTTTTCGATAAAACACCGTTGGAATCTAGAAGAATAATTTTATTATTCGTCTATGGTTGAATTGTTAAAGAAAAAAAATGGCAGTCATGGAAACTGCCGACAGGGGTGAAAACTTGAAAGTATGAATAATTCAAATTTCACAATAACATATATAAGTCTGGTTTCCACATCCTTTGGCACTTTATAAACCAAACCATGATCGTTCAAAGCGGCTATTCGCGATTCAAAAAGTCTAAACGCCCCCTGCTGGCTAAATCCCGAACTTAGAAAACGAGTATTGTTTTCATATTTCACGTGTTTTTAAGCCAGATATTTTTGTTCTATATCCAGGAACCAGGTATTCGTGAGGTACATTTAGAAATTTTCATCGTTTTCTGAGCAGAGTAATTGGTATTGGAAAAAGAATAGTCGGTAAGGTATTCAAATCAGTGTTATTCAGTTCAGATAAGTTCACGAAGTTATAGAATTTTAGGTTACAAGTTTGAGTCCAATTTTCTGGGATAGGTTCGAGTGGTGATTTAGGAATGTAATTCAATAATTATCAACAGGAGTGTAATGAAATTGATCTTCGTATTTCAAATGACTGTGACTAAATCTCTCTGTAAGAAAGAAATTAGAATCATCTTCAGGGTGATGTCTGAATGAAACGATTTTATATTTCTATAATATATGTACATGAATTTTAGAACATTGGATTATACATATAACAATGAGTGAACAAACTTCTAGTACCAGAAAAAAACAGTTTACAATATTGTAATTGTTGTGTCTGGAAGAAAAATCAAAATAGGGCGGGCTATACATTTCCATAAATTTCATAAGAAAGATACCTCAGCAGTTTGTGTCACTAATGCCTTTTGCATGGTGGAAAAAATGGCCCGAAGAAAAGCACAAATGATCAACTATTAGGAATAGCTTCCAAATAATTGAACACTATCGTCGAACTCAAATAGTGCTCAATTTTTCCTATTGAATTATTATCAATTTCGATATAATTAAAATTTAAAAACCAATTTGTTCACCTAAAATCAATAAACTTGACACTGCACTATCAATAATCCAATCAATCACTAAAAAGTCTTCACATAAAACTCACAAAATCGAAGAAAGAACCTGAAAAACACCTAAAATAATCCGTTTCACCACAATAAATCACCTCCATGTTTATTTACATTTCGCAGCGCCCTCATCGGTAGTTCGAATCGCGAATGGAACAATTTTTCATATTTCTAGGTTATGAAAAAATGAAGCGGTCTCTTTCGAGAGGTACGAAAAATAGATCAAGAATTTTGTTTACATTCCGCATCGGTAGTTGGAATCGCGAATAGGAGAAGTTTTTCAATTCAATACCTCTCAGGTGATATAAAATCGAACAAAAAATTAGCGATAACATCTTTTCAATTGCATGATAAGACTTAAACACTCCAATCCCGACACACATTTTATTTATCACTGCCGCAATTTGCATGGGAGTATTAGCTATGTAAAACGTTTAAGCACACCGGAATAGTATGGTATCGCTTCGCGATTAACGTTGAAGATACTTCATCATACGTGGTCTCTGTTGACCCGTACTCGGTTCTTCCACTTTCTACACCTGTTCTAAGTAATTCTTGCCTTATGTTATTAGTATAGTCTCGATTGAGACATAAATATATACTGTTACGATTAATACCAAGCTTTATTGGGTATGTAAAATATTAATATTTCATTCGAAAGTGTTCGATATTCCTAGTAATAAATCGTTCTAAAAAAAATTAGCTAGAAAATCAGATCAATGAACTTTAAAGGCTGAAAATCGAGGAAATCATTCAGTCCACATAATCATTCGGGGTTTCGTTAGGTAGGTACTCCAAAATCGAACTCGTTCGTTTTCAATTAATTTCAATGACCTTGAAATTTCCAACTCTTACACATAATGACATTTTAATGCCTTTAATTATTCAACTATAACTCCAGAAATCATTTAATGTCCTTGTTGCAAATTGAGTATCCTTTTCCCAGGAGTCTCATTATTAGAACGCAGTTTTACTTTTTAAATTGAAACATAGTGGAGAGCTTCTTGGTTGGTAGCTTTCAAGTAATTTTTCCAACGCGACTCGTTAACCGATATAATAAGTTTTGTAGAGTGATTAAACGCTCATGGTCAACAACAGACCGCATATTTTATTGGATGTAATAAAACACATAGGAGCTCAATTGTTAACGCCACTGGAATATTCATGGACACTTCATATCTAGTTCGTATATCATTGCAAAGGTGGAAGTTTTCTCATGTTTTTATGGAGATACATGTAGACTTTTGGGGGTGACTTCAATACTTGAGACACCCTGTACAGGAGGCTCTTGTGGGTATTAAGGGGAATATTTGTAGAACATAATCAAAGCTAAATTATTAAAACCATGAAAGGAATGGTATTTATCGAATACGTCTAAATGTTATCATTTTTTTTTTTTCAGAAAAGACTGATAATTGGGTTGGCGTTGGAGTGTAATTTCAAACGATTCCGACAAAGCGAAGCAGAATTCGTTCAATTAATGGTTATTGAAAGGAGTCGTCGGAACGTGTCAGCTTCAATTTATTTCAATCTTAATAATTCGGAATGAATTTGTTGAAATATCCGAATTGTTCAATTAAGCTCAGCGTTCAAACAACGCGAAATCATTATGAATTCTCCAGACCAATTTGACAGTGTACTTACGGACCACTTTACCCGTTTCGTTATTCCGATCGAAAAACCACGGCTGTGATTTTTTTTTTTCGAAAAGAGGAGAAATTCGATGAGATGACCGGATTTGGAAAAAACTGTGATGTAGACGAGAAGATCGAGGAGTTTGTGCACGCGCTCCATGTGATAAACGAGGGTTTGGAAGAGAAGAATGAGTTGAGATGGAGGCAGAAGTTCTGGCAAGTTTTTCCTTCGATTTGCGGTAAGTTTTTTTTATTTTTGTGTTGTTTTTTGGAATTTTTATGAATGTTCATTCTGGCCAGTGAAACGAATTTGAAGTAAAAATGGGGATGTTTTCACTTGAAAATGATGATTTTACCAGAGGTTTCGAAAAATTTTTCGAAATTTAATTTGGAATAACAAGGTACTGATCTCAGATCAATAATCAAAAAAACATCATTTATGATTCACGTTTTTCGAGTTGTTGATGTTGCCATAACATTACTTCAATAAGTAAACTGGGGCACTAATAAAAAAAAATAAGTTTTTCTGATATGTTCGGTAATTCCATCTATGGAGGTTCATAGAAATAAATTAACAATATTTGTCATACTGACAATGAACACTGAAGGCCGTTTTGGAACACAGAAAAAAGAAGAGTTTTTCTGATATAATCAATATTATTCGGTGATTTCAACTTTTGAAGTTTATACTGTTCATAGAAATAAAATGACCGTATGTGAACACCGAAGGCCGTTTTGGTACACATAGACAAGCGTACGAAACATAGATGAAGGAATTCGCGATTTCAACTACCGATGAGGGCGCTGCGAAATGTAAACGAATATGGAGGAAAACGAGTACCTTTCCGGGATTTATTGTGGTGAAACGGGTTATTTTAGGTGTTTTTCAGGTTTTTCTTTCGATTTTGTGAGTTTTATGTGAAGACTTTTTAGTGAATAGTTGGATTATTGATAGTGTAGTGTCAAGTTTATTGATTTTAGGTGAACAAATTGGTGTTTTCAATTTTAATTATATCGAAATTGATAATAATTCAATAGAAAAAAATGGAGCACTATTTGAGTTTGACGACAGTGTTCAATTATTTTGAAACTACACCTAATAGTCGATCATTTGTGCTTTTCTTCGGTACAAACTGCTGAGGCATCTTTCTAATGAAATTTATGGAAATGTATAGCCCTGTTTTGATTTTTCTTCGAGGAGCAATTGAACTGTTATTTTTTCTAGTACTGGAACTTTGTTCACTCTTTGTTATATAATCGAATTTCCTAAAATTCATGTACATATATTATTTAAACATAAAATCGTTTCATTCAAACTTCACCTCAAAGATGTTTCTAATTTTTTTTTACAGAAAGATTAAGCCAAAGTCATTTGATATACGAAGATCAATTTCATAACACTCTTGTTGATAATTATTGAAGTAACTTTCTAAATCACCACTCGAACCTGCCCCAGATAATTGGACTCAAACTTGTAAGCTTAAACTCAAATCACTTCGTGAACGTATTTCAACTGAATAACACTGATATAAATACCTTACCGATTTTTTTTTCGATACCAATTACTCTGCTCAGAAAACGATAAAAATTTCTAAATATACTTCACGAATACCTGGTTCCTGGATATAAAATAAAGATATCTTGCTCAAAAGCACGTAAAATATGAAAACAATACTCGTTTTCTAGGTTCGGGATTTAGCCGTCAGGAGGCGTTTAGACTTCTGGAATCGCAAATATTCTGCGAATATTCCTTTATCTATGGTACGAAAGATCCTGACGCAGTGTTGCCAGAAATGCAGAATTTTCTTCAATATGCAGAATTTCAGATTCCAAAAAGAGCTAATGAAGAATATTTTACGAAAACCACTGAAATATGAAGAATTTTTTTTAAATCACATGTTTTTGCAACTATTTTATTGTTTTCGTATACGTTCCGACATATTTCGGTGAAATGGTTTAGCTCCGACTCGAAATTATTGGTTTTTTTGGCCTCACCAAAGTTTACACAATTTGAAATATTCATTACTTAGATTTTGGTCTTACTAACGGTGGGTGGGTATTCCAAAATGACGTTACACATCACTGCAGAAATATGAAGAATTTGTGAGGTTGAATTGAAGAAAATTGATATAAAGAATCTGGCAACACTGTCCTGACGAAACGGGCTTTCCGACGGTACCCGAAACGTTCCTTATTTCGAATTCCAAATGTATGAAAATAACGTTAGGAAAAGTTCAACAACGACAAAAACCCTAAAAGTTAGTATCGGTAGTATTTTTTTCCACGAATTTATCGAACTATTTTTTTCCAGCCTCGCTTCTAGGAATACCCTTCGGTATTATGTTGGGATGGCCCTCTACAGCTTATCCTTACCTACTTCAAGAAACATCTGTGATACCTATTTCCTTGAGCCAAAGTGCCATGATTGCTGGTTTTTTCATGCTTGGAATCACTACTGCTACGCCTTTCTCCACAAAATACCACATGGGTCCTAAATACGGGATATGGATTAGTGAGTAGAATAGCATTGCTTGTACTACATATTGAATCTTGTGAATTTTTTTAGGTATGGCGTTTTTTACCCTGGCTTGGACCTTGATGTGGTACTCGTCCAATATTTTTTGGCTGCTAGGTAGCCGATACACAGCAGGACTCGGAGGAGGATATGGTTTCGGCCAAGTCAAGGCTTACATAAAAGACATGTGTGAACCTAAACTAAGCGGAATTTTAATCAAGCAGCTCAATTTTTATGGATTTTTCGGGGCCATAACCGCATTCGCCATAAGCATATTCTTGGACTTCAGGGGATTCTCCCTGATGGCACTCATAATCTCAGCAATCATCCTATTCGTAACGTTGTTCCTCCCTAGCACTCCCAAAGATTTTATTAGAGCCAATAGGATAGACGACGCGTTAATCTTACTCAACTATCTCAGAGGTAAGAAAGATCATACTGAAGAAATTAAAGGTATTCACCACAAACTCTCTAACAGAGACGAGGAATTCTTGATGCCTATATTAAAAGACAAAACCCTGCGTAATAAACTCATCAAATTCGTTTTACTGGTTCTTCTGCAACAATTCTCAGGTGCACCAACATCTTTCGTTTACTGTCAAATAATATTCCAGAAATCTGGTTGTCCTTTCGCAGAATACTGTGCGGTACTTTACGCAGTAATATTCTTTACTTCAAATATATACGGGACGTTTTATGTTCCAACTTTCGATAAGAAGTATACTTTAATATTTTCCAGTTTGAGTAGCTCCACTATGCTTATGTGCCAAGTTTTCGTGTTGTACTTCGACGTCAACCAAAAATGGCCTTACTGCTCGCTGTTTGTGATGCTCCTGTTCATTACTTTTTATAGTTTGGGTGTAGGGTGCATACCGAGTACTTACATTTCGGAATGGTTCCCTGCAAAGTTTCAGCAAGGGGTTTCCAATCTTTTCACGATGGAATTCTACATGTGCGCCCTTGTAGCTACGAAAACGTTTCAGGTTTTCATGTCCTCTTATCCGTTTTATGTAGGATTTTTCGTGTTTATTACGGCTGATCTAATTCTATTGTTGTTTGCTATAATATTCTTGGGGAATGATCCCAATATCAAGGGGAGTTACTTGAAATCGAACGCTTCTAACTCTTGGAATGTCGAAAAGGGAAAGGTTTCATCGGTTTTGTGACTTATAATCTTAATTTTGAAACGTATAACGTATACTGTGATTTGATTGGAACATTTTAGATAGGATACTACGTATGTATATTGAAATTTTCTATTTCGCGCTGCTGGCGGCGTTGTTTGAGAAAATACCTACTACTGATAAATACTGTCTTCCGTCTACCCACAAAGTATAAAAATACTTATAACTTAGGACCCATTTCATAATCAACCTGTAAAGTCGCCTCCGCTTCGGTTAGTCCCTTTAAGGTTAAAAATTTCAAAGTACTTCAATTTTCTATGTTCCCAAACAGTTGGCCACACTTGATATGTTGTGTTTGACCTAAAAATCGTTCATTTCGAACTACTAATTAATGGGAACTGTAGTTGGAGCTTCAAATTTCAAGGTCATCTAGTGTTATCAATGACCTAATGAACTAATAACTTTAATTCTATTATGTAATTGGCCCTCAAAGGTAAACGAATCCTGGGTATGTAGTGGAAATCCTCGAAAATAAGTATTCGCGATTCCAAAAGTCTAAACGCCCCCCGCCGGCTCAATTTCGAACCTAGAAAACAAGTATTGTTTTTATATTTGACGTGCTTTTGAGCCAGATATTTTTCTTTTATATCCAGGTATTCGTGAGGTATATTTTGAAATTTGTATCGTTTTCTGAGCAGAGTAATTGGTATTGAAAAAAAAATTGTCTGTAAGGTATAGATCGCATAACCAGAACCATTTCAAATTCCAACGAATTATTGAATACAAAATCCTTATATGTATTTCTGTAACAGCTGATTCGGCATAACTGACAAAGAGCTGCTGTCATTTTTTGACAGCTGTCAAAAATTTCTTCAATTGGTTTCTGAAACTGGAAAATGCGAATCTACCTACAAGGTGGATGAACGAGCGCTCAAAAGCTCCTGACTTCACGGAAGTGCTTTTTATAATTGTAAATATCAAAAATTTCAGTAGACATTCCCAATGCTGAAACTTGTTCAAGAATCATTTTGTGGTTGAAAAGAATCTTTACAATTCTTATTTTATGATGTGATTAGATTAAATATTTACTTGTCTTTAGTTCCAGAATTTTTTTAGTTGATTATTGTTTTACTCATGTTCATGTTATAATTCTGGGAATGAATAAAACTTTTCATTTTAATTTTATTTTTTTTCCAGAGGGCAGAAAAAACGCATACCTACCTAATTGCGTAAATTTTGTTCAAAATATGCTTGGTAATACGTAATGTGATAAACGCCGCTCTGAAACCCCTCAAAATTAGCGAGACATTTAAAAACAGCGTTTTAGCTGCTTTTTGTGACGTAATTTTTACTCTTGGCTCGAAAAAGAAAGAAAGTCAAAGAACTTTCTGCTATAGGTTTTTTTTTCTGATTTTACAGTATGGTTTTCAAAATAATAGACAATGCGGTATAAAAACAACTTTATTAATAAAATAGATTATGAACCTGAGCAAATATTCTTACTATGAAATGGTTACACATTAATATATTCAACTTCTTTAATATATATTCATTATAGTAACATTGGTATTTCATTTGTACTTAATTATATTTTGGTTACATACACTGTTTATGGTGAGCGTAAGGAGGGAATATATCACAGGTTCATTTACACATCTCAACTCCTCGTTTATGAAATTTTCGAGTCAATTTTAATTCATAATAACTAGAAATCACAATTTATTTGTTTGATTTCATTGTCTAATATTATTAATGGTATATAGTCATATAAAAAAGAATCTGAAAACAATATTTTCAAAAACTATGAGTGTACAAAAATTATCTAGGTACTCTTCATTCTACGCAGGAGGATGTTGCTCTCACCGTGAAATATTGAGTTCCTTTAATTTTTGGACAATCTTAATTCAAACAAAGGAAATCTATAGTACTGTTGTCATTACAATCTTTTAAGAATCAATTTTCTACAACCTAAAAACACTAAAATAGGAAATAACTCGGAATGATTTAAGATGAATTACTGTTTACCCCTACTTGCCTCAAGCAAACATTCCCTAACTAATATCCTCGCATTCACAATGGTTCGCTTGAGTCTTTCGGCAGAACTTCTACTTCCTGCGTAAGTCGGTCTAACTTCCCTTCCCATTTCTTCTAATGCTGTTAGAAGTTCAGTGTATTTCGACTGACCTGGTACTGCTGCCGAAGCCTCCGACTTATTTTGAGCAATAGGTGTTGATTGTTTGACAATATTCATAGGAATTGCTGTAACTGTTACATCACTCAATTTCGATTCAACAGCTTGTATATCCACAGCTTCCATTTCGGTCAGAAGGTATCTAATATTTCGTTCTTTGATTTAAGAATTATGATTACCGCAATGACGCTGATTTTTCTTATATAAATTCGAAGAATACAATTGATAATAGACTTGTATGAATAGCACAACAAAGTTGCTGTTAAACTATATTTTTCAAACTGTTGAACAAAATCTGTAATAATATTTATAAATTTAAAAAATAATAGGTTGTAGGTTAGAACCACAGATATCATAGGAGTTCATCATAGAATATAAAATACTTTTTTAACAGCATGCTTTTTAACTACTGTTCGCGATTCCCAAAGTCTTAACGCCCCCTGTCGGCTAAATCCCGAACCTAGAAAACGAGTATTGTTTTCATATTTCACTCGCTTTTAAACCAGATATTTTTATTTTATATCCAGGAACCAGGTATTCGTGAGGTATATTCAGGAATTTTAATCGTTTTCTAAGCAGAGTAATTGGTATTGAAAAAAATAGTCGGTGAGGTATTTATATCAGTGTTATTCAGTAACGTTCACAAAGTTATTGAATTTTAGGTTACAAGTTTGAAACCAATTTTCTGAGAGAGGTTTGAGTGGTGATTCAGAAAGGTAATTCAATAATTATCAACAAGAGTGTTATGAAATTCATCTTTGTATTTCAAATGACTTGTCCTATACATATTTATCTGTATGTCAAAATGGATCAATAAATTATCATTATTATTATTATTATTGAATTTTAGGTTACAAGTACGAAACAAAGTTCTAGTACTATAAAAAAACAGTTTTCCATTGTAATATTTGTGTTTAATTGCTGCTCGGGAAAAAAATCAAAACAGGGCTATACATTTCCATAAATTTTATAAGAAAGATGCCTCAGCAGATTGTGTCACTAATGCCTTTGGCAAAGTGGAAAAATGGACCGAAGAAAAGCACAAATGATCGACTATTAGGTGTAGCTTCAAAATAATTGAACACTGCCGTCCAACTCAAATAGTTACCCATTTTTCCTGTTGAATTATTATCAATTTCGATAGTATTAAAATTGAAAAAACCCATTAGTCCGCCTCAAATCAATAAACTTGACACTACACTATCAATAATCCAATCATTAACCAAAAAGTCTTCACATAAATCTCACAAAATAGAAGGAAAAACCTGAACAACACCTAAAATAATCCGTTTCACCACAATAAATCCCGAAGAGGTACCCGTTTTCCTCCATGTTTGTTTACATTTCGCACCGCCCTCATCGGTAGTTGGAATCGAGAATCGGTTGGCAACAATGATGCTTCACTTTGAATCTACTGTATATAAGAACTACTCAAGAAAGAAGTTTTATAGAACGAAAACTGTTTACGAATGAGGATGCATATTTTCAATTACTATAAAAACTCTTCAACCGATTTTATATTTCCAGCGAATTCGTTCCGAGGTAGAATTCACGAAATAAAAGTCTATAACAAATTCATGACAGTTCATGTGTTAACCAACAAAATGGTCAGCCATATTGAAATTTGAAGTAAAAAATGGAAAACTGAGGTGTCATCATTTGAAGAGGTTGTTATTCTAATTGTTTATTGTAATTTCATTAAAAATTATCGGAGCAAAATATAGTTAATACAGGGTGTTGTTTGTGGGGTCGTTTCGTGACGTTGTTCAGTGCAAGTTTCCTATTCATCTTTTGGGTGGATTTATTGTTTGTCAAAATTGGTGAGTGATGAATAACGAAAGTGTTAAGTTATAAGTATATATTTTTGCTCAATTTTTGTTTTTTTGCTATTTTTCCGTTGTTTGTTTTGTAAATATGTATTTCTGTTTTGAGCTTTAAAAGTTGCCTTATATGTGCTGTCAGATACCTTTTTGAAGTGTTTTCATGTTGACCTATCGATTAATTAATTTCATTTCAAAATTATCTCGTTGTAAGGCTGGCTCTAATAAAAATTCATGAGGCATATCTTAAACCAACATTATTTCGTGTTCGAAAGTGACAGATTATTTTTTATTCTGTTCATACCTTGTCAACAAAGTTATTTTAAACGTTGTTTGCTAAGGTTGAGTAAAGTTTTAAGCGCTGATAACTCACAATTTATGAATAATGTATGGGTAGTAGGAACTATTGGAAAATTTATAAAATAATGTGTAGAAGATGCATTCAATCAGTTGATTCAAGTTTTTCTTGATTATTATTGTCATTTTCTATAAGAATTCATTATTTACTAATGACCTTACAGAATGTCTGTGTATTTTTTAGAATATATTGGTTACAAACAAAGTAGGTAATCTGTCACTTTTCGCACCAAAAACGCTCATGAGCTGAATAATATTGATTGGATTTATTATTAAATTTACGGAAATCTTAAAAGTTCATCCACTAAAATCTCTAGTCGCATATTTCTAGTTTGAAATGAACATATTATAACAGTGTTATTTTCGCAGCTTCAGTTT
Organism: Aphidecta obliterata; assembly: GCA_963966015.1. Classification (NCBI taxonomy): domain Eukaryota; kingdom Metazoa; phylum Arthropoda; class Insecta; order Coleoptera; family Coccinellidae; genus Aphidecta; species Aphidecta obliterata. Next base: position 6,200,580 of record OZ014431.1, read on the forward strand.
TCTGGAATCAACATAGATACATTCAAAGTAAGTACAATAGCCCCAAAACTTAGCCTCATCTTGCACAAATTCATTCGATTTACGAGGTGAATCAGTATTTGAGAATTGTAGAATTACGGAAAGCCGCAGTCTGAGACAAAAATTTCATTTAAAACATAAATTCAATACCAACCATCAGACATAGATGTTTTCATTTCTTCACAATCTGGTAAAACAAAGAATTTCAGTTTGTGTAACAGAATCTTCTTCTTTTCTTGAATTAATTTTTTTTCAACAATTTTATGGTGTGCTTGTTCCATTCAGTAATCAATTGAATATTGAAATAAGATAAGATATCGTTATGATTTTCGATATACATACTGATATATGAAACAATATAAGACTGATAATTACCTGTAATAGTTTACCTCACTGACTACATTCAATTTTGATTTTTTTTCTGTGAATACTCATGACAAATCGAAAGGGAAAGGGAACTTATGGTTTGGAGTGATTTTTTAGGATTTGTAATTTCCACTGCCAGGTCTCAAATTTAATGTTAATGATTTTTCATGATTAGTAACTGGACTAACCCGCCAAACATGATAAACTTTCGCGATTCGTAAGGTCAGGTCTACCAACACATTTAGCTGGTTGTCGATTATTCAAATTTGAATTATTGACATAAGATTAGGATTTTTTAGTGCCTTATATTGGTAAACGTGTCATGAATATCTTTAAAAATATCAACATTTATGTATTTACCTACGTATTTTAATGCAGCTTTCAAAAAATCATATCTCGTAAACTAAACGTCTTCTAAATTGGAGAATAGTACCATTGGATTCCCTACGAAAAATATATATATTTTCAATTTGCAAAATAACATCCGAAATAATGCCGACCCGCATTACAGATGAGACGGGGTTCGCACGACATGCAAGTCAATGTGGCTGGTCTAAGACGTAATTTGAAAAATTTCGCCCACAATTACTCCGATGCACAAAAGAAGGTGCGCGAGGCCACGTCGAACGATCCGTGGGGACCAAGCAGCACCCTGATGGCAGAAGTGGCCGATCTAACGTACAACGTCGTTGCCTTCTCCGAGATCATGCAGATGGTTTGGAAACGCCTGAACGATCATGGGAGAAATTGGAGGCACGTGTACAAAGCGTTGGTACTGTTGGAATATTTAATCAAGACGGGATCGGAAAAGGTTGGACAACAATGTAAAGAGAATATATTCGCCATACAGACACTAAGAGATTTTCAATATCTCGAAGAAGGTAAAGACCAAGGACAGAATGTGAGGGAAAAAGCGAAGCAATTAGTGAACTTACTGAAAGACGATGAGAAATTGAAGAATGAAAGGGCCAGAGCCTTGAAAGCGAAAGAGCGTTTTGCCCAGAGTGCGAGTGCTTTCGGAAGCGATACAGGCTTGGATACCCCGACGAGCCCGAGATATCCGGCGTTCAGAGGAGACTGGAGCGGAAGTCGAGATGCAGGTTAGAATCTTTGGTACTTGTAGATTGATTGAATAATTTTCATTATTTTTTTTTTCGTCTTAGCTGAATCTGTTTCAGTGGACATACCTCGAGAAATTGAGAATGCTAGACCGCAAACTGCCGGTGAAGAGGAGCTACAGTTGCAGCTGGCATTGGCTATGTCTAGAGAAGAAGCTGAGCAGGAAGAACAGAAAAGGAAATCGGACGATGTTAGATTGCAGTTGGCTCTGAGCCAAAGTCAACAAGATTTCAAGTGAGTTGTTGTAATTTTATTGTTGTGGAAAATTTGAAAATCACCGACATGAAGTCAGGAGTTTTTGCGCCTTCTTTCTGTGTACCAAAATGGAATTCAGTGTTCATTGTTGATAAGACAAATACTGTCATTTTATTTCTATGGACTTTGAAAGATGGAATCATCGAATTATGTGGAATATATCTGAAAAATTCTTGTTTCTGTGTATCAAAACGGCCTTCAATGAGCTGTCATTTAATTTCTATAAACTTTGGAAGATGGAATCACCGAGTTATCTCGAATATATCAAGAACAACTTCTTTTTCTGGGTATAAAAACAGCTTTCAGTGATCATTGTTTGTATGACAAATACTGTCATTTGATTTCTATGAACTTTGAAAGATGGAATCATCGAATTATGTGGAATATATCAGAAAAATTCTTGTTTCTGTGTATCAAAACGGCCTTCGATGAGCTGTCATTTAATTTCTATAAACTTTGGAAGATGGAATCACCGAATTATCTCGAATATATCAGTCAATCGAGAACAACTTATTTTTCTGAGTACAAAAACAGCTTTCAGTGATCATTGTTTGTATGACAAATACTGTCATTTGATTTCTATGAATTTGAAAGATGGAATCATCGAATTATGTTGAATATATCTGAAAAATTCTTGTTTTTGTGTATCAAAACGGCCTTCAATGAGCTGTCATTTAATTTCTATATACTTTGGAAGATGGAATCACCGAATTATCTCGAATATATCAATCAATCAAGAACAACTTATTTTTCTGAGTATAAAAACAGCTTTCAGTGATCATTGTTAGTATGATAAATACTGTCATTTGATTTCTATGAACTTTGAAAGATGGAATCATTGAATTATGTGGAATATATCAGAAAAATTCTTGTTTCTGTGTATCAAAACGGCCTTCAATGAGCTGTCATTTAATTTCTATAAACTTTGGAAGATGGAATCACCGAATTATCCTGAATATATCGATCAATCAAGAACAACTTCTTTTTCTGAGTATAAAAACAGCTTTCAGTGATCATTGTTAGTATGACAAATACTGTCATTTTATTTCTATGAACTTTGAAAGATGGAATCATCGAATTATGTTGAATATATCAGAAAAATTCTTGTTTCTGTGTATCAAAACGGCCTTCAATGAGATGTCATCCAATTTCAATAAACTTTGAAAGATGGAATTACCCAATTTTCTCGAATATATCAATCAATCAAGAACAACTTCTTTTTCTGAGTATAAAAACAGCTTTCAGTGATCATTGTTAGTATGACAAATACTGTCATTTGATTTCTATGAACTTTGAAAGATGGAATCATCGAATTATGTGGAATATATCAGAAAAATTCTTGTATCTGTGTATCAAAACGGCCTTCAATGAGCTGTCATTTAATTTCTATAAACTTTGGAAGATGGAATCACCGAATTATCCTGAATATATCGATCAATCAAGAACGACTTCTTTTTCTGAGTATAAAAACAGCTTTCAGTGATCATTGTTACTATGACAAATACTGTCATTTTATTTCTATGAACTTCGAAAGATGGAATCATCGAATTATGTTGAATATATCAGAAAAAGTCTTGTTTCTGTGTATAAAAACGGCCTTCAGTGAACTGTCGTTTCATTTCTATCAACTTTGAAAGATGGAATTTCCGAATTATATTGAATATATCAGAAAAACATTTTTTTTTTCTGTGTATCAAAAGAGTCTTCAGTGTTCATTGTTAGTATGACAAATACTGTCATTTTATTTCTATGAACTTCGAAAGATGGAATCATCGAATTATGTTGAATATCTGAAAAATTCTTGTTTCTGTGTATCAAAACGGCCTTCGATGAGATGTCATCCAATTTCGATAAACTTTGAAAGATGGAGTCACCCAATTTTCTCGAATATATCAATCAATCAAGAACTACTTCTTTTTCTGAGTATAAAAACAGCTTTCAGTGATCATTGTTAGTATGACAAATACTGTCATTTGACATCTATGAACTTTGAAAGATGGAATCATCGAATTATGTCTAATATAGTATCAAAAAAATTCTTGTTTCTGTGTATCAAAACGGCCTTCAATGAGCTGTTATTTGATTTCTCTAAACTTTGAAAGATGGAACCACCGAATTATATTGAATATATCAGAAAAATCTTTTTCTTTTTCTGTGTATCAAAACAGCCATTTAATTTCTATGAAATTTGAAAGGTGGAATCACTGAATTATATTAAATATATCAGAAAATAATTTTTATCGACTATCAAAACGGCCTTCAGTGTTTATTATCGGTATGCTCTTGTTCGTAGAAATAAGAGCGCAAAACTTGAAAAAACCCAAACTGTTCAAGAATTGGAAATCATTTTTTTTTTCAGAGTTCAAGACAAGAAGCCAGGACATATGGTTGATCTTTTAGATGTTAATTTAGGAGATGCGACAGGAGTTCAATTAGATCCGTGGGGTATGCCTGCACAGGAGAAGGCTCAGGTTAGTTTCCGAAACGAATTTGGTTAAATTAAAGTTCAGGAAATCGTTTTTTGAAGGTTCTAAAGAGTAAGAACATAACCTTATTTTTGTGGCAAAAATTGTAACAAGAAATACGAAAAAAAAATTTGTATATTAAATTTCAGCGATCTTCTCCATGGCATGACACAACTTCTCCGAACCACGTAAGCGGTGGCGCAGCTTCTGCAGATCCTTGGTTGCCCGCAACTGCCCCGAGCAAATCCGAACCATGGGTTTCACCGACAGCGACTAACCTCCTAGACTCTTCGCTTCCGCAAAGGCCTAAAGACTCCGAAACGAAACACGATCCCTGGTCGCCGGCCAGTCAGAGTTCCTCGACCGATTTGGACGACTTCGATCTGATCATGAACAGGAGTAAGTCGCCGCAAACGGTTCAATCCACAGGTAATTCACGAAGCCATTAAGATATTTTGTGGTTATTCCTTCGTCTTTTTATTTTTAGCTGGAATCAGTAATAACAATAGCGATCCCTTCGAGTTGAGTCTTCTCGGAGATGGTTTACCTGAAACGGATACTGCAGCAGGAGTCGCTAAAAAGACTCCCCAATCGTTCTTAGGCGAAAATTCTTCTCTGGTTAATCTAGATAACCTAGTCATGAGTATGTTATGTTCATTTAATTACACTAAGGAGAGTCCCTAGATCAATTAATTAACAACTTTTTTTTAATTTCAGGCAAACCGACAAATCCACTAGGAGCGAACCCTTTCCAGGACCAACCACCAAGGCCTGTCTTCAATACCACCCCAATCAAACCGTCAATGAACGAAATTAAGCAAGCTTCTTTCGCACCATTCACAACACCCGCAGCAACGACTTTTCAACAACCAGCACCTGGCCAATATGCTTTAGGACCGAGTTTGGGTGAGTCAATGAAGCCAGCCAAAACAATTGTTGCTTTATTCAACAGAGTAAATATCAATTTTTTTTTCATTAGGTAACGGATTCAGTCCCAGTAACTATCCAATAAATCCAACGGTTCAAGACCCCTGGACTCCTGTGCAGAGTACAACAAATAACCAGTCCCCTTGGACGAAACCTAACGAACCTGCAAATCCGTTCTTATCTTAACATTGGAATTTCGACACAGGAGTTTCGAAGTATTTTCTTAACCAAGTAAGTTGTGGCAACGTGGGCCAAATATGACAGATGTGGTACATTAGATCTACTGTGTGACAGGAATGTTCGAACGGATTAGTTATATTGCATCTTTTTCAGATTACTTCACCTAAAAGGGGGGAAAAGGACAACGAGAGGATAGAGGTGATTATAAAAATAATAGTTTTACTTTAATAAAAATTTTAATGAGAATTGAAGTGATATGAATTAATCGATAAGAGAAAACGTTTGGTATAAAACCCATACATTACTTTACTCTTCAAATCCATTTCTGTGAAGTAATTATTGTAGATTGTATTCATATTGTTGGAGATCTTCGTTTGAAGATGGCAGTTCCTCAAAAAAAGAACTCTGACCTTAAAATCTGAATTGGCAATTTGTGGATCATCGTTGATTAAAGAAACTATTTATATATTTTTCTACATGTAATTTAGGGCTTGTGTAGGAAGTCGACACGTTGATATTGTATTTTTTAATAAATTCCGGGAAGAATTGTAAAATGAATTCTACATAAGATGTATATAAATATGTAATTGTATCATTATGTCGAATCGAATATTTATGCATTCTACAAAAAATATTCAAATATTGAATATTAAACTATAATTTACAGAATCCAAAGCAAGATTCCATATATGTTTATTTTTAATAATCTAGAGCAGCTTGTGCTTTGAATATTTTACATTTATAAGACAAGTTGATTCATTTATTCCATATTTCAGGACTTTACGAGATATTGGATGCGGAAATTTGTAATTTAATTTGAGAAGAAAATCGTTCTTAAAATTTTATTTCTTTTTTCAACGAATTATTTTCCTTCAAAAAAAAACTTGTTTCATCTGATATTATTCGAACTACAGATTCGAAACGCTAGTATTCCAAAATTAAATCTTTCTGAAAATGTAAATTTTTCTGAAAAAACCTAAAAATTAGGACACTACCAAACTTCACATATTTCAAATTGAAACAACAATTAACAAGGGAAACAGTGAGAATACAACCTGATCTCCTAATTCGCACAAGCTCTTCGTTGAGCTTTCAACAATATCAAAAATGTTTTTGTGTGCAGTATTTGATTTTATAAGTTATGTCCAGAAAATCAAAGATAACGAAAATATTTATATAATTTTTTTTTTTGGACGAGGGAATCTACGTGGTGAAAGTAAATTGGATACCAGTTTTTAGGGTTTTATAGCAGCTATTATTTTTAAATTTACACATTACACAGACCCCAAATTAGTTCAGACGTCTTAATTTGAAGATATAATTGACGGTTTTTATTCTATAATTTCATTGAGCTTGAAATTTTCATGAGGCTTTCTATTTTGTTTGAAATGATCATTATGGCATTTTTACTGTTTTGTCGTATTGTTAAGATTCTCCCAAGGTATTGATAATTCCGTGATTGATATAACCCCGAAAATGTTCACAAATGTTACCCCAATATGGGATATTCATGTTCGAAGAAAATATTCAAATTTTTGTACGTAGGTGTTTTTACCACTTGAGAAAATGATTTCAAGTTTAGTATGATGGAAGTACGAAACGATGCATTTTAATATTGTACATATGTACATTTATGTGAATGAAGGTTAACAATTTGAAATGAATTTGTAAAAATCAAGATTCAATAATATAGCTAGACAAGTTTTCATTAAATTATATGTGTAATAATTTATTTCATACTAAAATACACGTCTTTTGCATTATTGTATAGAATGTTATAATTTTTAATATCATTCATTGAATTATTGTCTATTGAATTTTTATTATTGTTATTATTTATGCTTTTTGCAATATATAATTTAGTAATTTCAAAATTGTTTCCATTGACCAATTTTTTTTATATAACAAGGTAAGTTTGAATAAATAAACTTCAGCATCGAATAGAAATTATATTACGCTCACTGCATCAAAGTACAGAAAAATTGAGAAATCTTAGTTATAGGTCATGTATCTTGGAGTAGCTGAAAATTTGGCGTAAGATTTGATAACCTTATTTACAGCCTCTAAGAAATCTTTCTCGGTAGCAACCTTCCTTCTAGCTCTGATGGCAAACATTCCAGCTTCTGTACAAACACTTCGGATCTCCGCACCAGTAGAATTCGGACATAATCTGGCTAAGAGTTCAAAACGAATATCTCTCTCTACCGACATTGACCTACGAACAAACAATATTTTGAAAAGAACTGATGGATTCTACTCAAACATTCATACCTAGCATGTATCTTGAAGATATGCGATCTTCCTTCCAAATCCGGCAGCCCAAATTCAACTTTTCGGTCCAACCTTCCAGGTCTCATCAAAGCGGGATCCAAAGTATCCGGTCGATTCGTCGCCATAAGAACTTTAATATTACCGCGTGGATCGAAACCGTCCAATTGATTGATCAATTCTAACATAGTACGTTGTACCTAAAATTTCGTATTTACTATGAATCAAAGAATATAAGAAATATTCTCACCTCGTTATCACCGCCAGCACCATCGTCGAAACGAGCCCCACCGATAGCGTCGATTTCGTCGAAGAAAATCAAACAGGCCTTTTTAGATCTGGCCATCTCGAACAACTCTCTCACCATACGAGCTCCTTCACCAACGTATTTTTGTACCAATTCGGATCCGATAACTCTGATGAAGCACGCATCGGTACGATTCGCCACGGCTCTGGCACAAAGCGTTTTACCGGTTCCTGGGGGCCCAAAGAGCAAGACTCCCTTCGGAGGTTCGATTCCCAACGTAATGAATTTCTCTGGCTGTGATATTAAAATGTTTATTATAAGCGTCTTTCTGGTAATTCCTTAAACTTACGTGTAATAGAGGAGTTTCTACGACTTCCCTCAACTTTTCGATTTGCTCCTTGCATCCACCGACATCGCTGTAAGTTACGTCTGGTTTCTCTTCTACCTGCATCATAGTAACAGTCGGATCGATTTTTGGGGGTAGAGGTATGTGTATTTGATATTTGTTTCGGTCAACACTGAAAAAAAAATAGTTAGATAATGGTTATCCCAAGTTTCTTAACTCACCCAACTCTCATTCCTTCTTCAATATCTGTCGGTGCCACAGAGTCAGCGAGGTCAACCACAAACTTGGCAAACTGTTTAACATTGATGATGTACTTCGGATCATCGGTGTCGGCGTTGATGATCTTGGTACACCGCGCTACCTGCAAAGGCTGCTCATTTTGCAGTGTCTGTTTATCCGCAGCCAGATCCCAAAGAGCAGGAGGTGCAAGTCCTGTGTCGGATTCTTTGATACCGGTCAATTCGTTTACTCGTTTGATGATCGTTTGGATATCTTCTTCGACAGTCTTGATAGTTTTGGTGTACTGTCCCTGGCCCTACATGATAATACAAATGAAGAAATTGAATTAAATTATGATAATTGTATCAAACTTACATAAGTTTTGAGAAGTAGAATATCTCCTTCATCCAGAGCTGAAAATATAAGAGTTAAAAAATATTATTTGAACTCCTTGTATTTCTTACATTTGATTTCTTTTTCCTCCGTTTCCTTTTCGGAACCTTTCGTTTTTCTCATATCATCTCCCAAGTGGTCTGGCATTTTGCCTTCTTATGATGAACTTCCAAGGAATATTTTGCACGTATTTGATTAACTGAAATAAGTTCCTGCTCAGTTCCTTTCTTCTAGAGAAAATAACAATTACAAGCAGAATTCCGAAGATCTGACAATTAAATTTTTTGACAATTGACATTTTTCAATTTCATAGAATATTCGCGATTCCAACAACCGTTGAGGGCGCTGCGGAATGTAAACAAACATGGAGGAAAACGAGTACTTTTCCGGGATTTATGGTGGTATTTTAGGTGTTTTTCAGGTTTTTCCTTCAATTTTATGAGTTTTATGTGAATACTTTTAAGTGAATGATTGGATTATTGATAGTGTAGTGTCAAGTTTATTGATTTTAGGTGAACAAATTGGTTTGTTCAATTTTAATTATATCAAAATTGATAATAATTCAATAGAAAAAATGGAGCACTTTTTGAGTTTGACGACAGTGTTTAATTATTTAGAAGCTACACCTAATAGTCGATCATTTGTGCTTTTATTTGATCAATTTTTCCCATTATGCCAAAGGCATTAGAGACACAAACTGCTGAGGCATCTTTCTTATGAAATTTATATTTTGATTTTTCTTTGAGGAGCAATTGAAGAATCAACAATTACCATTGTAAACTGTTTTTTTTTTCTGGTACTAAAAATTTGTTCACTTATTATTATATAATCCAATATTCTTAAATTCATGTTCATATATTGTTTGAACATAAAATCGTTTCATTCAGACTTCATCCTAAGAATGATTCTAATTTTTTTCTTACAGAAAGATTGAGTCAAAGTCATTTAAAATACGAAGATCAATTCCATAACACATTTCTCAATAATCATTGAATTACATTTTTGAATCACCACTCAAACCTGCCCTAGAAAATTGGACTCAAACTTGTAACCTTAAATTCAATAACTTTGTGAACGTATTTCAACTGAATAACACTGATGTTAATACCTTACCGGCTATTTTTTTTTTCAATACCAATTACTCTGCTCATAAAACGATAAAAAATATCTGGCTTTTAAGCACGTGAAATATTAGAACAATACTCGTTTTCTAGGTTCGCTATTTAGCTGGCAGGGGGCGTTGAGACTTTAGGAATCGCGAAATAGAAAATAATATTTTTTTTCTCCCTACCTTTTGGCACTCTGAAATTTTTCCTTATTTGAGTGCTAGAAATATGTGTTTTGAATTTCCTATTCTCCCGTCAATCTCTTCTATTGCATCAAGCGTAATTTGGGTTTCATACACAACGCAGAGCCCTCAAACCACTATACGATCACGAGATTCGCCAAAGATTATCTAGAGTAATATTTTCACGTTAATTAGAACCCATTTAGTAGAGTTCTAGTTCTTTGTGGTTTTCAATAGAAAACTGTAATGTCGGTAATAGTTTTACTGCATAAGAGTACCAAAACATACCTTACCGCCTTTTTTTTAATTCCAATTACTCTACTCAGAAAACGATAAAAATTCCCAAATACTTCTGGTTCCTGCAATAATTTCTGGCTTAATAGCACGTGAAATATTAAGACAATACTCGTTTTCTAGGTTCGGGATTTAGCCGACAGAGGGCGTTTAGACATTTGGAACCAAAAATTAGAAGTAAGAATGAAAATAGTTAATTCAGAAATGTTACTCCCTTACTTGCTTACTATTTTTGAAATGAACTAGGTAGGTGGAATATGTTTAGATATCTTTTGACATTTTTTTAGGAAACTCAGTGGCTTTGTCACATGTCAAAAACTATAAACAAATACAAGTAATAATGAAATAGGTTATTTTATAAATTACAAATATTATTAACATTTTATCCAACTCGAATTAAAAAAAATGTTGCCTCTAGATGAAAATCAAATAAAAGCCATCGGTGACGTCCTAAGTGATGAGAAAAGACCTCTGAAAGAAAGATTTCGAGCTCTCTTTACGCTTAGGAATATAGGGGGTTTCCTATCGATCGAGCTCATTGGAAAATGTTTCAACGATCCATCTGTTCTACTCAAACACGAGCTAGCATATTGTTTGGGACAAATGCAAGATGAGAAAGCCATCAAAATTCTAATATCTGTTTTAAATGATGAGACTCAAGAACCGATGGTGAGACATGAAGCTGGTAAGTAAAATAATATATTTCTGTTTCTATCTTGTATCTTTCATTCCTTATATTCTTAACAGCTGAAGCTTTGGGTGCAATAGGATCGGAAGAAGCTCTACAATGCCTCGAGAAGTACAAAGATGATAAAGTAATCGAAGTTGCGGAAACATGTGAATTGGCTCTTGAGCGAATAAACTGGCTGAAAAATTCCGGTGGTGAAAGCCAGAACTTATCCCAAAGCTTGTACAATTCAGTCGATCCAGCCCCGCCCGCTCCGAATAAAAATGTAGGTGAATTGAAAGATACACTCATCAACGAAAAAGCCGTCTTATTCGATCGGTACCGAGCAATGTTTGCGTTACGTAATATTGGTTCGGAAGCTGCAATTGCAGCTTTGGGAGAAGCTTTAAATTATGGCAGTGTGCTTTTCAAGCACGAAATAGCATTCGTTTTAGGTCAAATGCAGAAGGAATCCAGTATCTCGTATTTGAAACGTTCCTTAGAGGACGACGGAGAAAACGAAATGGTTAGACACGAATGTGCCGAAGCGCTAGGATCGATAGCAACAGATGAATGTACGGATATTTTAAATAAATATTTGAACGACGAGAAGAGGGTCGTTAAAGAAAGTTGTGTTATCGCATTAGATATGTGCGAATATGAAAATAGTCCTGAATTTCAATATGCCAACACCTTGAAAATTACGTAAATAAAATGAAAATGCAAAAATTTGTTTTATTTGAACTTTATCAAGCATTTTTCAGTTAAAACAATTATTGCAGAAATTTTTGACAGCCGTCGAAAAAATGACAGCAGCTCTTTGTAGGGATGGCTGATCCCAATAATTTCATGGATCAGTTCCGACCTGATCCGGTCCAGAAAAATAACTAGTCCGGACTTACTGCGCAGATCGGCTTCCCCAGCAGTTTGTTGATACCCAGATTACTATGGTACCGGTACTATGAACCGGTACTGGCAAACTTAGCTAATAAATGGTTAATATGGTACCTGCGGGTAGAGGACGTTTTGGCGGTTCAGAAAAATATGTTTTATATTTAGTTATGTATAAATCCTTTGCGTAATATCGTATTCTGTATTCTGATCATAGATAAAGGAATTCCTTTATCTATGATTCTGATCATTGGTCATAGATAACGTGTCTTTGATTCTGTTTTCCAAGTACGCAATACGCAAAAATGGCGATAACTTATTTAAATAAATTACATTGTATTATAAATATATGTGAATACAAGTCAATGAGGTGATTCAGGTGAATATTTACATCTTGTATATATCTGTTCTTATGCTAGTAAATGAATTTCCGAAATATGAACTATACTCGATGTTACAGATCAAAAGAAGAGGGGATCATTCTGAATCCGCGAAAGAAGCAATTGAACGATTTTTATGAATTGACCGTAGTTGAAGCAGTCTAATCTTTGATTGGATATCGTGTACGTAAATATTTTATATCAAACTATTCATTAACAATTGAGTTATATTCACAATATCAATAATTCGAAGCAACTAACAATTCAGGATTGCATGTGCTGTAATTTTTTCAGTCAAATTTAATTTTAGTTTTAATGAGGCTGTAATTGTTGCTGTTAATTCTTGTGGATTTTCGTCCTCAAAGAATATTCAGGAAATGTAAATATAAACTTTTCAATTTGGGAGAAAAACTAGTAAATCTTGATCGTTTACTTCAAGATCACGATAAAGACTCCATCAGGTTGATGAAACAAATGATTCCATTGGATATCAGCCATGAATTAATGGCCCTGAAGAGGCACAGAATGGATTCCACTAGCTCAGCTTGCTATTGAATGGAGAAAGAATACATACCAGAGCGATGAAAGGTATGTTGTTGAATGCAAAATAACTTAATATTCCTCCTTTTCTGTTTTTAGCTTATAATCAGAACAATTAAAATTTTTTTTCGTATTGAAGCATCTGTTCGCAAATGATGTGAGTTAAATTAAAGGTCCCCTAGTTAAAGTTGCTGGGAAATGTGTTGGTGCAAACCATTTGAGACTTAAGCCCTACTTAAATTAAAGGGTCCATTAGTTATGAGTGTATTATTCCGTAAACACTTACGAATGTGTGTTGCATCGACTTTGAGGGACCCTTAAACCTCCCTCAGCTAAATTACCAAATTTCGTCCCTTAAAGTTAAAGCATCTTTAGCTAAGTATTCCTTAATCTTAACCTCAAATATCGAAAAACATGACTAGAATTTGTCATCATTTCCGTAATATCGAATTCTGTATTCTGCTCATTGATCATAGACAACGAATACCGATGTCTATGATTCTGATTTCCTATTACGCAATACGCAAAAATGGCGATGACTTATTTATAAATAAATTACATTATTATATTATATTATAAAAATACATCTGAATACAAGTCAATGAGGTGATTCAGGTGAATATTTACATTTTACATCTTATATATATCTGTTCTTATGCTAGTAAATGAATTTCCGAAATATGAACTATACTAGATGTTACAGATCCAAAGAAGAGGGGATCATTCGGAATCTGCGAGAGAAGCAATTCAAATTCAAACGATTTTTATGAATTGACCGTAGTTGAAGCAGTCTAATCTTTGATTAGATATTGTGTACGTAAATATTTTATATCAAACTATTCATTAACAATTGAGTGATATTCACAATATCAATCATTCGAAGCAACTAACAATTCAGGATTGCATGTGCTGTAATTTTTTCAGTTAAATTTAATTTTAGTTTCAACTCAGCCAATTTTATTTTTCTTTCAGTTTTAATGAGGCTGTAATTGTTGCTGTTAATTCTTGTGGATTTTCTTCCTCAAAGAATATTCAGGAAAGGTAAATATAAACTTTTCAATTTGGGAGAAAAACTAGTAGATCTTGATCGTATACTTCAAGATCAGGATAAAGACTCCATCAGGTTGATGAAACAAATGATTCCATTGGATATCAGCCATGAATTAATGGCCCTGAAGAGGCACAGAATGGATTCCACTATCTCAGCTTGCTTTTGAATGGAGAAAGAATACATACCAGAGCGATGAAAGGTATGTTGTTGATTGCAAAATAACATTTAATATTCCTCCATTTCTGTTTATAGGTTATAATCAGAATAATTTGAAATTTTTTTCGTATCAAAGCATCTGTTCGCAAATGATGTGAATCCTCACTTCCTTTCCAAGGAGTAATTAACGTTCGGTGGTGAGATTGGCTAACTTCCGTTTTATTTTTTATACATTAATTATTTCATTCCCAAAGTTCCTTCCTTAAGAATTATTTTGTATAGAATAGTCATGAAGTTTCCCTTAGAACAAATCCTTGATATATTTCATAGTGTTCAATTTTTCATGAAAATCAATTCACATTTTATTTCTTTTTTCATGGAAGTTGCCAAAAGTTTACTTCGTTTTGAATAATTTAGACTCCAGTATTGTATTAGATCAGCGTGGTTGTTCTGAATGGTTTTGAAAATCAAACCGGTAGGTGTAATTAAACCTAAGTACAATATATTAATTGGTATTTGGTTTTCAGGTGCTGAAACTTGAAACCGTTCATGCTGAGGAATTTTGTTTGCAAAAAAAAGAAAAATCACAAAAAGACATTAGATATAGATTCGATTATCAATGCAAGTTTTCCGAGAGGTAGAGAATAACAAGGTGTTAGAAGGTATGCTTTTGTATTTTCCTTGTGACTTGTTTGTACTATCATCATGGTTCGATATCTCAATAAGACAGAATTTTGTGTTTCGAATAAAAATTACCCACAAATGATACTTGTGGATTTTTACTTTCATTGAAAGAAATCCATAATTATCTTCATTCACAAATCAACTGCAACTTAACCAATATTATAATGAATTTATGTACATTGATACTTTTCATATTCAAGTGTATCTAAGCGCCATCTATACTGAAGTGGAAAGAGTATTGTTTCAATCTTAAAGAATACTTTAATATTCAAAGTTGTGACAGGGCTACCCTTGCTATATGCGTATAGATGGCGCTAGAGGTATCCATTAATTTGCGTTATGGTGGATGCGGTTTAACAAGTTCGAATGGTTCCTCATAGCGCATCCACCATATTAGCTATAGGACAGACCTCAGGCTGTTTCCTTTTTTTTTCTATTTAACTGTACATACTATTGTTTATGTTGTGGTGGTTGCTCCTCTGAATAATTTCAATATTTAATCAGGATTTGTTTTCTCGTTCCAACATATCCACATATATTATTCGATGTTTCAGATTTGGAGTAGTTGTATTCTTATCCGTTATTGTGATGGATTTCTTTTGCATAACGAGAATGAATTCTCAAACGCAGTTATGAGTGACAGAGAAAACATGGGTTATTAGAGGTATGATTTTGTATTTTCATTGAAAAAAAATTATGAAAAGCACTGCCGTGAAGTCAAGAGCTTTTGAGCGCTCATTCATCCACCTTATAGAAAGATTCGCATCATACAATTTTGTAAACAAATTGAAAAAAATTTCAAACTAAGGCGAAACTCCAGACTTCACGTCAGTGCTATTTTGTCGATAATTCGCTAGAATATTCTACAGTATCTATTGTCTTGGTAATGCAATCTGGACAACATTTCCTACGTAGTTTGAATTCAGTGTTCTTCATCTATGTGCAAAATTTCATTCCAATCCAATCAGTAGTTTCGAAATTATCAGGAAAAAAATACTTTGAACAGCCATATTTGTATTAGATCAGCGTAGTTGCTCTGAATAGTTTTAAAAATCAAACCAGAATTGGTTTGGTTGATGTAACTAAACCTACGAACACTATATTAATTGTTATTTGGTTTTCAGGTTCTGAAACTTGAAACCGTTTATGCTAAAGAATTTTGTTAACGAAAAGAAGAAAAACACAAAATGACATCAGATATAGATTCGATTATCAGTGCAAGTTGTCCGAGAGGCAGAGAATAACAAGGTGTTAGAAGGTATGCTTTTGTATTTTCCTTGTGACTTGTTTATACTATCATCATGGTTCGATATCTTAATAAGACAGAATTTTGTGTTTCGAATTAGAATTACCCACAAATGATACTTGTGGATTTTTACTTTCATTGAGAGAAATCCATAATTATCTTCATTCACAAATCAACTGCAACTTAACAAATATTATAATGAATTTATGTACATTGATACTTTTCATATTCAAGTGTATCTAGGCGCCATCTATACTGAAGTGGAAAGAGTATTGTTTCAATCTTAAAGAATACTTTAATATTCAAAGTTGTGACAGGGCTACCCTTGCTATATGCGTATAGATGGCGCTAGAGGTATCCATTAATTTGCGTTATGGTGGATGCGGTTTAACAAGTTCGAATGGTTCCTCATAGCGCATCCACCATATTAGCTATAGGACAGACCTCAGGCTGTTTCCTTTTTTTTTCTATTTAACTGTACATACTATTGTTTATGTTGTGGTGGTTGCTCCTCTGAATAATTTCAATATTTAATCAGGATTTGTTTTCTCGTTCCAACATATCCTCATATATTGTTCGATGTTTCAGATTTGGAGTAGTTGTATTCTTAGCCGTCATTGTGATGGATTTCTTTTGCATAACGAGAATGAATTCTTAAACGCAGTTATGATTGACAGAGAAAACCTGCGTTATGAGAGGTATGATTTCGTATTATCATTTAAAAAAATTATGAAAAGCACTGCCGTGAAGTCAAGAGCTTTTGAGCGCTCATTCGTCCACCTTATAGAAAGATTCGCATCATACAATTTTGGAAACAAATTGAAAAAAATTTCAAACTAAGACGAAACTCCAGACATCACGTCAGTGCTATTTTGTCGATAATTCGCTAGAATATTCTACGGATCTATTGTCTTGGTAATGCAATCTGGACAAATTTCCTACGTAGTTTGAATACAGTGTTCTTCATCTATGTGCAAAATTTCATTCCAATCCAATCAGTAGTTTCGAAATTATCAGGAAAAAAATACTTTGAACAGCCATATTTACGGAACCCCTAGTCTAATTTTGATCATTGATGAATGATCGACATTCGAGATCCAAACCTTTCCAGAAAATTTCAAGTCCCTAGGCCTTTTCCTTCGAAAGTTATAATTTTCTATGGTCCTAGTCATACGATCTGGAAAAAATGTAGCTTGAATATATCATTCTCCATTAAAATACAAAATTTCGTCACGATCAAATTCATAGTTTTGAAATCATCAAGAAAACAAAATTTCAAACGACCATATTTACGGAACACCTAGTCTAATTTTCAAAAGCAGCGTCGTCAGTCACTTACCTTGTTGTTATTTCTATTCCTTATAATAAGGGGTGTTTCCAAATTCGACTTGAACCTTGGAGGACGTGTTAGTATGACTCATCTGCTGTCGTTTATTACCAACCAACCAATTCTTTTTCAACATCTATTACAGCATATTTTCACTCCATCATATCCTTCTCTGATGAAAATAATCCAAATTACAATCAAACTTGCTCAACGTAAAAAAATGACGAAAAATGAAGTAAGGTGAGTAATTTTTCGAAAAACACAAAAACTCAAATAACTCGTAAACTGTTGATTTTTGTATATCAATAAATATGGCTCAAATGACAGCAAATGAGTCATACTAACCTATCCTCCAAGGTTCACGTCGAATTTGGATACACCCTGTATATGCTTCTGATTCCCTACCATTTTTTGAATTCATTGTCGATTTTTTACCCAATACTTGGAATGCGCTGTAATGAGTTGAAATAGGTCATCAGAACCATATTGCTATGGTTAGGAAAGACCCCAGACTGTTATCTTTTGTTTCATTCAAACTGTCGTATCTGATATTTTGAGGTGGCCTCTAAATAATTTTAATTTTTAATCAGGATCTGTTTTTTTTTTGTTCTAACATGCTTTGGATTCATAATATTGATAATTGTTTTCAGATTCAGAGGCGTTTTATTTGTATCTGTTACTGTGAATGAGATCTTTGGTCAAACGAGGATAAATCACAAAACGCGGTTAGATGGATAGCAGAGAAAACTTAGGTGTTGGAAGGTATGATTTCATATTATAATCGAGTTTACGTGAAGAAAACTGATCTCATAATCTAATCAGAGTGATCAATTTCTTATATTTGATATTCTTCTAATTTCATAATCTTTTTCATATCCGTACCTCAGAGCAAAAGGGTATTAAGTCACAAAATGTGAGTTTTACAGGAGAGCGTAAAATACTTGCATTTTTTGTTTGATTCGCGTTGTGATTGAGGACTTGATCTATGTTATTTTCGTTATTTTAAGTCCAATCATCTCGAAGGTAGACCACTAAATAGAGCGCGTAATTTAAATGAAGGTGAGCCAAAAAACCCGAAAATTGAAATTTTGGACTTAATACCCTTTAGCTCTGAGGAACGGATATTGATTCTCGATAGTTACCACCCATGGAAGAACAGATTGTTTTTTCAGAATAGGCGTTGTCTATTCTATTTGGTAGTTCTTCAAACGATTGGTTTTAAAAATATACATACATAAAGAGCTCAGAGATTTTTTCTGTACTATTTTTGTAGTAACTTCATAGTAGTTATCAGAAATATGATTTGTTTTACATAATTTCTGAAAATCACTTTCGTTTCACAGGGAGAGGCCTCCTGGAGGCTTTGCACATTGCAGATGCGGAATTGGAGCCAACGTATGCCAACAACGGATCTGAAGAGATGAGATTAATATACAACAAATTTTTGTTTTAATATGTTACTAATGTGAATTTGACCCAATTTTTGGAGATATAGCTGACCTATGTTCCGTAAAGTTATGTTCAAACTGTAAGCGTAATAAAATTATGATGGAAATTTTTGGTTTATTTATAGTTCAAGAAGTATTTATGGGGCTGCTATCTGAAAGCAAGAGCTCCAAGATTTCCCTGAACAGGTGCTGCTCCCCGTGGCAGAATCCCGAACTCCTTAGACATGTGCTGCCCTCTGGTGGCAAAAGCCTGAAGTTATTTGTTTGTCGGGTGCTGCCACCTGCCGGCGATAGCTTGAAGTTCTTCCATTGGGAGGCAGGTTTCTGTACTGAAATTCTCGTAAACTAAATAGTTCAGCCCTTGCCCACTAGGTGGCGCTAGTTGCGGTTCAGCGCCCTCTACAGGAATTATGATGAACCAATTAGTTATGCTATATTCCTGAAGGGGGCGCTGCACGAATGGCAGCGTCCTCTACTGGTGTAACGCTGAACTAATTGATTCACCATAATTCCTGTAGAGGGCGCTGAACAGCAACTAGCGCCACCTAGTGGGCAAGAGCTGAACTAGAAATCCACAAGAATTTCAGTGCAGAAACCTGCCTTCCTATGGAAGAACTTCAAGCTATCGCCGGCAGGTGGCAGCACCCGACAAACAAATAACTTCAGGCTTTTGCCACCAGATGGCAGCACATGTGCATTAATAATAATTTTCTATGGCTCTGGTGATGCGATCTGGACAAAATTTTGCTCAAAAAGTTGCCACGTGAAGAATCAAACAAAATTGATAAAATATTCATATATTATACTGACAGTGTGAGTTACAAATAAAACGATTGCAAGATTTATAATACAGAGTGAATTATTTCAATTACTTTACGGATGTATTTTCTCTAAGGATAACGACATTAATCCTCTAAAGTTACATTTTTGAATAGGTACGACATGGATTCTTTGTTATGTATTCTTCTTATAGATTCAGACAGCAATATCGAAATGTCCACCGTTTTAATCTTATGACACTGCATTTTCTGCAACTCGTGGGGGACCGTATTCGTAACAACAACCTGAAACAAATCGATGAGAAAAATTCGACACCTGAACAAAACTCACCTCATCGATCGGGGAATCTTCGATTAACCTTGGAGCATCGGACGATAGAAGACCGTGAGTGGCCATTACATAAATTTTATACGCCCCACGTTCCTTCAGCACTTCAGCTGCAGCGACAAACGATTGAACGTCATCGATCATATCGTCCTGCAACAACAACAATGAATGTTCGTTTCAATCTGAAATATTGATTCGAAAACTTACGACCATTATGGCAATTCTTCCTCCAACGTCCCCAACCACATTTATCGGCGGTTTCTCCTTGGCGATGTGTATTGGGACCCCAACTCCGGCATCCATGGTGCGAGATCTGGGTAAGGTTGGTGGGGAATATCTGCCATCGATTTCATCCGATTCGGATTCTTTCTGCTCCCCATGAATAACGGCGATACCTAAACGCAAACGTTCGGCGTAGGAAGTGGCTTTTTTCGCCGAACCTGGATTACGAGCCACAATCACCGAATTGCGATAATCTGGAATCTGAAAAAAAAATGGTTATTTGATTGAAGATTTTATATATTGACCCAAAACTTACACACTCTTGTATATACTGGAGCAGAAACGGACTAGCCCTAAGGTTGTCGACAGGACAGTCGAAAAATCCCTGTATTTCCTTCTGGTGCAAATCCATCGTTATGACGTGTGTAAGTCCGGATTTACACATCATCTGAGCGAGCAGTTTCGTTACGATACATCCTCTTTTACGCATTTTACACTGTTTACTGTAGGGTAAGTATGGGATTACACCGACGACTGATTTCGCCGATGATGTTTTACATGCATAAGCCATTATTAGTAACTCCATGATATTGTTGTTGACATCTCTGAAATGATGAATATGGCCCATATTAAAGTTTCCCTGAATCAAGCAGTTGTAGAACTTGCCGATATAAGCAGGCAAATGTAACACGTAGAAGCTGTTTGATTTATACAGGGAGTTTCCAAACAGTATGACTCATTTGCTGTCATTCGAGCCATATTTATTGATATCCGAAAATCAACAGTTTACGAGTTATTTGAGTTTTTGTGTTTTTTGAAAAATTACTCACCTTACTTCATTTTTCGTCAATTTTTTCTACGTTGTGCAAGTTTGATTTTAATTTTGGATTATTTTCATCAGAGAAGGATATGATATGTATAAAAGAAGCGAAAATATGCTGTAATAGATGTTGAAAAAAATTCGTATGATTTGAAAGTTGGTATATGAAGAAAAGAATAGTCAATTTCTAATATCAATTCGCCTGCAACTTTCGAATTCCACAATTTATGTATGACAAAATTATTTTAAAAACTTGCCAAATTCCTTCTTCATTTCCCAAAAAAGTTTTCGTTAGAATGCAGGCACTAGTTTCGTTTCAGCAGATTTTTTTATAAACAATCTTTCGAATGTCCGGCATAAAAAATTGTGAATTGGCATTAATGTTTGGATGGGGGCAATAGATGATCTTTTGATAGGTAGGATACCTGACAACTTAAATGGAGAAAATTATGAAGAATTTCATGGCCAGCGAGAAGTCCGGATCTAACACCGTTAGATTTTCATGTTTGGGGTAGTTTAAAAGAAATAGTATATGAAAGGGAAATACATACACATGCACAACTTGTGGATAAAATAATAATAATAATAAACATGTTTATTTCAACAAATGAAGCAATGCTACAAAAATGAAACGAGTCAAATCAAAGAATTCTCTTTATCTTTATCCCTATTCCCAAATTTCCTATATAATGTATACTTACAAAAACTAAATGAAGTCACAAATAAACTAGAATAAATTCCCACAACTGAAATAGTCGGACAATGAATATGGTTCCAACTCAATTAATATATTTTTTATGAATCTTTTAAATTTACTCAAATTATTACAATTTTTTAAATGAACTGGTAACCTATTATAGAATTTTATGACCATATAATGAGGTCCCTTCTCTTAAATAGATAACCTATGTTGGGATAAATTAAATCTTTTGTTCTTGTATTAAAATTATGTGTCCCCCCAAAATTGAATTCATCCTTGTTTTTAAAAACAAAAACTAAACACTCATATAAATATGTATAAACCATAAACTGTCAAAATATTCATATTTCTAAATTAAATCCTACATGAATCCCTATACCCCATCTTACAGATGGTTCTAATGATTCTTTTTTGCAATACATAAGCGGACTGGATTCCAGAACTACTTCCCCAAAAAATAACTCCATATCTCAAAATTGACTCAAAATTCGCATGATATAAGATTTTAAGTGTTTCGTCATTCATGTAATGAGTAACAATTCTAATTCCATAGCCAATGGAGGCTTATTTCAAACACATCTCTTTTATTTGAATTTCCAGTACAGGAATTCCTCAATTCCTACACCTAAAAACTTTGTATGTAAACAGGCGTTATTAGAACAGACGGCAGTGAGGCAGTGAGAAGATTGAGAGTAAATTTCTGGACTGAAGAAATTTGAAAGAGGGCACGTGCTTGTATTGGGAATGACGGAGGCATCTCAAACATAATTTAACTCAAAATTTCTTAATGAAATTTTGAGTTGAATTGCAGTAAATAAATATTTAATTCGTTACTTTTCTTCCAACGAAAACTTTTTTAGGAAATAAAGAAGGAATTTGGCAAGTTTTCAAAATACTTGTGTCATACATAAATTGTCGGGTTCGAAAGTTGCAGGCGAATTGATATTAGAAATTGTCTATTCTTTTCTTCATATAACAACTTTCTTATCATACGAATTCTTTTTCAACATCTATTACAGCATATTTTCGCTTTTTTCATACATATCATATTCTGCTCTGATGAAAATAATCCGAAATTATAATCAAACTTGCTCAACGTAGAAAAAATTGACGAAAAATGGAGTAAGGTGAGTAATTTTTCAAAAACCTCAAATAACTAGTAAATTGTTGATTTTTGGATATCAATAAATATGGCTCAAATGACAGCAAATGAGTCATACTAACACGTCCTTCAAGGTTCACGTCGAATTTTGAATCACCCTGTATTGAATATAGCAGATGACCCAATATTTTTTTGTGAACCTAAAAGGCCTTCAGTGTCCATTGTCGGCATGACAAGTACTGTCATTTTATTTTTATAAACTCCAAGAAATGAACTACAATAAAGGTTAACTCAAATTATCTAGCGATAATCATAAAATTCATTAAAAATCACCTTAGCTCTATCATGTTACATATTTCCTGTTAACCTCTCCGATATCAATAGAGAAAAAGAAAAAGAAAAAATAAAATATTATCTTACTTGGTTCCTGTTTGTATGATATAAATATCTTTCCCTCTTATCGAATCACCAATTTGCACCATGGTTTCTCGATTCTGCTTGTGATAAACAGCACATCCCCCCGTTTTCACCCCCAAACGGTTCGCTATCAGATTAGCTAGTTCTGGATGAGAATTTCCAGCGACCAAGACGACGTCGGATGTCTTGGGAGCATCCATATTCTTAGCCTGGGGTAGCCGGAAACTTCCAAAACTCAAAACACTCGAGGGTAACTGAGAAATTTCAGTTTGTTTACAGAATGACAAAGTAACAATCGTCGAAATTAATGGTTCCACGTTTTTACTCACCTGTTATTATTCAATAACATTAAATACTGACTGTTATCTATATGTCTGATTGCTGATTAGTTTTATTTGTTTTTTGGGTACTTCATATTCTCAACTCCTCATAGAAATTAAATTAATAAAAAAATTATCGTAATTTTTGTATCATCGACTCGAATTCATAAACCATAGAACATCGTTAAAATTCGCGAATATGTCTTCGATGCACGTGACAAAATTTTTGAACAAATGTTCGAAATTTGTTGTTATTTATAAAGCCCTAAAAACCCTCAAGATTACTATCTCCATCAATTATTCGAATTTCAGAATTTTTTTCCAACGAATGACGAAAATACAAGTGAAGAGCGAAACCAAAAGCGTTCGGACCATAAAATCGATAAAAAACAACACATTAAAGTTCTATAAAAACCACTGATTCTGTATGAACAGTAGGTGGATTGAAATTCGGAATTCTGAAAAAATTGGACTCGGGAATATTTGAATTACGCGCCACTCAAGACTTCCGCAGCCCCATCTAAAATGTACGGAGGTTGATTAACAACCTTCCCGAAAATCCAACTAACAATCTATATTTTACTTGCGTTAATCTTACACCTCGATTATTATCGAGAGCTTTCTAATAGACGAATACAAGATTTTTTTTTATTCCTGATACGTTCCAACCTGTCATTAGTGTCATTCAATATTGCCATTCGCCATTAGTTTCCGGTGGTTAGAGGAGGTACATGCGTTTATGCTGAAAGCTGTCGAGCTTTTTTAATTTTGTGAAGTGAATATTGGATTCCTTTTAGTTTAATTTAACCGCAAGATGTCGAATAACGCGGCTCCGGACAGTTGGGAAACTCAGGCGGATTCAACGTCGGCCAACAATTCGCCGAGTCAAGATGCAGATGTGACACCGAAGTTTTCCACGTTGAACGTTAATGCAGTAGAATTTGTGCCTTCGTTTGCTTTTTCTAAATCCCCAGGTGATCAACAGGACGAATCTGCTTCTTCTGAGGCCTCTGAGTCTTCGCCAGAACACCGAATTCTTAACGGTAAGAACTTATTATTATTAGAAAGCCGATATTTAAGGTTATATCAGGTTTGGGGAGATTATTGTACAACCAATTTCATCATTCAATTAGAAATGAAGTATTTTTTTGTATTCTACTCGATTTTCGAGATATATTTCAGTTTTCTGTATTATAAATTTATATAATTATTGTTCTTCCTGCGAAAGTTGAAGTTGGTATTTTCGTTGTGAAGTTAGTAGTTTCATGGTAAAAGTTAATTTATTTGATTTGCCACGATATTTTTCGTGATTATATGAGATATTTCCTCGTATAGGCAAGATTTGCCCCACTTGTCTTTTACTAGATATAACTGGTTTATGTAGTCATATGTCAACTTTCTTAGAATTGTTATTTTTTTCTGAATCAAACGAATTTATGTGTGAAAACCCTAGATCTGTTCATTTTCCACCATTCTGTTTGTTTTGGTTCATCAGTTCTATCTTTTTCTTCTGAAAATTTCGTCTTTATCTCTCAGTTGAGGTTAATGTCCTTGTCATTATTGTTGATTATAAAGCATTGAGAATTTTGAATTTTTTCATCAGAAATATCATTTAATGCAGTTCCTCAGCAATAAATAACTATTAAAGTAGATCAAAAGTCTAAATCCTGTATTATCGGATCACATGTGAAAGACAAGTTTGTGTTTCTACAAGCTCATTGGAAACATTAAAAAAGAAGGATATTACGCAGGAATGAGGGGTTTTTTGCAAAGATATTCTTTTCTCACAACATTCCTTGCCTCAAGTAGGTATTCCTAATAATTTTATTTCTTCCAGGTACGAATGTCGAACCTAGCGAACAAGTGGAAGTGAAAAGCCCACCGGTGATCCCCCCAGCCGATGGGGATGCATCTCCGGGCGATGGAGGTACCTGGGAAGACGTGGCTGAAGACGATCCTATTATAACTCCGGAAGGCGATGACGAAGAACCTTCTTCGGAAGAGGCGCCGATTAAGGTGGATTACTTATTTTAAATTGAGGATTATGTGAATTTATAACGCATTTCAGATCCCCAAGAAGAAAATAATCAAGCAGGAAGTCGTAGGCGAGAAAAAGGAACACGTGAACGTGGTTTTCATAGGACACGTTGACGCTGGAAAGTCTACGATCGGTGGGCAGATCATGGCTTTGACTGGAATGGTTGATAAAAGGACGCTTGAAAAATACGAACGGGAAGCTAGAGAAAAAAGCAGGGAATCTTGGTACTTATCGTGGGCGCTTGACACAAATCAAGAAGGTTAGTTTAGATGGATTCACCGAATTATATTAAATAGATTAGAATAGAAAACTCAATTTTTTTCTGTGTACCTGAAAGGCCTTTAGTGTTAAATGTCGGAATAACAAGTACTGCCTACATATTAGATGAGATCTAATATGTATCCAAACCGTTCTATGACTGCAAATGATGAATTTCGTTGGTATCTGGGATACGTGAATTGTTTTGTTGGCTTGCTTATTAGTTAATCTAGTAAAATTTTTCAATTTTCATTCTTGAAAGTTGAGCTTTTGAAGAATTTTAATAATTTCAAACGACGTGTTTTGATTCCAGAAAGAGACAAAGGCAAGACCGTAGAAGTGGGGAGAGCCTTCTTCGAGACTGACAAAAAACATTTTACCATCTTGGACGCGCCGGGACACAAAAGTTTCGTGCCCAACATGATCGGTGGTGCAGCTCAAGCCGATTTAGCAGTTCTGGTGATATCTGCGAGGAAAGGCGAATTCGAAACGGGTTTCGACAGAGGGGGACAGACGAGAGAACACGCCATGTTGGCGAAGACAGCCGGTGTTAAATATCTAGTAGTTTTGGTTAATAAAATGGATGATCCGACGGTCAACTGGGACGAGTTGAGATACAACGAATGCAAGGATAAGATATTGCCGTACTTGAAAAAATTAGGTTTCAATCATAATAAGGATCTGTTCTTTTTGCCTTGTTCTGGTCAGACGGGGCAGGGGCTGAAGGAGCAGCTGGAAGAGAAGACTTGCCCGTGGTATAGGTGAGTGGAACTTTGTCCTCGATGGAATATTTTCAGATGTTTAACTTTATTTCTTAGGGGTCCTGCATTTATTCCATTCATCGACAGTTTGCCCTCACTCAACAGAAAAAACGACGGTCCCTTCATAATGCCAATTGTAGATAAATATAAGGATATGGGAACGGTTCTTATGGGAAAAGTTGAATCCGGAGAATGTAGGAAAGGACAGAGCATGGTTATAATGCCAAACAGGGTGAGTTTTGAATAGTTACATGTGAATCAGTTCTTATTATTAACCTGTTTTTCTCTTCAGACACCAGTTGTAGTCGATATGTTGCTCTCCGACGATGACGAAGTGAACCGCGTGGTACCCGGTGAAAATGTAAAAATCAAAGTGAAAGGTGTGGAGGAAGAAGATGTCAGTCCCGGGTTCGTGCTATGTGATGCAGTTAATCCGATACACACAGGACGGGTGTTTGATGCTCAATTGGTTATACTCGAACACAAATCAATTATTTGTGCGGGTTATAGTGCTGTCATGCATATTCACTGCGCGGCAGAAGAAGTCACCGTTAAAGTGAGTATAAAAAAAAAACGTTTTAAACTCTTTGATATTTATCGAATTCTCAAAATTTGATGGAATGCTCGACAAAATTAATAATTTTCATTTATTGTATGGTTCCTGGGGTTATTATATAAAGATGGAGTCACCGAATTATATTAAGTGAATATAGCAGAAAACTCAATTTTTTTTCTGTGTACCTTAAAGGCCTTCAGTGTTTATTTTTGGCATAACAAGTACTGTCATTTTATTTTCATTAACTCCAAAAGATGGAGTCACCGAATTATATTAAATATAGCAGAAAACTCAATTTTTTCTGTGGACCAAAACGGCCTTCAGTGTTCATTTTTGAGCGCTCGTACTACTTACACGAGGGCTATATCATATCGTCACGATGTCTGTATTTTTCGAATTTTGAGCCGAAAATGGTCTCAATCGACTATGTTCGACTCACTGATGACGAATCCGTCGGAAAATTCGAGTCTGTCCGTCCGGCCGTCCGTCCGTCAGCACGATAACTCTCGAACGGATCAACCTAGAGACTTGAAATTTTCAGTGTAGGTTCAGATTCCGAATGCCTCGGTTAAGTTCGTTAATGGGCCAAATTCCACCAGGGGTTCCGTAAATATGGCCGTTCAAAGTTTTGTTTTCCTGATTACTTGAAAACTACAGATTCGATCGAGATGAAATTTTGCACTCAGATGAAGAATGAGGTGTTTTAGCTACATGCGAAATTTTGTCCAGATCGCATGACCAGAACCATAGAAACCATAGAAAATTGTAACTTTTGAACGGAAATGCCTAGGGACTTGAAATTTTCAGGATAGGTGTGGATCTCGAATGTCGTGATCACGTTCATCTATGAGCAACATTATACAAGGGGTTCCGTAAATACGGTCGTTTGAAATTTTGTTTTCTCGATAAATTCGAAACTTCGGATTCGATCGAGATGAAATTTTGTATTTAATCGAGAATGATATATTGAAGCAATATTTTGTCCAGATCGCATGACCAGAACCATAGAAACCATAGAAAATTGTAACTTCTGAACGGAAAGGCCTAGGAACTTGAAATTTTCAGGGTGGGTTTGGATCGCGAATATCGCGGTCACGTTCATCAATAAGCAAAATGAGACTAGGGGTTCCGTAAATATGGCCGTTCAAAATATTTTTTTCCAGATTGATCAGCTGAAGCAGCGACATGAAGTCTGGAGTTTCGCCTAAGTTTCAGAATTTTTTTTTGACATTTGTTTGACAGCTGTCAAAAATTCCTTCAATTGGTTTCTAAAACTGGAAAATGCGAATCTACCTACAAGGTGCATGTACGAGCGCTCAAAAGCCCCTGCCTTCACGGCAGTGCTTTTCGTAATTTTTTCATAGCAAGTACTGTCATTTTATTTTTATTAATAACTCCAAAAGATGGAGTCACCGAATTAAATTGTCTTTGAAAATTACAGCGCAATAATATAATTAAATATGAAACAAAGCTTATAAACACGTTATAAATATGATGTATTCAATTTGTTCCAGGCCTTAATATGTTTGGTAGATAAAAAAACTGGTGAGAAAAGTAAAACTAGGCCCAGATTCGTCAAACAGGACCAAGTAGCGATCATGAGAATAGAATGTGCTGGTGTTATCTGCTTAGAACCTTTCAAATCAATGCCTCAAATGGGTAGATTCACACTAAGAGATGAAAGTGAGTAGTCTGAATTTTGCAAAGGCGCATACTGTTTTTTTAGTTTTATACTGTCTCAACTGCAAATTGAATTGTATTAATGTACATTTTTTTTTCCAGATAAAACAATTGCCATCGGCAAAGTCCTAAAACTTGTGGAATAAGAACTTTTCATAGTATAGTTTGTAAAGATATTCAAAACTGACAGAATGTCATCGATGCAAGGTTAAAAGGGAAAGTTGGACACCACAAATGATTCTGTAATTCGACGGTACTGTTCTGTCCACCTTTTTGATAACCTATTGAAACGGTTGGTGCTGCCATCTTGTAGCTGATGTTAATATTAACGAATTGTTGTCTATTATATATTAGCTTTTTAGTATATAATTATGTTCATCATTAATTATATGGTGTATTGGTTCATTTTAGATTAATTACATTTTCTTTTGTATATTTTGATTTGAGTTATTTATTTTGATATCATTTGCAATTGCGAAATTGTGTGGTATTTAGTTACTACGTCAATGTTATTGGTAATCAATATTTTATTATAAAACAGGTTTTGACAGTCTCATTTTTTCTGAACATATTTGAATGAGGAATTGATTTTATATGGATTTGATTGTGTTCAGAATTTATATGACGATCAATCAAGTTTTTTATATTCAAGGAACAATAAAATTTGAGTCACACATGTAATGAAAAAACATTTTCGAAATTTTTGGGAAACTCAATTTTAATGAATTATTTAGTTTTTGAGAAAAAATTTATTCGCTTCATTTCAGAAAGAGATTCAATAAATTCTTATAATATATCATTCATTTATTTATTCCTTCAAGGGGTTGAAAAACTCTTTGATATATTGTATTCTCAAAATTTTATGGAATTAATAATTTTCAATTATTGATTTGATTCCTGGGTTTATTAAATGAAGCTTTTTTTTCAATCAACTCATATTTTCAGCTTTATTGAAAGTTTTTTGGTTTACGTAAACGATTTAGGATAATCAATAACGTGAAGAAAAAAGTTGGAAATGTTTTGGGAAATTGAAATAATACATGCATAAAAACATTAAACAATGCGAAGGTTATTGAATTAAAATTTGAATTCATACAAAGAAACGGCCAATGAGAATTAATTCATTGGTCTTATTCTAATGTTAGTTCTCTTTACTTATTTGCATGTATAGATAGATTGAAGCTATTTTTACTGAGGTTTTTTTTATGGATATGGCTGAAATAATGAAGAATTTGTATTACAAAAATTATTTTTTGATAGAGAACAGAAAGGATTATTTGTTGTTCATAAGTGGGTTTTCTATTATTCATGATCTGCATTAATCTGAATGATAAACTATTATTCTAGTTGGGATTTTAATATAAGTATATTATGATGCGGATTTAAAATGAGAGGCTTCTTATGTGTGTGACAATCATGTTTTCCTTGTCCTCATATATTAAATTTCTTTTAAACATTCGGCCTATTCGACCAGTCGATTTAAATGCTTTCTTATCAGAATCTATTTATAAATATATTTTGTTTTCTCTTTATTTTGTAAATCGGAATTCTTTGAAAAATATTGAATATATACAAAAGCTTTTCTATAATTATTAAATCATAAGAAATATGCAGCATTGAATTTCACCGATTTCCCCTTTTCATATCGGTGACAGAAAATATCGACATCTCATCTGATTGCATACAATGTGTATGTTACATATTGCTAAAGTTTTAATAAAAGTCATTTCTAAAAATGTGTTTTTTTCATTTTAATTTTGGAAAATAAAATTCAAAAGTTGAGAAAATATTTCTATTGAAAAACTACACGATTTATAATTTGCTTTAAATCAGAGAGGAGGATCTGGATCAACATTAAGTATATACGTGTTGCTTATTCTTCTGCCGAAATCGTAGGTACCGAAAAAAATATAACCTCCCAAACTAATCCAAGCCACTCTAGGACCGAATCCAGCGAATAACCTACAGAAAAAATAACATAAGTATTTACCGATAGTTATCTGAATAAACGTACCCTCTTATTCCTTTTTCCCTTAAAACTGTACTAAATACATTCCTTATGTCGAGTGATCTATTTCCTTCCACTTTCTTTGTTTCTAACATTATTCTCGTTTTAACAACATCGAGTGGCGTTGTCGCTGCTGCTGCTATACCACCTAAAAATTAAACTGAAAACCTTTCTTAAAATTCAGTATTTCATTACCTGCCAAGCATCCGCATAAAGCCACTTCGTGGGGTTCCAACGGAATATTGTTCTTTATTATTCTTCGATAGCTAGTTTTGAAATATTCCAACAACGGAAATTGGATGAACGAAAACGGTATTTCCCTATAAACCATCGACCTGAAACCTTGATAGAAACCCTGAAAGTTAAAATTATTTTCTTTTCCTACGAAGTGAAAGGTAAATACTCACCATAAATCCATCACGTTTATAAGTTTTGATGACTATATGCAATGAGGTATGTTTTTTATTCACAGCCGTTTGTCGCCTCTGTTTAACTACTTCCATCGGTACACGCAATAAACAAGCTATCTTAAAAAATTGAGTATAGTAGATCGGGAGAAAATATGGGTCGTGAAACTCACCACTTCACCCGCAGATGCTGCGAACATATGGAGGAGAGGTTTAGTTTTACCCGATACATATGGATCCAGGTAATATTTTATGCTCTCGTAGGTCAGGAAAAAGAGAGCCCCTGAAGCAAAAATGAAAAGTTTTCATTCGTTAATGATTCCATTAATTTACTAACCCTGAGGTACACTGCCAATCATTTGCGGACCTATACCCTTGTAGACGTTACTGAAACCCCCTGCTTTGAGAAAACCTTGCGGGGATTGAAGTCGAGTTTTCAATGTGTCCAAAGGGAATAAACTCATATCTACAACAAATCCAGCGAAACCTCCGGCCTTAAAAATATACATTTATTTTCAACATAAAAGTTTCTGAAAATTTTTACTGACCACAAATGATGAGATGTAAACTTGTTTGATCTCATTTTTTCTTTGGCTTTTACTCGGCATTTTCTAGAAATACTCAAAACAGAATTATGCTAAAAGTTCACCGTGAAGATGAATTAGTTGATAAAAACGCACATAACCTCAATGGGTTGAGCGCTTTTACCACTTTATATCACATTATTTGAACTTTACGAAAGTCATTTTTTCGCGTGGTTCCCGGTTCAAAACTATTTCGAAAACATTCCGTAGTGGACGTAACCAGTAACCAGTTCGTGTATCGCTAAAAACCTATAATTTCAAACGGTGACGTCATCATAAAAATGTCAATGTTGACATTTGTCATGTTGTCAATTCAATTTCGCAGTTCGAACTGTCCCAAAGCTTACTTCAGAGTTAAAACTATTGCCCGACGTTATTGTATCGATTTATCCAAAATACGCGATAAACAGTTCGACAATTAATCGGATATTTCGAAAAACCGATATTCGGGTAGAAAATATTTCCGAAAAATGAGTATAAGGTCCCGGGAACTATTCAATATTGATTTAAAATAACATTGCCCGACGTTATTGTATAGATTTATCCAAAATACGTAAAAATGGGCTAATCTCAAAAGTTTTCTATGTGTACTTACGATTTTTCCTGATTTTATCACTTCAAAACACTGAACAAAACACTTATTCCTAACTCCCGTGTGCAATGACTCATCACTCCCGCACTCACTCCACACACTAAAGACCGATTTTCACTCTAAATTATCAGCGCTCCGAATATCGACTATCTCGTATCGCTTCCCGATTAAAACTGATTCATAGTCAATCCTTTGTTCGAAAATATGAATAATCGCTTACATCACCATTAATCATTGGGTGCGCGCATATCGCATTTAGTCATCGTTTCTATGGATACCAATGTGTATTTCCATATACGGGGGTTGTTCGAAAAATTTCGGGGTGAGTCGTGGCCAGTTCGATGAACGGTGGCATCTCCATGTGGATTTTGCCAACCGCATAGAAAAACGCGTATAAATCCGCTTTTGTCGGTCCTTTCGAGGTGGCGTTTGAGCCATTGAGGTGCTGAGAGTATAAGGAATCGTCCGGTGCATTTTCGCAACTGCGCATGCTCAGATGGAAACTCGAATAACTTCGCCTTTGTCGGTCCTTTCGAGGTGGTATTTGAGCCATTGAGGTGCTGAGAGCATAAGGAATCGTCCGGTGCATTTTCGCAACTGCGCATGCTCAGATGGAATCTCGAATAACTCCGCTGTTGTCGGTCCTATCGAGGTGGCGTTTGGGCCGTTGAGGTTCTGAGAGCATACGCAATCCATTGGTAAGGTAACTGCGCATGCGCAGATGGAAATGTGGATAACTCGGCTGTTTTTAGTCCTATCGAGGTGGCGTTTGGGCCATTGAAGTGCTGAGAGAATGAGGCGCCAGTGTGCATATATATTTTGCGCATGCGCGAACTCATGTTATGTTAATTCTCATCTACTCGGCCTAGAGAGGGGTGATTTCCGGTACTTTCGGGTTCGAAGAACCAAATACTGCCAAATCTAAGTCAGACTGAGCCGCTCAGGCATTTCGAACGCGCCCATTTTCGAAGACCAGAACACAAACTATAACGAGTCGTTGCAAATACGGAAAGGTGGCGCCACCTAGCAGATTTTTTCGGGTCTAAGCTTCATGGGTTTTATAATTGAGGAAGTATTGGCATGTTTTCAGGTTGAATCGAGGACGCAGTTTTCCAATCTCGAGAGCTGTTTTATGAAAAGAGAAGAGAAGAGATATTTTGAATATATTTCGGTGATTCTATCTTTATAAAAATAAAATGACATTATTCGTCAACACTGAAGGCCATCTTGGCCATATGAATGATATGACAAAAGCTTTTCTTAAGAAAGTATACAGGGTGATTCCAAATTCGACGTGAACCTTGAAGGACGTGTAACTCGCAAACTGATGATTTTTGGATATCAATAGATATGGCTCAAACGACAGCAAACGAGTAATTCTAACACGTCCTGCAAGGTTCACGTCGAATTTGGAATCACTCTGTATATATACAACTTAATTCAGGACAAAGTGTAGAAAATAAAAAAGTTTCTAGGAGAACGAGACCGTTCCGCGGTCGGAGTTCCCAACCCCGACTGTCAATTAATAACGGATATATTAATAAGAGCTGACAGCTGAATAAAGAAAACTCCTCGACAAATTAAGGAGAGCTGAATCCAGGCGAGAATTTCCTTTTCAACGGATCCGGCTTTTTTCCTCGAAATTAGAAAGGGGAAGGAACTGGCGGAATTTATTTCGGAATTAAATCTCGCAAATCCCGACGAAGTTGACGTTTAGATGAAATAATTAGGGAGTAATCCCGTCCGAGGATGGCATCTGAGAACTTCGGACCGGTCGGGGAGTTATGAAAGTTCCGCTGATAATTTTTAATTTGGCAGCAGGGCGAAAACGGGGCGCTAAGAAAATATTTATAAGAGCCCTGATTAGAAAAGGGAGTCTGAACGTTCTCCCAGTTTTCCGGAACGGGTCGTGCGAGGATTGTCGAAGATTAATGTTTATGGGCGTCCCGGACTTTTTCGATAATTGATGGATGTTTTTGCGAGGGAAAATATTCAACATTTTGCTGCAGGTGCACTGGAGAGATTGATCTGCAGTTGAATCTTTCCTGACATTGATAATACCAAGGTTTTGTGAGAAATTTGTTGACTTCCAAATCCAGTTATTTATTTTACTTTTCGATCGACCCCTATACCTGGATTTACCGTACCGCTCATTCGAGGGCGCCACCGAACAGACAAAACTCAAAAGATACTACCCAAAGGATTGAAAAGCGACAGAAAAGGTGTGAGCACTTGTAGACAGTAATTCTGTGATCAAATTCGCTAATGTGAGTTCGAAATCAGGGAAAAATATTTCTTTACATAGGTAGAGTTTTTTTTCTCATAGTATCTACACTTCACAAGATATTCAACTGAAATTTGGCTCAAATATTACCATTGAGCGTTTACACCATGTGACATGCCAATTTCGATAGCAAATCTACAGGACGATATTTTTTCTGGAATACTGTCCACTGTTTTCCTCCAGAACTTTTTTTTGGTGAGCCACTGTTCATTTGAAAAAATATAAAAAGCAGTTTTGTTGTTATACTGAACTTTATGGTATCTTGTAGTTTTGTCGTATCTGCTACCGATTTCTCGCAAAAAATTTTGAACGAATCTCACAAAATCCAAATTGTCTTAAAAATTCTGTTAGTAAGCTGTGGTGAATTGATTTGTTGTTTGTTTTGACACATTAAATTGAACTTTCTTAGTCCAATATCTTGTGAAGTGCAGATACTTTAAGAAAAAAACTCGAAAAAAATTCAAACTTTAACACCCTGTATCTCGAAAACGAAACGTTAGCGATACCATGTTTATAGGACTTTTTTTTTAAATTACCTAGGGAATTTCCTCTTTTCGTTTGTACCTTTAATCCAGGAAAACCCTGTATATTGTTGTGGAAAATGAAATATAGTTATATTTCTCAAAGTTCACTCAGTTTATGATTGTAAAAATGCAATTTGGGATCAGGAACTGAACAGAGCAAACCAAGAATGCTTCATACCAAGGAAAATATGATAGAAAATTAATTTATGAGAAAGTTGACCGAGAAACATCAGTAGAAATTGATCCTCCAAAATGTTTTGGTTTGAATTGGTTTTTTGGTGAAAGAAAACATCAAAATTTACGTTTAAAACTGTTTTCACTTGAAGTACATGCAATTTGGAAGCAGGAAAATTGAATTTCCAAGTTGAAGGAAAATAAAAGCAGCGTGCCAGTGTTTTATAGAGGAAATTGAAGAAACATATTTTGGACATAAATTGGCGACGAGGATGGGATTGTTTCGGTTTTCGTGAAGAAAGAGTGTCGAATTCGTTGCGTGAACAACTTATTATCGCCAAAACTTTCATTTTCAACTGTTAAGGTGCATCCAACAACAACGAAAAGAAAGTCAGAAGCCCTGATCGATTGAGTAGCGCCCTTCGACGACTTCAGATCCACGTGGTGACAAATCCTGCCTAAAATTTAGTCATTAAGCTTGCCAAAAGTTAATCGAATCTTTTCCCATGGTTTTGGGCGCAAAACTTGGGTAAGTTTTCTCTAGGTTTCTTGTAAAAAAACCGATTACCAGAGTTTTTCCTGAATTTCTTATATAATAAAAAACATTTTGAAGGTCGTAAAAGTACGAATATAAAAATAGCCAGTGAAATAGTTAGTTCGAATCAAAGAATTACAGAAAATTGGAATAATTTCAAACAATTTTTGAAGTTGAGATTTGGAGAAAAAATAAGTTTAACATTTTTATTTTGGGATCTTCAGAATGCCCGAAGAATTCGTAATGAAAACGATTTAGATTTCCTAGAAAGAATAGTAGATTTGAAAAATAAATATGATTCACAAGTTGAATTATCAAATTTACCCATTCTAGAAAGAGACCAAGAAAAAATATCGCATCGCGAGTAGCTTCTAGAGTTTTATTGTATAATATTAATCCTGAATTGAGAACACGGTATGATGAATTATGACGATATAGTAAATTTCATTCGTCAAGATTTTTATGTTTATCAACAACCATATATGCACTATAAATCGCAGAATCGCAGAATTTTCATCATCAAAACCAAAAAATTTTCCCTCAAAATAATAAAACTAATTTTTCATGTGATAATAGAACAAACTTCCCAATTAACAATCAAAGAAATCTTACTCCAAATAATAAAAACGAAATTTAGTCAAAATAATCACAAAAATATAATAGTTTTTCTTTGTGAGTGCACTCATCTTTGATCATTAGTTAGAGTTATATATTTCAGTATCATTCGATAGTTAGAGTTATTTTTATAGAATTCAGTTGTTGATAATATAATTGTGTTAACATTTATTTTTAATTTTTCATCTCAGAACCCTTATTGAGAAAGAGTTTTGGGCAAATCAAATAGAATATTGAACAGAATTATTGAAAATTGTAATCGGATTTGAATTATTTTCAAAATTGAAATACATTTCTTGAATTTTTATATACGAGCCATAACAATGTATATTATGGAGTCTCTCTTTACTCGTTTTCGACGAATGTCCCTCTAATACGTTAGAATAATGTGAAGATACTTTATAGTGAAAAAAATATGATATAAATTCTCCCCATTCCACACACCTTTTAGCGGAGTCACTCTTTATCTAGATAGAATGTAAAGAGTAAAATCTTAGGTTATAAGCTTCGAATAGAACTAACTAGTACTGTAATATTCGGACGATAGTTCTTTAATTCAACGGAAAAGTCCTGTTGAATCGATACAACAAATCCATCATAAGTGAAGTGATTCCTGCTTTAATTTAGTGTTCATTACTGGAAATTTTCGTAGAAACTGAAGTTTGGAGCTTGGAATACAACTATCTAGTTTGTTTATTGAACAGGAAATTCCTGTAAGTAGTCACGCATATTCCGGTTTTCGTCGAAGTATTATTTTCCTGTTGAAATGACAAACTGCAGTTTGGTTGCATCAACTAATGTAAAACTTGTTATTTAAGAGAATTGAACGACCGGAATTGTCACGTGAAATCAACAAATATTCCTACTGTCCCTTATATGGGGGGAATTTCCCGTAGAAGTAACCGAATTCAGTTATTTATCTAACTTTTCGATCGACCCCTATAGTTGGGTTCTTGCCGTTAAAAACACTGGAAAATCGCTAAAGCTACCGTGAAATCTCGAAATCCGAGTAAAGATTCGTTTTTATCTAGCGTGGGAAATAATTACGAAGCTATTATTTGTTTTGCCGGTTGTGTGTGTGTGTTCCTCCGCACTCTTAATTAAGGGCTTTAACAACCTATAAAATACGGCCAGCCCGTATGGCGCGCTTAATTATTTCCAACATTCAAATCCTCAAGCAATTAAGTCTTCGTGGAACTTAACTCTCCGTTTGAGATGTTTAGTTAGGCGACGTAGAACAGTTTACAACTTGTGGTGTTAACAACTTCTTGCTGAAAATTCTGCCTTGTAGGCCGACGAGGTTCTTGTTGAAAGATTCGTGGAGTTTTTCCGCTGAGTCTGGTGGATTTTTTTTTGTCACGGTAATTGGAAGATTTCGAGAAAATTCGTATATTTTTATGAATGGAAATGTATCATTAAAACTTTGTTACTGAAGTAAGTATGCGCGATGTCAACTTTTGGAGCCTCCTTTTGGTTTATTATCTCCAACAACAAATTTCTGGAATCTTTCGAGGAAAGAAATCTCTAATGGCCTCGAAATTTTATTTGCATATTCAATAATCGTTCCTCGCACTGGAAGAACAGGAATAAGGTTACTTCTATAGGAAATTCCCCCATTATGACGGACAGCAGGAATATTTGTTGATTTTACATGGCAATTCCGGTCGTCTAATTGCTCTAGAAATAACAAGTTTTACATTAGTTGATGCTACCAAACTTCAATTTGTCATTCTAACTGGAAAATAATATTGTGATGAAAACCGGAATATGCGTGACTATTCACAGGATTTTCCTGTTTAATAAACAAACCAGATAGTTGTATAACAAGCTTTAAACTTCAGTTTCTACAGGAATTTGCAGTAGAGAACACAAAACCTTAACAGGAATTACTTTACTTATAACGGAACTGTAGTATCGATTTAACAGGAATTTTTCATTGAATCAAAGAACTATCGTTCATATAATTATGTTTTTGATCTGGAAAGCCAACTTTTGAAAAAAGTCATTTATTTACAACGGACGATTATCCGACCTATCTACCATACAGTATAGAAGAAACTACTTTAATTATTGACGACAGATTCGTCTTCTGAGGTATTCATAACATTATCTTATCTAAAAGAGCTGGAATGAAAAACAACAAACAATGAAGTCCTGCACTTGTGCGTCATTGCGAAATGGATGAGTAATCAAAATTATACATGGTCATATCAAATATCGAATGGAAATAGATAACGAGCTCATCTGAGATATACAGGGGTAGCATTATGTAATTATATATAACAGTACTAGTTAGTTGTATCCGAAGCTTATAACCTGAGCTATTACAGGAATTAAAAAAAAATCCATTTCGTATTTCGTGTTATTTTCCTATCGAATCAAAGGAAATTCACCTCCCCCCCCGATGTAATTTCCCAATGGGAAATGAACCCTTTGCCGATTTTCGCAGACATCGGCAAACTACGTGACATCATTAATTTGAACTCAATATCCCAACCCTTACATTATCCCTATTTCGTCCCGTCCGACGATCGCGCATATCCTCTTTCGACGACCACCTGTTGACGACGACGGGGTTCCGCGTCGCCTTGCCCCACTAGGACTCGACGACTTCCACTTTAGTCCGGAAAAGTCCGGTGCAGCGATCGCATCCAGTCGAAGAGTGAGTTCGAATCCCGAAAGAGTTCGCGTGGAAAAACACGGTGTAGGACTTTGAGTGAAGTGAACCTGAAAATGGTGCGATTTGATTGATCAAGTTTGGTTCGTCATGGTTTCCGAAATGATTTTGTTCATATTTTTCTGTTGGTTTGCTGCTGTTAAAGGTGAATATTTAGATTAGTTTTTTTTTAACTTTTTGTTTTTTTAGTTAGGATTTGTGTTTTATGGTGTCGGCTAACTGACAGACTCGGAGAATTTCTGGTGCAATTGTGAAGGAAAAAAAATAGTTTAAAATAAAAATATCTCTTTCCGGGAAACAACTCACAGTGTATGTGTGTAAAATGAAAACAATGATAATAAATAATAACAATAAAGAGTAAGAGGAAAAATAATTGAAACTAGCAAGCAAAAGGTACACTTGTAAAATAATCAGAATTTTAGGAAATAACGAATATAAGTGCTTATTATTGGTTTTAATAAATTTTTAAACCCGCTGAAGAATTGATTTCGAATTGTTGTGTCCACATGCATTTGATGAATTATGCCTAAATAATCGAATAAAAACTGACTGTTGCAGTTTTTCGAGATTCAGATGAGTTATTGAAATTTTTCTAATCTAATAGACAAGAAAATATTCTGAATACAAGAAGTTCATACAAATAACGAAATTCTATGAAATATTTGATGCAAAACGAACATTTCAATTTTTTTTGATTCAATAGACTCTTTACTGCGACTAATCGACAGTCCTCTTATTGAAAATCTGGATTATCGAAGAACATGAAGGTTTTCATTATTAGATTACAAAAAGAATAGATTTATTATCGCCGAATACACAGTTGAAAAAAATATTGCTAATCGAAAGTAAAATGCAAATTTTTTCCTTGGAATAAAGACCTTCGTTATGAAGTGGAAACCAAACGAAGTAACCGTTTCGAAACCAAAAAATTCTACAGCTAAAATATTCAAAAAAGTAATCTGCAAAACACAGACTAAAACACAGTTAAAAAAAAATATTGCTCATCGAAAGTAAAATGCAAATTTTTTTCCTTGAATAAATACCTTCATCATGAAGTGGAAACCAAACGAGGGAATCGTTCCGAAACCAAGAAGTTATACAGCAGAAGCACTCAAGAAAATAATCTGCAATACACAGTTAAAAAAAAAATTGCTAATCGAAAGTAAAATGCAATTTTTTCTCCTGGAACAAAAAAACGTATGAAGTGTAAACCAAACGAAGAAATCGTTCGGAACCAGAAAATTCTACAGCTAAAATATTCAAGAAAATAATCTGCAATACACAGCTGAATACACAGTTGAAAAAAAAATATTGCTAATCGAAATGAAAATGCAAATTTTTTCCTTGTAATAAAGACCTTCATTATGAAGTGGAAACCAAACGCAGAAATCTTTTCGAAACCAGAAAATTCTACAGCTGAAATATTCAAGAAAATAATCTGCAATACACAGCTGAATACACAGTTGAAAAAAATATTGCTAATCGAAATGAAAATGCAAATTTTTTCCTTGTAATAAAGACCTTCATTATGAAGTGGAAACCAAACGAAGAAATCGTTTCGAAACCAGAAAATTCTACAGCTGAAATATTCAAGAAAATAATCTGCAATACACAGCTGAATACACAGTTGAAAAAAAATATTGCTAATCGATATGAAAATGCAAATTTTTTCCTTGTAATAAAGACCTTCATTATGAAGTGGAAACCAAACGAAGAAATCGTTTCGAAACCATAAAATTCTACAGCTTAAATATTCGAAAAAATAAACTGCAATACTCAGCCATATACACATTAAAAAAATTTTGCTAGTCGAAATAGTAAAATACAAAATCTTGGAATAAAGAATAATGGAGTGGAAACTAAACGAAGAAATCGTTTCTAAACCAAGAAGTTATACAGCTGAAAAATTCAAGAAAATAATCTGCAATATACAGCCGAAAACACAGTTTAAAAAAAATATCGCTAATCGAAAGTAAAATGCAAATTTTTTTCCTGGAATAGAGCCCCTCATTATATGAAGTAGAGAACAAACGAAGAAATCGTTTCGAAACCAAAAAAATTCTACAGCTGAAATATTCAATAAAATAATCTGCAATACACAGCCAAATACACATTAAAAAAAATATTGCTAGCCGTAGTAATATATAATAATAGTAAAATACAAATCCTTGGAATAAAGACTTTTATTATGAAGTGGAAATTGAAAGAAGAAATCGTTTCTAAACCAAGAGGTTATACAGCTGAAATATTCAAGAAAATAATCTGCAATACACAGCGGAAAACATACTTCAAAAAAAATATCGCTAATCGAAAGTAAAATGCAAATTCTTTTCCTGGAATGAAGCCCCTCATTATATGAAGTAGAGAACAAACGAAGAAATCGTTTCCAAACCAAGAAGTTATACAGCTGAAATATTCAAAAAAATATTCTGCAATACACAGCCGAATACATAGATAAAAAAAAATATTGCTAATCGGAAGTAAAATGCAAATTTTTTCCTTGGAATAAAGACCTTCATTATAAAGTGGATACCAAACGAAGAGATCGTTCCGAAACCGAAAAATTCTACAGCTAAAATGTTCAAAAAAATAATCTGCAATACACAGCCGAATACACAGTTGAAAACAAATATTGCTAATCGAAAGTAAAATGTGAATTTTTTTCCAGGAATAAAGACCTTTATTTTGAAGTGAAAAACAAACAAAGAAATCGTTTCGAAACCAAAAAATTCTATAGCTAAAATATTCAAAAAAATAATCTGCAATACACACAGTTAAAAAGAAAATATTGCTAATCGAAAGTAAAATGCAATTTTTTTCCGGGAATAAAGACCCTCATTATGAAGTGGAAACCAAACAAATTAATCGTTTCGAAACCAAAATATTCTACTGCTTGAATTCGAAAAAATAATCTGCAATACACAGCCAAATACACAGTCAAAACAGAAATATTGCTAATCGAAAGTAAAATGCAAAGTTTTTCCTTGGAATAAAAACCTTCATTATGAAGTGGAAACCGAACGAAGAAATCGTTTCTAAACCAAAAAATTCTTTAGCTAAAATATTGAAAAAACTAATCTATGAGTATCATAAGCTTTCTAATTACACATTGTAATTTTTGACGCCATTATTTACAGATTTACGAAAATTTTCCAAAATAAATTCCTAAAATTTGAACAAAGCGGGATGTGTCGCAACAGACTTTTACAGCGTTGCCAAGCGTTATGTATAATATTCTTTTATAATTCAAGAAGAGAAATTTTCCAGGATATACAACAGGAATTCGGTTACTTCTACGGAAATTCCCCTTACATAAGCGACAGCGGAAATATTTGTTGATTTTACGTGATAATCCCGATCGTTTAATTTCTCTAGAAATAACAAGTTTCACATTAGTTGATGCAACCAAACTGCAGTTTGTCATTTCAACAGGAAAACAATAGTGTGTCGAAAACCGAAATATGCATGACTACTTACAGGAATTTCATGTTCAATAAACAAACAAGATAGTTGTAGTCCAAGCTTCAAACTTCAGTTTTTACAAGAACTTCCAGTAATGAACACTAAACTAAAACAGGAATTATTTTACTTTTAACGGAACTGCAGTATCGATTCAACAGGAAGTTTTCGTTGAATTAAAGAACTATCGCTCATATATTACAGTACTAGTTAGTTGTATTCGAAGATTTTACAGGAATTTTCTGTAGTTATGCATTAT
Organism: Aphidecta obliterata; assembly: GCA_963966015.1. Taxonomy (NCBI): domain Eukaryota; kingdom Metazoa; phylum Arthropoda; class Insecta; order Coleoptera; family Coccinellidae; genus Aphidecta; species Aphidecta obliterata. The sequence goes on from OZ014431.1 coordinate 6,243,454, forward strand.
GTCTACAGATAAAGAGTGAGTTCGCGAATAGGTTCTGGAATGAGGAGAATTTTTATTATATTATATTCATTATAGAGTATCTTTACATTATTCTAACATCGAAAACTAGTAATGAGAAACTCCATAATGAATTTTTTTTACCTAATCCCGAATTCATATTAGCGAATTCAATTACAGAATTACTGTCTTCAAATGCTCAAACCTTTTCTGTCGCTTTTCAATCCTTTGGGTAGTATCTTTTGAGTGTTCTCTATTCAGTGGCGCTCTCTTTTCAATGCAATGATGATAAAAAACACACTATATAGATTTTTTTATTAAATTTATTCTTAGGCGATCGATTTCGGTTCCATAAAACCATAATCAGGCCAGCTGGAAATATATAATATAACAATCAAGTTTTTTCTCCACAAATGTATTGAAAAGTGAGGTTAAAGTAGCAAGAGCGTGCAATATATTTTATTCAAAATAACTTCAACCATATGGTACAACATAGATTGAAATACTGTTAGCTAAACAAGATTCATTCCGGTAGAACAATCTGAATTTCTGTTAGAAATACCAAACATTTCTAGTGAATTTAATTTGTCCATACTGTTAGCCGTACAAATATTGTTGGGTTATACTTGAAAATTATTATATTTTACTAGATATTCCTGTAACATTTATGGAAATATTCCTTTTAAAATAAAAGTTCCTGATTGCTGCTATACTTAACGTTCTTCCTGTTCATAGGACTCAAGTCACTCAAACCGGAAAAGGCATGTTAGATTGCAAGTAAAGATTGTTCTCAGAACGGTTTTTTGTTGTGATAACAATAGTTGACCTTGAAGGAAGAAGAATTTCCAATTCTTTCCCAGCGCTAATAACCCTAATTGCTTCACATCCCTAATCGAATTGTTACCCTCGTTCAACAACCGCAAATTGAAATCTCCCCCATCTCCTTTCTATCTCCTTAACATCTGCGCCGATTTCCAGAATCGCGTCATTTTTCTCCCTGTCTTCTGCCGGCAATAGGCGACGGCGGAAAAAGGGGCCATGGCCTGCTGAGGAATGGATATCGAACCGTGATTAATCGGGGCGCATCCGACATGATCGGGGCACGTTGTTCGTCGCGGGGATAACACGTGGCCCTTGTTCCGACGACGGACGGACAGCCCGTCAGCCGAATGGATTACGCTGATCTCCTTTTTTTGCCGAAGACGGGTCCTTTGTGATCGCTCCTGTCGGATACAGAAGAATCTTACCTCCGCGCGGAGTATAGAAATGCAACGAGACAAATAAGACGGAGGATCTGGACGAAACATCGGGACGACACAAAGGGTCTATGCTTTCCGAATGTGAAAAACATTCGCCCTGGGGTTGGAAATATTTATATTGAAATGGAACAACTCTCTTCAGTTTGATACGAATAGGTTATTCAGTTATTTGAATTTCTGTCTCTAATTGAAAGTTCAACACTCTCTGATGAAAGCAACGGATTAATTCAGATCTGCCCATAGAATTTGATGATGTTAATGAAACGAATCAACTAATTAGGAAATGTCTTCAATGGAAGGAGTACGTTCCTCATTAATTCAGCAATTAATACAGCATTCATGCCTATTCATTCTTCATGAATGGCGAATATACAGGCTGTTTTTAAGGTGGAAGTTGATCATATAAAATATTTCATTAAAAATGTGCAGAAAAATCTTGGGTATCATCATCTTAATACGACCCTGTTGAGGAATCTGCCATGATTCAAGGTGCCATATGCATTTCTGCAAGTGAATAAAAGTGCTGGATTTAATCGCAAATTTGTAGATTCTCTTTCAACTTTTATTGGCGATTTTTATTGAACGGCATAAATCTTAAAATTCAAACTAAGGAGAGGAAAAATTACTGATTGAAAATGTCCTCCAACAAAAAATCAGAAAGTTCACAAACTCACCAATAAAATTGATCCAAATTGATCATATAAAATATTCAATTTGAAAAAAGTGCAAAAAATCTTGGGCGTCATCATCTTAATACGACCCTGTTAGGAAATCTGTCATGAATAACGGTGCCGAATAAATGAAGTGCTGGATTTTATCGCGAATTTGTATATTCTCTTTCAACTTTTATTGGGAAATTTTTCCTGAACGGTATAATCCTCAAAAGTTCAAACTTAGGAGAGGAAAAATGACTGATTGAAGAGGTCTTTTAAAAAATAATAAGGAAGTTCTCAAACTCATCGATAAAATTCATTCGAATTGATCATATAAAATATTCAATTTGAAAAAAGCGTGAAAAATCTTGGGCGTCATCATCTTGATACGACCCTGTTAGGAAATCTGCCATGAATAACGGTGCCAAGTAAATAAAGTGCTGGATTTTATCGCGAATTTGCATATTCTCTTTCAACTTTTATTGGGATATTTTTCCAGAACGGTATAATTCTTGAAGATCAAACTTAGGAGACAAAAAACTAGTGATGGAAAAGGGACCTTAGAAAACAATTAGGAAGTTCACAAACTCACCAATAAAATTGATACAAATTGATCATATAAAATATTCAATTTCAAAAAAGTGCAAAAAATCTTGGGCGTCATCATTTTGATACGACCCTGTTAGGAAATCTGCCATGAATCACGGTGCTGAATAAATAAAATGCTGGATTTTATCGCGAATTTGTATATTCCCTTTCAACTTTTATTGGGATATTTTTCCTGAATGGTATAATCCTTAAAAGTTCAAACTTGGTAGAGGAAAAATTACTGATTGAAAAGGTCTTTTAAAAAATAATAAGGAAGTTCACAAACTCACCGATAAAATCGATCCAAATTGATAATATAAAATATTCAATTTGAAAAAAGTGCAAAAAATCTTGGGCGTCATCATCTTAATACGACCCTGTTAGGAAATTTGTCATGAATAACGGTGCCGAATAAATGAAGTGCTGGATTTTATCGCGAATTTGTAAATTCTCTTTCAACTTTTATTGGTATATTTTTCCTGAACGGTATAAACCTTAAAAGTTCAAAATTAGGAGAGGAAAAATTACTGATTGAAAAGGTCTTTTAAAAGATAATGAGGAAGTTCTCAAACTGATCGATATAATTCATCCGAATTGATCATATAAAATATTCAATTTAAAAAAAGCGTGAAAAATCTTGGGCGTCATCATCTTGATACGACCCTGTTAGGAAATCTGCCATGAATTACGGTGCCAAGTAAATAAAATGCTGGATTTTATCGCGAATTTGTATATTCTCTTTCAACTTTTATTGGGATATTTTTCCTGAATGGTATAATTCTCAAATGTCAAACTATGGAGAGGAAAAATTACTGATTGAAAAGGCCTTTGAAAAACAATTGGAAAGTTCACAAACTCATCGATAAAATTGATCCAATTTGATCATATAAAATATTGAATTTGAAAAAAGTACAAAAAATCTTGGGCGTCATCATCTCAATAAGACCCTGTTAGGAAATCTGCCATTAATCACGGTGGCAAGTAAATAAAGTGCTGGATTTTATCGCGAATTTTTATATTCTCTTTCAACTTTTATTGGGATATTTTTCCTAAAAGGTATAATTCTTGAAGTTGGAACTGAGGAGAGGAAAAAGTACTCATTGAAAAGCTCCGTTTGATGTGCACAAAGTCTAGCCCGGCGTAATAACAAAATATTACATGCAGCAACTATCACATCAGTTTGCTCAAGAATAATGTCACAAGCATTTCCAATGCGTTGTTTTAGTTCTTCAACACTATTCACCTCACTGTTACTGTACACTTATGTTTTCAAATTACATACACCAAAAGAAGGAATCGCAGGGGTTCAGATCCGGGGAGCGTGCTGGCCAAGAAATCGACCCACCACGTCCTATCCAGCTTAAGTCACAAAAATCATTCGCTCTCTCAGATGATTCCCAGTAAACTAAACGCATTTAAAGAACATTTGAACCTCAATACGTTTCTTCAGAATCAGATCCGTGCTCTAAATTTCTCAGATTCGCGGGTACCTTTGATTTAGAAATACTCGGCCCTGGTGAATATTTTATATGAAGGATTTTTTTGAAATTTTGACTTATTTTTATGAGTTCACTAACGTGAATTCTTAAGGGATTTTTCAAGATGAATCAGCGTCGCTTTCCACAGACCAGGATGGCAAAACACGGCCTGTCTCCGTCTAATCCCGAATATGATACAGTTCAATTTACTTCTGTCCCGGAGTTATGTAACAGAAATCCTTTGATGCCGACTGGGTCCGGGGACGCAGCCTCTTTGATCTCCGGATTTTCCATGGCGATTAGCAGGCCGAAAAAAGAAGAAAACATGTCGGCGATTGGCGCATCCGCGTATCAGACAAACCGACCGGAAGGACACACGCTGTCCATCGATGGGGAAACGCGTTTGATTCGGACCATCACGCCATATTTCGCGATCGGCATTGAAAAGTTGAAAGGAACGCTAGATTTGTCACAGCGGAAATTGGCAACTAGGTCGTCTGAAAGAGGTTGCCATATTTCCATCAATATCATAGATTGTAGTCGGTATAGTAACACTAAATTTAGTCAACCTCTATCTTCATAAAGTCGTCGACTAGTTCATGATTATTCAACGACAAAAACCATAGAACTCTTCAAGGCCGGGGGTCGTTCCACCTTCGCAATCGGCTGAAAGCCGCTCGCTCATATTTCGACCAACTTGGGTAGATCATTAATTCGCCCCGTGACGTCCAGCTGTACAACCCGGATATATATCCCCGATTGGGAGCGGTATAATTCTGACGTTTGGTGGTTACGGGGCAAGCTACCCCCTAAGCCATTATTTGGCAGGCAATAAAATATGTCGGACGGGCGCTAGACGGAGGGGGACGACACAACCCCCGTCTATTGTTCTACGTTTACAAGGGCGTTGCGAGGGTGCCAAATAAAACAGGATAACGTCGGTTCTAATGTATCACGCTTAATAAAATCCGCAAACTTGATAATGCAGTCGACCAATGCGACATGGATACGTCCGACTGTGGGTGTTCGGAATTGGTTGTAAAAATTTGCTGATCTGTGGAGTTTGTTGTCGGTCTCGACGCTCGGGAGGCGACTAGGAGGGGTTCTGTGCCGCCATTATCAGATTTCAATATTATTTTCAGATCATAAAACGTTGGGGTGTTCCTGATTAACGACTTTGAAACTTCAGGAATATACAGAATTTTATTGACCTTGTGCAAATCTGACATCTGTGCAACGCTAGTTTACATTTACCTCCTCAAAGATTGCAGGGTCCCTCCAAAAAGAGAATAGACCTGTGGTCGTAATTTAAAACGCAGAATCTCCTTTCACAAAGCGCTAAAGGCGGTCCTAACCTCGAAGTTTGGAGCTCTCTTGGTTTTCTTCGCTTGGTTGAGTGATTGTTTAAAAGGTGATACATACTGGTATGATTTGTTAGTAACTTGATACTGGACTCTCGAAGTGAGAGGTTCCTGCAGTTTGAAGTGATATCATAAGAAACTTTAGTTAAGCACGTGAGTTTTTAGCATCTTTAGTTACTACAGTCTCATTATTTATATTTATGCTTCTAATTTTCCACGCTCTTATCCAGCTGTTTCCATTACTTATTCCATGCGTTATTTTATGTAATTACTTTTGACCCACAAGACTTTCATTTGCTTTTGTAGTGAGTTATTTCTTTTCGACGTTAGTTAATGTTCCTAACTGTGGAACTATTGCAGTTCATAGGATAACGTACTTTACCACGTGTTTCGTCGTGTCTTGTTCACTCTTTATTCATGTTCAATACTTCACCATGTTTATTCACCTCTTGTTCATTCTTTGTATTCATGTTCAATACTTCATTATGTCTTTTCGCTTCGTGTTTTTTCTTTTTATCCATGTTTGATACTTAATCACTCTTGTTTAATATCATTCACGACTCATTAATTGTGTATATTCTTTATTCATGTTGAATGCGTTATCAGTCTTAGTCACTGCTCATTAATTATTTATATTCTTCATTTATTCTCATTTTTTGTATTTACAAGATTTCAATTTGCTTTTCGTAGCGATTCAAGTCTATTCAACGCTACTTAATGATTTTAATCGACCATGTGTATTGAATTCTTAAGTGCTTGACACAAGTATATATTGATAAATATAATATAACAATAATATCAATAAATATTGTATATTGTATAAGAGATTCTTGATTAAGTTGAAATTAGTTTTGAAATTAGCTAGGAGATTGGTGTATTTAGTTTCTGTAGAATGAATTTTTATTTTTAGTCACGTACAGATAATCATATGTAATTATCTCTGTTTATGTTTATTTGAATGAAAATGAATAAACATTTATCTATCTATCTATCTATCTGAGTTCATGCAATACTTGTTGAATAATACTAGTCGAATAACTCAATAGTATATGTAAAGGTTGTAGATTTCAGCTAATATTACGGTTATCCAGAGACAGCTTCAGTGTTGTCATTATGCTCATCATCTTTGATTATCATTAATCAACTGTATCATGGAATAGAGCCTAATCTTGTTGAGAACTTTAGATTATTCGTACTCTTAAGTTATCATTATAGGTTATCGATCATCCCGGATGGGATCATATCGCAGGGAGAAAAATATCGTACATGCACCGTTAACTAATCTCTTTCCCACTAATTATTTTCCACAGCTAGGTATGATCATCATCATCATGTTTTTTATTTATTCTTCAAGGGGACTGTTCTCATTGACTCTCCCCCATCGTGGGAGAAGGGACTGTCCTCATTGAATACCACCCCAACGTGCTTCAAAGGAGACGCTTCTCTTTGGCCCTCTCCTCACCGCTGGACATCACCGTCTAATGATAGTTTTTTCCTGACAAGTTCCCCACATCACGAGATTCTCACATCATCCCCAATTAAGGTTAAGAAGTTATTAGTGCAGCATTTAACTTACTCAACCATCTTCAAACATCATATGAGAGAATTCTCACCAGTCGACCTGTTGCTGTTTCTGAATATCCTTTACTTGTGGGTTATCTTGATTTGAGCGGTATAAGGAGAGGGTTTTTTTTGTGTGTTCTTTCATTTCCCCTTCATTTTGACATTCTGAAATAAACTTGTTATTTTCTTGTTTTGAGTCCTTAAACCACTATACGATCACGATCTTGGCCAAAGATTATCAAGAGTGATATTTTCACGTTAAAAAGAACTCATTCAAGGTAGAGTTCTAGTTCTTTGCAGTTTTCAATAGAAAACTGTAATGTCGGTAATAGTTTTACCGCATCAAAGTACCAAAACAGTAAAGCCCTCTATTCGAAAGCAGTTATAAGAAGTTTTTAACATTTCCCCCGCTTGTTTATATGATCATTTTTCCCCAATATCATGAAGAATATGAATTAAATTTGATGCAACAAAATGGCGAATACATACGCCATTACCATTCTCCCCCTTCTAAATCATCCCTCGTGACATTCAATACGGAACAACTCGGCAATATACAGTCCGGAAGCGCCCAAAAATCCTTCCGCAACGACGAATCGACCTCACAGAAAACTACATAGGAATATCTCTCTTCTTCTTTTTCGTGCAATCGGAGCGTAATGCGAACGCGGCCCCGGTTCCCTTTACACGTCTCTAATCTGTACGGTCGTTGGCGCAGTGTTTTGTTTACAACTTTAACGACCGACGTGACCTGTTCCGACCATTTAGCTCCGTGATATACGGTCCCAGATAAGAACGGAGAACGGTGTCCCCTTTCAAAATAATAATTGCCGCGCCCGGGAGCACGGACCGAGGTTCGTGTTCGCCCTTCTATGACCGCCGGTCGACACACGGTGGAATAATTACCGGAAGGAGCTGTTTATTCTTCGACGTCATCGGCGAAGTTTATGAGGGTAATGCGACAGGGAGGGAGTGACAAAAGGAGCTGCACAGAAGGAAAGTCACTCTTTATGCGCTAAAGCTGTTACCGACATTACAGTTTTCTGTCGCAAGCAACGAAAAAGTAGAACTCTTCCTTAAATGAGTTCTAATTAATGTGAAAATATCACTCTAGATAATCTTTGGCCAAGATCGTGATCGTATAGTGGTTCAAGGACTCTAGTTCGTGTATGCAACCCAAATTACGCTTGATTCAATAGAAGAGATTGACGAGAAGGTGGGAAATTCAAAACACATATTTTAGCACTCAAAACTAGATAATCACAAGTTTATTTCAAAAAGAAGAGGAAAACAAAAAAACGACGAAAAACAAAAACCCCCCTTATCTCGTTCAAATACCGTTGATCCACAAGGGTTGGATATTCATAAACAGCAACAGGTCGACAAGTGTGAATTCTCTCATATGATGTTTGATGTTCGAAATCTCAAACTGAAAAAAGTAGAGGGGGCGCGGAGCGCCCCCTCGGAAACGGGCTTTTCGACGGTACCCGAAACGTTTCCTATTTCGAATTCCAAACGTACGAAAATAACGTTCGGAAAAGGTCGAAAAAACGACGGGGGTCGAAAATGATCGAATTTTCATCCCTTAGGACGCGAGGTCTCCTCAAATTTGAATCCAGCCCGATCCAACTGCCGGTTTACGCAAGAAATCGATTTGAAAAAGGTCGATTTTTGACACCTCGAGAAAGTCCGAAATAAATTACGTCGATCGAAGATATTTCGTGACGTTTCTCCTGGAATTGAATTATTCGTCTTCCGACACATCGTCGAAAACATCATAAGTAAGTTGAATGCTGCACTAATAACTCCTAAACCTTTATTGGTGATGATGTGAGAATCTCCTCTGAAGCACGTTGGGGTGATGCCTTCTCCCAAACTGGAGGAGAGCCAATGAGAACAGTCCCCTTGAAGAATCAATAAATGTCAGATGATACCTAGAATTTATCGTTGAAACACTTATTTGTGTAAGAAGCACCTAGAGTTTACTACATATAAAAAGCCATAGCTGGACAGTTAGGAACATTAACGTTGAATACAATTAAATCACTACGAAAAGCAAATAGAGCGACATACACGGGCGCATTATCTGTCATATCTGATACGTAGCGAGCCAAATTCGTACATATATCAGTGCGTGTATGGTATCAAATCCGTCCATTTTTGGTGTAAAATCTCATATCTGGATCTGTCAAATCGAATCTCTACGTACCCTAAAAATCTCGATCAGCAAAAATGCAAATTTTCACCTCTTTCAAATTACCACAATTGAATTATAATTTATAATGATTATAATGGTATTAACTTCAAATATAAACATAACGTTAAGAAATTTAGGTGGCGTGATTCGGTAAATTTTCTCTGATCACCGTTGCCTTTTGTTTTAAAGGTGTTCTGTTTCTCACATCGAATTTGTCCTGTACTGATGAGATTTGATATCGATCGAAACCGGTCTACAGGTGCAAATAATAAATTTGGTGGTCTCTGGGATACATGAATTGTTTTGTTGGCTTGCTATTAGTTTATCTAGTATAATTTTTTTAATTCCATTACTGAATTCGATAATTTCAAATACAGTCATATATTATTTTGAATGTTGTATCTGCCATTGTTTTGTGAATATTAATGACATCGAGTCCTAGCATCTGAAACATCCCAGTATCGCTGTGATTTTCCGGATTATGACCTAAATAACCATCAACGTTCGAGTATTCGTTCCAAACGAGTTTTTCAGTTCGGAAGCCGAGCAAATTCACAGTTAATTAAGGCCCCGCGCGCTCCAAATCTGTCCTATTTGTTCGCTGAATGGCGTAATTCGGGAATTACGTTCGCACTCCTGCCCCCAAATGGGTTAAAAACGGGTCTCCCGATGATGAATGTTTGCGCTCCGCGATAAACACCGGATTCATAAGCACAGACGCTTCTTTTCCGAATATTCCGCCGGTCATTAACTGAATTAAAACGGTCGTCCATCACGTTCGGGGGACGTACAAATTAACCGGCCAAAGACGGAAAAACCGTTTCGGATTGTGTGTGTACCGTCGCGGCGGCAAAAACCGTTTCGGGACGCAATCTGGGGACTTTTAATTAATTCCGGATAAGCGGCGCCCCGGACTGCGGAGATTTACGGTACAGCGATTCCGGGAAAGGACAACTGGTTAATATGCATGAGCGGGCGGGTTTATGCGCGCTCGCGCGGTCAAGGTGCGTCCGGCCGAAGATGGAAACATCTCCTGGCGGTCGCGTCCGGTTAATTGAGCCATTTCTGACATTACAGTTTTCTGCTGATAACAGCAAAGAACCAGAACTCTACATCAAATGAGTTCTGATTAACGTGAGAATATTACTCTAAGTAATCTTTGGGCAAGATCGTGATCGTATAGTGGTGAAGGGACTTTAAGTTGTGTTTGCAACCCAAATTACGCTTGATTCAATAGAAGAGATTGATGGGAAGGTAGGAAATTCAAAACACATATTTTTAGCACTCAAAACAAGAAAAAAACAAGTTTATCTCAGAGTGCCAAAAGGTAGGGAGACACCCTAAGAGAAAACTCCCTCCTTATCTCGTTCAAATACTGTCGATCCACAAGTAAACGATATTCATAAACAGCAACCGCTCGACTGGTGAGAATTCTCTCATATGATGTTTAAAGATGGTTGAGTAAGTTAAATGCTGCACTAACTCCTTAACCTTAATTGGTGAAGATGTGAGAATCCAGTGATGTGAGGAACTTCTCAGGAATATATAATAAATTACTACAATATTACAATCAACATCCACAGAACAAACAAAATAATCCAAAACACTTTCATAAACAAACATGTCCACGAATGCACCTAGATGTCTAAACATCTGTATGTGCAGAATACAACTATCATTAGACGGTGAAGTCTAGCGGTAAGGAGAGGGCCGAAGAGAACCGTCTCCTCTGAAGCACGTTGGGGTGATATTCAACGAGAACAGTCACTTCTCCCATGCTGGGGGAGAGCCAATGAGAACAGTCCCCTTGAAGAATTGATGGAAAGTCTGATGATACCTACATATAGTATAGAATTATTCGACAAGTATTATTTAAAGAATATTGCATAACCCAGAAATGATTAAAACAGATGATAAGTGAACAATTATCGTTAATAAGAGTAGTTCTGGTGGAAGTACTCAAGAATTTAATACACATGGTCAGTTAGAATCATTAAATAATATTGAATAGACTTTGTACTGTATTGGTACTTTTGTAATGATAAACTCTTACCGACATAACAGTTTTCTATTGAAAACCGTAAAGAACTAGAACTCTACCTTACAGGCGTTCTTTTTAACTTGAAAATATTACTCTAGATAATCTTTGGCCAAGATCGTGATCGTTTAGTGGTCTTAAAAGGACTCTACGTTGTGTATGTAAGTATGCAACCCAAATTACGCTTGATTCAATAGAAGAGATTGACGGGATAATAGGAAATTCAAAACACATAGTTTAGCACTCAAAACAAGAAAATAACAAGTTTATTCCAGAGTGCCAAAAGGAGGGGAGAAAACCCTGAAGGGGAAAAACTCCCTCCTCTTCTCGTTCATATACCATTGAGTCACAAGTAAAGGATATTCATAAACAGGTTGACTGGTGAGAATTCTCTCAAATGGTGTTTAAAAATGATTGAGTAGATCAAAGGCGGTAATTTGGGAGTTATACTTTGCAGGGGTCAAACTATCATTTGACGATTGATGATTGATGAGCTCCCACGGTGCAAGGAGAGGGGAATGCGACCAAAGATCCTCGTTATATATACTTCCAAACGTTGGGCAAAGCCTTAATTAATTTTTAGGTTGCGTCATCCGATAGTGGTCTCCCTGGTCAATAATCCCATCAAGTATTAGATAAACCGTATAAGCAGTAAACGATATAACCAGTAAATGTTATAGACAGTAAAAGAAATAAACAATAAACGATATAAGCAGTGGATGATATAGATAGTAAACGATATAAGCAGTCAATCATATAAACAATAAACGAGAAGTCATAACGGATAATAATGCGTGGAGAGTAGTTTTTTAAAATGCTCAATCAATATAAGATGATGAAACATAATGCCGACAATGGTGCTTATGAATATCCTTGCTATTTGCTGAAAACTACAACGATTACATATAGTATCATTTGAAGAATATTGCAAAACAAAGGTATAATTAAAGTGATTCTTTAACATTCGTTAATACAATCAAACTCTTGTGAGATGCACTTAGGAATTTAATACATATGGTCAGTTAGAATCATTAAATAATATGGAATAGACTTGATAATGAAGTATGAAAAATGGATACAAAACAATACACAAGAAGCAAACCAACATGGTAAAATACGTTGAGTAAAAGCAAATTGCCTCTTGTGAATTGAAGGTAAATGATATGAGATAAACACATGGGGTAAATAATGGACACTGTTGAAGACAAGTGTAGCGAATTAGGAGACGCCTGGATATGAATGATAACGTTGTAATTATAAAATATTGTTACTCACATGACAAACCCAAAGTATCTCTTCCACCCTCGAAGGTTTCAGATCAACTAACTCACAATCCCACCCTGTTTTACCTTCACGAAAAACCGAGCAGCCGAGGAAAAATCAACAACCGTCCAGCGCCCCTAAACCCAAACCGAGAGACCGCTAGATTTCGAGGTTAGCGTCGTACTCCCATTCGTAGAAAAAGGATTCTGTGGTTATTCTTCTCTCGGGCGGACTCAGCAATCCGACTCCCTAAGTTCATGATAATATGGGTTTCTGTACGGATAATAAAAATGGCGGGCGCAGACGCCAGATCGGTTCAACTTGATGATTGAGTATGAAACGTGAATACATAAAATTAACAAGAAGCGCATAAACATGGTGAAATATGTCATCCTAAGAACTGTAATAGTTCCACAGTTAGGAACATTAACTAACGTTGAATAGAAATAACTCACTACAAAAGCAAATGAAAGTCTTCTGGATCAAAAGTAATTACATGAATAAGTTATGGAAACATTTTGATGAAAACGTAGAAAATTAGAAGAAGCATGAAGAAAGAAGATCAAACCTGTACGTTTTACCTTTCAAAAGATAAAATAACTGAGTGACTAGAAATCTCAGAGAGAAGAGAGCCCCAGAGAGCTTTCGTTCTAACTTCTTTGAAGTTGTCGAAAGCTATCCAGCGTTTCGATAGCGAGACCACAGATCTCTTCTTTTTGGCCTTGTGAATCTGTAATCTCGGGTAGCTTTGATCATATGTCAGTATTGCATAATGTTATCAGACCAATCAAACGGTTTTCCTCCGTAGGTTCGAGCATCTACGCAGGACTAAACAGCCTGACGGATCCCTCTTCGAACCAGCAAGAACAAGCGCCCAGCTTCGTGACTCCAGGACAGACCTACAGGATAGCGACGGGCAGCACCGTCGTCCTGCCCTGCCGGATATCACAACCAGGTGGGGAAAACCTAGACGAGTCGCAAATTCACCCAAATGACGACAAACTTTGATTGCAGGTAGCTACGTGCTGGCGTGGAAGAGAGGCATAGCGGTGCTCACAGCGGGACCAGTCAAGGTTTCCCCAGATCCAAGACTACGACTGTTGCCATCACCAGCTCGCCCACCTTCCCTCCCGGGGACGGTGCCGGAACTCAGCGGAAGCGGATACAGCCTCGAGTTGAGAGACGTGAAACCTCACGACGCCGGAGATTACGTATGCCAGATTGGTACCATGGAACCCAAGGAGATCACCCACACTTTAGAAATACTTGGTAAGTCCTATTCCGCCTTGTTCACCCCCAAAACTATCAAATTCTCCTCTTGCAGTACCTCCAAGGATTCATTTCGTGTCGCATTCCGGACCGGTGAAGGTGCTACAAGGCGCGACCGTGAAGATGGAATGTAGGGCGTCTGGCAACCCTGTACCTACGGTGTCTTGGACCAGGGAAAACGACGCTTTGCCCAGCGGGGAAAAATCCGTGCTTGGTCTGTCTATGGTTATACAACACGCCGACAGACACTCTGCTGGTATTTACCAATGTACCGCGGATAACGGAGTTGGTCAACCCGATGGTAGACACATCACACTTTCCGTAATGTGTAAGTTATTTTGGATAGATTTTTACTTTAACGCCCACTCGTGTTTTCAATGTTTAAATAATTTTCATTGAGAATGAGCAGGAGTAAGACAGTGTTGAAACAATCCTAAAAATGAATTAATATTTAGGTTAGGTTAAGTTAGGACAGTGTCCAATATACTAAATGGACTAAAGTCCATAGAAAAAATTCTTAATAGTTGTGGTCGAGGTGCCGGAGGCACCGAGTAGTGCTTTGTAAAATACGACCGCGTAGCGGTCGCGTTGGCGAAAATGATTTTGGACGGTTTTCGATGATGGAAAACTAGAATTTATGCAGATTTCCTAAACGGGATCAGCAGTCGACAGGGGTGCTGGCTGGGTAAGAATCTTAAAATAATGTTGGAATAATAGTGATTTCGAAGCACGTTTACTCGAGGAAATGAAGAAAATATAAATATCTATGACGTCACTTTCGAAATCAATTGAAAATATTGAACAACAATTTTTTTTGAAAAAAATAGAAAAAAAATTTAAACTAACCTAAATTCACACCTTCATCAATAAAACTGAACGCAGGAAATTAAAGAATAAAATAAAAAAAAAAGAAAGATTCAGAAGCCGGGACTGGATGGTTTAGACGAACATAGATGACCTATATATAATTACATAATGCCAACCCTGTATACCTTAGATGAATCGTTTATCTGAATTGCATTCTAGATTGAATATGAACATGTTATATTTGGATTACTCAGCATTTAGATCACACCACATTATGATGTGGGTGTATGTTTGTCGAGTGTTATTCATTGCAGATAAGATATTGTTATAAATACCTTGAAGATGAATTCATCGTCAATAATAATTAAGTGTACGTCTTTAGCTGATATTATATTAGGGTGGACAATCGTCTGATGCAAATAAATACTTTTTTTAAAAGTCGGCTTAAGCTCTCAAAAACGTAATTATATATTATCTCAGTGATTTTTCACAGGTTTCTAGGTCAAGGATTTCATTATCCAAAATCAGCTTTTTGGAAACAAAGCCAACTATTTTCAACTCTATTTCAAAGTCTTCATCAGGGCTCTGAAGTAGAACAAAAATAACTACAACACAATTTAGATTTCGAACGAATTGAAAAATTTTCAAACTTGAAATCTGCTTCATTCATTTTAGTGATAATGTTAGGAGTTAAGAAAGGTGGTTCGTGAACTTAACAAGTATAGAGTTCCCAGCAAATGTCAGATATTTGCTTAGCTTAGGTGATAAATTCAATCTACCGTATTCAAGCCCGATGCATCTTTCGAAAGAAATAATTATTGATATAGAATAAATCCTTTCAATATGTAATAATGAAGATAGTACCAACTTAGCACACAATTTTTTGATTAATTCCATCACCATTTGATCAAAAAACCACAAAACAGGCAAATTGAACAAAATATTGATGAAGTGAGCCCAGGAAACCAAGCAGTTTCTCAAAACTAACGATAATATCATTGTAACTGAAGCTGATGAAAGTAAAACAACAGAGGCCATATTCAAGGAAGAGTATGATAAAAATGCTTCAAATATTTTGAATGATAACACAACCTACTGCCAAATTAATGAGAATTCAAGCAAAAATATACAATCTATTCCCTTCGCTTCGCGCCTACGCCAACGCGACCGCTACGCGGTCGTAATATACAAAGAACGTTAAGGTGCCTCCGGCACCTCAACTAACAAGAATTTTTTTCTATTTTCCTTTTCCAATATCTCCATTAAAACTGTGCAATGAAAACATCATAATGAATCACTACGCAAAATATTTTCAAAATTGGCGAGAGGGCGCTAAAGTAAAAATTAACCTTGGAGGGTACCTTTAATTTCATCCCCTCATGCTGGTATTTTCTAGATGGTCCTGAAGTCGATCCAGAGCGTGGTACCATCCATACTGGACTCGGTTTGGAAGCCCAACTTGTTTGCATAGTCCACGCCGAACCAGCTCCTCAAGTAAACACCCACAATGTTAATTCTTGAACGCCTCCCATAAAAAATCCTTTTCAGGTCGTCTGGTACAAAGACACAGCCCAACTTGGCACCACCGAGCAACACGCCACGCATTCCAGAGGAAACAGATACACCCTGGTCATACGAAACGTCACCAGATCAGATTTTGGCAACTACAGTTGTTCAGCCAGCAACGTTCACGGAAAAGGACGGAGCCAAATAATTCTGACTGGCGTAGCAGGCTTGGCTGTCTTCGATTCCAACTCTCTAGGTTCCGAAAAGGACGTTTACAACGTCACGTGGTCGGTTAACAGCCACGCTTCGATCACGGAATACCGGGTGTTCTACCGGACGAAACCGAGACATCACCGACCTGGTGTGGAGCATAGAGAGACCTTCAGGACCTTCGCGAACAGCACCGTGAAGATGGACTTTTCCAACCAGTGGAACAGCGTCATACTGCCTGCGAGCCCTGGATTGGACGGTCCTCCGTATCCGGGGGTGACCAGGCAGAAGATGTGGTACCTGATGAGGCAACTGCAGCCTGGTACCACCTATGAAGTGAGGGTCCAAGCGAAGAACGTACACGGTTGGAATAAAATGTCGCCCATCTTTCACTTCACAACGAAATCTAACGGTGGGTTGGAATCTCTTGGGGTCTGATAATTTAGAAATAAAATTGGATTTTTTCCAGATCACGAAAACATGGTGGAGCCCTCCGCCCAGCCTGCAGTCTATGGCATCGGCACCAAAGGGTTGTTCCCCTTCAACCAAGCTTCATCGACCCCTGTCTCACCAGTTGTGGTCCTAACTACCTTAGCATACGTCGCGGTTTTCATCTGAACTCCACTTCAGTACATGAGTGTTTAGAAGAGATCAAGGAGATCATCGGGGGGGAGAAAGTAGTGGAATTGGTTGTGATACAGACTGACATTCAGTGTATAGCGTCTCAGAGTTATTTTCGAGGATTTTCATCGTTCGCCGACACTAAGTTACCAAACTGCATATGTTGTGTTCATTTTTGTTTCGTTGTTCTGTTTCTACGCTTCAATGGTTTTTGAACTTTTGTACATAAAGACTGAGATATTTTTATATAAGAGTGCAATAAGATGAACTTAATCGAATTGTCTATTGGATACGAAATGTTCAGTTGATGAAATGTAAATAAAGCTTAAACACCCCATTTTTGGTTTATTATTTTTTCAATTCAACCCCCCTTGAAATTCACAGTTTCTTTTAGGTGGTGATGGATCTAATGATAAAATGGAGAGAATGGAGTTTCTTCAAATTTTAGCTAAAATTTGAAGACAAAAGGAGAAAAAAACAATTTCATGGAAAATTTTTTCGACGAACGAAAATTTGTTGAAATTTTTTTTCTCGGATATGAAGAGGAAAGACACGTTTTCGAAATACTTCGAGGATGGAGATTTCGAATATATTCTTGCTTTCCATGAGAAGTTTTTTTTTCTGGACGCTAAAGCACTTTGAAGTTAAAACTTTCGAAGATCCCCATATTTAGATGTCCAAATTTAAGATTCTCCTAAATGATAATGGATCGACTCTACTAAGCGTGTTTTTTTTTCCATTCGGCTGCATTGTTGAGTTACCTGAAGGAACTATCTAAGAGTTCTTAGACTGATCTTACGAAATTTTATGATTTTTTTCGCAAACAAGCCACTTTCTCGTTTATTTCAACGTACGGTACGACCGAATGAGAAGGTCTTCAGAGAAATCGAGAGCATATTTGGATTCAGCGTGATCGAATATGAGAAATTTCAAGAAAATGGGCAAAAAAATAACTTTATGGAAAAGTTTTTCGACCAAAGAAAATTTGTTGAATTTTTTTTTCGGTTATCATGTTTTCAAAATCTTCGAGGGTGTAGATTTCGAATAAATTTTGCTTTTCATGAGAATTTTTTTTTTGACGCTACAGCACTTTGAAGTTAAAACTTTCGAAGATCCCAATATTTAGATGTCCAAATTTTAGATTCTCCTAAATGATAATGGATTGACTCTACTCAATGTGGATTTTTTTCCATTTGGCTGCATTGTTGAGTTACCTGAAGGAACTATCTAAGAGTTCTTAGACTGATATTACAAAATTTTATGATTTTTTTGGCAAACAAGCCACTTTCTCGTTTATTTCAACGTACGGTACGACCGAATGAGAAGGTCTATAAAGAAATCGAGAGCATATTGAATTCAGCGTGATCGAATATGAAAAATTTCAAGAAAATAGGCAAAAAAAAACTTTATGGAAAAGTTTTTCGACTAGAGAAAATTTGTTGAATTTTTTTTCGGATATAAAGAGAGAATACATGTTTTCAAAATACTTCGAGGGTGAAGATCAAGAAAATATTCTTGCTTTTCATGAGTATTTTTTTCTCTGGACACTACTGCACTTC
The DNA here is from genome assembly GCA_963966015.1 of Aphidecta obliterata. NCBI lineage: Eukaryota > Metazoa > Arthropoda > Insecta > Coleoptera > Coccinellidae > Aphidecta > Aphidecta obliterata. The sequence goes on from OZ014431.1 coordinate 6,261,823, forward strand.
GAAGTTAAAACTTTCGAAGATCCCTATATTTAGATGGCCAAATTTAACATTCTCCTAAATGATAATGGATCGACTCTACTGAGCGTGAATTTTTTTCCATTTGGCTGCATTGTTGAGTTACCTGAAGGAACTATCTAAGAGTTCTCAGACTGATCTGACAAAATTTTATGATTTTTTTTGCAAACAAGCCACTTTCTCGTTAATTTCAACGTACGGTACGACCGAATGAGAAGGTCTATAGAGAAATCGAGAGCATATTTGGATTCAGCGTGATCGAATATGAGAAATTTCAAGAAAATAGGCAGAAAAAAAACTTTATGGAAAAGTTTTTCGACCAAAGAAAATTTGTTGAATTTTTTTTGGATATAAAGAGAAAATACATGTTTTCAAAATACTTCGAAAGTGTAGATTTCGAATAAATTCTTGCTTTTCATGAGAATTTTTTTTTTTTGACGCTACAGCACTTTGAAGTTGAAACTTTAGAAAACCCCAATATTTAGATGTCAAAATTTTAGATTCTCCTAAATGATAATGGATCGACCTTACCCAGTGTGGATTTTTTTTCATTAGGCTGCATTGTTGAGTTACCTGGAGGAATCATCTTAGACTTCTTAGATTTAAACGGATGGTACGACCGAATGGAAAAACCGAGTGCATATTTGGATTCAGCGTGATGGAAAAATTCGATATGAAAAATTTCAAGACAACAGACGAAAAAAAAATTTTGTATGAAAAAGTTTTTCGAACCTATAGGTAGGTACAAGGAAAATTTGTTGAAATTTTTTTTTTTTGATATAAAGGGAAAATACATGTTTTTGAAATACTTTGAGGATGAAGATCAAGAATATATTCTTGCTTTTCATGAGAATTTTTTTCTCTGGACACTACTGCACTTTGAAGTTAAAACTTGCGAAGATGCCCATATTTAGATGTCCAAATTTAAGATTCTCCCAAATGATAATTGATCGACTTTATTGAGTTTGGATTTTTTTTCAATCGGCTACTTTGCTGAGCTACCTGGAGGAATTATCTTAGAGTTCTTAGATTGATCTTACAAAATTTTATGATTTTTTTCCAAACAACCCACTTTTTCGTTAATTCGAAAATATGGTACGACCGAATGATACGTAATATAGAGAAAGTAACTGCATATTTGGATTCAACAAGATCGAATTATCCGATATAAGAAATTTCAAGATAATAGACGAAAAAAAAATTTTCATAAAAAAGTTCTTCAACCCTATACAATGGAAATTTGTTAACATTTTTTTTTTGGGATATGAAGGGAAAATACATGTTTTCGAAAAAGGGGTGCAGATTTCGAATATATTCTTGCTCCTCATGAAAAATCTTTTCTCTGGACGCTACTGCACTCTGAAGTTAAAACTTTCGAAGATCCCCATATTCAGATGTCCAAATTTAAGATTCTCCTGAATTATAATGGATCGACTCTTCTGAGTGTGGATTTTTCTCCACTTTGCTGCATCGTTAAGCTTCCTGGAGGAATTATCTCAGAATTCTTAGATTGATCTTACAAAATTTTATGATTTTTGAGCGCTCGTACTACTTACACGAGGGCTATATCATTTCGTCACGATGTCTGTATTTTTCGAATTTTGAGCCGAAAATGGTCTCAATCGACTATGTTCGACTCACTGATGACGAATTCAGTATGGGTTCAGTTCCCGAATGCCTCGATTGAGTTCGTTAATGGGCCAAATTCCACCAGGGGTTCCGTAAATATGGCCATTCAAAGTTTTGTTCCCCTGATTACTTGAAAACTACAGATTTGATTGAAATGAAATTATGCACTCAAATGGAGAATAAAGTGTTGAAGCTACATGTGAAATTTTGTCCAGATCGCATGACCAGAACCATAGAAACCATAGAAAATCGTAACTTTTGAACGAAAACGCCTAGGGACTTGAAATTTTCAGGATAGGTGTGGATCTCGAATGTCGTCATCACGTTCATCTATGAGCAAAATTATACTAGGGGTTCCGTAAATATGGTCGTTTGAAATTTAGTTTTCTTGATAATTTCAAAACTACAGATTCGATCGTGACGAAATGTCGAACGAACGAAATTGTATACTAATGGAGAATGATATATTCAAGCCACATTTCTCCAGATCACATGACCAGAACCATAGAAACCATAGAAAATCATAAATTTCGAACGGAAAGGCCTAGGGACTTGAAATTTTCAGGATAGGTGTGGATCTGAAATGTCGCGTTCACGTTTATCAATGAGCAGATTTATACTAGGGGTTCCGTAAAAACGGTCGTTTGAAATTTTGGTTTGTCGATAATTTCGAAACCACGGATTTGATCGAGATGAAGTTTTGTATTTTAATCGAGAATGATATATTTAAACAATATTTTGTCCAGATCGCATGACCAGAACCATAGAAATCATAGGAAATTGTAACTTTTGAACGGAAAGGCCTAGGAACTTGAAATTCTCAGGGTGGGTTTGGATCGCGAATGTACGAGCGCTCAAAAGCTCCTGCCTTCACGGCAGTGCTTTTCGTAATTTTTTTCTTGAATTTCAAGGAATGATGAATTCTCTGGAGAAACCGACTGAATAGCTAAATTATCCGATCCAGGAATTCCAAGGCCTAAAAAAAGGGGTATCAATTTCGAAAAATTATTGCTGACAAACTATCTTGTAGGAAATATTAAAATTTGGTACGTTCATTGAAACTGTGATACTCAATTAGAAAGTTATTTTGATAGTTTTGGATTTAGATTCCCTATCTTTTTTTCGGAAAATTTACTTCCCCAATCCCCCTTGTATATATTTCTCAATCGAACCTTATATATAAAAATACATATTATTTGTTCCATAGAAAAAATGACAATATGCGCATTCAATGACGGGAAGCGATACGTTTTAGTCGATATTCGAAGCGCTAATAAATTACATTAGAAAAACGATTTTGCGCGTGTGAAATGAGTGCGGCAGTGATGAGACATCTCGGGATTAAGGAAAACGTGATGGGTTTTGATGTGATAAAATCAGGAAATCAGTACACATTCATGTCAACCGACAAAGGATTTCAAGTCGAGACTATGAATCAGTCTTATTCGAGACGCAGCGTGGTTGGGAATAGTCGATATACGTCGTGTAGTTGAAATATAACGAATAGTTATCAAGATAGCGAGGTTTTGATGTATACATTTCTCATGGCCTGAGTTTGACCTCGAAGTCCAATCGAATTTTTTTGGAACCATTCGAAATTGGACAATAAGAGACATTCGGGCAAAACGAAAACGCTCTCTTCGATAAAAACAAGCTCGCAAAAAAAGATTAATAAGGAACAATAAGCTCCACGCTCCCGGATAATCCCTTAACGCTTCCGTCGCAGAAACGTCCGAATCGTCCCCGTCGATTGGATTTCCGCTCCAAATTGACAAAACATCCCCGAGCCCGACAAACAGACCTCGTCGTAAAAACGGCCGCGGAAGCTCCGGGCCATTCCGGACTCGGCAGGACCTCCGCATCCTGGGAAATAGCGCCGTTACCTGTCCGTGATGTCGCAGGACGTAATGAAACGAGCCGGAGGGTAGCAAATTGTTTGTAAGCGGTTCAATTAGGTGATTCACGACGGGGGAAGGGGGCGAGAGGGGGAAAGGCAAACAGAGGGTCCTGGAAATGAAAATACCGATCGGATATCCCGGCTTGCCGTGAACTATCGGGTCGGGGTTGGGGCGCGCTTCGACGCCTCCGCCGTGTGCTCCGGAGCACTACGTCGAGATTATGTAAAACCGTGGAACGCTCGACATTTGGTCGTTGGTCCTACGGGGGTGAAAAATTCTTTTAATTTCTATGAAAAATATCCAAAACTAAAACCATTGAACAAGTGGCGCGACATATGTACCATCACCTCCCCCGATCTACGCAGCCACCCCTCATATCCGGCACCCTATGCGACCCCCGGTTGGCATTACATCGAAGTATGTAATTTATGTGAGGGAAATGTGAAACGTGTCGTTTCAAAGAAACTATCAGAAACCAATAAAAACGTCGCAAGTTCGATTTACGACGCGTCGACCTACGGGTCCGAGAGTTTAATTCAATTGAAATACCTGCGGGAGACGTGGATATTCCGGCGGATGCGACGGTTTCGATGAATATGTCTTTTTGGTTGATGGGGAAGTTTCGAGTCGGTTGAAACAGGTTTAATGTGTTTCTGCGACGGCGGATATCCTGGAAGATTCGATGCATCAGGGCTCGCTACAACGTCTTACTGAGTTATTGAGTTGAAATATGATTCATTATAACTCAATGAATAAATCTGTAATACTTGATCGCATTGGGCAGAAATAATTTTTCCAACATCATGCTGAAAATTGTCTATTTTTGACTTACGCCAGTTCGTTTTGTTAGCGACGATATCTTCAATAATTTTTTTCAATATAACCGATCAATCTACCAACCTTTCATTTTAATTCTAAAAAAATTAATATAATTTCCCCATGCTTCATTTCATTGTTTTCGATAACTAAACACGTATAATATATATGTTATCAATTTACAATTAGTGTATCTGTATCAACGTCACAGAATAGAAGTTTATCTATTCCAATTTTCCTCATTATTTATTAAATGTGGATTTATTTATTGTGTAGATCTACTTTTTATGTAAATCTATTTATTATGTGGATCTACCTACTATGTTGATCTACTGGTTTACTAGTTTCATGTAATAAAACTAAGAAGGTTTTGAATAGTAAACGTATATTTGAGAAAAAAAACATGTGATATAATTAACATTCAAGGAGGACAAACCAGTCAAAGTTTGGAGCAAAATTTAATATTGTGCCGAATTTCATTATAATGCTTGGACAGATTTTTGCACAGAAGCGCAGATACCTAGTGCGAATTTTTTTGTGTTAATTTTACTAGCATCAGTTGAAATTACAAAATTTATTTTTACCATAATTTAACCGCAAATTGTTTCTGTTTACTTTCGGATACATAATATGAATTTCAATATTCAATCGACAAATTTACTTATTTCAGAGTTTGTTCCATGTATACTTAAGGTTTTTTCTTATTTATTCACAACAAAACGCTCACCATCACGTAGTTCTAATGCCCTGTTGTCACAAGACACTTGATTTATCACCACCAATCCAATTTTACCGCTTCAAAATGATTTTGTGAAATTTTCTATTAAACTATGTTTTTTTAATACTTATTTTTGGGAGTAGATAAAAGGCGAAAAAAAATTTTCATAAAATAGTTTTTCGACCCTATACAAGGAAAATTTGTTGAATTTGTTTTTTTCGGATATGAAGAGAAAATTCATGTTTTGAAAATACTTCAAGGGTGCAGATTTCGAATATATCCTAACTTTTCATGAGAATTTTTTTTTCTGGACGCTACTTCACTCTGAAGTTGAAACTATCGAAGATCCCCATTTTTAGATCTCCAGATTTAAAATTCTCTAACAAGATAATGGATCGACTCTGCTGAGTTTGGTTTCTTTTACATTCTGCATCGTTAAGCTACCTGGAGGAATAATTTCAGAGTTCTTAGATCGATCTTACAAGATTTTATGATTTTTTTGCAAACAAACCATTTTTTCATGAATTCCAACGTACGGTACGACCGAATGTTAAGGTCTTTAGGGAAACCGACTACATATTTGGATTCACCGTGATCGAATCATCCGGTGTGAGAAAATTCAAGACAATAGGTGAAAAAAAAAAACCTGAAAAAGTTTTTCGACCTACCAGGAAAATTTGTTGAATTTTTTTTTCGGATATGCAGGGAAAATACATGGTTTCGAAATATTTCGAGGGTGTAGATTTCGAATATTTGCTTTTCATGAGAAATTTTTTTTCCGGGCGCTACTGCACTTTGAAGTTAAAACTTTTGAAGATCCCCATATTTAGATGTCCAAATTTAAGATTCTCCTGAATGATAATGGATCGACTCTACTGAGTGTGGATTTTTTCATTCAGCTGCTGCGTTCATCTCCACCTGGAGGAATAATCTTGGAATTCTTAGATTGATCTCACAAAATTTTATGATTTTTTTTTTCAAACAACCCACTCTTTCGTGAATTTCAACGTGAGGTACGATCCAATAATGAGGTCTCTAGAGAAACTGACTGCATATTTAAATTCAGCGTGATCAAATTATCAAAAATGAAAAATTTCAAAACAATAGGCCAAAAAAAAAATTTCATGAAGATGTTTTTCGATCCTATACAAGGAAAGTTTGTTAAAATTTTTTTTTTCGGATATGAAGAAAAAAACATGTTTTCGAAATACTTCAAGGGTGTAGATTTTTAATATATTCCTGCTTTTCATGAGAATTTTTTTTTTCTGGACGCTACTGCACTTTGAACTTGAAACTTTCGAAGATCCCCATATTTAAATGTGAAAATTTAAGATTCTCCTAAATGATAATGGATCGACTCCACTGAGTGTGAATTTTTCTTGAATTGGTTGCATCTTTAAGCTACCTTGAGGAATTATCTTATAGTTCTTAGACCGATCTTACCAAATTTCATGATTTTTTGCAAACAATCCACTTTTTCGTGAATTTCAACGTACGATACGACTGAATGATTAGGTCTTCAGAGAAATCGACTGCATATTTGGATTTAGCATGATCCGATATGAGAAATTTCAAGACAATAGGCGAAAAAAAAATTTTTCATGAAAAAGTTTTCCAACCCTCTACAAAGAAAATTTTTTTTTTCGGCTATGAAGGGAAAATATATGTGTTCGATATACTTCAAGGGTGCAGATCGCGAATATTCACTCGCTTTTTACGATAAATAATTTTGTCCAAATTTGAAGCACTTGCTGTTGCTATTCTTTCATACATATTTTCAATGTAATTTGATACATAAATAAAAAGCTGGACTCGTTTTCGAGACACGACGTGTTTTGACGTTGTTCATAGGACAAGGATGCCGACGATAAAAAATAATTTCGTCTCTCTCTCCACGTTGCCATGGTTTCCAAAACCTCCATTTCCTCGTAATAACATACTAGGAACACACCGACTCGTAAAACACAAGTTTCCTCGCCATTTCCAGCGCGTTCCCGCACGCTTGCCACCTCCAGGATTTTAATAACAACCCCCCGTCACCCCGACGTTGTCGCACCTTAAATTTAATATGTTCCTTCAGGCCCATTGTCTCACTGACATGTTCATGTGACAATTATCGTTCCCCTCTCAGAAATAAATCAAGCGGGACTTCCCAGGGATCGACGACAACGTTCCACTATTCCAGACCTGAAGACGTCGGATTAATTATCAAAGTGAACTGGGCGACGCAGGTGGGGTGGGAGATGACTCGTTAATGAACCAGACAAATGGGAAGTGGTAGAGTGGGCCATTCACCTGGATGGGGGTTATATAGGGTGATCGCGTTATGGCAGTAAATTCGACGGATTTTTCGGATGAGGGGAGTTGTGAGGAGTTGCAGAGGCTGGGATCTGGGATATGACATTCCTTGGAGTTGGGAGAGTGTGGGGGATGAGTTACTACGTCGATTACGTGAATTATTTGCTGGGGATGATTCGCAATTAAGTTCGAGGAGAATTTTAGTTGAGGGGGTTCTGTCTTTTCTTATATTTGGGAAGATTGGGGTTCGATCCTCTCCCAAGACCAGCTACGAACACATCTAAACGACACATACATTGCTGCCATGTTCGGAAAATAAATAATAATTCTTTTTATTGTTACGTGATAGCCACTTCAAGGCATCACACGAGGCACAGCCTGTACATTCCTACTTCGAGGAACTTCTCATGAAGCTGAACTTTTCATAAAGCTAGAGATACCAAGAATGACCGCCGAACCACCGGAAACAGTGCGAAGAAGTGCAATTTCGCGTTTCCCATGAGACTGGTGATACTTGTGCCTAAAGTGCAAGTGTGCGAGTTTTTCTGTATTTTAATTGGTAGATCTAGTAATCCTTCATCACAGAGTTGTGATTATTATTTTGGGAAGAAATCAAGTTTATTTTTGAAAACAGACTTTTGAAACGGAAAAACATAATTGTATGCATATCGACTTCCACAATTGTCTTCTTAGTAGGTAAACAAAGAATAAAATCTCAATCGCTTTCGTAAGTACTGGAATGAGAATAGCTCCGCTTCAAAACGTCCAAACAGTATTTTTCCACAGAATTACAATCGGTACTACTTCCCTTCTCGGATTCAGTCTTGGCTTCTTTGGTAGGAGAAGATTTCTCTTTCTTTTTCTTCGACGTGAGGATTTTTTGTTGTTCTTCCTGTGTAGCTGTCGGTTTCGGCCTAGGTCGAACCCTCCTTCTTCTCTCCCTAAAAAAACCATCGAATCGATTTCCACTTATTTACTCCTTTTTTTCGTACCTTGGAACGTCCAGTCCCTTCTTGGATTTCCCAATCTTCTTCACCTTCCTGGCGAGTCGATAGTACGGAACCTTCTCGCTCACGTCCATCTCCTGCCACAACCGGCCGGCCTTCTTGGCCAGGTCGTCCAGGTGCAGTCCGTCCCTGCTCTTGCAGAGTTCCAGGAAGAAATTCACGAAAGGGTGCGATGTGATGTTGGACAGTTTCTGCTGCAACAACTTTGTTTCGGACGCGGCTCCGCGCATGGTCACTTGAATTTTGGTCGGGGGTGTTTCGGAAAGAAATGATAAATTTGACAGTTTTAAAGACATTTCCGTTGTCACTCATCATAGAAAATGTATTATTAGATCAGGCAATAGAGCAGATGAAGGGTCATTCTGTGACAAGAATCGTAGAACAAAACCGACTCGCAAATATGATAACTCTTCTTGTAATTTCGAAAAAACACCAAAAAAACGGTGTTTTTTCAGTTTTTTGCTCGTAAAATCTGAACCAATGGAGTGTTAGTGCAACTCAATCGGGGCATTATTACCGTAGAAAAGCCAGAAAAACCGTGAAATTCAAAAATTCATAACTCGGCCATTTTCGAAGTTGTAGTGCTGGTTTTCTGGAAGAAATCAGGTACTTTGAGTGTGCACAACCCAGACGTTTTCGGATAAAGAGTTTTTGCGTTTTTGAATTATTTCAGGCACTATTTTCCGGAAGGGCTGGATGCGTTGAAAGTTGTCCGGTTTCAATTTACAAAACGGATTTTAGAAGAAAAAGTAGTATACTACAAAACGTCAATCTTGTTTTTGATTATCCCAAATCATCCGATATGATACATTTCAAGACAATAGGCGGAAAAAAATGTTTTCATGAATAAGTTTTTCGACCCTATACAAGGAAATTTTTTTGAAATTTTTTTTTCGGATATCAAGAGATATTACATGTTTTCGAAATACTTCGAGGGTGTCGATTCCGAATATGTACTTGCTTTTCAAGATAAATCATTTTTCTGGACGCTCTTCAAAGTTGAAACTTTCCACGTCCCCATTTTGAGATGTCCAAATTTAAAATTCTCCTGAATGAAAATGAATCGACTATAGGCAGTGTCGATTTTTTTTCATTCAAAAGTATTGTATGAACATTAAGAGGAATGATCGAAGAGTTCTCTGAACGTTGTCACATAATTTAATGATTTTTTTGCAAACAACTAATTTTTTCGTGAATTTCAATGTACGGTACGATCGAATGAGGTCTTCAGAGAAACCGACTGCATATTTGGATTCAGCGTGATCGAATTATCCAATATGAGGAAGTTCAAGGCAATAGGCCAAAAAAAAACTTTCATGAAAAAGTTTTTCGACAAGGAAAATTTGTTGAAATTTTTTTTTTCGGATATGGAGAGAAAATGCATGTTTTCGGAATATTTCGAAGGTGTAGATTTCGAATATATTCTTGCTTTTCATGAGAAATTTTTTTTCTGGACGCTACTGCACTTTGAAGTTGAAACTTTTCAAGATCCCCATATTTAGATGTCCAAATTTAAGATTCTCCTAAATGATAATTGATCGACTCTACTGAGTGTGGATTTTTTTTCATTTGGCTGCATCGTTAAGCTATCTGGAGGATAACCTTAGAGTTCTTAGATTGATCTCACAAAATTTAATGATTTTTTTTGCAAACAACCCGCTTTTTCCTGAATTTCAATGTTCGGTATTATCGAATGATAAGGTCTTCAGAAAAACCAACTGCATATTCGGATTCAGCGTGATCGAATTATCCAATATGAAAATTTCAAGACAATAGGCCAAAAAAAAAATTTCCATGAAAAAGTTCTTTTTGAGAGTGAATATGAGGAAAAGAGAAAAAACAAGTAATTATGAAAAAAACTGGAAATATGGCAGAATAATGAAGATATTATTACAATCATTGCAGAATGAGTCTTTTTTGAAGTGGAAAATGAGGGAAAATAGAAAAAAATTAATCATAAACAAAATGGAAGAAGAGCAGACCAATGTTGGAATTGTCACAATTAGTGCAAAATGAGTTTTTCTATCAGAGTGAAGATGAGAAAAAGAGAAAAGTATGTCTATGAATCTTTTCAAGAGTGGCTAGGAAAAATTGAAAAAAAAATCAATTATGAACAAAATGAAAAAAAAGATGTGGCAGAGCAATGTTGCATGATCACAATTAATGCAAAATAAGTCTTTTTGAGAGTGAATATGAGGAAAAGAGAAAAAACAAGTAATTATGAGAAAAAACTGGCAATATAATAAAGATATTATGACAATCATTGCAGAATCAGTCTCTTTCGAAGTGGATAATAAGGGAAAATAGAAAAAAATTATTTTTTATTAATTAGAGCAGAGCAATGTTGGAATTGTCACGATTATTGCAAAATGAGTTTTTTTGAGAGTGAAGATGAGGAAAAGAGAAAATATAAGTAATTGAAAAATAATAAAGAATTGTGGCAAAATAAAGAAAATATTATTACAATCATTGAAATGTGGCCTTTCTCAGAAGGAAAAATTGAAAAAAACATCAATTATAAACAAAATGAAAGAAAAGATGTGGCAGATAAATGTGAATAAAAGAGAAAAACAAGTACTCATGATAAAAACTGAAAATATGGCAGAATAATGAAAATATTATGACAATTATTGCAAAATGAGTTTTTTACGAAGTGAAAAATAAGGGAAAATAGAAAAAAAATTAATTATAAACAAAATGGAAAAAGAGCAGAGCAATGTTGAATTGTCACAATTATTGCAAAATGAGATTTTTTCAGAGTGAAGATGGAAAAAAGAAAAAAAATAAGTAATTAAAAAATAATAAAGTATTGTGTCAAAAAAATTGAAATATTATTACAATCATTGCAAAATGAATCTTTTCAAAAGTGGCTAGGAAAAATTGAAAAAAACATCGATTATAAACCAAATGGAAGAAGTGACGTGGCAGAGCAATGTTGAAATTATCACAATTGGTGCAAAATAATTCATAAGATAGTGAATAGAGGAAAAATAAGTAATTACGAAAAAAGTTGGAAATATGGCAAGATAATGAAGATATTATGTCAATTATTGCAGAATGGGTCTTTTTTTAAGTGGAAAATAAGGGAAAATGGAAGAAATCAATTATAAACAAAATGAAAGGAGAGCAGAGCAATATTGGAATTGTCACAATTATTGCAAAATGGATTTTTTTTTAGAGTGAAGATGAGGAAAAGAGAAAAAATAAGAAATTAAAAAATAATGAAATATGTATTTAGACAAAATAATGTAAATATTATTACAATCATTGCAAAATGAATCTTTTCAAAAGTGGCTAGGAAAAATTGAAAAAAAAATCAATTATAAACCAAATGAAAGAAGAGATGTGATAGAGCAATGTTGAAATTATCACAATTAATGCAAAATAAGTCATTTAGATAGTGAGGAAAAGAGGAAAAATAAGTATTAACGAAAAAAGTTGGAAATATGGCAAGATAATGAAGATATTATGTCAATTATTGCAGAATGAGTCATTTTGAAGTGGAAAATAAGGGAAAATGGAAAAAAATCAATTATAAACAAAATGAAAGGAGACCAGAGCAATGTTGGGATTGTAACAATTATTGCAAAATAAGTTTTTTTGAGAGTAAAAAGAAGAAAAGGAAATTGGTTAAGATTTTACAAGCAGAAAACAAAAACCTTTGTGATTTTTCGAAATTACAAGAAAAGTAATTATATTTGCGAGATGAAAACATATCACTAATCATCCAAGGACCACCCCACGTACCCCCACACTAGCGGTTTTCTTCTACGATATTTGTCACGAAAAAATATCTACTGCCTTTCCTATATAAGGAATATTCCGTTTTGATCGGATCTTGTCAATAAATCCCCGTTTGCGGGAGTCCGGGGATCAAAGTCGGATTTGCAAAAAAATACATAACTCATCAGCGATATAATCACCGGATCGGATCGGTCGGTAAATCACCGTGTCGGTCGGATGCGGATTCCGGATCCCGACGGGGACGCGTCGCTCACGGCCCGACGCACATCCCGGGGATGATCAAAAGGAGTCTCCCGTCTTTGGCGAAATATTAATGATGCAGCCGGATCCTTATCCCCGATCCATCGATCGATCCGCCTTTTCTCGGTACTCCGGATGGAAATATTTTAAATACCAAATTTCCGGTCGGACGGAGCTCAAAGCGGGACGATTTCCTCCTCCGCGGTTCCGGCGGATTTCGATGAATAAGAAGGTTTTCTCGGAATTCGGTCGCAGGGGACAATGGGAAAACTGCCGATTCGGAAAAACCGTGATTTTCCCGAAGATCTCTGAGCAATAACATAGAATGCAACCCGTTTGATTAGAAAAGGAGAAGACTTCTTCTGGTGGAATATGTGGTCCCGCGGGGATCGTTGGGGGACATCCTGTAGATGAAGCTCCGAGCCCGGATGCCAGGAAAATTCAGCAAGCAGGTGAGGAAGGTTATTGCACATAAATTTGGGTCGGAATAATGAAAACTTCTAGATAACGTTGATTCCGGCAGCCGAGGCCGTAATAATGGAACGTATTTTTATGATATATATGCATATTTCAGAAGAACAGTGGTGCGGGGGTCGAATGGGGGGACGTTATTAGCCGAATGGGGGGCGGCGCTCGTTATTCTCCACCGGTCTGGAGCCACAGAGGTCGGAGATGTCGGCTTGGAGCAGTTGGCTTACTAGTGTGATGCTACTCGTGTCGTATTTGTGTTTACGACGACCGCTCTCATCCGAGAAACCAGCGCTACAACTTCGAAAATGGCCGAGTTATGAATTTTTGAAAAATGCTGATTTTTACGAATATGAGAAAAAGAGAAAAAAAAAGGAAATATGGCACAATTATGAAGATATTATGACAATTATTGCAAAATGAGTCTTTTTTTGGAGTGGAAAATGAGGGAAAATAGAAAAAAATTAATCATAAACAACACGAAAGGAGAGCAGAGCAATGTTGGAATTGTCACAATTATTGCAAAATGTGTTTTTTTGAGAATGAAGATGAGGAAAAGAGAAAAAACAAGTAATTATTAAAAAAAAACTGGAACTATGGCAGAATAATGAAGATATTATGACAATCATTGCAGAATGAGTCTTTTTAGAAGTGGAAAATGAGGGAAAATAGAAAAAAATTAATTATAAACAAAATGGAAGAAGAGCAGAGCAATGTTAAAATTGTCACAATTATTGCGAAATGTGTTTTTTCCACAGTGAAGATGAGGAAAACAGGAAATATAAGTAATTAAAAAATAATAGAGAATTGTGGCAAAATAATGGAGATAATGGAGCTGTCAAAAAATTCTAAAATTTAGGCGAAACTTCAGACTTCATGTCAGTGCTTCAGCTGATCAATTTTTTTTCGATAATTCGCTAGAATTTTCTACAGTATCTATGGTCTTGGTGATGCGATCAGTAGTTTCGAAACTATCAGGAAAAAAATATTTTAAACGGCCATATTCGCGGAACCAGTGGTCTAATTTTGCTCATTGATGAACGTGGCCGCGATATTCGCGATCCAAACCCACCCTGAAAATTTCAAGTTCCTAGGCCTTTCCATTCAACAGTTACAATTTTCTATGGTTTCTATGGTTCTGGTCATGCGACTTGGACAAAATATTGCTTTAATATATCATTCTCCGTAGTTTCGAAATTATCGAGAAAACAAAATTTCAAACGACCGTATTTACGGAACCCCTAGTATAATTCTGCTCATTGAACGCGACATTTCAGATCCACACCTATCCTGAAAATTTCAAGTCCCTAGGCCTTTCCGTTCGAAAGTTATGATTTTCTATGGTTTCTATGGTTCTGGTCATGTGATCTAGAGAAATGTAGCTTGAATATATATTTCTCCATTAGTATACAAAATTTCATCTCGATCGAATCTGTAATTTTGAAATTATCAAGAAAACTAAATTTCAAACGACCATATTTACGGAACCCCAAGTATAATTTTGCTCATTGATGAACGTGAGTATCATAGTCTCAACGAAAGACTACTAGATTTCAGTATTTCCTAGAAAATAGTTGGTCAGCAATAATTTTTCAGAATTGATACCCCTAAAGTTTCTCTATAGACCGTATCATTTAGTGGTACCGTACGTTGAAATTACCGAAAAAGTGGGTTGTTTGCAAAAAAATCATAAAATTTTGTATGATCAATCTAGAGCTCTAAGATATTTCCTCCAGGTGGCTTAACGATGCAGCTAAATGGAAAAAACCAAACCCAGAAGAGTCGATCCATTATCATTTAGGAGAATCTTAAATTATATAATTATAATTAAATATGGGGATTTTCGAAAGTTTCAACTTCAAAGTGCAGTTGCGTCCAGAAAAAAAATTATCATGAAAAGCAAGAATATATTCGGAATCTACACCCTCGAATTATTTCGAAAACATGTCATCCACTTCTAAAAGTGAATTTTCCGTAATTAAAGTTGGCGAGATTTATAACCTCATATTTTCGGTAAGTCGAGATAAAACGTTATCAATGAATATACTTAGAATGAAGGCTTGTCCAGGTGGCACATAATTGTTTTATAATCGGCGATTCCGATCGATCGTTCAATACAGTGGTTATTGTGACATCACATAGAAAAGATATACGATGAGGGATAATACAACAAGTCGATGAATAACCGATAGATAGTTACTACATTGTTAGAGGATAACGGGAAAGCTTTCAACGCCACCGTTTCACCCCTTTCCGTATTCATGAAACAATGATCAGGTGGGAGTAATCCCTGTTCCAGACGACTAACGACCCTTCCACTGAAAAACCTCCGGTTTTTCCGTGCCGTTAGAGCTCATGTCCAGGGGTAATAACAAGCGGGCTTTGTCGGACACGAAGAAACTCATTAAAATAAAATTAGGTATCAACCTGATCTGCGACCATTCGCGTCGCTGAAAAAAAGTTCTCGTGACGAATTCTATTAGGTTTTATTATCAGTTATAAATAGTGTCCTTATCGGGGCGCAGGCAAAGTGGAAAACACGCCTAGTCTCACGTGGCGATATTTCTCACCCCCACGTGAAGGAGAAGGAGCGTATGGGAGCGAAAATACCCACTTGGACGACCGATCGATGCCACTCGATTTTCGTTGCCTTTGCCACCGGCCAGATTCTATCGGATAAGACGCGATAGGAAATGGAGGAATTTCAAAGGGTTCTGCATATTCGACTCTCGAATGCCATAGATCAAATCTTTCCAGCTACTTCGAATTCTTGGAAACTTCTGTGAGCGGTGGCCGTTCACTCCCGAACGGGGTTTTAGTTGGGCGCTCTGAATGTATTATACAGACCGGTCCATTGAGAGGTGGGAGAGGGAAATTTGGGAAAATCGCTCGGGATAGTCGAGTTTACCAATGACGTATCGCACGACGCATCTTCCCTATTCGAACTTCAAGATTGGGAATGAAATGATGACGATAGTTTTTTCTTCGAATATTCAGTCGGTTTCTCCAGACAATTGATCATTCGCTACAGCGTCCTTCTGACTTCACGACTCAACTCTCCTCAACCATTATATTCTCTGTTTGCTATAATTCAACTACACGACGTATATCGACTATTCCCTACCACGCTGCTTCTCGAATAAGACCGATTCATAGTCTCGACTTGAAATCCTTTGTTAGTTAACAAGAATAATCGTTCACGTCACCATGTCATCATTGAATGCGCATATTGTCATTGTTTCTATGGGAACAAATATGTATTTTTATATACGAGGTTCGATTGGAAAATATATAATTATGTTTTGGATATGGAAAGCCAACTTTTGAAAAAAAAGTTTATTTACAACGAACGATTATCCGACTTATCTCAATTATCATACAGTATAGAAGAAAATACTTCAATTATTGACGACTGATTCATCTTCAGAGGTATTTATAACATTATCTTATCTAAAAGTTCCAGAAGGAATGTAACAAACAAATAACACCTGCAACAATGTGCGTCATTGAAATGGCTAGCTCATCAGAATAATACATAGTGATATAAACATTCGAATAGAAACGGATAAAGAGCTCATCTGAGATATACAGGGTTGGCATTATGTAATTATATACAGGGGGGATTGGAGAAGTGTATTTCCCGAAAAAGCGGTAAGGGAATCTGATTCCAACACTATCAGAATAACTTTTCTATTGTGTTTTTTCGATCAAGAATCATAGTTTCGAAGAACTTGTCAAATTTCAGTATTTCCTAGAAAATAGTTTATCAGTAATGATTTCTTAAAATTGTTACCCCTATTTTTACGCCTCGAACATCCTAGATCGGATAATTTAGCTATCCAGTCGGTTTCTCCAGAGAATTCATCATTCGTCGAAATTCACGGGGCAAGAAAAAAATTATAAAATTTTGTGAGATCAATCTAAGAATTCTGAGAAATTTCCTCCAGGTCGCTTAACGATGCAACCGAATGAAAAAAAATCCAAACTCAGTAGAGTCGATCGATTATCATTTGGGAGAATCTTAAATTTGGACATCTAAATTCGGGGATCTTCGAAAGATTCAACTTCAGAGTGCAGTAGTGTCCGGAACAAAATTTCTCATGAAAAGCTAGAATATATTCGAAATCTACACCCTCGAAGTATATCGAAAACGTAAATTTTCCTTTCATATCCGAAAAAAATTTTTCAAAAAATTTTCCTTGTATATGGTCGAAAAACTTTTTCATGAAAATATTGTTTTTCGCCTATGGTCATGAAATTCATCACATCGGATAATTCGACCACGCTCGATCCAAATATGCAGTCGGTTTCTCTGAAGACCTCTTCATTCGTTCGTACCGTACGTTGGAATTAACGAATAAGTGGGTTGTTTGCAAAAAAATCATAAAATTTTGTAAGATCCATCTAAGATCTCTAAGATAATTCCTCCAGGTAGCTTAACGATGCCGCCAAATTGAAAACAATCCATACTCAGTAGAGTTGATCTATTATAATTTTGGACGATTTTAAATTAGGACATTTAAATATGGGGATCTTCGAAAATTTTAACTTCAAAATGCAGTAGCGTCCAGAAAAAAAATTTCTAATGAAAAGCAAGAATATATTCGAAATCTAAGCTCTCGAAGCATTTCCAAAACATATATTTATCCTTCATATCCGAAAAAAAAATTTCAACAAATTTTCCTTGTAGGTACATGGTTGAAAAACTTTTTCATGATAATTTAATTGTTCGCCTATTTTCTTGAAATTAATCAAATTGAATAAGTTGATCACGCTGAATTCAAATATGCAGTCGATTTCTCTATAGACCCCGTCATTCGGTCGTAACGTACGTTGAAATTAGCGAAAAAGTTGGTTGTTTCCAAAAGCATCATACAATTCTGTAAGATCAATCTAAGAAGTTTAAGATGATTCCTCCAGGTAGCTTAACGATGAAAAGAATCCACACTCAGTGGAGTCGATCCATTATCAGTTAGGAGAACCTCAGATTTGGACATCCAAATATATGGGGATCTTCGAAAATTTTGACTTCAAAGTGCAGTAGCGTCCAGAAAAAAATTTTTTAATGGAAAGTATCAAGTATTAGATAAACCATTTAAGCAGTAAACGATATAACCAGTAAATGCTATAGACAGTTGATGAAATAAACAATAAACGATATAAGCAGTGGATGATATAGATAGTGAACGATATAAGCAGTCAATCATATAAACAATAAACAAGAAGTCATAACGGATAATAATGCGTGGAGAGTAGCTTTTTAAAATGCTCAATCAATATAAGATGATGAAACATAATGCCGACAATGGTGCTTATGAATTTCCTTGATATTTGCTGAAAACTACAACGATTACATATAGTATCATTTGAAGAATATTGCAAAACCTTATAATTAAGGTGATTATTAAACATTCGTTTATACAGGCAACTTCTTGTGAAGAGCACTTAGGAATTTGATACATATGGTCAGTTAGAATCATTTAATAATATGGAATAGGCTTGATAATGAAGTATGAAAAATGGATATAAAACAATACACAAGAAGCAAACCAACATGGTAAAATACGTTGAGTAAAAGCGAATTGTTTCTTGTGAATTGAGGGTAAATGATATGAGATAAACACATGTGGTAAATGATGGACACTGTTGAAGACAAGTGCAGCAAATTAGGAGAAGCCTAGATATAAATGATAACGTTGTAATTATAAAATATTGTTACTCACATGACAAACCCAAAGTATCTCTTCCACCCTCGAAGGTTTCAGATCAACTAACTCACAATCTCACCCTGTTTTACCTTCACGAAAAACCGAGCACCCAGGAAAAATCAACAACCGTTCAGCGCCCCTCAATCCCTTCAGAGAGAACTCTCGATTTCGAGGTTAGCATCGTAGTTCGATTCGTAGAAAAGGATTTTGTGGTTATTCTTCTCTCGGACGGACTCAGCAATCCGACTCCCTAAGTTCATGACAATATGGATTTCTGTACGGATAATAAAAATGGCGGGCGCAGACGCCAGATCGGTTCACACTCTTGAAGTATATCCACAACATATATTTTCCCTTCATATCCGAAAAAAGAAATTTCAACAAATTTTCCTTGTATGTATATGGTTGAAAAACTTTTTCATGAGAATTTGATTTTTCGCCTATTTTCTTGAAATTTATCATATCGAATAATTTGATCACGCTGAATTCAAATATGCAGTCAGTTCCTCCTCCAGTTTAATAAAAAACATAAAACTTTGTGAGAACGTTCCTCGAACACTAATTTTCAACCTTCCAGAAAATCGTTCTAAAAGCCGGAGCGATCAAAGCCACACTCCACCCGGTAAGAACCCACACCTGCAAGCTTCAACCCCCGCCAATTAACAAACTCGCGAACCTCTCGCCCTTTAACGACAAAAACTTGGCCGATTCCGGGCGTCCGGCTGCCCGTAACAGTCGACGTAGGTGCCAGAAAACAACCCCCACCCGCCGTGATTGTTTTGATTAAACACATGTCTTAGCCATGTGTTCCGATGCACGGGAAAGCGGGGGCGAAATTAACGGCAGAAATTATTCGGTCTCCCGTTGTACCGATGAGGCACGTTCGCCGATAATTAATTTGAGGTTAGCTCCGGGCTCGAACCGTCTTATTACCGGAAAAGGCAATTCCAAGTTCGGCGATTTGTTCCCGGCAAACGCGTCTTTTTCCCGGAGCGCCTCCGGTGGAATTTATCGTTCCGCGTCGGTTTCCGGTCCTTTGTGAAGGGTTAAGAACAAACTATTTAACGATACATCTCGAGATGGCCTAATTTGATCCCGACCCTGTTATAATATATATAATAATATAAAGTTTAACTACACGACGTATATCGGCTATTCCCTACCGCGCTGCGTCTCGAATAAGACTGATTCATAGTCTCGACTTGAATGCCTTCGTTAGTTAACATGAATAATCGTTTACGTCACCATGTCGTCATTGAATGCGCATATCGTCATTGTTTCTATGGAAATATGTATTTTTATATACGAGGTTCGATTGAAAAATATATAATTATGTTTTGGATATTGAAAGCCAACTTTTGAAAAAAAAGTTTATTTACAACGGACGATTATCCGACTTATCTATCATACAGTATAGAAGAAACTACTTTAATTATTGACGACTGATTCATCTTCAGAGGTATTTATAACATTATCTCATCTAAAAGTTCCAGAAGGAATGTAACAAACAAATAACACCTGCAATAATGTGCGTCATTGAAATGGCTAGCTCATCAGAATAATACATAGTGATATAAACATTCAAATAGAAATAGATAAAGAGCTCATCTGAGATATACAGAGTTGGCATTATGTAATTATATACAGGGGGGATTGGAGAAGTGAATTTCCCGAAAAAGCGGTAAAGGAATCTGATTTCAACACTATCAGAATAACTTTTCTATTGAGTTTTTGCGATCAAGAATCATAGTTTCAACGAACGTACTAATTTTCAGTATTTCCTACAAGATAGTTTATCAGCAATACTTTAACTTTCGAAATTCGCCTTCCATAGCCATATCAATTCCACGTAAACGACACTTGTTCACAACGTAATAATTTCATGAAAGCCATCTTTCGTTAACGACGGCCACCATAAAAACAGTTATTGGCCATCATCCGCGTCACGACGGAACGATTACCGCTCATGTTCCACCCCCTGCAGGGAGGTTCATTTCCCTATTTTCCTAGCGGAGGAATACATCACTGCCTATAAGCTGTTCTTCGGCGGGACTTTGACAAATGCGGCCTTCAGGTCGGTCTTGGGAGGTGAACGGCTCAAGAGTGAGGGGGTTTCTTCGAGGTCTAGGCTCATTCAGATGTAAAGCCACTGGCATGCATTTCGTGGAGGTGATTTCGCACAGCGGAAATGGGGCATGAGGTTTGTATGGGGATGAAAGGGGAGGTAACTACTCCCGAAAATATGCATTGAAGAATCAATGTTAACAGTTTTCGAAAAAACTCACAAACTCATTTTATAGCGGTAAAATTGGACCGTTAGTGATAAATACATTGTCTTCTGACAACAGGGCATTAGAAATACGATTTTTTGTGAATAAATGAGGAAAAATCTTAAGTACTCAGAAATTAGTGAATTTATCAATTGAATCTTGAACTTCATATTTTGTTTGCTGCAAAAAACAATCATAAAAATTCGTGGGAACGTTCTACGAACCCTCATATGATTTCTAGTCCCTTCTGAATAGAAGAGAATCGAGACTCCCTGTAGTCGATCCATCTTCATTCAGGAGAATCTTAAATTTGGACATCTACATATGGGGATTTTCGAAAATTTTAACTTCATAGTGCAGTAGCGTCCAGAAAAAAAAAACTCATGATAAGCAAGAATATATTCGAAATCTACACCTTCATAGTATTTCGAAAACATGTATTTCATCTTTATATCTGAAAAAAAAATTCAAAATATTTTCCTTGTAGGTCGGAAAATTTGTTTTTCGTCCATTGTCTTGAAATTTTGTATATCGAATAATTCAACCTGAATCCGAATATGCAGTCGGTTTCTCTATAGACCTCATCATTCGGTCGTACCGTACGTTGAAATTCACGAAAAAGTTGGTTGTTTGCAAAAAATTTTGGAGGATCAATCTAAAAAATCTAAGATTATTCCTCCAGGTTGCCTAACGATGCAGCCAAATGAAAAAAATCCACACTCAGTAGAGTCGATCCATTATCATTTAGGAGAATCTTAAATTTGGACATCTAAATAGGGGGATCTTCGAAAGTTTCAACTTCAAAGTGCAGTAAAGTCCTGAAAAAACCTCCTCAAGAAAAGTAAGAATATATTCGAAATCTTCCCCCCTCAAAGTATTTCGATAACATGTATTATCTCTTCATATTCGAAAAAACAATTCAACAAATTTATGAAAACTTTTTTTTCGCCCATTGTCTACTCCCAAAAATGAGTATCAAAGAAGCAATGTGAACAGTTCTCGAAAAAAATCACAAAATCATTTTGTATCGGTAAAATTAGATCGTAAGTGATGAATTAATTGTCTTGTGACCACAGGGCATCAGAAATACGTGATGAATTAACAGTTTCGTTGTGCATAAATGAAAAAAATTACGAAAAGCACTGCCGTGAAGGCAGGAGCTTTTGAGCGCTCGTACATGCACCTTGTAGGTAGATTCGCATTTTCCAGTTTTAGAAATAAATTGAAGGAATTTTTGACTGCTGTCAAAAAAATTCTGAAACTTAGGCAAAACTCCAGACTTCATGTCAGTGCTTCAGCTGATCAATTTTTTTCCGATAATTCGCTAGAAGTTTCCACGGTATCTATGGTCTTGGTGATGCGATCTGGACAAAATTTTGCACGTAGTTTGAATACATTATTCCTGAGCTAGGTGCATAATTTCATTCCAATCAGATCAGTAGTTTCCAAACTATCAGGAAAAAAATATTTTAAAAGGCCATATTTACGGAACCCCTAGTCTAATTTTGCTCATTGATGAACGTGACCGTGAAATTTGCTATCCAAACCCACCCTGGAAATTTCAAGTTCCTAGGCTTTTCCGTTCAAAAGTTAGAATTTTCTATGGTTTCTATGGTTTTGGTCATGCGATCTGGACAAAATATTGCTTCAATATATCATTCTCGATTAAAATACAAAATTTCATCCCGATCGACTCCGTAGTTTCGAATTTATCGAGATAACAAAATTTCAAACGACCGTATTTACGGAACCCATTGTATAATGTTGCTCATAGATGAACGTGATCACGACATTCAAGATCCACACCTATCCTGAAAATTTCAAGTCCCTAGGCGTTTCCGTTCAAAAGTTACAATTTTCTATGGTTTCTATGGTTCTGGTTATGCGATCTGGACAAAATTTCATATGTAGCTTGAACACCTCATAATCCATTTGATTGCAAAATTTCATCTCGATCAAATCTGTAGTTTTCAAGTAATCAGGGAAACAAAACTTTGAACGGCCATATTTACGGAACCCCTGGTGGGATTTGGCCCATTAACGAACTTAACCGAGCCATTCGGGAACTGAACCCACACTGAAAATTTCAAGTTTCTAGGTTCTTCCGTTCGAGAGTTATCGTGCTGACGGCCGGCCGGACGGACGGCCGGACGGACAGACTCAAATTTTCCGACGGATTCGTCATCAGTGAGTCGAACATAGTCGATTGAGACCATTTTCGGCTCAAAATTCGAAAAATACAGACATCGTGACGAAATGATATAGCCCTCGTGTAAGTTGTACGAGCGCTCAAAAAGATCTAAAGTACACATGGAAAAAGTCTGAAATAAGTGAATTTATCGATCGAATCTTGAATTTCATATTATGTATCCGAAAGTGACATTATTATAGATGCTTATCCTAGCATTAACACACAAAAATTCGCGGTATCTGCGCTCTTGGAAAAAAAAAAACGTGTAAGCATTATAATAAAATTAGTAGCAATAACAAATTTTGCTCCAAACTATGACTGGTTTGTCCTACTTGAATGTCAATTATTTCACATGTTTTTTCCTAAATACAGGGTGTTCTCAAAGGTGAGGTTCTTTATTCGACCAGCAATATAAAATATTCAGCAGGGCCGAGTATTTCGAAATCAAAGTTATCCGCAAATCTGAGAAATTCCCAGCCCGGATCTGACTTAGGTACGTATTGATATCTAAATGTGTGGATATTACTGGATGTC
Organism: Aphidecta obliterata; assembly: GCA_963966015.1. NCBI lineage: Eukaryota > Metazoa > Arthropoda > Insecta > Coleoptera > Coccinellidae > Aphidecta > Aphidecta obliterata. The sequence goes on from OZ014431.1 coordinate 6,285,359, forward strand.
TGAGTTTTCTGATCTCAACCTCTGTGATTTCTTCCTTTGGGATCATTTGAAAATATAAGTGTATAAGTAGGATGAAGTGAATACTGCGAAAGAAATAAGAATTGAAAATGCTTGTGATATTACTCCGTGAGCAAACTGATGTGATGTAAAATTTGGATGAATGAGTTTGTGAACTTCCTAATTTTTTTTATAGGTCATTTTTCCTCTCCTTAGTTTTGACTTAAAGAATATTCAGGAAAAATCTCCTAATGAAAGTAGAAAGAAAATACAAAAATTTGGGATAAATTGTAGTGCCTAGGAAAAATCGCGAAGGAAGTCGAGCACTTCATTTATATTATGAGGGAATGCACACGGCATAGCGAGATAACACGATCCAGAGTCGTATCAATATATTGATGCCCAAGATTTTTTGCACTTCTTTTCAAATTGAATATTTTACAATTTTATTGTTAGAACCACGAAAATTTTTTTTACACTTGTCTTCGAAACGTTTCAATAGATGAACACTGAATGAAACCATAGAACCGAGTACTAGGAAAACGAATACTCCACAAATATCGCATAGTAATGATATTCCGCATCACTAGCCCCTTCTAATTTGAATTTTCGTCGATAAAATCCGCCGATGTAAGCACGAACCCTCCTTTTAATATTCCCTTGGAATTTCGGATAAAATCTCGCATATCCGCCGGCCTCATTTATCGGACCTCAAAGCGTCGATTTCGAACGGTAAATCTCCCCGCTCGGATCGGGCGTAAGTGGTCAAAACGGGGTGGATATAATCGTCTCGACCAGATTAGCCGGTACTCGAAACGTCGAAATCCGAATATCCGTTTTATATTTCGGGGATTCCGGGCCGGACACGCCGTTAAACAAATCCCCGGCAACTTTTATTGGTTCCCTCATTACGACCATCATTCGATTTTCGGAGAGGATTCTTCGGGTGGAAGTTGGAATTTTAACGATCCCTTTTTGAATCGCTGAGTTGTATATTTCTCTGACGGTCGATGTTATCCGGAGGAAAAATTCCTTGTTTCTCCTCGCCCTATTCGCTATTATTAATTGTGACTTGACAACCATTCCCAACTAGGTTATGCTATAGCATATATTGGGGATTACATTATACATTTACATGTATAGGGGTTAAAACTTTGAACTGAATTTGCCCACCTTGATATGCAAACCACCTAATCCCTTTTTGTACCTACTTGAAAACAAATTCACTCACTCCGAAAGTGATCTTAACTTTTTTGTTCGCACTCCCGTAACAAATACGACTTCTAACTTTACTCAAAACGCAACTTCTTCGACACTTACTCCCACGATCTAACACAGATTGTTTCCCTAATCCAGACTCTGAAAATTCTCCACTGAAAATACTAAAACTATTTTCCTACAACGGACCACTATCACAATTTTAGTCCCTTCACCGGCCTCGAACTGAAATTACAATTCTGTACCTATCTTGGTACCTCCATGACTTTCCACTACACCGGTCTCTAACCAGACAACCGACCCCGTACAACTAACTCTTAGTGAGTTCTCTACTAGCGAGCAACTGCCTTAACTCTTCTAGAGTCCCCCAAGGGTTCCCGCTTCAAAAACCTAATTCCTGAGTGGACATTTTTCTCAGTGCCTCTCACTTGGCTTGGGAACACCCACGTTCTTAAATTCTTTCTCCGGAATTTTCCCAAAATCAATCGTAGTCGCATATTCTCCCCTTTTCTTGACCTCATCTCGCCCTGTAGTCACAACATCCATCGACTACAATGTAGTCGATGAATGACTTGCCTCTACTATATTTTGTTATTTAAGTTGCAGCTGTCCCGTCGGTCACCTGGTCCCAAATCAACGACATCCGTTGATTATACCGAGTAACACAATGTATGCACGAATATACAGACTCTTCTCCGAGATATGTAACCGAATTCGAGATTAATTATTCATATTCCCAAATATTACAACAGTTTCTTCGCCGAAGAGGTAGAAAACCAATTATCTGATCGGCTACATGAAGTGAGGTGTCCTCGCAAACAGCGACGACCGATTCCGATTCCATTTTCCTTCTTCCTCTTCGGCCCGGGGTGGGTAAAAACTCATAACAGGGGGGGTGCGAGAGACAATATCCGATACCCTGTGTTCATTACGGAGCCGATGAAGTCGAAGGCAAACAAGAAATTGTTTGTCGTGGGAGCGGGTCGTGGAAATGAAACGAGTTATAAAATGGAGATGATTGGAGGCTCCGTTTATTAGATGGTCGTCTGAAGGAGCGTGGGTCGAATCGATGTCATGACTGGTTCAGTCGACGAGTGGCAACACGTCGCGTCATCGTTTCGTGAAGGATTATTGTTTGATGATCGAGTGCTTGGGGGATTGATAGGGATGTTTACTTTGTTATTATTACGAGCATTTAATGCTATTTTTTTTGAGAGTTTTTCAGTTGATTCAGTACGAGGTTGAAGGTTTTTGTCGTGTTTTCGGTTGTTTTGTAATACACAGACGCAAATGTAGATATCGGATCTAGATATTTGAAAAAAAAACTTTGATAAACTTTGATAAACTTTTTGTGTAGTACCTGAGGAAGTAAGAACTTCGAGTTTACTGTATTTTCCCTGAGAGGTCCAACTGATGAATAGAAATGAAACAGAAATAAACTTCCAAAAAATATATATAAAAAAAATAAAATAAATGATTCTTTACAAACTATACACTAATGCATCAAAGACACGCATTCTACCTTCACCAGAACGAATAAATCCCAACAAATTTATCGAATGTCAAATCAAGGTTTGATTAGTTATCACAGAATAATAATTATCCAAATAACTTTAAATTTCAAGAGTAATTCAATCTTGAGTGAGAGATTTCAAGACTCAGGACTAGTGAAACTCAAATAATGCCATGCGTTATTTTAGAATAACCTTTTCTTATGCTCCGCCACTGAGCGGAGGAAATCCTGCCCTTGTAAAAATCGTGTTGTTCACACTCAATGCAGCCGAGAGTTCACTGCGACACAGGACACACCCATACTTTCTTTCGGCGTTTCGATATAATTTTGTTCACTTCTCAACTCAACTAAATTCCAGATAGATTCCGTGTTTTTTTTTTGAAATAGCTATTCGTGCCTACTTCTCAAAAACTACTTTCTGACTGATTCCCGAGGAACCACTCCCGATAGAGCCCCAAAAACCTTTTTCGACCGAGTCCACCAAATCGCTGCCTTTCTCCCATCTTTTTTCGTCTCAAGAAAATTTTCAACCCTACCATTCTAGGTGATTCCAAATGATGTTTTAGTTTTCATTGAACCAACTACCCCCTCCTATTTTCAGGCGGTTCGTCAACCAAACATCGGAAATTATTGGTCTGAAATCAATCGCCTCTCACATTTCCGACCATGGTGGTAGGATGTGAAATTTTCCATCTAAACACTTAAGTGCTTAATTCGTGGAATCAACGAAGGGAAATTAAAGATCTCACAACGCTTAATTTTTTTGGTCATTAAACGCCCCTCAAGTACCATATTTATGGGTCCTTTGAACCTCTTGCGTTTGGGTTATCAACATTTCAACGCTGGGCATGTAGACTAAACAAATACTTGAAATACTTGAATTGAATGTGAGTGCGTGCGTTATGAGTGCGTGAGTTATGAGCTACGTTACCGCTCGACAAATAATATACTTTTTTCTATTGAATCTATAAAATATCGCGAGGGAATGTAATAATATTGAATCTTTTCCATCCGAAAGTTTTACCCTTGCGGAACCCAATCAACAAGTGGAGTGGCGTTAACGAAGACAGATTCGTTCCTCAACAGGTAACCCGGATGTTTTTCCCCGTTTTCCCTCTTGAACCTATCGGTTCAAGTGACTCGATCATGACACTGGCAAATATCGCCGTTAAACAGGATGGAGAATGGAAATTTGAATAATGGCGCGCGACGTTCGTGAGTACTTGATCCGGAGCACGTGCACACCTTCGGATCGTTAAGGGAGGGCTTATAGCGAAATTAATATCCGGCCTTAGACGACAAACGGCAAACGACAGTTTAATAGAGGCCTCGGCGGCAGGTCGAGACTAGTTCAAAAGCCATTAAAGCACAGGAACGGAGCCCGTGCACTAGCTTCGAGCCTTTTATTGTGTTAACTCGCGTCTGAGAACACAAAACTGTTCTGAGGTCTCTCCCGACTCTTGTATTTCCCAAACAACCAAGTTCATTTGAACGTGTTAACCGAAGATAATAAACTACTCTGGTTCAGTCTTAGACGAACTCCGTTCCGAGTTCCACACGTGCTACTCGTATTACTTCATCTTACTGTGGTTTATAGATTTTTTCAAATTTTTGGGATAGAAGAGCCACATTTTGGAGCTCCCTGCAACCGACAATCAGACAATACTCGATAAAACCATGAACTGTACTCGCACATTGCTAATGGCCAATAAGTCGGGAGATGGAATCTCCCAACCACCCCGCGTTGATTAATTACCTCGCAGCTTTCCAATAAACAGTCGGAGCATCGAACACCGTGTCGCGCGTTAATGGCCGAAGCCTCCAACATTGAAATTGATCGATAGAAGTTGAGAGTGTTCCCGGATCCAGTCACTTAACGTCTAATCTCTCGTTTTTCCATCGTCGATATTGAAATATGGCCTTAATTTATGGCTCGGCGAGGAGATCAATCTTCTCTCGGTTTCTGACGGATCAACAAGTTCCAACCGGCGTTTCCTGAACTACTCGATAATGGAGAACTAATCGATAAAGAGCTCCTCTGCAATACAAGGACACGTAACTAGATACTTCAAAACGAACAAAAAAACAAAAAATCTTTGATAAAGTTAATTCGATGAAGATAAACTTTCAAAGAGTTCATATTGAAAAAAATTAAATGATTCTTTACAAACTCTACAGTCTACACTAATGCACCAAAGACACGCATTCTACCTTCACCAGAACGAATAAATCTCAACAAATTTATCAAATGTCGAATCAAGGTTTGATTAGTTATCATTCTGAGATAACTAGTTATCCAGATATATTTTAATTTCAAGAGTTATTCAATCTTTAGTGAGAGATTTCGAGACACAGGTCTAGTAAAACTCAAATCATGCTATGCATCATTTTAAGAATTTCCTTTTCTTATGCTCCGCCAATGAGGGGAGGGAAATCCTGCCCTTGTCGAAATCGTGTTGTTCACACTTAATAAAGTTTAGAGTTCACTGCGACGATATAATTTTGTTCTTCAACTCAACTGAATTCCCGATAGATTCCGTGTTATTTTTCTGAAAATGCTATTCGTGCCTACTCTTCGAAAACTAGTTTCTGACAATTTATTATCCACTCGAGCAAGTTCACAAATTGAGTGTAATTTCTCCTCTAAAGTCCCGAAAAACCACTCCTGATAGATTCTCAAAAACCTTTTTCGACCGAGTCCCCCGAACCACTGCCTTTCTCCAACCTTTTCTACGTCTCAAGAAAATTTTCAACACTACCATTGTAGGTGGTTCCAAATGATGTTTTCGTTTTCGTTAAACCAATCACCCCCTTCTATTATCTTTTCAAGGCAGTTCGTGAACCAAACATCGGCAATTATTGGTCTGAAACTAATCACCTCTCACATTTCCGACGGTGGCAACAGGATGTAAAATTTTCCATCTTAACACTTAATTAAGTGCTCAATTCGTGAAATCGACGAAGGGAAATTATAAATCTCACAACGCTTCATTTTTTCGGTCATTGAACGCGCGTTGGGCACTATCTTTATGGGTCCTTCAAAACTCTTGAGTTTGGGTTATCAACATTTCGACGCTCGGCGAGTAGACTAAAAAATTACTTAAATTAATATATTAGTTCGTCACATTTCTTCGATTTTCCCTTGTATCGATTAGGATTAGAAATAATCTCTATTCCCGACTGTTTGAATTAATTCTGCATGTACTGAAATGTTATTGAGTCTTTCAATTTATAACAACTCTACTTTCACTTTGATTGTTGGGTTAGTTAATTCTAAACCTTGCACTTGAGGGAAACCCTTCTCGTAGCTTCAATACTATAACGAACTTAGGCCGGACCTGTCGCGACTCCTGAGCATTCTAGACGCGACCACGCCGTTCTGGACAGACCACGACGTTCCAGAGCCTTCGAGAAACTATGAATCGGTATACAGGGTGATTCCAAATTCGATGTGAACCTGGAAATAACGTGTTGGTATGACTCATTTGCTGTCATTCGAGCCATATTTATTGATATCCAAAAATAAACAGTTTACGAGTTATTTGAGTTTTTGTGTTTTTTGAACGAAACTAGAGCATTCTAACGAAAATTTTTTTAGGGAATAAAGGAAGAATTTGGCAAGTTTTTAAAATACTTTTGTCATACATAAATTGTGGAGTTCGAAAGTTGCAGGCGAATTGATATTATAAATTTACTATTCTTCTCATCATATACCAACCCTCAAATCATACGAATTCTTTCTCAACATCTTTTACAGCATATTTTCGCTTTTTTTATACATATCATATCTTTCTCTGATATAATATAATAATAACTTGCTCAACTTAGAAAAAATTCACGAAAACTGGAGTAAGGTAAAACAAAAACTCAAATAAGTAGTTGATTTTTGGATATCAATAAATATGGCTTGAATGACACTAAATGAGTCATACTAACAAGCCCTTCAAGGTTCACGTCGAATTTGGAATCACCCTGTATAAAACAACATCGGCCCGAAGGCAGTACAGTACTAGATAGCGTCACGATAAATTGGATAGCGTGTAAATAAATTAGTTTTTCAGTGAATTGTAAATAAATTGGTTAAGAATTTGGACATATTTATTACAATACTCTCGATAAAACCGAAACATACGGTTGAAACAATCTGAAACATTGAAATGCCTCAGGCGTTTTCCCCCAATCAAAATAAAAGGGCGGGCGCGTGTTTACTCAAAACGTTATACCCACATCATGAAAATTTCAGGAAACAAACCCGACGTCTACCTCACCCTGTATCATCCCCCGTCAACGGTAATTCCGACTACAAACAGCGGCAGGTTTCTCGGGGAACGTAGCAGGTGTCCGAACCGCGATCCAATAAATTCTTCCGGGCGCGCGGACCGGGAATATGCTTGCGAGGGAGAGAGCGTCGGATGTGCCCCGGGAAGATAACAATATTTCGTCGGCGCGAAGAAAGGGGACCGGGAGGTATCCAATTTGAGAGACCATTTCTGCCGAATCCCGTTTCGATATCTATTACTGTCGCTCATGCCCGCAAGAATCAAATTTGGCGGGCACAAAGGAGCGGGGAATTCGCCGTCCCCGGATCCGGTCAGGGATTCCTCCGGGATCGGATACCGGGTGACCCCATTGATTCGATAAGCCCGCCGAGGCCATCATACTGATGAGGTCTGCGCTTCCGAGGACTTTTCTCGCGGTTAAATTATTTTGCTGGGAGAGCTGGAATCAGGACATTTTACTTTAGGGATTTTCATCTTGAAAAATCACATAAACATTGAAATGGTTTATTTATCGAGCGGTAATGTAGTTCATAACTCACGTAGATGAAGTTTGCAGCACGAGCCGAAGGCGAGTGCTGTAATTCATCAAGTGAGTTATGACCATTACTGCAAGTTGAATACTATACTTTATCTACGACTATAGCCATAAATACTAAGATACAAGTACCGAGAAAGAACTTCATTTATAAATCTTAATAGTTACATATAACAATGCATTATTAATGTTTGTGCTTCTTAGCATGGAGTAGAAAGTCCATAGGGGCGATGCTTTGCATTTCGTGCCAAGTTCACTAAAATATGCCAAAAGAACATTCTCTGTAAACGATAACTTAATATTCTTACTGCTACACCAATCTTGAGAATTGTTGTATACACCTTTATATTTGTTTTAGGACTTTTCGGACAATAAATTCTGTATGGTAACATTGGCTGATTGTCTTATATCTGAAGGTGTACACAATAATTCATCTTCACTATCAGAATTCATCTTTTTCAACATAACATTCACAATAATAATTAGGTTTCCACTTAATTCGAGAAAACGTCAAAATTATTCAAGTGACATAACTCCCCTCAATACCAATAATGGACTGTTCCCTTTCGGCCAATCGGTTTGTTCAGAAGCACAGAGCCAGGGAGTTATAGTAGTGAGTTATTATAACTCACGTTGTTTGTTTACAGATACTATAAATTGCGCAAAAGTAGTTGAATAATGAATATATAATTCAAAAGAAAGAGTAATAAGAAGAAAATGAAATAGTCGAATCTTCTAAGAAAATCCACAGGATGTTCCATTTTTTTTGTAGAATGATTTTAACAGTCGATAGAATGTTCAATTTAGAGACAAAAATGTCCAATGGACATAGGTGTGCGAACGTTTCATAGTCAAGCTACAGGATGTTCAAATTTCTAGATTTTTCCAGTTTTTCCTTTAATAGCCATAGTTGTTTTCGAAATTTTTGTATCAAATTGGGAGGATGAGATACTTTCTGGGGTTAAACGGAATGATAATAACAATTGTTGTGAGAATCTGAAAAGTTATACTCCCCCTGATAACCTATTGAAAAAATTGTCATACGCCTCTGATCATTTTCCATTGTATGATTCCATTTTTTGGTTCTTTTGAGAATTTTTTCATAATTTGATTTTTTTCGTACTATGTAGTCGTAAGAAGAAATCGAGAAAAAATTTCGATCTTTTATGGGAGAGCATTACCGGAGATGTGTCAGCCTTGAACTTAAGATTCAACTTGATGGTTGTTCGGCACCTTTTTCAAAGAAACTTGGGAAACTGGCGGAACAATCATCTTACAGAGTGTACCGGACTCTTGGCCAGCACGTTCACCTGATCTGACACAGTTGAATTTGTGATTTAGGGTTATTAAAAATTAACTATACCGTAACTGCGGAAAAAAGAGAAAAACTGAATTTTCTTGAGTTAAGCTTGCTTGAAATATTTGAATAATAAAATTAATTTGTATTCTGAAACTTCCCAAAAAATTGAGGCCCACCGAAAAAATTTTCGATTTTTTCTTTTTCATTATCGGCGCCTAACTATCTCAAAAAACTACATTTATTGAGAAAAAACGAAAATTATTTGAGAACTTGAACACCCTGTAGCTTGGCTACAAAGAGTTTGTGGTCCTATGTTTATATAACATTTCTATCTTGAAAGTGAACATACCATCCAATGTTGAAGTTATCAAAAAAAAAAAATAGAACAACCTGTATATTTTTGTCTTGAAATTGATCATGTTTCAGTTATTCTATAGGAAATTGCATTATCCTGTATACAGGGTGCTTTCATTTTTCTTACCAGCAATAGAACTCATCAAAATAAGTCATTATACATTTAAATTTAGGGACTCTTCAGGGAGAGTTCGAGGTTTGAATCCCTAATTCTGAAATTCCTTCAGATTGAAATGAAATTTTTCAGTAGAAAATGCACAATTTATCAAATCCATGAGATCAACTGCAAGGTTTCCAGGAATTGGGTAATCTTCGACCATCATCACGTTTATTGAGACAGTTGGGTCGTTTCTAGAGAAATCGAGAAAAACGACCCAACTGTCTCAATAAACGTGATGATGGTCAAAGATTCGCATGTAGAGACAAAAAACCGAGAGCTCAAATCTAATATTTTTCCCGAGTGTAATACACTTTTTTTTCCGTGAGTATCAGTAAATAAACAACGTGAGTTATAATAACTCACTAAAATTAATCAGAAAAGATCCTTGGAATAATTTACGAACCGAATATCAAGGTTGGTCTTTCCGAAAGGGAACAGTCCATTTTTGGTATTGAGGGCAGTAATGTCCCTTGAATAATTTTGACGATTTTTCAAATTAAGTTGATACCTAATCAATGTTGCAAATGTTTTGCTGTAAAAATGAATTCAGATAGTGAAGATGAATTATTATGTACACCTTCAAAAATAAGACAAGCAGCCAATGTTGCCATACAGAATTTATTGGCCGAAAAATCCCACAACAAATATGAAGGTGTATACAACAATTTTGAAGTTTGGTGTAGCGGTAAGAATATTGAGTCATCGTTTACAGAGAATGTTCTTTTAGCATAAACTTAGCACTAAATATAAAGCATCGTCCCTATGGACTTTCTACTCCATGCTAAGAAGCACACTCAACATAAATAATGCATTGTTATAGGTAACTATTAAGATTTGTAGATAAAGTTCTTTCTCTGTACTTGTATCTTAGTTTTTATTGTTATAGTCGTAGATAAAGTATAGTATTGAACTTGCGGTAATGACCATAACTCACTTGATGAAATAGAGCACTCGCCTGCGGCTCGCACTGCAAACTTCATCTGCTCGATGTAACCTACATTACCGCTCGTTGAATAATATATTTTTAAACAGATCTTGGGGTAATAGAACAGTGCTTATCTCAGTTACGAAACTTTAGGTGGAATGATTTTTTTTTGAAATTGTATTAGAAAACAATTCACATTTTGCCATTATACAGAGTGTTTTTTAAGGTGAGGCTTTTTTGACAGGTGCTAGATCCTATGAAGAGAAATCATTTTGCCGGAAATTGATCTTGATTGAAAAAAATGCAAAAAATCTTAGGCATCATCATCTTAATACATCTCTGGATCGCGTTATCTCACTATGAACCTGATCACTGCTATATCTACCGTTTTTCCCGTTCATAGGACTCAAGTAACTCAAAACGGAATCGGCACGTTAGATTGCAAGTACAGATTTTCCTCAGAACGGTCTTTTTTGTTGTGATAAAAATAGTTGCGTTTAAAAAACAGGAATTCAATATCGGTATTACAGGTGCCCTGAGCGATGATCCGGCATCCGGGCATCATCCAGCAGGACCAGGATACGAACATCAGGCATATCGGCATAAATTCAGGTTAACCGCGACGCAGCCTGGCGGGGCCCTGATTTACGCGTTCAAACTAAATTTGGAAATTCAATTTCGTTGCCGAACGTGCGGAATTTCTTGCGCGCGAGTTGACCTTTTAATATCCCCCATTTAATTTCCCGTCTCCCCCGTATATCACATTCAATTACTTCCGGGAGGCGGCGGCGGCGGCAATTGTTCAAGTCGGATTACTGCCTCATTTTTACGGCGATTTACGGCCGGCGAGAGGTGCATTAAGATCTTATTGATATACTTTCGTTCCGTTTCGGAGCGTTACATTATTGTCCCAGGTGGCGCTGATGGGTTTAATCGTCGGATGATGGTCCTGTTATTGCGAATCTCTGATAGTTTTGAGAGGTGGGAAATTTTCAAGAGATTTATCAGTGAATTAATAACAAATTATCTGCTTCAAAACAGATCCCATGCAATAATAGTATATTATTTGACGAGCAGTAATGTAAGTCATAACTTACGCAGATGAAGTTCGCAGCGCGAGCCGCAGGCGAGTGCTGTAATTCATCAAGTGAAATATGACCATTACCGCAAGTTGAATACTATACTTTATCTACGACTATAACAATAAATCCTGAGATACAGGTACAGTGTAATATTTGGGACTACTTGAATTCAAAATTAAATGGAAGTATTTAAATTCAAATGCGGTTACATTTCTCGAACGAAAAAAAAATTCCAGACCTTCGTATATACATTGTATTACTCTGTATGTAATCAAAACGGATGTCGTTAGCTTTAAGCGGAGTGATAATTTTGTGACCACCCACAATGGCGATAATCAACGTCTTAAGGAAAATTCGAAGCAAGAATGTTACTGTGTAAGCGTCTGGACGCCCACCCAGGAGTTGTGGTTTTTTTTAAAGGGGGGTAGAGTTTACCTTTGGAGAACAAGGAAAAATTGAAGGCAGTTGCTCGCGGAAAGAGAACTCACGAAGAGTAAAATCAGACGACGTCTTCGGTTAGGTGGACTAGAAAGTCCATAGAGGCGATGCTTTATATTAAGTGCTAAGTTCACTGAAATATGCCAAAATAACATTCTCTGTAAACGATGACCCAATATTCTTACTGCTACACCAATCTTGAAAATTGTTGTATACACTTTTATATTTGTTTTGGGATTTTTCGGGCAATAAATTCTGTATGGTTACATTGGCTGATTGTCTTATTTCTGAAGGTGTACATAATGATTCATCTTCACTATCCGAATTCATCTTTTTCAGCAAAACATTTACAATAATAATTAGGTATCCACTTAATTTGAGAAAACGTCAAAATTATTCAAGTGACATTACTCCCCTAAATACCAATAATGGACTGTTCCCTTTCGGCCAATCGACTTGTTCAGAAGCACAGAGCCAGGGAGTTATAGCGGTGAGTTATTATAACTCACGTTGTTTATATACAGATACTTTCATTTGCTCAAAACTGAATGAACCGAAGTGGTTCAACCCTTATCGAGTTTCGAATGACTATGATATTTCTGTGGTTTCGATATGAAAAAAGCGGACTGTATCTTTGTGAATGGAAACATGAGAAATCCCAACACTTCACGAATAAAAAAAGGATAAATGAGGATAAATGAAATTGATATTAACAGAGTGTTTCTTACCTTTGTGTGGAAGAACTCAATCGATATTAATTGATTTTTAACGCGTTCACTTGGCGTGAACAGTCTCTCAATAGCAGTTTTCAACGAATGTCTCTCTAATTCGTTAGATTAATGTGAAGATACTCTGAAATGACTTATACAAAAAAAAACGTACGAAAATTACGTTCGGAAAAGGTCGAAAAACCGACGAAAACGCAAAAAGTTGCCTTTTTCCTTTTCCATAGGCGGATCCACGGCGTTTCAGGGGTCAAAATTGGTCGAATTTTTAGCAAAAAGGACGCGAGGTCTCCTTGAATGTAAATCCAGCCCGATCCCACCGCCAGTTTGAGCAAGAAATTTGAAAAAGGTCGATTTTTGACACCCCGAGAAAGTCATAAATTCTTCCCATTCTAGACACCTATTCACGAAGTCACTCTTTATCTTCAGTCAGAATGCATTACTACAGAAAATTCCTGTAAAATCTCAGGTTATAAGCTTCGAATACAACTAACAAGTACCTACTGTAATATATAATTACATAATGCCAACCCTGTATATTGCAGATGAACTCCTTATCTATTCTTATTGGAATGTTCATATTACTTTGTTATATTTTGCTGACGCATCAATTGGAACACGCCACGTGTGTGGGTGTATATTTGTCTCATTGTTCGATATGGATTGTCGTATTTCATTTGAGATAAGACAATGTTATAAATACCTCTCTAGACGAATTGGTCGTCAATAATAATTAATTGCACGTCTTTAGCTGATGTTATATTAGGGTGGACAATCGTCCGTTGTAAATAAATACTTTTTTTGAAAGTTGGCTTAAGCTCTCAAAAACGTAATTATATGAACGATAGTTCTGTTAAATCGATACTAGTAAAATAATTCCTGTTTTAGTTTTGTGTTCATAACTGGAAATTCTTGTAGGAACTAAAGTTGGAAGCTTGGAATACAACTCTCTAGTTTGTTTATCAAACAGAAAATTCCTGTAAACAGGCATAATCCGGTTCTCGTCGCCACAGTATTATTTTCCTGTTGGAATGACGAACTGCAGTTTGATTGCATCAACTAATGTGAAACTTGTTATTTCTAGAGGAATTAAACGACCGGAATTGCCACGTGAAATCAACAAATATTCCTGCTGTCGCCTATTTAGGGAGAATTTCCTGTAGAAGTACTCGAATTGCTGTTGTATATCCTTGTAAATTTCTTTGAGCGTGAAAGTTATCGAGATGAAAATATTTCCTCGGGAAAATTCCCAAGTGACGTTCGACAATCTCTTCCCTTTCTCTCCCAATATATGTTCCTCTCAGCGTTTATTAAATCCGAAAATTGGATCCGTCCATAATGGCCTCCCCCTCTCCCGACCACCCCCTCCCTCTTCCGAAGATGTTCAACGAACACAGAAACCATTAAATCGCCGTCGCCTCATCATCGCATCTCCCCGGCCAACTTCAAATCGGGGGTACAAGCAATTACCCCTGATTTATGAAATTTAAATGCGTATTTACCGGAGAAGAACTTCATTTCCCGCACTTTTCTCGGATCCCGTCCCCGCCCCCTTCCGATAAGCTCCGGCTTTTTCCGCGAAATCGGGAAAATTCTGTTGGGGGCAGATAACAATAAGCGTGAAATATGAACTTGGAATTTCCTCCCTAAATGAAAATCGATAATTTGGAGGGACACGGAGTGGATGGGGACAGTTTGGAGATTTTCATTCTTTGGTCCGCGTGTCTTCGGTGATGTATGGGGAAACTTGGGGAATATTCTCCTGGAGGGGATTTACCTGACTGGATCACCGGGTGATTTTCTATTCCTTCCAAGGAATATATCGTGATTTATGTACGGCGTCGATGTCCTGTTAGATTTTTCGCTAAATTGAGTCGAAGTCTGTTGGAAAGTTTTTTTTATGTTCCTTTCGGGGATATTTATCACTTCATTCGAATTATACCTTTACAATCCATACGTATTGTCAAGAAAATTTATTTACAGTTCACTAACACACTAATTTATCTACACACTATCTAATTTATCTTGACGCTAACTAGTACTGTACTATACATTAATACTATACATTTATGTATTGGGAGGGAACTTAAGCGTAGCTTCGCGATGTCTCCAGAATGCTCGAAGCGTCTCGCATTATCGTATCGTCAAACATACAAGTACTTGTTTCGCCCTAAAAAAATGCATTCGGTTAAAAAGAGGTTCCAAGAAGAATATTTGCGCTGAAAGCTCTCAAAACCGAAATAATGAAGACCGATCCTTTATTTCACGACAGAATAAACCCCAGTTCCTTTATTGGCGAAACTCTATTTAAACGTTCATTGAATTATCGCTCTTCCTCAAATCCAAATCTGATACCAATCATTCTGAACAACCCTTTCTGCCCCTCTTGGTCTGAAAGCGGAATATTTCGAGTGTAATTCGGCAAATTAGGTTGGAGAACGAGCAAAAGAGATAAAAACAATTATTCCTGCTTCAATTTCCTTCGCGAACTTTTCTTTAATCTTTTCATTTCCCCTCCGATAATTCGGGAACGAATTGAAAGGGGGAGAATATCGGTTGTAAGTTGAGCGTTAATAAATAAGGAGTCGAAGAGTATAGGAAAAATAACGAGAAAGGCCGAATCTAATTATTCGTCGTGAAGGGGAGAATCCGACAACAATCTTTTATGTTTAATGGTATTCAAGGAAGCTGGCGTTTTTTCGATCCACGAGACATTTTAAGAGTCCTATTGATTTCGTTTCGAGAAGGAGCAGATAGAAAAAGGGACAGACTGGAACCTTCGGAAATACCCTTGAATTAAAAATTGCACAGTTATGATCAAAAGCATATTCAAAAAAAATTCAATCATCATTCAAGTAGGACCGAAAAATAAGAATTGTTACGTGATCCCTACTTCAAGGAACTTCACACGAAGCGAAGCACATTCCTGGATATTCCTAGAAACCGAGGGACTAGCGGAAACCCTGCGAATAAGTGCAAACTCGCGTATTCTCCCACATATGACCAGTAGTTTTGAGAAACACATCATTTTGAGGACAGTTCTTATTATAAACTCTCAACATCAACTTGTAATCAATTGAGATTTTTCTGTATTCTAATCTACAGATCTAGTGATCATTTATCTCATAGTTGTGATTATTATCCCAGAAGGAGAAGTTGTTCTTGATCGATTGATAAATTCGGTATAATTCGGTGATTCTATCTTTCAAAGTTTATAGAAAGTAATTGGCAGCTCATTGAAGGCCGTTTTGATACACAGAAACAAGAATTTTTCTGATATATTCAACATAATTTAATGATTCCATCTTTCAAAGTTCATAGAAATAAAATGACAGTATTCGTCATACTAACAATGATCACTGAAAACTGTTCTTATACTCAGAAAAAGAAGGTGTTCCTGATTGATTGATATATTCGGTATCATTTGGTGATTCCATCTTTCAAAGTTTATAGAAAGTAAATGGCAGCTCATTGAAGGCCGTTTTGATACACAGACTTTGATACACAGAAACAAGAATTTTTCTGATATATTCAACATAATTCGATGATTCCATCCTTCAAATTCATAGAAATCAAATGACAGTATTTGTCATACTAACAATGATCACTGAAAGCTGTTTTTATTCTCAGAAAAATAAGTTGTTCTTGATTGATTGATATATTCAAGATAATTCGGTGATTCCATCTTCCAAAGTTCATAAAAATTAAATGACAGTTCATTGAAGGCCGTTTTGATACACAGAAACAAGAATTTTTCTGATATATTCAACATAATTCTATGATTCCATCTTTCAAAGTTCATAGAAATCAAATGACAGTATTTGTCATACGAACAATGATCGCTGAAAGCTGTTTTTATACCCAGAAAAAGAAGTTGTTCTTGATTGATTGATAGATTCGAGATAATTCGGAGATTCCATCTTCCAAAGTTTATAGAAAATAAATGACAGCTCATTGAAGGCCGTTTTGATACACAGAAACAAGAATTTTTCTGATATATTCAACATAATTCGATGATTCCATCCTTCAAATTCATAGAAATCAAATGACAGTATTTGTCATACTAACAATGATCACTGAAAGCTGTTTTTATTCTCAGAAAAATAAGTTGTTCTTGATTGATTGATATATTCAAGATAATTCGGTGATTCCATCCTCCAAAGTTCATAAAAATTAAATGACAGTTCATTGAAGGCCGTTTTGATACACAGAAACAAGAATTTTTCTGATATATTCAACATAATTCTATGATTCCATCTTTCAAGTTTAGTTTCAAAAACAGACTTTTGAAATGGAAAAACATAATTATATAATATAAATTCAAATATAGTTCTTTGAAGCTACTACTATATAACATTCATGAAGTTGCTCAAATATTCTTCAATTTTGAAGAAAAACAGTAAATAAAAAAAATGAATAAAAAACGCATAATAATTTTTGTCAAATGAAAGGATTTACAAGAATAAATTTTGAGTGATAGGTTATTCAATCTTAATTCATCAGTTATGTTTTTATAGCTATTGTTATGGTTCGTTCCAGATATAATAATATTAAATTTTGAAATTTACGAAAACCACTAACAATATTTAAAATTTTTGTTTCGATTATATATATTTTTTTTTCCTCCTCCTTTTCAAGGAGGATTCTAAATGTGAACAAGCAAAAGAAAATTTCTTTTACAACAACATATAATCAATAATCTAATTCCAAAAAACCAACCCCAACTATCAAAAGGACCTATAACTAATATTTCTAAACACTAAAATAACGTTCGATTGGTGAGTGCACTCACTATATGCAATTTTCAATTTTTCAAGCAGCACGCCGTTTCAATATCTCCTTCTCTCCTTCACTTGCCAAATCAACTCAATCTACGAATCTACTCTTTTCGAAGTTCCAAATACCATTCATTATACCTTTCTTCTTACAAAACCAATCTTTCTGCCAACTTTTTGAAAATTCTCGATCTTTCCCCTTGACGTTTCTCTTTCAACTGTTCACTGGCCTGGTTTTTTCCATTCATATTATATGATATCTCATTTCCTAGGTAACATTCTTGATACATTTCATTCTTCATAAACATAACTTAACTATTTACAATTAATCATTTCAACAAATTCACATTTTTCTTATTTTTGAATAATCTGAACCCTCTTTGAAAATATAATAGTATAATTAATTTATAAATTGATCGAATTTAATGAATTGACTGAAGATGTTTGAAGGTTCTTGACTTTATTTGAATTTATTTTTCATTTTAAATTTTTGAAACTGTTGAGAAATATAACCATTTTCCATTTCCATAACATTATATTCAAATTGGGAACTTTCTGAAGTGAAACTTCTTAACGCACGCTTGACTTGGGGAGTAAGCTGGTGAATGCGTGACGAGAGCAATACTAATATCCACATATTTTTCTCCGAAAAATAAGCGTTGTCATCAAACTCTCATTAAACGGAGAAGAGGAACCGGCAGATAGAAAACCGGGACTACTTTTCCCGCATCTCGCGTAAATCGATGCAAAAATGCAGATGTTCAAGAAATACAGGATTCCAGGCACTCGTATTCCATTAAGTTTCAAATTTGTGCACCTAATTGCAGGCGAAATGCAAAACGAGCTCGACTCTGCGGAAGATTCACAACAAATTATTGCAGGCGATTTGCATACGCTCAAGTGGATACAGCGGGACCAGAAAGTCGTCTCCTATTTCTACTTGTACGGGACTCGAAACGTTTGGGTGGTTTAATACCTCAAGATGTATTCTCGAGAGAATTTGAATGAAGGCACGAGGAATCTAAGATTTTTCAGGCGAGTTACGTAGCGACTTTTAGTGCTTCTACAGAGATAATTGTTACCTATTGGTTGCCAACATCAGGGAATCGTAAAAATGAAGCGAGAGGTGCTCTCAGAAGGGATTATCGTTGTCGGATTTTCGGACTCGCTGTATCATATCTCTGTTTCACACCAGCAAATCGTAAATCCGACTTGAGGAGTGGATAAAATCCCACGCCAACTCATAATTAAGTGGAGAAGGCAATGATGGGAGGACGGAGATAACCGACGTCGGAAGGGAGAGGGAGAAAACTGTTTTTCCGGGCTACCAAATAAGATGCGGGGTCGGGTGGTTTACATTAACATTTTAATTTTAGGTCTTTCGTTTTAAATTTTAATTAAAATCCGTCTGCGAATACAGTTTCTAACATTTCATCGCTAATTCGTTGGAATAAACCGGCAGCGGGCAGCCTCCCGCTCCGAATTTTTTGTACATGGTTTTTTGGACCGTCGAGATAATTGAAATTTTGTTTTTCCTTTCTTCTGTTTCGTTCATTTTCCATTTATTAACGGCCGCTTAATCTGCACAATTGTATTTAGCGCGGACGGGGGGGTTGTTCTTCCCTTTTCACCCGACTTAATAAGGAGACTCGACTTTTTCTGGTTGGCATAATGTGGTTTATCGTCACGGAGATAAGTTAACTCCGTCACATAAATCACTCGGCACTCTGAGCTATGTTTGCGCGGAATTTCGGAGGACATAACCCTAAAGTTTCATTCTTTCATTTGTTTCAGGGGATGTTCCAGCGATATTTTACTGTGGAGTCTCTTGAACATGACAGTTTTTCTCACTTGGCAAACTGCACTCGAAGAAATTTTCCAGGATATACAACAGGAATTCGGTTACTTCTACAGGAAATTCCCCCTACATAAACGACAGCCGGAATATTTGTTGATTTCACGTGACAATTCCGGTCGTTAAATTCCTCTATAAATAACAAGGTTTACATTAGTTGATGCAACCAAACTGCAGTTTGTCATTTCAACAGAAAAACAAAACCGGAATATGCGTGACTACTTACAGAAATTTCCTGTTCAATAAACAGAATAGATAGTTGTATTCCAAGCTTCAAACTTTGGTTTCTTTAAGAATTTCCAGTAATGAACACTTTACTAAAACAGGAATTACTTCACTTATAACAGAACTGTATTATAGATTCAACAGGAATTTTCCGTTGAATTAAAAAACTATCGTTCTTATATTACAGTACTAATTAGTATGTATTTTAAAAAAAAATGTTTCAAATGAAAGTTGTTGCGTATCAAGGGAAAAAAATGAACAAATTTTGTTGACTTTGACTTCGAGGTTATTTCAAGGTCAACTTAATTTTTTTAAATAAAAAGGTATATTTTCAGTGCCGATGCTTATTCTTCAAAATGCAAGAAGTGAGCTTTATTGAAATTATTCCTAATTTTTTCCCAACCGTTAGAATATAATTTGGTTCAATAATTTGAAATCCGATGAAAAAAAATTTCAAAAAAAAATTACTATTTTTTTTTAAGAAGAAGTACATTGTGTCGAGATTTATTACTGTCCAGAATTGAATGCTGTACCCTATATATAAAAAAAAAATATATTTCTTTATTTTTCATTAATTTTCATCACTTTGTTCGTACCTCCTGAATCTTTGAATTATATAAAAAATTAATGAAAAATTAATGAAAAATATGAAATAATGAACAAAAAAAACCTTGTAACTGTTTGTCTTTGGTTCACCAAACATTTTTTGTACTATTCTTCGAACATTTTTACCTTTCTGATTTAATTTTTCATTTTGTGTTTATTATTTTTGAGCGCTCGTACTACTTACACGAAGGCTATATCATTTCGTCACGATGTCTGTATTTTTCGAATTTTGAGCCGAAAATGGTCTCAATCGACTATGTTCGACACACTGATGATGAATCCGTCGAAAAATTCGAGTCTGTCCGTCCGGCCGTCCGTCCGTAAGCACAATAACTCCCGAAAGGATGAACCTAGAGACTTGAAATTTTCAGTGTAGGTTCAGATCTCAAATGCCTCGGTTAAATTCGTTAATGGGCAGAATTCCACGAGGGGTTCCGTAAATATGGCGGTTCAAAGTTTTGTTCCCCTGATTACTTGAAAACTACAGATTTGATCGAGATAAAACGTTGCACTCAAATGGAGAATGAGGTGTTCAAGCTACATGTGTTGTCCAGATCGCATGACCAGAACCATAGAAAATTGTAACTTTTGAACGGAAACGCATAGGGACTTGAAATTTTCAGGATAGGTGAGGTTCTGGAATGTCGTGATCACGTTCATCTATGAGCAAAATTATACTAGGGGTTCCGTAAATATGGTCGTTTGAAATTTAGTTTTCTTGATAATTTCAAAACTACAGATTCGATCGTGACGAAATCATGTATACTAATGGAGAATGATATATCAAGCTACATTTCTCCAGATCACATGACCAGAAACATAGAAACCATAGAAAATCATAACTTTCGAACGGAAAGGCCTAGGGACTTGAAATTTTCAGGATAGGTGTGGATCTGAAATGTCGCGTTCACGTTTATCAATGAGCAGAATTATACTAGGGGTTCCGTAAAGACGGTCGTTTGAAATTTTGTTTTCTCGATAATTTCGAAACTACAGATTCGATCGAGATGAAATTTTATATTCGAGAATGATATATTAAAGCAATATTTTGTCCAGATCGCATGACCAGAACCATAGAAAACATAGAAAATTGTAACTTCTGAACAGAGAGGCCTAGGAACTTGAAATGTTCAGGGTAGATTCGGATCGCGAATGTTGCAGTCACGTTCATCATTGAGCAAAATTAGACTAGGGGTTCCGTAAATATGGCTGTTCAACAGTTTTTTTCTTGATAATTTCGAAATTACTGGTTGGATTGGAATGAAATTCTGCACCTAGCTGGGGAATAATGTATTCAAACCACGTGCAAAATTTTGTCCAGATCGCATCACCAAAACCATAGATCCGGTAAAAAATTCTAGTGAATTAGCGAAAAAAAATTGGTCAGCTGAAGCACTGACATGAAGTCTGGATGTTCGCCTAAGTTTGAAATTGTTTTTGACAGCTGTCGAAAATTCCTTCAATTGATTTCTAAAACTGAAAAATGCGAGTCTACCTACAAGGTGGATGTACGAGCGCTCAAAAGCTCCTGACTTCACGGCAGTGCTTTTCGTAATTTTTTTATGTTAGTTTACATTATTTAGCTCGATGTTATACTTCTTCTTTCGTTGTTGAGTATCTCTATGTTTTTTCCATGATGAATTGAATCAGAGGGGTAAGAATGTTCAAAGAATAGTACAAAAAATATGTCTGTTGAACAGGAGACATTAATATAAAACAGTCAAAAAGTTGAGAATGTGAAAAATAAAACAGTGGAAAGGTCATCAGTATAAACAGTTGAAATAATCGAAGAATTTAGAAGGTACAAACAAAGTGATAAAAATGAATAAAAAATAGAAAAATATGAAAAAAAAAATTTCTCTTTATTTCTTTTTTAATTAACTTTTATCACTTTGTTTGTACCTTCCAAATTTTTTAATCATATAAAACAATGAAAAAGAAAATAAAAAATGAAAAATAATAAAAAAAAGACCTTTTAACTGTTTTACTCTGGACATTCTCAACTTTTTCAACTGTTTTATATTTATGTCTCTTGTTCAAAAAAAATTTTCTGTACTATTCTTCGAACATTTTCACCCCTCTGATTCAATTTTTCATTTTGTTTTTATTAGTTTGTTATGTTAGTTGACATTATTTTACTCGATGTTATGCTTTGTCTTTCCTTGTTGGGTATCTTTATGTTTTCTCCATGGTTTTCTCGTTTTTTCAGCTCCACTTGTGTAATTTTCTTCTAAGGGTAGTATTATCTATACATGTTGAGTATCAATTAAAACCACCTAAGTGTTTATATCTCAAATAGCGTATGCATCCTTCATGTAATGGTTATTAATACACTTGCATAAACCATTCGTACCCCACCCCGGTTAATGCTCGTGTATTAATAACTATCATTATAGGATCGTTCCATAATTTAGTATTATTCGCTTTCAAATCTTTTTTTTTGCGTTTTTCTACGTATAATATTACAAGACAAAAAGGTCTATAGACTATAGAGAACACGCAAACAAATACTTCGTTGTTGCACTTTGCAGTTAAACTTTCAGAAATTTTCAAATGTCCAACTTTCCCTACAATGCTTAAAACTGAACTGTTGTACTCTGAACTGTTCCGAACTACTCCTATTCAAAATAGTTCTGATCAGTTAGAAGATATTAATTAAGAAGGTTTCCTGAATGAAACAGCCGAAGTTTCCCTGGTGAAATCCCGTTGGGCTCAATTGTCTTCCTTTCCATAAAGACCTTATCCATACCACTCGACAAGATATCGCGGCGACGACGAGCCGAGCCCTTTGCCTCAGTTTATCAACATCAAAAGCGAGGCGGAAGCGTAAAAGTGTGTACAGTCTCGGGTCCTTCTTTTTAATTTCCGGAACCCGCCTCCAGCACTTAGCGAGAGGAGTTGCTTTCGCGAGGTTGTAATTACAAGTGTATCTTTCTACCCCGCCCCCCTCCCGTCGTCGCCGTCGCGGCGTCGGATCTCTTCATCCGTCACACCTGTTTTCGTGTTCCGGTAAAAAGTTAAGGCTCTAAATCAACTCGTCAAGATTTTACCCGTTCCCGGACCAACCCCCACCCCCCACCACCTCGCCGGAACGGACGACTCGGTTTCCGTTTTGATTTATCGACCCGGATCGGGGTACATTCCGGGATAACGAATCGCGCTCCTTTGAATCTTTGCGGATTGTACATTGTAAACAGGAGGTTTTGAAAGGGTTATTTCTCTGAAGGAAAAAAAATCAATGGAAAAGTATTGTTACATCGAGAAATGACCATTCTGAGAACAATCTGTACTTGCAATCTAACATGCCGATTCCGGTTCAATTGAGTCCTAGAACAGGAAAAACGGTAAGTATAGCAGTGATCAGGTACTTTTATTCTGAAAGGAATTTTTCCGTAAATGTTACAGGAATATCTAGTGAAATATAATAATTTTGTAAGCATAACCGAACAATATTTGTATGGACAGTATGGACACATTTAATTCAACAGGAATGTTTCGTATGTCTCACAGAAATTCAGATTATTCTACCGGAAAAAGTCTTGTTCAGCTAACAGTTTTTTAATCTATGTTGTACCATATGGTTGAAGTTGTTTGGAATAAAATATCGGTTTCCAACGAAGGAACGAACATGATGAAACAGCAATTCGATAATTTTCAGCATTTTTTGGCTCCTACCAAGAATCGAATATTTTCGATATACGATTGATACTAACTCTTGAGTAATTTTTCCTAGCAAATACAAAAAAAAAGAAAAGGAATAAGTATAGGATCAAGAAACATAGTGTAGGAAGGAACAGGGAAATAGTGGTCTAACAGGAAAACAGAAGTTAAAGTCAGGTTATATCAGATCAGAGAAAGGAAGAAAGATTAGATCTGCAGTGATCTGCACTGACAGCCCACTATTTACCGTACCGCTCAACAGAGGGCGTCACCGAATAGACAAAACTCAAAGGATACTACCAAAGGATTGAAAAGCGACAGAAAATGTGTAAGACAGTAATTCTGTAATCAAATTCGCTAATATGAGTCCGGAATCAGGGAATGAGGGAAAACAAAATCTTTATATATAGGGTGTACCATTCAACTTGAGACAGTGAATCAACTAAAAATTATGTACTTAAAAAAAAATTTTTCAAATACAATTTTTTAGGTTTCAAGGGGAAAAGAAAATGAACGTATTTTGTTTCAACCTTCAAGGTTATTGCAAGGTCAACTTGATTTTCTCAAATAGAATGGTATAATTTTTAGTGCCGATCCTTATTCTTCATGAAAAAAGAAGTAGCTTTTGTTTTAATTTTTTTTCATCGGATTTCAAAGACTGAACCAAATTATACGCAAACGGTTGGAAAAAAATTCAAAATAATTTTTATGATCATGTTTTTATTAATTCCATATCATTTCAGTAAATGATGTTTTTTTATTTTTCATTCATTTTTTATTTTTCATATAATCGAAAAATTTAGAAGGTACAAACAAAGTGATCAAAATTAATGAAAAATAAATTCTAAAATTTTTTTTATATTTTTAATTTTTATCACTTTGTTTGTACCTTATTCATTCTTCAATTATTTCAACTGTTTATACTGATGTCCTTTCAACTGTTTCAGTTTCGACATTTTTAACTATTTAACTGTTTTATACTAATGTCTTTTGTTCAACCGAATTTTTTTGTACTATTCTTTGAATATTTTTACCCTTCTGATTGAATTTTTCATTCTGTTTTTATTTTTTTGTGATGTATATATGGTCACACATGGAAATTACTGGTTCAAGCTTCAACCTTATTCGTCTGAATAATTGACTAGAATAATATACGGCTATCAATTTATCAAGTATAATTTTTCAAATTCCATTCCTGAATTTGATGATTTCAGATAAACAGCCGTATATTATTCTAGTCAATTATTCAGACGAATAAGGTTGAAGCTTGGACCCGTAATTTCCATGTGTGACCATATATGCTCGTAATGTTTACGCGCGTCAAACATCTGCCTTTGTCTTGGGGAGTTGGGAAAGCGATTCATGATCTACAGATATATGAGACAGTTGCTTTTGGAACGGACAGGTGGCGTGATTTGGCTAATTTTCTTAGATCCACGTTGCCTTATGTTTTGAAGGTTTTCTGTTTCTCACATCGAATTTGTCATTTTGCTAACTGTACTGACGAGATCTGATATGGATCGAAACCGGTCTACAGGTGCAAATGAATGATGAAATTTGTTGCTCTCTGGGATACATGAATTGTTTTGTTCGCTTGCTATTAGTTTATCTAGTATAATTTTTCTGATAGCTCGATAATCCCTTCTGATAGCTCGAAATCTAAAAATAAAAATTACGAAAAGCACTGCCGTGAAGGCAGGAGCTTTTGAGCGCTCGTACATCCACCTTGTAGGTAGATTCGCATTTTCCAGTTTTGGAAATCAATTGAAGGAATTCTTGACAGCTCTCAAAAAAAATTTTAAACTTAGGCGAAACTCCCGACTTCATATTCGCGATCCAAACCCACCCTGAAAATTTCAAGTTCCTAGGCCTCTCCGTGCAAAAGTTACAATATTTTATGGTTTCTATGGTTCTGGTTATGCGATCTGGACAAAATATTGCTTCAATACATCATTCTCGATTAAAATACAAAATTTCATCTCGATCGAATCCGTAGTTCCGAATTTATCGAGAAAACGAAATTTCAAACGACTGTATTTACGGAACCCCTTGTATAATGTTGCTCATAGATGAACGTGTTCACGACATTCGAGATCCATACCTATCCTGAAAATTTCAAGACCCTAGGCGTTTCCATTCAAAAGTTACAATTTTCTATGGTTTCTATGGTTCTGGTCATGCGATCTGGACGAAATTTCACATGTAGCTTGAACACCTCATTTTCCATTTGAGTGCAAAATTCAATCTCGATCAAATCCATCGTTTTCAAGTAATCAGGACAACAAAATTTCAAACGGCCATATTTACGGAACCCCTGGTGGAATTCTGCCCATTAACGAACTTAACCGAGGCATTTGGGATCTGAACCTACACTGAAAATTTCGAGTCTCTAGGTTGATCCGTTCGAGAGTTATCGTGCTGACGGACGGCCGGACGGCCGGACGGACGGACGGACGGACGGACGGCCGGACGGACAGACTCGAATTTTCCGACGGATTCATCATCAGTGAGTCGAACATAGTCGATTGAGACCATTTTCCGCTCAAAATTCGAAAAATACAGACATCGTGACGAAATGATATAGCCCTCGTGTAAGTAGTACGAGCGCTCAAAAAGAATTTCCTATAACGATTCCAAATGTGTATTACCGGAAATAATACCCCAAAAAAAAACTGTTCCCCGTAAATATTTCCACGACCTTGTCAATCTACCTGAGTCTGTCCGAAACATCCAGATGATCTGGACCCACCAAACACAAGATCACTCTCCAGCGTATAATAATGGAATTCCTGCCCCCACTCAAATAACAAAAAACTAGAGCGTGGACATAAATTGCGGCCTATACGTCGCACGTCGTACTATAATTTACGTTTTTGGTCCGGACCGCCAATATCGGGGATATTTTATATCCAACGATCCGCCCGGACTCAACCCTCCACCCCCATCCCCCCTAATGTCCGACGCGGCATGAAATACTACCCCCTATATAAAAACTTAATTGAATAACATCGTAAATGTCTGTACGTAGGAAAGTACAGGCATTCTTCGCAGTTGAAACCGCAGTCGAATGGATGGCGGTGACCGCATCTACGCGCACTCCTATGGGAACTCTCCATAGACTCCCTTAATAAAATCGTGTAAATTTTTTTTCCGAATCGGATTATGAATGGCAGCTGTCACTCAGTTCCGAACCGGAACAGCTGGGATTTCCGGAAAATTCCGCCTCGCGTCGGAGGAATATGCCTTTGTTCGAGAGGCGGGGAGCGATCATCTTTCCACCCCCGCCAGTGAGGGGCATAACCCTTCGAATTCGCGTCGTAAAAACCGGAGTGTGTGTAGTTTTTTCCGCGAAATTAATGGTGAAACCGTGTACCTGTTCGGTTTGAACGTTGGAAAATGTATGGGAAATCGATCGGGCGGTGGAAAAAGGGGGTAACCTCGTTTAGAATTACACATTCGGAGATTTCACTGAAATTGTAGAGATAGGCACGAGTTACGACATGTTTTTGTGTGGCGCCATATGGACGTGTGCGAATTATTATTTTGAAATTTGTGTCCACTTTTTAATCGGATGAAATTTGCAGGGCGAGCCGCAGGCGAGTGCTGTAATTCATCAAGTGAGTTATGACCATAACCGCAATTTGAATACTATTATTTATCTATGACTATAACAATAATACTAAGATACAGAGAAAGAACTTTATTTACACATCTTAATAGTTACCTATAACAATGCATTTTTTATGTTGATTGTGCTTTTTAGCATAGAGTAGAAGTTCTTAGGGGTGATGCTTCATAAGAAGAGCTAAATTCGCTGAAATATGCCAAGAGAACATTCTTTATAAACGATGACTTAATATTCTTACTGCTACACCAATCTTGAAAATTGTTGTATAAACCTTTATATTTGTTTTAGGACTTTTCGGACAATAAATTCTGTATGGTAACATTGGCTGATGGTCTTATTTCTGAAGGTGTGCATAATAATTCATCTTCACTATCTGAATTGATCGTTTTCAGCAAAACATTAAAAATAATAATTAGGTATCAACTTAATTTGAGAAAACGTCAAAATTATTCAAAAAAAAGTTCAAAAAAAGTTGAATAATGAATATATAATTCAATAGGAGTAGAAAAAGAGAAATATCTCAAATAAACATAGATGCGCAAACGCTTAAAACCAACAGAGTGCTCAGGTTTCCAAGTTTTTTTGTTTTTCATTAGTAACTCTTGTATTTTTCAATATGTTTGGATCAAACTTCGAGGATTAAATGGGGTTCAAATGGAATGATATTCAGGATTGTTGTGGGAATCCAGAGGGTGGTACTTCTTTCAAGGTGGTCTTTTTTGTTCAAGTGAAAAATATTTCTGTCGTATGCCACTGACCGTTTTCTATAGTATGATTTCATTTTTTTGTTTTGAAAAATTTTGTATTTTGCATTTTTTTAATACCGTCGACTATTCATAAGAAATAATCGAAGAATTATTTCGATTTTTATTGGAAGAGCAATATCGACATGTGACAAAACTCCATTGAACGCTTGCTTTCAATTTGGTGGTTGTTTTCAAAGGGTTTTTCCCCTTCTTAACCCCAAAACTTCATTCAAAGAAATTTTCCAGGATATACAACAGGAATTCGGTTACTTCTACAGGAAATTCCCCCATTTTATTTAACATATTTGTTCATTTTACTTGACAATTCCGGTCGTTTAATTCCTCTAGAAATAACAAGTTTCACATTAGTTGATGCAACCAAAAGTGCACCAATACTGTGACGAAAACCGGAATATGCGTGGCTATTCACAGGAATATCCTGTTTAATAAACAAACTAGACATTTGTATTCCAAGCTTCAAACTTCAGTTTCTACAAGAATTTCCAGTAATGAACACTTAACTGAAACAGGAATTACTTTACTTATAACGGAACTGTAGTATCGATTTACCAGGAATTTTCCGTTGAATTCAAGAACTATCGTTCAAATATTACAGTACTAGTTAGTTGTATTCGAAGATTGTAACCTGAGATTTTACAGGAATTTTTTGTAGTAATGCATTCTATCTAAAGATTGAGAGTGACTTTGAGAATAGGTGTCTGGAATGGGGAGAATTTATATTATATTATATTTATTATCTTTATTATTATATTAGAAAGACATTCGTTTGAAAACTAGTATTAAGAGATTCCGAAATAAATATAAAATTTTTTTTCCCTTATTTCGGACTCATATTAGCGAATTTGATTAGAGTCTTCGAATGCTCACACCTTTTCTGTTGCTTTTCAATCCATTGGACAGTATAGTAGTTAATGAAACACTATTCGAGATTTTGATAAATACCCATCCTCAAGAGGAAATCCCACGAATGAAGCTGAAAAAAAGCGAGAAAACCTTGGAGAAAACGTAATGATACTCGACGACGAAAGACAAAGCATAACATCGAGCGATGTAATGTAAACTAACATAACAAAATGATGAAAATACTATGAAAAATTAAGTCAGAGGGGTAAAAATGTTCAAAGAATAGTACAAAAACTTCGGTTGAACAAAAGACACTAATATAAAAGAGTTAACAAAGTCAGAAATTTCAAAAATAAAACAGTTAAAAGGGCATCAGTATAAACAGTTAAAATAATTGAAAAATTTAGATGGTACAAACAAAGTGATAAAAATCAATGCAAAATAAATAACAAAAAAACAATTGAAGGGGTAGAATGTAATGAAAAAACTCACATGAAAATCTTCAAAAACAATTCACGGAGAATTGCTGGAAGTCATGAAAATGATCGAAAAATGGTTCTATCTGGAACTATTATTTAAAAAGAGAGGAAACTATAAGCACAAACCAACGTATAACAAAATGGTGCAATGGTATAAAATGAATGAAGAATCCGAACAAAATTAATGAACCGAAAACAAAAAGTGGGAACTTCAAACGCGATTCATCCACAAGCCAGTCAGTTTCACTCGTGGGATTCTCCCATGAGGATGAGCTGTATTAGCTAGAAATATGTTGAGTATTTATAAAAAATCACCTAAGTATTTATATCACAAATAGTGTTTCATTCACCAACTGTCGACTGTCCGGATATCCGGACATTCAATTCTAACTTTGGGTAGTATCTTTTGAGTTTTGATTTATTCCGGTAGAATAATCTGAATTTCTGTAAGATATACCAAACATTCCTGTTGAATTCAATGTTTCCATACTGTTAATCGTACAAATATTGTTGTTTTTTCAAATAAAAGTACCCCATCACTGCTATACTCACCTGTTCCTGTTCAAGTCACTTAAACCGGAACCGCATATTAGATTGCAAGTACAGATTGTTCTCAGAATGGTCATTTTTTGTTGTTAAGTGATCGCCAAATGGTTTGCGACCACCCTCGGGTGAACTTGAGCACTTTAAGTGAGTAGGGTACTTATAGGGAAATAGGGTTAAAAGGATGGGAAGCAGGGATAAACACTATTTCGGCACAGATCCGGAGTTATCACTAATTTTGGATGTAGCTAGAGGGCACTTAACGCAAAGTTGCTCAATTGGTACTATCAGAAGACACAATTCCGCGTCGAAAAACGGCGAAAAAAGATCAGACGAATCCGGTTTGACCGAATACGCGATGATATTCAACAGAAGACGAAAAAGGCGTTGATTTAGAAGAAATTTACGAATTTTTCACGACGAGATGGTTCTGTCAATCACTATCGCCAGACAGATGTGTAGACCTCGGAGTCCTTCGTTTTCGTAGTTCTCACGACTATTCACAAGAGAAAAATAGAATAAAGATACCGGTATACGTTGGAATTATTCGAAAATATGGAGTTCCTAAAAAATAAACAGAAGAGTTGTAGAAACCTCAACAAAGAAACGTCCTCGTCTGAAATTACCGACATAAAGATTTCCTGTCAGTTCGAGTCCTTCCTACGCGATAGATACAAGCGGGAGGTTTTTCCCTGGCCTAGATTCCGGAATCGGCTTTCCGGAAATCGATCCATCGTCTACCAATTACCGAAATTGGTTTAATGAAAACTTGATGTGGCCCACCCCCCCCTATACGTTTATCGGCAGAAGCGCCACGACAATGGGGAAAGCTTTCATTGAGAATCTGCACGCTTAAAGATAAAACGAAAATTGTGAAACAATAACTATAATCGGTAAAAAACACAAGGAGCAATAAAGGAAATGCGCCAATTTCGCCAATCAAACCTCGGAACGCAAACGGGAAAACTCTCCTCGGAAGAGCCTCCTAACAAGAAAACGCTTATATCGGTTAGTGTGTACATCAATTTAACGAACGCGCTTTTTCCCCGTTTGATCTCGGCCCGAGGGAAAAACGTGGAAAATCCCCGTGAGCCCCGCGCCAAAACGTGTCTCTCCGAATAATAACTCATTTTCCGAAGCGTCGGGGAACGATCGTTATGGAAAAATACGCGAAAATGAAAAACACACGTTGCTTTTCCACTCGACGGCCTCGGGAAAATCACGCAGTCCAATTTTCGGAGTAGAATGGAGGGTACTCTCGTTTTTAGTTTGCATGACAAAGGTCCGAATTAGGCACGCTTTTCCGGACTTCAAAGACGAATTTTCACTTGATGCTAATGAGATGACGCGTGTGCTTTGACGCTATACGGGAAATCTGACGGGATGTTTTCATTCGCGGAAATGGGACGATCGGGGGATTGAAAGATAACGTGGAGAATTGTTTCCTCCTCAATTTTTCAGATTTGCCCATCAACACCTACTGCATTATGCACAGCATCTCCTCGGGATGCGTGAACGTCCTAATCGAAATCTTGTGTTAACCTTTCCGGATCTCCTCATCCATCAGTGTTGCACGCGTTTCGCGGTATTGAAATATTCATCCGTCGCGACGCCAACTCCGATATCTTCCCATATCCGGGAATCGGGGAGGATGAATAATTGAGGGATACAAATAAGAGTCGGAGTGATTTGATGTTGCGAGGTTGAGGTATCCGAAGAAGTGGAACGTTCAAGGATTTATAATTCGACGTCGTGATCACGATTTGATCTTCCGGTGTGTGGTACTGGTGTGAATAAAGAAGTTGAGAGTGCTGATTGGCGGTGTAATCGTGGAGAAGACGAAAGATGAAATATAAAGTGTTTTTTTAACTAACAATATATCGTTTAAAACGGGATACGAAACGAGCCGAAGGCGAGTTTCGTATGGTTTATGCGAGTGTATTAATAACCATTACATGAAAGTTGCATATGTTTTAAATATTATTTAATATTTTTATTAAACACGATGACATCAAATACTCGTATTGTACGAAACGTACAGAAAATCCTCAATATTACCAACCAAAAATATCATAATTTCATTCATTTCGAAGTTGTTATTTCTCAATGATAGGTTGAACGAAACAATGTAATTAGCAATCATGTTTCTAATTTGTTTGAAGAATCATCATTTTCTGTATCGATGTAGGTTCAGCAGAATAATAAGTAGCTTCGTTTTAGATTTAATATTACTTCATGGATTGTCATCATTTAATCGATTATTTAAACTGGTCGTGAAATTATTCAAATTAGTATACTATATAGTTTTTTGTTCTAAGCGATAAACGTTCATTAATCCGCCTTTACCTTCTCAACGCTTGTATTTTTAAGTCATACCAGGCTTTTTCAGACGAGTCCAAAGTTGAGACACCAACCCAACACGTATTTATATAAAAAATTCTACAAAATTGTAATTAATGGTATAACCTCGGGTATTACCATGGATATAGGAAAACTATGAACGATGGGTTTATATTTATATTTAACAAAATAATTATTGTAATTAATCGTTTATAGTTTTCCTATATTCGTGGTTATACCTGAGGTTAAACCATTAATTACAATTTTGTAGAATTTTTATAGAAATACGACTGTTATTGTGTTTCTATACAAAGATAAATATAATATTTATAAATTAGAATTGGATGTCCCGATATCTGGGCAATCCACAATAGGGAATGAAACACTATTCCAGATATAAATACTTAGGTAATTTTAAATAATACTCAACATGTTTCGAGCTAATACATCTCATCTTCGAGTGAAAATCACACAAGTGAAGCTGAAAAAAACGAGAAAAAAATAAAAGAATATGAAATTTTTTTTTATTTTCATTGATTTCATCACTTTGTTTGTACCTTTTAATTTCTTCAATTATGTAGAAATTGAAAAATAATGAAAAAAAAGACCTTTCAACTGTTTAATTTTTGACATTGTTAACTCTTTTAACTGTTTTTTGTACTATTCTTTGATCATTTTTACCCTTCAGTGTCTTTTGTCGTTGAGTATCTTTATGTTTTCCCACGATGAATGAAAAATTGAATCAGAGTGGTAAAAATGTTCAAAGAAGAGTACAAAAAATTTTGGTTGAAGAAGACATCAATATAAAACAGTTGAAAAAGTTGAAAATGTCAGAAATATAACAGTTGAAGGGTCATCAGTATAGTTACTTGAAATAATCGAAGAATTCAGAAGGTACAAACAAAGTGATGAAAATACAAAAAAAAGAATTGAAAATTTAAAAATAGAAATTTTTCATTGATTTTTATCACTCTGTTTGTACCTTCTACCTTTTTCAATTATATAAAAAATAAAAAAAATTTTCTACCAATCTGATATAATTTTTCATTTTGTTTTTATTATTTTGTTATGTTAGTTCACATTATTTCGCTCGAGGTTATGCTTTCTATTTCGTCGTTGAGTACTTTATGTTTTCTCCATGATGAATGAAAAATTGAATCATAGGGGTAAAAATGTTCAACGAATAGTACAAAAAATTTCGGTTGAACAAAAGACTTTAATATAAAACAGTTAAAGAAGTTAAGAATGTCAAAAATAGAAAGGTCATCAGTATAATCAGTAAAAATAATCGAAGAATTTAGAAGGTGCAAACAAAGTGATGAAAATAAATTGAGAATAAAAAAAAATAAAATTGTTTTTTTTTTTATCTGGTGTAGCAATAGGAATATTAAGTCATGGTTTACAGAAAATGTTCTTTTGGCATATTTTTGTGAACTTCGCACTAATGGACTTTCTACTCCATGCTAAAAAGCACAATCAACATTAATAATGCATTGTTATAGGAAACTATTAAGTTTTGTAAATAAAGTTCTTTCTCTGTACTTGTATCTCAGTATTTATTGTTATAGTCGTAGATAAAGTATAGTATTAAACTTGTGGTAATGGTCATAACTGACTTGATGTATTACAGCACTCGCCTGCGGCTCGTTTTCATTTTAATTTTTCTCAATATCAATAATCACAATTTTTTCATTTCATATTTCAGAGAATGAATATTTGATAAATTTCAAATCAAATAATGAATTAATTGAACCATTCTAAACTACTTATGTCAAATTTAATCTGAATAAACTTATATTTGTTATCCTTACTCCAATATTCTTATTTTGATTATATTTTATTTACTTATTTCAATAATTGCTATTGTTAAAACTTCTGAGAATGATTAATTTCATCCATGCCTTAGAATTAACTTCTGAAATAGCGAAGTTTAAAAAAATTTCAATTCTTTTATTGTAACGATGCTTGAAATTTGTCACGAACCTTCGTGGCGTTATCTCACAACGAACCAATTATAATACGGGCCCAACCAGACCTCGAAATGAGGCAAATAAATGGCGCATTCACCATTCTGTGCTACGAAATATTTTCCATGAAATGCGTTGAAACCAGTGAATAATTTGCATAACTAAAATGGCAAAAAGATTATCACTGAGGAAATGGAATAGAGAACACCCGGCTTATTTTTGTAAATACAAGATGTTTTCCGTCTAAAATCATCAGATTTAAATTAAAAATCGGGTTCATCGAAACAAACACCAAAATTCCCCGGAGACCGTAACGCATATATATATAATCTCGCTCTCCAATCGGTACCATTTTCAATTAACCGCCTCATTTCCACATGATTTAATGATAACAAATGGTTTTTTTCTTCGCGTGTTTACCCCCGGGAAAATACGCAATTGATTTATATTACTTCCAGGGAAAAGGGACAGACCTTACTGTCAGGAGACACGCAATTTTTTCTCTTAGCTTTGAGCTGAACCGCCCCCAGCTAGATAGTCACATCGTCCTGTCCCTTTGTCATTAGTCATACCCATTATTTTTTCACGAGGTGGGGGTGGGGTCCTGATGAAATATCGACTCGAAACACCGTTTTTTACTCCGGTTCGAGAGGGTGGGATATTTCCTTTTTTTAGAAAATATAGTGGATAAGATTGCATAGTTCAAGTTTATTCCTCGCTTTTCGTTGACTTGGAGTTTTGTATCGATTTTTACTGAAATAGGATATTTCCTAACTCGCTTGATCATTTTTCATTCTAGAATTAATGGATCGTATTAATGGGTTTTGTGTAATTTGCTTCAATGTATTACTTTCGAGGAGTTTCTGTTTATTCATGCGTTTTGTTTATCTTTTCTAGTACATTAATAATATATATAGTCATAAGAGCACTGGAAAAAACGGATCCCCGGAATTTCCGGTTGCTCAAACGCAACTATTGTTATGACAACAAGAAAATAACGTTCTGAGAACAATCTGTACTTGCAATCTAACATGCCGATATCGGTTTGAGTGATTTGAGTCCTATGAACAGGAAAAACGGTAAGTATAGCAATGATCAGTTACTTTCATTTTAAAAGGATTATTTCCGTAAATGTTACAGGAATATCTAGTAAAATATAATAAATTTCTAAGTATAACCCAACAATAGTTGTACGACTAACAGTATAAACACGATAATTCAACAGGAATGTTTGGTATTTCTCACAGAAATGCAGATTATTCGACCGGAATAAATCTTGTTTAACTAACAGTTTTTTAATCCATGTTGTGCCATATGGTTGAAGGTTTTTGGAATAAAATATCGGTTTCCGACGAAGGAACGAATATGATGAAACAGCGATTTGATAATTTTCAACATTTTTTTGCTTGAATATTCTCGACCTACGATTGATACTACTACCACTAACAATATTAAAATTTTGTTTCAATTATATTTTTTTTTTATTTCCCCGAGACTCTTTTTCAAAGAGGTTTCTAAAGGTGAACAAACAAAAGAAATTTTTTCACAAAATTATATAATGAGCAATCTTATTCTAACAACCAACCCCAACTATCGAAAGAACCTATAACTAATATTACTAAACTCTAAAATAACGTTCGATTGGTGAGTGCACTCACTACATGCAATTTACAATTTTTCTTCTTCCAAGCAGCACACCGTTTCAATATCTCCTTCTCTCCTTCACTTGCCAAATCAACTCCAACAACTCAATCTACTCTTGACAATACCATTCATTATGCCTTTCTTCTTGCAAAATCAATCTTTCTGCCAAGCTTTTGAAAATTATCCATTTTTCCCCTTGACGTTCAACTCTCCACTGTTCACTGGCCTGCTTTTTTCATATCATATTATTTAATATCTCATTCCCTACGTAACATTCTTGATACATTCCATTCTTCATAAACATAACTTAACTATTTACAATTGATCATTTGAACAAATTCACATTTTCCTTATTTTTAAATAATCTGAACCCTCTTTGAAAATATAATAATATAATAATTTATAAATTGATCGAATCTACCGAATTGACTAAAGATGTTTGACTTTTCGGTGATATTATTTGAATTCACTTTTCATTTTGATTTCTTGAAACGTTAAGACATATGACCATTTTTGATTTCCATAACAATACTTATGAAACATAGTGTAGGAAAGAACAGGGAAATTGGAGTTTAACAGGAAAACAGTAGTTAAAGTCAGGTTGAATCAGATCAGAGGAAGGAAGAAAGATTAGATTTGCAGCGAATGGACAAACTCAAAAGATACTACCATAGGATTGAAAAGCGACAGAAAAGGTGTAAGTATTTGAAGACAGTTATTCTGTAATCATGTTGGAGTCTCTCAGTACTACTTTTCAACAAATGTCTCTCTAATTCGTTAGAAAAATGTAAAGATACTCTATAATGAATATAATATAATATAATATAAATTCTCCCATTCCAGACACTTATTTGCGAAGTCACTCTTTATCTTCAGACAGAATGCATTAATACAGAAAATTCCTGTAAAAGCTTCGAATACAACTAACTAGTACTGTGATATATGAACGATAGTTCTTCAATTCAACGAAAAATTCCTGTTAAATCGATACTACAGTTCCGTTATAAGTAAAATAATTTCCTGTTTTAGTTTAGTGTTCATTACTGGAAATTCTTGTAGAAACTGAAGTTCGAAGCTTGGAATACAACTATCCCGTTTGTTTATTAAACAAGAAATTTCTGTAAGTAGTCACGCATATTCCGGTTTTCGTCACAGTATTATTTTCCTGTTGACATGATAAACTGCAGTTTGCTTTCATCAACTAATGTAAAACTTGTTATTTCTAGAGGAATTAAACGACCGGAATTGTCACGTAAAATCAACAAAAATTCCTGCTGTCGCTTATATAGGGGGAATTTCCTGTAGAAGTAACCGAATTCCTGTTGTATATCCTGGAAAATTTCTTTGAGTGTACACTGTGAATACAAGTGAGCTTTTCAAGTCTGAAATTATTATCTTATAGTGCAAACAATACGTTTGAGTTGGGAAAAGAGGAGACTCGCATGTAAAATCGTTATTTCACGATGCTGTTCCTCGAACCATAATCCTCATAAGTAGTCGAATGAACTACGACATATAAATTACTCTTCAGAATCCGTTACCACAACATGCCGCCAGAAGTTGGCGCGGGAAATAATAATAAAAAGCTTTTCTCTCAATTCGTACGGCGGGGAGGATTGTTTTCCCTCTTTCTGCCGGAGTGGTTTGCGGCGAAGGAAAACAACAGAAACATATCGTGCGTCGTTAGCTCCCCCGTGAATTCACGAAAGAATTAGTGGATTGGCGTCGGGAAGAGGGTGTAAAACATCACGTGTCCCATACCTCAGTCAAACCCGATAAGGCCGGCGGAAATTCCGGATCTAGTGGGTCCGGTCACGACATCTCCGCAGGGGGGCCCGAAGGAGCGTTATCAATCTTTCACTAAGGAGGTCTCTGACTATGACTTTTTCATTACACTTGGATCGATCCAGGCAAATCGGAGATGTTGGAGGTCGAAGGAAAAGTTACTCCATTTCTCGTAAAACGGACGATTTCATGCATCAGCTGAATATTGAAAAATTCAACTTTCTCATCTGAGTATTTCTAGCATTCCCATGTTTTAATGTGTTTTTGATCCCCCCACATCTTTATCATAAAATCGACAATGTCGCATCATTCATTCTGCGTTGGTAAAACACTCAATGATACAACGAACCTGCTCACTTCCCAAATACACCCCCAACGGTCCACAATTCATATCCCATTCACCCAAATTACCACAAATTCGTCCTCCCCCCTTCATACTCGAATGAAAACCAACCCTCCAGTCTATAAATATCATCGCCCTATCATTTATACCGCCGCACTGAATATTTTAGCGTCCTAAGAACCCTCGGCGCTTTCTGCTTTAATTCAATTTGTTGGTTTTTCGTTTGTAAAGAGTGTAAGTATAGTGAAAAAATAATGGGCTTGTCTAGGTCGTTACATCGAAGCAGGGGATGGTACAAGGGGGTTATCGATAGACATCTATGATGGGGCGAATTTCGATCGCAAATGGGGATTCGGTTTGAGATCATTGAGATCTGCATTGATTCAGGGATTAATGGATTTGTCCTATTTGAACAAGTGGTGCGGAAATATGAAATCGTATTGATATTCGAAAAGCCTTATGGACCAAAATCGCAAGATTAAAACACACTGTTTCAAAGGTAGCTAGAATAGGAAAAACAGAAGCAGGTCCAACTTTTATTTAAGTGTCTAATTAGATGGAAAATATAAAACCACTATTTCAGGTGAATGTTGAAGGAGTAATTCTGGTTGTACGAATGAGAAATTGTATATTATTCACAGGCGGTAATGTAGGTCATAACTCACTCAGATGGAGTTTGCAGCACGAGCCGAAGGCGAGTGCTGTAATTCATCAAGTGAGTTATGACCATTACCGCAAGTTGAATACTATACTTTATCTACGACTATAACAATAAATACTAAGATACAAGTAGAATGAAAGAACTTTATTTACAAATCTTAATAGTTACCTATAACAATGCATTATTTATGTTGAGTGTGCTTTTTAGCATAAAGTAGAAAGTACGTAGGGGCGATGCTTTATATTTAGTTCTCAGTTCATTAAAATATGCCAAAAGATTATTCTCTGTAAACGATGACTTAATACAGAGTGTCCCAAGTTCTAGTGCCTACTAGACGTTTCTTGGGAACCGGCCCTATTTGAAATCTGAAAATTGGGATTATATATTGTTCGACTTTATCTACCGAGCTAAAATATTCTTGAAGCCTGAACACCTTCAGTTATGCAGGGGGTGAAAATAAATTTCTCGTGATTTTTTTTTCATTTCCTATATGATCGATTATTCAATTTTAAAAAGATTTCTATTCGAATCGTTGCATTCGTCGAAATAGTTTTCAAAATATAGAAATAAAACAGAAAAAAACTGACTACTGCGTAGTCAGTATTATGTTCGTTATTCCTATTCTCCATATCTCAAGCATAAACTGTTTTATATTTTCGGAGTAGAAGACAGGTGGACAAATGTGCATCTCTTAAATTTTGGAAAACTCGTCACAGGGTGTTTCAAATATTTCGTCAAAAATTGTGATCAGAAATTTTCCATAACTTTTGTTTTTTAAGTTAGAACCCTATTTTTTTATGATTGCGTTGGATTTTGTGAAGAAAAATAATGATAGTGTTCAAAGTAGTTCCTAAATTGATTTATTCCTAAGTTATCAAGGAATTTTTGAATTTATGTCGTACGTAGAGACAAATTCATAAAATCTGTTTTATAACAATAATCTGTTTTCATAGGGAATTATTATTGTTATAAAACAGATTTTATGAATTTGTCTCTACGTAGAGACAAATTCATAAAATCTGTTTTATAACAATAATCTGTGTTCATAGGGAATTATTATTGTTATAAAGGAATTATTTAATTTAGGAGCAGAAACTACGATGAACCCTATCATTATTTTTCTCCGCAAAATCCAACGCAATCGTAAAAAAAATAGGGTTCTAATTCAAAGAACAAGAGTTATGGGAAAATTCTAATCACAATTTTTGACGAAATATTTGAAACACCCTGTGACGATTTCTCCAGAAATTCAGGAGATGCACAATATTCCATCATTCTTCTACTTCAAGAATGTAAAACAGTTTATGCTTGAAATATTGAGAATAGGAATAACGAACATGATACTTACTACGCATATCTCCCTTTTTCTTCGGTTCTTTTTTGATATTTTGGAAACTATTTCGACGAATGCAACGATTCGAATAAAAATATATTCAAAATTGAATAATCGATCAAATAAGAGACGAAAAAATTTAAAAAAAAATTTTTTCATGAAATTTATTGACACTCCCTGTATAACTGAGAGTGTTCAGGCTTCAATAATATCGTCGAACAATATCATAATCCCAATTTTCAGATTTTAAACAGGTCTGGTTCCCAAGAAACGTCTAGTAGGCACACGAACTTGGGACACCCTGTATTCTTACTGCTACATCGATCTTGAAAATTGTTGTATACACCGTTATATCTGTTTTGGGATTTTTCGGTCAATAAATTCTGTATTTTCATTCCAATTCAAATTGTAGTAGCAACAACAGAAAATATTTTTCGTGAAAAACAAGAACATATTCGGAATCTACAACCCCAAATTGATTTTGAAACATATAATAATATTATTGAAATCGAAAGCCTTGTTTAAAAAAAAAACAATCTTTATTTACCATGGGCGATTACCCGACCTATCTATTATACAGTATCGAAAGGAACTACTTTTAATTATTGACGATTGTTCGTCTTCAGTGGTATTTATTACATTATCTTATCTGAATGTTCTGGAATGAAAATAACAAACAACCCTGCAGCAATGTGCGTTATTGAAGATTGAAAGTTCATCAAAATTATACATAGTTATATTTATATCGAATGAATGATAGATAATGGTTCATCTGGAATATACAGGGTTGGGATTATGTAATTATATATTTCTCATCTATATCGAAAAAAAAAAATTTAACAAATTTGATGAATTCTTCCATGAGTGTGTTTGATATTCAATAAGAAGGTTCAGGAAAATACCATAATTTTTTTGAATTATTGAAATATCGAAATACAGTTTGTTTATATGATTAGTTTTGCACATGAATTTTTTTGCTGTATTTGATGAATTGAATGTTGATTTTTAATTTCTCAGTTTTTGTTAGATTATCAGCATAAATTTGTGATTTGAAATGTCCCCAAAGAAAAAATCAAAATGTGTTGAATCACACGACCTAGAGGGATAATTAACTGGGTCATTTCTTGAGATAATTTCATCACCAAATTTTGTTTTCAATTAATCGATTGTTGAGTTGGTAGTGTGGCAGGTGGCACCATCTTGTCGAAACCACATATCCCCAAGATTATTCTCCACAACAGCTGGAGAAAAAATTCATCCAACATAGTTCTGTATCGTTCTCCATCAACTGTGACCCTTCGACCTTTTTCTCCTAAGAAAAAATAATTTGACAATGCCTAAACGTTGTTGAAGCGTGTATCTTTCCATGATTGAATGGCATACCTACTGAACACAAGTGACATAGGTAATGTCAAAAAATAATACTCAGTGGTTCAATATACCGTTCTTATGAAAATATTTTCACTCTTTTCTTCAATCTTACCAAAAATATTAAAAATATATCGAAAATATGCAACACTAGATTTGAGGTTATATTTTCCCGAGACCAGCGCAATTAGATTATCTTTCGGAGTTATACTTGATGTGAACTGATGTTAAAAGCACGGCGCGAAGAGCGGAACATTGTCCACGTTGAATCCCCCGCGTTCCATTAGCCCGTGAAAAATCATATAAATATATTATGAAACGAGTGCGGCCGGCCGAATAGGACGTACGTGCAATCAACGCCAAATGGAATGGAACCCAAAAGACCACTGTGTTTTCCGGGCCGTATGCGGGATGCATGACCCGTTTTAAATGGGTTCGTTAACGTTGGCACATTGCGGTCAGAAAAAATTTAATTTCAAGAGCACTGACATGAAGTCAGGAGCTTTTGAACGCTTGTTCGAGCGGTCACCCATCCGGATACTGACCCGCACAGCGCTGCTCAGCTTCTAGTCTCAGCTTGACAAATGAACTGAATTTTCCTACCTTGATCTGCAAACCACCTAATCTCTCAATGTACCTACTTGAAAACAAGTTCACTCACTCCGAAAGTGACCTTAACGTTTTTGTTCGCACGAAAACGACTTCTAACTTTACTTTTAATGCAACTTTGTCGAGACTTACTTCCACGATCTATCACGGATTGTTTCCCTAATCTGGACTCTGAAAATTCTCGCCTGAAAATACTAAAGCCATTTTCCTACAACCTCAATTTAAGTCCCTACACAGGCCTCGAACCGAAACTTACAATTCTGTACCAATCTTGGCACCTTCCCGACTTTCAGCTACACCTCTAACCGGAAAACCGACCCCGTACAACTAACTCTTGGTGACTTCTCTCCCCGCGAGCAACTGCCTTAACTCCTCCAGAGTCCCCGAACGGTAAACTTTTTCCCCTTCAAGAACCTAATTCCTGACAGGACATTTTTGGTAGTGCTTCTCACTTTCATTGCTTGGAGAAACCCACGTTCTTGAATTCTTTCTCCGAAGTTTTCCCACAAATCAATCGTAGTACAATGTAGTCGATGAATGATTTGCCTCTATTAAATTTAGTTATCTGAGTTGCAGGTGACCCGTCGGTCACCCGGTCCAAAATTAACGACATCCGTTGATTATACAAAGTTACACAATGTATGTACGAATATACAGACTCTTCACCGAGATGTGTAGCCAAATTTGAGATAAATCATTCATATTCCCAAATATTACATCATTTCATAAAATCGACAATTCGAAAGATGGAATCTCAGAATTATATAGAATACTTTTCTAAGTTAACAAAGTTTTCAATATTGCTGCTTCCATCATCAAAAGGAATCAGTTTTTCGACGCCACGCGGATTTTCTCCCGATTAAGCAGTGAATCGAACATGTCGCACGACTCTTTTCTCCCCCGCCTTCAATCACCGCAGATCGCCTCCACGCGGGCGGAAACGTCCTCACACAGATGCCTGTTCCCACACATGCGGTCGGTCAACGGTATAATCCGGTTGAGGAGTTAACGAGGTAGAAAGGAGGGAAAAACGTACAGGCGAAGAGGTTCGCGGGCCCGAAGTCGAGCGATTCGAAGGGAGGCCACGTCTTCCCTTCCTGCCGAAGGCGAGACTCTTAAAATGACAGAGAGCGGAACGGAGACGTGTCTTCGGCTTCGGCAAATATAAAGCCAGCCTTACATCGCCCAATATTTGCATAAGTCGAAAAACACGGATTTTTGGACGGTTGAAGGATCATCCCGAGGGGTTTGGTGTGGGGGGATTCTTGATTTACACGTTTAAGATGCAGGGGGGATTCACGACTGGATCTGCGACCAGGATTTCGATGTGAGCGAAATATTGGAAAAGATATTTATCGACTCCTATTGAATTATATATTCATTATTCAACTACTTTTGAGCAATTAATAGTATCTGTAAACAAACAACGTGAGTTATAGTAACTCCCTGTCTCTGTTTCTGAACAACTGTCTCAATAAACGTGATGATAGTCAAAGATTACCCTAATACTATAACTAACTATAATAAATCTGAAAATATTCTTGGAATGATTTACAAACTGAATATCAAGGTGGCTCTTTGCTTCTGCACAAGCCGATTGGCCGAAAGGGAACAGTCCATCATTGGTATTGGAGGGAGGTCACTTCAATAATCTTGACGTTTTCTCAAATTAAGTTGATACCTGATTATTATTGTGAATGTTTTGCTGAAAAAAAAATGAATTCAGATAGTGAAGATGAATTATTATGTACACCTCCAGAAATAAGACAAGCAGCCAATGTTACCATACAGAATTTATTGCCCAAAAAATCCCACAACAATTTTCAAAATTGGTGTAGCAGCAAGAATATTAAGTCATCGTTTACAGAGAATGTTCTATTGGCCATTTTAGTGAACCTAGCACTAACTATAAAGCATCGCCCCTATGTACTTTCTACTCCATGCTGAGAAGTACAATCAACATAAATAATGCATTGTTATAGGTAACTATTAAGATTTGTAAATACGAATTTTCTCTGTACTTATATCTGGCTATTTATTGTTATAGTCGTATAGTATTCAACTTGCGATAATGGTCATAACTCACTTGATGAATTACAGCACTCGCCTGCGGCTCGCGCTGCAAACTTCATCTACGTGAGTTATGACCCACATTACCACTTGTTAAATAATATACTATTCCTTAAATTCAAGAAGATTATTTTTAAATGCGATATCTTAAACTCAGTTGTATATTCCCGACATTTTCCGCTTATCGATCGCCCCCCACACACGTCACGATATACCCATCCAACACGTATTGTCACTTAGCCACCCGATATATGGCGTGCCCGGAGGACCTCTTCGCGATCTGTGATCCGGATCGGTGACAAATGATGATTGATCACCTTATTTGTCCCCGCGTCCCGACGCCGAGGACGCCCTCCGGTTAATTCGGACGCGATGATTGAGAAACCGGACGATGGTTGACGTTTCGGAATTATGATGGATGGAAAAAACGTTTTTTTGTCGCGGTTTCGAAGTCGGGTTGTTTTGATGTTTTGTCGCGAGCGGGTGAGGTTTAGATATTTTTCATTGATTGGTTTGAAGAAGATTAATTTAGTGGGCCAAGAACGTTCTTGCAGAAGTTTATAATTTTTACCGACAAAC
The DNA here is from genome assembly GCA_963966015.1 of Aphidecta obliterata. Lineage (NCBI taxonomy): Eukaryota > Metazoa > Arthropoda > Insecta > Coleoptera > Coccinellidae > Aphidecta > Aphidecta obliterata. The sequence continues at coordinate 6,329,966 of OZ014431.1, forward strand.
AAATCATTTTTCGAGTATTTCTTTGGATGTTGCGACGAAACGGATAGGCCTATACTAAAACCGACTATTCATTTGGAATCAGTGTTGTCGAATCAATTTATGTGAAAAATTTGAAGACAATAGACGAAAAAAATGTTTCAATAAAAAATTATCAAAAATTTTTTTTTCGATGAAGAGAAGAATTACATCTTTTCAATATGAATCGAGGAAGCAGATTTCGAATATTTCCCACTTTTAGATGAACAAATTTGAGATTCTCCTATATGGAAATGGATCAACTCTGGTGAGTGTGGATTTTTTCCATGTAACTGCATCGGTAAGCTATCGAAAAGAATTATCTTAGAGTTCCTAGCACCTCCTTCAAAAAAGTTATAATTTTTATTGCAAAAACCTATTTTTTTCGAAACTTTTGACGTATGCTGCGACGAAACGGTGAGGTTTATTGAAAAATCGAGAGCATATTCGAAATAAGTGTGGTCGAATAAAAAGATGTGAGAAATTTCGAAACAATGAGAGGAAAAAAAATTTTCCATTAAAAATTTTCTCGACAAGGAAAATTTGTAAAAATTTTTTTTTCAATGTAGGGAAGAAATACATGTTTTTAATATGGTTCGAGTGAGCCGATTGCGAATATATACCTGGTTTTTGCGAGAAATTATTTTTTTGGCCGCAAATGCACTTTGAAGTTCATGATCTTAAAGATCCCCACTTTCAGATGACCAAATTTGAGATTCTCCAATGATCAACTCTAGTGAGTGTGGATTATTTTCCATGTAACTGCATCGGTAAGCTATCGAAAAGAATTATCTTAGAGTTCCTAGCACCTCCTTTAAAAATGTCATAACTTTTATTGCAAAAAACTAATTTTTTCGAATATTTTGACGTATGCTGCGACGAAACGGTAAGGTTCATTGAAAAATCGAGAGCATATTTGATATAAGTCTGGTTGAATCAACCGATGTGACAAATTTCGAATCAATGAGAGGAAAAAAAATTTTCCATAAAAAATTTTTTGACCCTACACAAGAAAAATTTGTAAAAATTTTTTTTTCTATGTAGGAAAGAAATACATGCTTTCAATATGGTTCGAGGGAGCCAATTGCGACTATATACCAGGTTTTTGCGAGAAATATTTTTTTTGGCCGCAAATGCACATTGAAGTTGAAGCTTTTAAGGATTCCCACTTTCAGTGACCAAATTAGAGATTCTCCTATATGGAAATAGATCAACTCTGGTGAGTGTGGATTATTTTCCATGTAACTGCATCGGTAAGCTATCGAAAAGAATTATCTTAGAGTTCCTAGCACCTCCTTCAAAAATGTTATAATTTTTATTGCAAAAACCTATTTTTTTCGAAACTTTTGACGTATGCTGCGACGAAACGGTGAGGTTTATTGAAAAATCGAGGGCATATTTGAAATAAGTGTGGTCGAATAAAACGATGTGGGAAATTTCGAAACAATGAGAGGAAAAAAAATTTTCCATAAAAAAATTTTCTCGACCCTACACAAGGAAAATTTGTTGAAATTTTTTTTTCTATGTAGGGAAGAAATACATGTTTTTAATATGGTACGAGGGAGCCGATTGCGAATATTTACCTGGTTTTTGCGAGAAATAATTTGTTTGGCCGCAAATGCACTTTGAAGTTGAAGCTTTCAAAGATCCCCACTTTCAGATGACCAAATTTGAGATTCTCCTATATGGAAATAGATCAACTCTGGTGAGTGTGGATTATTTTCCATGTAACTGCATCGGTAAGCTATCGAAAAGAATTATCTTAGAGTTCCTACCACTTCCTTTGAAAATTTTATAATTTTTATTGTAAAAAACCAATTTTTTCGAAACTTTTGACGTAAGCTGCGACGAAACGGTGAGCTTTATTGAAAAATCGAGAGCATATCTGAAATGAGTGTGGTCGAATAAACCGATGTGAGAAATTTCGAAACAATGAGAGAGAAAAAAATTTTCCACAAAAAATTTCCCCGACCCTACACTAGGAAAATTTGTTAAAATTTTTTTTCTATGTAGGGAACTAATACATGTTTTTAACATGGTTCGAGTGAGCCGATTGCGAATATATACCAGGTTTTTGCGAGAAATATATTTTTTTGGCGCAAATGCACTTGGAAGTTGAAGATTTCGAGGATCCTCACTTTCAGATGACCAAATTTGAGATTCTCCTTTATGGAAATAGATCAACTCTGGTGAGTGTGGATTTTTTCCATGTAACTGCATCGGTAAGCTATCAAAGAGAATTATCTTAGAGTTCCTACCACCTCCTTTAAAAATGTTATAATTTTTATTGCAAAAAACTAATTTTTTCGAAACTTGTGACGTATGCTGTGATGAAACGGTAAGGTTTATTGAATAATCGAGAGCATATTTGAAATAGGTGTGGTCGAATCAACCGATGTGTAAAATTTCGAAACAATGATAGGAAAAAAAGTTTACCATAAAAAATTTTCTCGACCCTGCACAAGGAAAATTTCTTGAATTTTTTTTCAATGTAGGAAAAAAATACATGTTTTCAATATGGTTCGAGGGAGCCAATTGCGAATATATACCTGGTTTTCGCGAGAAATAATTTTTTTGGCCGCAAATGCACTTTGAAGTTGAAGCTTTTAAAGATCCCCACTTTCAGATGACCAAATTTGAGATTCTCCTATATGGGAATAGATCAACTCTGGTGAGTGTGGATTATTTTCCATGTAACTTTATCGGTAAGCTATCGAAAAGGATTATCTTTGAGTTCCTACCACCTCCTTCAATAATTTCATAATTTTTATTGCAAAAAACTAATATTTTCGAAACATTTGACGTATGCTGCGACGAAACGGTGAGGTATATTGAAAAATCGAGAGCATATTTGAAATGAGTGTGGTCGAATGAACCGATGTGAAAAATTTTGAAACAATGAGAGAAAAAAAAATTTCCATAAAACATTTTCTCGACCCTACACAAGGAAAATTTGTTGAAATTTTTTTTTCTATGTAGGGAAGTAATACACGTTTTTTATATGTTTCGAGTGAGCCTATTGCGAATATATACCAGGTTTTTGCTGGAAATAATTTTTTTGGCCGCAAATGCACATTGAAGTTGAAGATTTTAAGGGTTCCCACTTCTAGATGACCAAATTTGAGATTATCCTATATGGATATAGATCAACTCTGGTGAGTGTGGATTATTTTCCATGTAACAGCATCGGTAAGTTATCGAAAAGAATTATCTTATAGTTCCTAGCACCTCCTTAAAAAATGTTATAATTTGTATTGCAAAAAAATTATTTTTTCGAAACTTTTGATGTATGCTGCAACGACACGGTGAGGTTTAATGAAAAACCGAGAGTATATTTGAAATGAGTGTGGTCGAATAAACCGATGTGAAAAATTTCGAAACAATGAGAGGAAAAAAAATTTTCCATAAAAAATTTTCTCGACCCTACACAAGGAAAATTTGTTGAAATTTTTTTTCTATCTAGGTAAGAAATACATGTTTTTAATTTGGTTCGAGGGAGTCGATTGCGAATATATACCTGGTTTTTGCGAGAAATATATTTTTTTGGACGCAAATGCACTTTGAAGTTGAAGTTTTTAAGGACCCCTACTTTCAGATGACCAAATTTGAGATTCTGCTATATGGAAATCGATTAACTCTGGTGAGTGTGGATTATTTCCCATGTAACTGCATCGGTAAGCTAACGAAAAGAATTATCTTAGAGTTCCTAGCACCTCCTTTAAAAATGTTATAATTTTTATTGCAAAAAAACTACTTTTTTTGAAACTTTTGACGTATGCTGCGACGAAACGATAAGGTTTACTGAAAAATCGAGAGCACATTTGAAATAAGTCTGGTTGAATTAACCGATGTGAGTTATTCCGTAACGATAAGGAAAAAAATTTCATGAAAAATAATTTTTTCTTGTCAAAAAAAATTTTGTACATGTAGGAAAAAGCATGTTTTCAATATAATTCGAGGGAGCAGATTCCAAGTATGTACTTGGTTTTTGCGAAAAATCTTTTTTTTCTGTCGCAGCTGCACTTTGAAGTTGAAAAAATTTACAATTTCACCCCGTCTTTACTTCGACTCTGGTGGTTTTGGACTTTTTACAATAAGCTCCGAAATTTTATGCACATTATGCGATATTCCGATATCTAACTAGAAACAAAAATTCCGAACGTCCTCTCCACGCCCCGAATTGGCACCGGACCAACATAACTCATCGATCTCCCTCCATATACTCGAATACGCAAAAATGGCAAAAATTCGAAATAATCGCAAACTCTAATCGCCCAGCGCCATAAATAACACCCGTAGAGATTATCCGAGATTCCAAATCGTCCTATTCCAACAAAACGTCGCGGACTCTCCTCTAGGACCGTCCCGAAAATTATCAACGATAGCAAAACTCCGACAAAACACTCGCTAATCCGATTTTCGCCCCCGCACCAACGGCGCGTTTCTCATATTCCGACTCCGGGGGGTCAGTCCGTATGTTTGTCCTGCCGCGGATTACGCGTACCGTAATCGGGCGTTATCCCCGACAAATTGGGGGCGAGGACCGGCCACCCGACGAGCGGGCGAGCTCCGGGCGCCCGGACTCCGCCGCCGCCGTCCGGGCGAAGGGTTGAGCTGCATTTGAGTAATAATGGATGGATGTATCTTGGGTTACAAGGTGTAATGAGGAAGGGGAGCGTGATATATTTTGTGCGAATTTGATTAAGTGCGCCCCCACGAGCTTACAGGGCGGGGGGATTAACGATGACTTGTTAAGCTCGCCAGCCGCTTCGCTGCCTCGAAACCTTGAGCTGGGGATCGGTGGACTGGAAGAATCCGGCTTTTGATGTTGGATTTTCGCTGAGTTGTTGCACGGGGTCACAACGGTATTGATCCTTACATGTCTCTTTTAATTTTCCTTTTATTTCATATTCTCTTTCTTCTTTTCAATTTATTATTTTTTGTAGTATCTTCGTAATTGTGTAATATCTGGGGATATGAATATTCAATTTTAATTTCGAACACCTATTGAATAATGTACAAATCTGACATCTGTGCAACGCTAGTTTGCAGTTACCTCAAAATTGCAGATTTCGCCGAAAAAGAATAGATCTGTGCTCTCCAATATTTATACTCGATGGCTTTTAACAACTTCGAGGAGGTTAGAACAAAAAGCTCTAGAAGGGCTTTGAAGTTCTAGGTTATCTGATATCTTATCTTTTAAAAGGTGAAACAGGTTTGGTTTGTGAGTTGGTTGATCTTAAACCCTCAAGGGTGGAAGAGAAACTTTAGTTCAACACGTGAGTTTCATCATATTTAGTTACTACGTTATCATTATTTATATAGATGTTTCTTGTAATTTTCTATGCTCTTATTCAGCTGTTTTCATTATTTTTTCCATGCATTATCTCATTTAATTACTTTTGATCCACAAGAATTTCATTTGATTTTTTATTTCTATTCAACGTTAGTTGATGTTCCTAACTGAGGAACTGTTGCAATTCATAGCATAACATCGTTTACCATGTTTATTTGCTTCTTTTTTATTGTTTTGTATCCATGTTTCATACTTAATCATCACCTTCTCTAATCATATCTGGGTTATGTAATATTCTTTAAATAATACTTGTCGAATAACTCTATACTATATGTAATCGTTGTTACTTTCAGCAAATATTGAGGATATTCATAAGCAGCTCAGTGTCATTATTATGTTCATCATATTATCTTGGTTGAGAACTTTATATCCACTCTCCACTCATTATTATCAGTTATACATAATCCTCATGGGATTACTACCCAGGAAGACAGCTATCGTAGACGCAACCTAACTATCTAAAAACTTACTCATCGTCGGAAATATATAGATAACAAGGATATTGGTCGCATTCCCTTCTCCTCGCATCATCAATCGTCTGATGATAGTTGGATTACTGCGACGAATACCTCGCAGCTTTCTCACATCATCGCCTATCAATGTTAAGGAGTCATAAGTGCAGCATTTTATTTACTCAATCATCTTTAAATATCATATGAGAGAATTCTGCCCAGTCAACCTGTTGCTGTTTATGAATATCCTTCACTTGTGGATTAACGGTATTTGAACGAGATAAGGAGAGAAGTCTCTGGGTTTCAACTTCACCGTCGACCTATTTCTATTCATTGTACAGAACTGGTTTTTCTCGCAGGTCTTTCCCGATTCTTATTTTTCGACCTGAAGTTGGGGAACCTTCCCCAACAGCACACATTAACTTGTTCTTTTCCTGTTTTGGGTGTTAAAAATATGTGTTTTGAATTTGCTATTTTCCTGTCAATCTCTTCTATTGAATCAAGCGTAATTTGGGTTGCATAAACAACGTAGAGTCTACTATACGATCACGATCTTGGCCAAAGATTATCTGGAGTAATATTTTCACGTCAAAAAGAACTCATTTAAGGTAGAGTTCTAGTTCTTTGCTGTTTCAATAGAAAACTAATAATAGTTTATAGTAACTTTCAATAGTTTTACCTCATAAAAGTACCAATACAATACAGTAGTATCTTCATATTTGTGTAATATGTGGGAATATGAATGTACCTGAATTTACATTACTCGGGATAGAAAAAAGTGTCGAAAAAATTGCTTTTTGAGTAAGGTTAGAGATAGTACAGAGATTAAGCGCGGATTCGTTACAGGAGTGCGAAAAAGGTTAAGGTCACTTTCGGAGTGAGTGAATTTAGTTTGGTTTCAATTAGGTACATAAAGAGATGAGGTGGATTGCAGAAGAAGGTAGGGTAGTTAAGATCAAAGTATCAACCCTTATACATGTGAATGGTGTTATTGAAATCTCCTCCTGAATAATGATAATAATTTTATTGAACCCTTTGAGACATTCTACATGTATAGGAAGAGTCAAACATCTAATTATTTTCAGAAGGCAACTATCGAACTAATGGGAGAAATGGAAAGAAAGAAAACCAGAGAGAAGAAGAGAAAAAAAATAGAGATAATTAAACAGTATCAAAAAATGTTCGAGGAAAAATTTTTCCAACAAGGAAAATTCGATAGAAATTTTTTTTCTATGTACTGAGGGCGCAGATTCCGAATATATACTTGTTTCTGACGAGAAATAATTTTTTGGCCACAACTGCACTTTGAAATTTAAACTTCCAAAGATAACCACTTTTAGATGACCAAATCTGAAATCAAAAGGTTTTGGTCACTTTCGGAGTGAGTGAATTTGGTTTCAAGTAGCTACATAAAAGGATTAGGTGGCTTGCATATTATGGTAGGAAGTCTCAAACATCTAATTATTTTCAGAAGACAACTATCAACTTAACAAGAGAAGAAAGAAGAAAGAAAACCAAAGGAAAAAGGAGAAAAAACAGTGATAATTATACAATATACAAGTTATCCTAAAACTAAAACAATTCAAAGAAACATAAAACATTCAGTTCGGAAATTCGTGGATAATCAGCGATAAGAAAATGAAACGTTGATTAGGTAGGCAAAAATCATGGGAGATTTGTCATGGAAAATTTTCACAGTGTAGGTGTTTCTAAGCCGTTAAAGTGAGAGGCACTAAAAACTGTCATCTCAGGAGAAAAGTTTTGAAGGGGAAATACTCCACGGTTGTGGAGATTAGAAAAAGTCAAGGGAGTTGCTGGCTAGATCCCTGGGATAGCAGTTCGTGGTTTTGCTTCGGACTACCAAGAAGGGTACAGAACTAGGTTCTTTTCGACAATCCGTGTAAGGGACAAGTGGAGATAGCTCGTGGTATGAAAGTGCCGTTAGTATTTTTGTTTGAGTCGATTCTAGAATCGCACGAGGACAAAGCGCGAAAGATTTAGGTCATTTTCGGAGTGAGTGAATTAGGAATTAGGCTACCCCCAATAGGTATCCTGAGAGGTTGCCCTCGGGAATAAGCAATAGAGTTTTTTAATTGCGACCGTGTTGATATGACGGCCGGCGTTGAAATCTGATCTCCGACGAAACGGCCGGGAATCAAAGCAGTTTTCCTCTCCCTGGCGTATCCGGAACGCGTCTAATTATCCAAGGGAATTAATATTCCATCATCACGACCGCCCATTTAAACATCACACAGATCCAATTATTGTTCGACAAGGGAAAAGGGAAAAACCACCTCGGGCTGTTTCTCCAAATACTTGCTCCTGACGTTTTTAATGAGAAAAGTTTCCGAGGTGCGCGGGGGGCGGGTCGAGGCTGTCTGTCTGGGAAATCTTGAGAGGTTCCCGGATAAGTCGAAGACGAAAGGAAATGAATAATAAATTCGGATCTTATCAGGCGCGGAGGATGATTTTCCGTCGAGTTCCGTTTCGTGTTTCTCCCTCGCAGATCGTAATTCGGCCACTTTATGTGGGGGCCTCGCTTGTTGTTTTGCACTTTAACAATCGAACGGTGTCGGTTTACGCGGGAGACCTTCGTTAATTTATAGGTTAGGATGCGGAGGACTCGGGTTGCAGCGGAAAATATAAAATTGTACGAAACAGAAACTTGGACGGTGTGATGGCATTAAGGTAGAAAAAACATTAAACGTCGCCATCACAATCGATCCTGCCATTAACATTTCATGTGAAGCTTCCTCCTAGCATCGGTCGCATCAAACTTTTCCCGATAACATCAAAGCATTAACGAATCATTTTCCACCAAGAATCGGACAAAAGCGAAGCAGTACGGAAAATCAATTTTCTCCACCTTTGAATGCCCTTCTAATGACCACTCTACCATTTTAAGTTGTAATTCAATGCACCCAATGCAGGTGGGTAATGGAGATTGATAGCATCGCGTACTTTTTTCCATCCCTGAAATTAATGAACTTGAATTGCTTCGATCGTCCCTGAATTATGTATATGGAAGTCGACATCGTCAGGAATTTTAATGGCGAGATCGTGGCGGTTTTTGAGTGCGCCTGAACGAATGGGAGCGGAGGAAATCCCATTACGGGGTTGAAGAATACAAACAACGTTAACGATGGGAGATTTTTCGTTTCGACCGCGATGACCGACAGGATCAAAGGGACGAAGGAAAATATTAGTTTTTCGTGGAATCTTATCGAAGAAATAACTATTTTTATTTCGTGAACGTAGGTGGTCTTGCTATCTGTCTGACTGTAACACAGAACAATTAATCACCACCGAGAATTCTGTCAAATATCGACGCCATCCAGCCTTCTGTGAAATATCGCCGCATATTCGTGCAAAACCGAGTCTTCTGATCTTCATGTCGCGTTTTCATCGCACCATTGCATCTTCTGTCGATGTGACATTGAGCAACTTTGAGTTGAGTGCCCTTAGGTGACAGCCCCGAAACTGTGCAGAAAGAAGGTTCATCCTCTGCTTCCTATCCTTCATCTCTATCACAGTTGCTCAGAGAGATTGAACGCTTTTGTAGTCTATTTAACTCCACCTAATGAGTGGTGAACTCACTGGAGGAAGCCTGAGCCTCGAATGGTGGGTGATATGCATTCGTCGAACATTTATGCGATCCCGAAACCGTTCAATTATCTGTTTGCCCCATTTCCGAGTAATCTAACATAATTATGAGAGTCAACAATCCGGTCTCGTCTGCGGTCGGTTCTGTTTGACGTGGAATCAAAGCTAAATATTGCTCGAGCTGCGATCAATCGTGCCCAGATTGAAGTTTGATTCGGTCCGTCGAGTGATTGCGGATTAGTGTTGGGGCTATTCCGATAATGCGATCGGCGTCTATCTCGGATGGACATCGCTTCGAATGTCCGCTTTTCTCATATGTCTCTTTATCTATCGGTGCATCAGTAAATATCGATTAGGGTTGATGCTGAGATATTCCGGATTAGAAAATCGACTTGAGTGAATCGGGAAAAGGAAAAACTTCTGCATAGCCGCATTCTATGATTTTTGTCGAGGGAGAAACTTCAGAATCCCCAAAACACCGAACACATCACGTATTCTTAACTTCCGTGTGCAAGAGTCAATGTCTCATCACTCCCGCACTCATACGACACGCCAAATTTCTACACTTGTCTCTGACAAGGAGTCCCAAAACGAACATTTAAGTTCCGTACCCTTCTTGGCACCCCAAAGCAAAACCACGAACTGTTATCCCCAGGATCTAGCTAGCAACTCCCTTGGCCTTTTTTTGATGTCCTCAACCGTGGAGTCTTCCCCCTTCAAAACTTTTATCCTGAGATAACACTTTTTAGTGCCTCTCACTTAAAAAGCTCAGAAACACCTACACGGTTAAATATTCCCATGCCAAGTTTCCCATGATTTTGCCTACCTAATTAACGTTTCATTTTGTTATCGCTGATTCCCCACGAATTTCCGAACTGAATGTTTTATGTTTCTTTGTATTGTTTTAATTTTAGGATATCTTGTATATTGTATAACTATCACTGTTTTCTTTCCTTTTTCTCTGTGGTTTCCTTTTTTTTCTCTTGTTAATTCGAAGGTCATCTTCTGAATTAGATGTTTGACTCCTCCTCACATGTAGAATGTCTTGAAGGATTCAATAAAATTGGTATTATTATTATTATAATTGTTGGAGATTACAATAACACCATTTACATGAATAGGGGTCCAAACTTTGAACTGAATTTTCCTACCTTGATCTGCAAGCCACCTAATCCCTTTATGTATCTACTTGAAATCCAATTCACTCACTCCGAAAGTGATCTTAACCTTAATCGCACTCCTGTAACGAATCCGCGCTTAATCTCTGTACGCTTTCTAACCTCAGTCAAAACGCAGTTTCTTGTACCCCTTTTTCTAACCCGAGCTATCACAAAATTGTCCCTTATCCGGATTCCTTCTCGACCGAAAATACTTAAGGTACTATCCTACACTGGACTAAAAACCGAATCCACAAGTTCTATACCCTTTTTGGTACCGCCAATTAAACTCCCGCTGCCACGCCCGGCTGGCAGACAACTAACTATAGCTCTTTCTGAGTCCCACAAAGTCAAACTTTTCTCCCTTCAAAAACCTATTTCCTGAGTTGACATTTTCGTAGTGCCTCTCACTTCCATGGCTTGGGGACACCCACGCTCCTAAATTCTTTTTGACAAATTTTCTCATGGTCGACCTTCTTTTCCCCTTATTGGCTTTATTTTGGCCCGCTTAGCACATTCGACACGGTCTAGCCATAACATCCGTCCTCAACGATGGATACAAAGAAATCGATGTATGCCTCGCATATACTAATCCCTCATCTATGGCTTGGGTATCAATCTCCAATCACACGGCTCCAAAATTAACGACAACCGTTGATTATACGAAGTAATACAATGTATGCCCGACTTCGAATATACAGACTCTTTTCCGAGATAGGTAACCGAATTTAAGATTGAATATTCGTATTTCCTGATATTACATCTTAACGATCTGTTGACTAATGTAATTTATGCCGGGTAAAATTCAGGTACATTCATATTCCCAGAAATTACACAAATATGAAGATACTACTGTACTGTATTGGTACTTTTATGAGGTAAAACTATTAAAAGTTACTATTAACTATTATTAGTTTTCTATTGAAAACCGCAAAGAACTAGAACTCTACCTTAAATGAGTTCCTCTCAACGTGAAAATATTACTCTAGATTATCTTTGGCCAAGATCGTGATCGTATAGTGGTTTAAGGACTCTACGTTGTGTATGCAACCCAAATTACGCTTGATTCAATAGAAGAGATTGACAGGAAAATAGGAAATTCAAAACACATATTTTTAACACCCAAAACAGGAAAAGAACAAGTTAATGTGTGCTGTTGGAGACGGTTCCCCAACTTCAGGTCGAAAAAAAAGAATCGGGAAAGACCTGCGAAAAAAACCAGTTCTGTACAATGAATAGAAATAGGTCGACGGTAAAGTTAAAACCCAGAGACCTCTCTCCTTATCTCGTTCAATTACCGTTAATCCACAAGTTAAGGATATTCATAAACAGCAACAGGTTGACTGGGCAGAATTGACTCATTTGATATTTAAAGATGATTGAGTAAATTAAATGCTGCACTAATGACTCCTTAACCTTGATAGGCGATGATGTGAGAAAGCTGCGAGGTATTCTTCGCAGTAATCCAACTATCATCAGACGATTGATGATCTCCCACGATGCAAGGAGAAGGGAATGCGACCAATATCCTTGTTATCTATATATTTCCTACGATGAGTACGTTTTTAGATAGTTATGTTGCGTCTACGATAGCTGTCTCCCTGGGTATTAATCCCATCAGGATTATGTATAACTGATAAAAATGAGTGAAGAGTGGATATAAAGTTCTCAAGCAAGATAATATGATGAACATAATAATGACACTGAGCTGCTCATGAATAGCCTTAATATTTGCTGAAAATAACAACGATTACATATAGTATAGAGTTATTCGACAAGTATTATTTAAAGAATATTGCATAACCCGATATGATTAGAGAAGGTGATGATTAAGTATGAACATGGATACAAAACAATAAACGAGAAGCAGATAAACATGGTAAAAGACGTTATGCTATGAATTGCAATAGTTCCTCAGTTAGGAACATCAACTAACGTTGAATAGAAATAATGCACTAAAAAATCAAATTAAATTCTTGTGGATCAAAAGTGATTAAATGAGATAACGTTCCCCAAGTTCATGTCGGATAATAAGAATCGGGAAAGACCTGCCAGAAAACCTGTTCTGTACAATGAATGAAAATAGGTCGATGATAAAACTTTGAACCTCTCTCCTTATCTCGTTCAAATACCGTTAATCCACAATTGAAGGATATTCATAAACAGCAACAGGTCGACTGGTGAGAATTCTCTCATATGGTGTTTAAAGATGATTGAGTAAATTAAATGCTGCACTAATGACTCCTTAACCTTAATAGGCGATGATGTGTGAAACCTGTGAGTTATTCTTCGCAGGAATTTAAATATCATTTGAGCATTGATGATCTCTCACGATGCAAGTAGAAGGGAATGCGACCAATACCCTTGTTATCTATATATTTCCCAAGATGAGTAAGTTTTTAGATAGTTATGTTGCGTCCACCGTTGATAATACAAATTAATGAAATGTATGCCCGACTTCGAATATACAGACTCTTTTCCGAGATAGGTAACCGAATTTGAGATTGAATATTCGTCTTCCCAGATATAACATCTTAACGATCTGTTGATTAATACAATGTTATATAGAATGCCTGTCTCAAAGGATGAAAAAAGGCGAAGTGGAAGATAGGGTTTTAATTTTTTTCCATTGAATTGCGCGACCTCGAAAACCTATATTTCCATAAAAAATTCAACAGCTTTCATTTTCGAGTCGTAAATATAACTAATCAATAAAATCTATCTACATTTTCCGCTCCTTTTTAATCGCCCTCCGTGCGTGTTGTCGAACAAGGTCCCTTTTTGTTAAGCCCGTTGTCGACGCTGTCACAAATACGGCGACATCGATTCCTCTCGCGCCCGATGTACTTCCTACCGATCAACAGCCGCTGTTATTGTTGTTGTGTTACGTCGGGACGTGTCGCTCCGCGATAATGAAAGGTGCAATATTTATTATAATAGACAGTGGCGTGCGTGGACGTTCGCGCAATACGCTCCGAAATTGGGCGGGTATAATGGATGAATATGGGAATAAGGGAACGGAAATGGGGAAATGCATGTTTCGTTTTTGTCGGGAAGTGGAGAAAATGAAATACAATGATAAGAGATATCGTGACTGACTCTACTTCGCGTTTTCCGGTCTACCGTTCAGTTTGTTTTTTTTTTAATTGCATAGAAATTATTTTTTCGCCTCGATTAAAAACTTTCTTCGGGGAAAAGCAAGGAAGGGGTTGTTGCTATTCAAATGTTCCAAACCGTATAATGCTTTGTTATCTTATTAGCCTGGAAAATTGTTTCTTTTCACGTTTTTCGTGACAGCCAGGTGAAAAAATTATTAGTAAATGTGCATTCATCTCTCGAAATAAAATCCCCCTTCCTCCCTAGAACCTCTCCACGACCCCCGAAAGTCAAAAAGCATAACGCAACACAGTCGTTAGAGGCAGGAAATAAAGGCAACGATCAAGATGTTCAACCCCGTATTGCGGCTTTCAAAACGACGCGCCGCGTATTTGTTCTTTTTGGGGAGATGCCGAGCGATCCGCCCCCTCATTTCCTTTGATTTATACGCCGGGGGGGCCGGGGCGGTGGAAATTACCCCCATGATTTGTGCGACAATGGTGTTTTCAATTTGCCCTCTCTCGAGGACCGATAAGTCCCCGGGTCTTTGCGGAGGGTCTTTGATGGGACGTCGAAGGCGTCTTTCGACGTCGGACGGATGTGTAGAAATGGGATTTGCGATGATTTTTCGGGGGTTCGAATATGAGAGATCCTCCGTTTATGACCGCGTTTTTTGTGGCGATATGCGCTTTGTTTCTTATCAGTCCCTTCGTGGCGAATAAATGCTTTTTATGGGGTACATTTTTTTAAAGGGGATGATTTTGAATAGGAGGGATGTTGTGATCAGAGCTTGATAGAGTTGCTCTCTGAACAGACGACGTTGGTATTCTTTCCCAGATAAAACGAATTGGTGCGTCCACTTTTGAAAGTGAATTTTCTGTAATTGAAGTTGGCGAGATTAATAACCTCATATTCTCGAAGAGTCGTAATTCCTTCAATTAAAACCCTGATGAAACGAATTGTTGCAACGCCCTCATTTCCTTAATTGCCAATTTTCATTTTGAGAAATTTAGACTTGTGTAAGTCTTGTGATCTCGCAAGACCATAACGTATCCTAGATATAATTTTATCCGCAGTCATCCACTTTAAAAAGTGAATTTTCTGTAATTAAAGCTGGCGAGATTAATAACCTCATATTCTCGTTAAGTCGTAATTCCTTCAATTTAAACAAAATCTCAACGGGAAAGAATCAATTGAATTATTCGCTTGATATTCTGATATTGATTAAGATAATTTTTCCCAGGTGAAACGAATTGTTGCAACGCTCGTACTAACGTATCCTTATTTCCTTAATTTTCAATATTTATTTTGAAAACTCAATTCTGTTGTGTAACTCTTGTGATCTCGCAAGACCAAACGTAGCTCAGATAATTTTATCCGCAGACATCCACTTTTAAAAGTGAATTTTCTGTAATTAAAGCTGGCAAGATTAATAACCTCATATTCTCGTTAAGTCGTAATTCCTTCAATTTAAACAAAATCCCAACGGGAAAGAATCAATTGAATTATTCGCTTGATATTCTGATATTGATTAAGATATTTTTTCCCAGGTGAAACGAATTGTTGCAACGCTCGTACTAACGTATCCTTATTTTCTCAATTTTCAATATTTATTTTGAAAACTCAATTCTGTTGTGTAACTCTTGTGATCACGCAAGACCAAACGTAGCTCAGATAATTTTATCCGCAGTCATCCACTTTTAAAAGTGAATTTTCTGTAATTGGAGTTGGCGAGATTGATAACCTCATATTCTCAGAAAATCGTAATTTCTTTAATTTGAACAATATCTCAACAGAAAAGAATCAATTGAATTATTTGCTTGATATTTTGATATTGATATCGATATTTTTTACCAGATGAAACGAATTGTTGCAACGCCCGTAGTAACGTATCATTATTTCCTTAATTTACAATATTTATTTTGGAAAAGTTAATTCTGTTGTGTTACTCTTGTGATTTTGCAAGACCATTACGTACGTTAGATAATTTTATCGGCAATCGTCCACTTTTAGAAGTGAATTTTCCTCAATTAAAGCTGGCGAGATTGTTAACCTCATATTCTCGTTAAGTCGTAATTCCTTCAATTTAAACAAAATCTCAACAGGAAAGAATCAATTGAATTATTCGCTTGATATTCTGATATTGATTAAGATATTTTTTCCCAGGTGAAACGAATTGTTGCAACGCTCGTACTAACGTATCCTTATTTCCTTAATTTTCAATATTTATTTCGAAAACTCAATTCTGTTGTGTAACTCTTGTGATCTCGCAAGATTTTGATATTGATATCGATATTTTTTACCAGATGAAACGAATTGTTGCAACGCCCGTAGTAACGTATCATTATTTCCTTAATTTCCAATATTTATTTTGGAAAAGTTAATTCTGTTGTGTTACTCTTGTGATTTTGCAAGACCATCACGTACCTTAGATAATTTTTTCAGCAATCATCCACTTTTAAAAGTGAATTTTCTCTAATTAAAGCTGGCGAGATTAATATCCTCATATTCTCGTTAAGTCGTAATTCCTTCAATTTAAACAAAATCTCAACGGGAACTTACGTATCCTTATTTTCTTAATTTTCAATATCTATTTTGAAAACTCAATTCTGTTGTGTAACTCTTGTGAATGTGATCTCGCAAGACCAAACGTAGCTCAGATAATTTTATCCGCAGACATCCACTTTTAAAAGTGAATTTTCTGTAATTGGAGTTGGCGAGATTGATAACCTCATATTCTCAGAAAGTCGTAATTTCTTTAATTTGAACAATATCTCAACGGAAAAGAATTAATTGAATTATTTGCTTGATATTCTGATATTGATATCGATATTTTTTACCAGATGAAACGAATTGTAGCAACGCCCATAGTAACGTATCATTATTTCCTTAATTTCCAATATTTATTTTGGAAAGGTTGATTCTGTTGTGTTACTTTCGTGATTTTGCAAGACCATTACGTACCTTAGATAATTTTATCAGCAATCATCCACTTTTAAAAGTGAATTTTTTTCAATTGAAGCTGGCGAGATTGATAACCTCATATTCTCGTTAAGTCGTAATTTCTTCAATTCAAACAAAATCTCAACGGGTCATAATCAATTGAATTATTCGCTTGATATTCTGATATTGATTAAGATATTTTTTCCCAGGTGAAACGAATTGTTGCAACGCTCGTACTAACGTATCCTTATTTCCTTAGTTTTCACTATTTATTTTGGAGAAGTTAATTCTGTTGTGTAGCTTTTGTGATCTCGCAAGACCATTACGTATCTTAGATAATTTTATCCGCAGTCACCCACTTATAAAAGTGAATTTTCTGTAATTGAAATTGGCGAGATTATTAACCTCATATTCTCGGTAAGTCGTAATTCCTTCAATTTAAACAATATCTCAACGGGAAACAATCAATTGAATTTTTCATCAAGCCTAAGGAATTAATATTACATTTTTATGCTCTAAATCTATAAGGTAAATTGTAACGTTACATTGGAAGAGGAAATTTATTACCTCCCAGTATGTTTCCACTTGAGGTTCGCAGAAAAAATACGATCAAAGAAACAAGAAATATATTATATATATAAGATAAAAATATCACAAAAACTCGACTACAACCACACCTTATTTTCCCCCATTCCTTACACACACAAGTCGTAAGTTTCCTTCACCCAACATCCGGAAAAACCACGATGTCTCACAGCAAACACCTATATTGTCATTTCCCCCCGACGATATTTCACTTTCCCAATAAAATAACCAAATGTCGCGGACCCGGAACCATCAGGAGGCGCTGAAGAGGACCTCCCCCCCTCCCCCCCCCCAGAACTAGGTGTATCGGAATAAAAAGGGACGACAGTGTATTATTTTTCCGCTTCCGCTCGAGGAGATTGTTTTCACGGCTGCCATAAAATATCCGGGGCGACGCGGAGATGTGTCGTTCCTACACGCCGCCGGCTCCTCGGAGCAGAAGAACACAATGCAGAACGGCGGATTTCCAGATATGATGTAGATGTGAGAAATGCGGGGACGTAAACTTCCGGGGGATGGGGCTCTATATTTACGGGAGGAAGAGTTAACGCGCTCGCCGAGGCGGTAGCCAGACAACTTTCAGTCGTTTTTGCGTCTTCAATTTCCAGCGCGACATCGGGATATTCCGCGTTTTTAGGGATTACGTACGCGAGCCAAGTGGGGGGAGGGGAGGTGGTGTAAATGTATTGTTAGGGTGAGAGGAAATGTTTCCTGCCCGTTGTAGTGTATTGGTACTTTTATGAGGTAAAACTATTACCGACATTACAGTTTTCTATTGAAAACCGCGAGGAACTAGGACTCTACCTCAAACGAGTTCTTTTTAACGTGAAAATATTACTCTAGATAATCTTTGGCCAAGATCGTGACCATCTCATGGTCAACCGACGTTGCTTCTCTTCCCCTTATTGGCCTCATCTTGGCCCGCTTAGCACATTCGACACGGTCTGGCCATAACATCCGTCCTCAACGATGGATAGAAAGTAATCGATGTATGCCTCGCATATACTAATTCCTTATCTATGGCTTAGGTATCAATCTTCAATCAGACGGCTCCAAAATTAACGACATCCGTTGATTATACGAAGTAATACAATGTATGCCCGACTTCGAATATACAGACTCTTTTCCGAGATAGGTAACCGAATTTAAGATTGAATATTCGCATTTCCTGATATTACATCTTAACGATCTGTTGATTGATGTAATTTATGCCAGGTAAAATTCAGGTACATTCATATTCCCAGATATTACACAAATATGAAGATACTACTGTACTGTATTGGTACTTTTATGAGGTAAAACTATTAAAAGTTACTATTAACTATTATTAGTTTTCTATTGAAAACCGCAAAGAACTAGAACTCTAACCTAAATGAGTTCTTTTTAACGTGAAAATATTACTCTAGATGATCTCTGGCCAAGATCGTGATCGTATAGTATAGAGGACTCTACGTTGTGTATGCAACCCAAATTACGCTTGATTCAATAGAAAAGATTGACGGGAAAATAGGAAATTCAAAACACATATTTTCAACATCCAGAACAGGAAAATAACAAGTTTATTGGTGATGTTGGGGACGGTTCCCCAACTTCAGGTCGAGAAATAAGAATCGGGAAAAACCTGCGAGAAAACCCGTTCTGTACGATGAATAGTAATAGGTCGACTGTAGAACCCAGAGGACTCTCTCCTTATCTCGTTCAAATACCGTTTATCCACAAGTAAAGGATATTCATAAACAGCAACAGATTGACTGGTGAGGATTCTCTCATATGATGTTTAAAGATGATTGAGTAAATTAAATGCTGCACTTACGACTCTTTAAGCTTAATAGGCGATGATGTGAGAAACCAGTGGAGTATTCTTCGCAGGTATCCAACTATCATTAGACGATTGATGATCTCCCACGATGCAAGGAGAGGGAAATGCGACCAATATCCTTGTTTTATATATTTCCCACGATTAGTAGTTTTTAAAGATATGGCTCTTCTATGAAATTTCGAAGAAATTAATTTGATTTTGAAGATAATTGAAATCCAATAACAATTTCAAAGAATTTCGTTCAATTTTCGAATTAATTTGCCCAAAACTGTATCTCAAAGAGGGTTCTAAGATGAACAATAAAAAAATTTCCCACAGTCATATTTTTAACAATCGAATTCAATTGAACTAACTCTAACTTTTCTATAATTCTCAAATCAGTAAATCGTTTCAAACCAAATGAGTGCACTCACAGAACAAGGCTATATCCAAATATAGTTCTTCAATTTTCCCTGGCTTGCTTCATTATGATAACAATGGCACGCTGCTCTTTCTATCTCTTCAACTTGAAAGTTTAATTTCCATGCTTTCAAATTGCAGAAAGTTCCACTTGACTTGTTTTTGAGCGCTCGTACTACTTATCATTTCGTCTCGATGTCTGTATTTTTCGAATTTTGAGCTGAAAATGGTCTCAATCGACTATGTTCGACGCACTGATGACGAATCCGTCGAAAAATTCGAGTCTGTCCGTCCGTCCGGCCGTCCATAAGCACGATAACTCTCGAACAGAAAATCCTAGAAACTTGAAATTTTCAGTGTAGGTTCAGTTCCCGAATGCCTCGGTTAGGTTCGTTAATAGGACAAATTCCACCAGGGGTTCCGTAAATATGGCTGTTCAAAGTTTTGTTATCCTGATTACTTGGAAAATATAGATTCGATCAAGATCAAGATGGGAAAATGAGGTTTTCAAGCTACATGTGAAATTTTGTCCAGATCGCATGACCAGAACCATAGAAACCATAGAAAATTGTAACTTTTGAACGGAAACGCCTAGGGACTTGAAATTTTCAGGATAGGTGTGGATCTCGAATGTCGTGATCACCTTCATCTATGAGCAACATTATACAAGGGGTTCCGTAAATACGGTCGTTTGAAATTTTGTTTTCTCGATAAATTCGAAACTGCGGATTCGATCGAGATGAAATTTTGTATTTTAATCGAGAATGATATATTGAAGGAATATTTTGTCCAGATCGCATGACCAGAACCATAGAAACCATAGAAAATTGTAACTTTTGAACGGAAAGGCCTAGGAACTTGAAATTTTCAGGGTGGGTTTGGATCGCGAATATCGCGGTCACGTTCATTAATGAACAAAATTAGACTA